>OY039087.1:16250000-17500000 GCA_955850985.1 Elophila nymphaeata
TTCGCGTGGTAAATAGATGGTGGTATCTATTTTTTAAGCCCCGACGCAAAAAAAGGGGTGTTATTAGTTTAACCTGCCTGTGTATCTGTATAACTGTTTGTGGCATCGTAGCTCTTAAACGAATGGACCAATTTTGATGCGGTTTTTTTGTTTGACAGCTGACGTGATCGAGATGGATCTTAGCTATAAAATTTATGGTGGGGTTTACATAAAATTGTCAATTTTTTACTTTCTCGTATACATAGTATAGAGGAAGTCTTGTAGTCGTCAAAAAATTCGACCTCGAGATTTTGACGGATTTACACGTTTTGGACCTCCCTGAGTCCAAAAATATTTTTTAGAAACGAGTAAATCGAAAATTTGGACTGCGTTGCTATTGGTCCACCGAATCAACATAAAGTCCGTCTCACACAAACGCCACAAAAGACCGGCTTGTATGATAAATGAGCCATGAACAAATATTGTTAGAGCCACTTCTGTGTTCTGTGGTTAGAGCAGTCATTCACGTGTTTGCAGAAAATTTATCAGAAAGAAGCGACGACGATACTTTTTAAGATTACAAGAATTATAAAATAATAATTTGATTTATAAGTTCTAGTGCATAAAACAGTAATATTACTATATCCAGTATTGTTTTGAACAGAGACGTTGGACCCGTCCCTAACAAGACCCATCTCACTCTGTCAATATCGGAAATATGCAAAAGACATACTCCGTACTCGTTTGTTAAAAAACAGACTATAGTCAGGCGGGCTTGACACAACTAAGCGACCACTAAGCGTGCCAAACTGAACAAAAAATTGTACTCCTATGGGGATAGATCCTGGATACATCCCAGGACCTCTGCAGCTAATTCCGGTGGGCAAATCACTACGCCTCGGAGGTGGTTAGATTATACAACATCTGTTTGTACCCTCTGAGTATTTTAAAAAGGAGCATACATAATAACTGATTACTTAACCTAAACCTATATAAATTGAGAATGAGCGACTAAAAATCCTTTGATCGCGCGCTTTTCTTTGGTTTTGTATGACTATACAGACATATTTACTAGGTGGTAGACCCATCGGCCAGCGGCCCACAGGGGCTGGCGTTGGCAGGCTTCATACCACTTGTACTAAACACCTTGTATATTATGTTGTTTCAGAGGCAGAAAAATATCGCCTAAAGAAGTAGAACTTCAAAAATCCACGCGGCTATAGTCGCGGGTAGAGCGCTACTTTCTTAATATTTTTATTTTTGTTCAAATCGAACCTAATTTCTATATATATACAATCTATGTTGAATCCATAGATAGAGATATACCACAGCTTTGTTGCCAAAAAAAAACGCTATTATTCTTAGTCTTAGTAATTTTGCAACGATTTTTAGGTAACAAAACTTCAGTAAGCTCACTTGTATTTGCGAATACAATATTCAAACTGGCGTAACAATTATTATACCATAGTTAAAATCACAGTAATAATTATTCTCTTGAGAGAAATACCCTCTCAATTAAATATTGAATCCAAATGGTGCGATGTTCCTTTCGGTATAATTGTTAATAATTTCATTATTCCATCTAAAATTCAAGACGACGATGTCTACGGCTTCACGCGAATAGACAAAAATGGAAATTGAGGCTATCGAATCCACATCTTGAAGGGACGGGTTGGATATCTCATGATAGATTTCAGACCAGTTAAATTATTGAGGTCATATTGATCGCGGTAGGTGTATTGGGTTCAATCCGACTTAGACATTGAATCCTTACGAAATTGACGTTTTCTGCTAAGTTTCGTATAGACATCGTATTTTCTATATTAACGTTTGTTTAAATATTTTGTAGACTTAAGTTTTTAACTAAGATGTTAAAATACCTTCCATGCCCAGTAATTACACTGGCTACCTTTCCCTTCAATCCGAAACACAGCTAACTGCTTCACGGTAGAAATAACAAAGGCAGTGGTACCTACCCAGACGACCTTTCATATGGGTCTACCATCAAGTAAAAGAGATAAATCCTGCGCGAGATTTAAATCGGTGCAGTACCCATCTTCACCTTGCCTAGCTGCAAGGCACCTACTTCTTCGCGCCTCTTTTGAAGGACCCACGATTGTAAGGACACTGACAGAGAATTCCATTTCTTGAGTCTGCGACATAGAAGTAATAGGTACTAAATTACGATTGGTCCACGTCCGGAAGCCTCCTCGTGGCGGACCCTGGTAACGTGGTGGAGAAACTTTCTCGGCGGGTGTGTGGGTTTTGATGTCAAGTGTTTTTGATTGACATTCGAAGTCACATGCCATCGTCGAGTTGTTTTCGTTTCCGACGGCCCTTTTCAGGACCACGACCGCGCCCGAAGTCCCCCGGGTGCGGTCCGATGGCTGCTCCCGGTGTCCTCGTCAGGAGGACGCGTCAGGTCGAGCGGCCGTCGGTGACGAGGCGGCCTATAAAGCCGGCGTCGGCCAGCAGCCCACAGGGGCTGGCGTTAGTCGGTAGTCCCTGTGGGCTGCTGGCCACCAATTGGTGCAAGAAGTGCCTAGACGGTCACGTTGGGACGGTCTCGGTGTAGTTGCGCTCACGTGCGCAGATCCCGAGTCATCCCGCAATAGCACACTGGAGTTCAGGTCGGGGAGGATGTTTAGTGGGTATGGAGGGAACGCCTTTACCTCGAGTCCCGCATCTCACCCCGTCCGCATTTACGCCCAGTCCCCGCAGGGACTAGGCGTAAATGCATTTGACCTCCCCGTCAACAAAAAATGTACTAAATTACGATATTATTAATTAATATCAGATTGAGTCATTGCAAACTGTGGTAGAGTGAAATATAAATAGTCGGACTGACTCCGTCTGTTTGTTTACGTTACACTGACCATGAAATGATGGCATATTTTTCTCGTTTTACGTTACGGAATGCAATTAAACTTTATGGATGTTTACGTGTAGTAATTTTGTTTCTTCTTATAATTGACGATGATATGTCTCCATAAGGTTAAAATTACATTGGCAAAGAACGTTTATGCCGCTTATTGAATCAAATGGGCAACAATCAAACCATGGTACACTGCAGTCATATCTGACTGCAGTGTACCATGTTTCAATGCGTTTTGGATGCATACTTTTTGAGGGCTCTGTTAATATTTTTTTTTATTTCTGATTTTCAATTGCCACTCATTGATTTTTACTGTCACTGCACTTTTCCTTGCTTTTTCATTTTTACATTAAATCTATATATTTCCCTCTTCTTAGTTTCCATTAATTCCCTAACAACGACCTTAACTCTCGTTGCACCACGTAGAGTTTAATAGACCTTACTTAAACAAAAATTGCTGTAACCCTTTAAAAATTTGCTCGGTCTTTTTGTCGCTTTGAGTAGCCGGAGTTGCAACGTTACTATACCAATCACATAAAAGAGGTTAGAAGTCGTGTCAAGCGTTGTTAATATCAGAGCCAGTGTCGCCACACGAGACATAATATTTTTTCAAATTATCAGTATATATGTACTTACCGGTGAAAAGAAATGTCTTCATTAGTTTTACTTTGCTTCATGCCAGTTAAAATAGCACAAGACGGTGTTTTAGATTTATTTTTAAATATTTTTCCGCTTCGAAAAATATCGAATATGAGTGTTTATTCATAACTACGAGCAGCAGCGCGCGCGCCCCGCCTACTTACGAATTCTAACCTCTTTTATTTGTTCTGTGATACCACTTGTTGACAGTAATTTAGTAATCGCATCGCCAATGGAGCAAACAGATGGGTCCAAAGTGTGTTCGAGATGGAACCCGCATAGACACTGGGTAAGGTAAAGTTAGGGTTAGCAAAGATTGTTGAAATCATAGATAGAGGAACTATAGATCGGCAGTGTGAAGGTGATAGAGCATATTAACGTTTATAAAGAACGCAATAGATAAATAAGACCATTTCAAGTACAGCAGGTGGCCTAGGACTAGGCTTACCATTTAGAAATTTGAAAAGTCCTGACAAAATGCCTGACAGTTCAAAAAAGTCCGGACATTTTATTCACAAAATGCAAACATCAGCACTTCAGTACGCACTTTGTAAAAGTTGTATGATGAGTGAGGACATTAATAAAGATTAACTAACTTACATATGTAAGTTTTATTACTCGTATTCCATCTAAAACAAAACATCCGGACAAACTAGAGGGCCGGACAAAGTTCGGACGGAACTCTATAAGTCCGGACATGTCCGGACTAATCCGGACGGATGGTAACCCTACCTAGGACGGCGTGTAGTCACATTGAAAAGACGGCAACTGTAGGCCTGCAGTACTATTTTTCACGCACACACGCGCATTACTTACACATTTTGTTTTTTGTCTTACCTTAGTCAATTCATTGGCCTTCAGTAATTATAAATCCATGGTTAAAATCGTCCATAAGCTACGATCACTGCTTACCACCTGACAGGCCGTTTTCTAACCAGGCATAAAAAAACTCACATTTTATCCAGTAGAGAGTCGGTACCATAGATATTAGGAAACCGTAGATCGGCAATGTGAAAGAGAAAGAGCATACTAACGCGTATATTAGAGCGAGATAGATATATGAGACCATTTCACGTACACGCAGGCGGCCCAAGTCGGCCTGTCAGTCACGTAGAAAAGACAGCAACTATCAGATTGCAGTAAGTACAATTTTTCACTCACTAACGCGCATTACTCACCATATTGGTTAATTTTTTTGGACTCGCCCTGCTCGACAATCTATAAAATTTCAGTAATTACCAAGATGTATTTCTATTTTTATACCCCAATTTTGGACTTCGGTGAATAGAATGTTGTAGTATTCCCACAGATCAATTAGGCTTAGCGGAGCGATACAATTTTTATTTTATCGACTTTCGCCCAAGGGAAGATAATATTATATCTAACACGAGATACAGAGTAGGTACTTCGACTAAAACATCCACTTAACTAGCTTTCCAATTAAGTTTTATGATCTTGTGCTATTAATACTAGAATACGGACAAATATACACAATTAAATATATACGTAATATCAATCTGCTAATCCCAAAACTGTTGAACAAATCTTTAGGTAATTTGGTTTCACATAAATCATATCTCGCAGTAAGCAACGTTCACTGTCAGTAGGTATGGACAGTTAGGCCATGCAGTGTCTTAAAAATAGTGACGTGTTGACAGTCTGTCGCTACGTAACGGATATGTATGACCTATAAGGGGAGCTTTCTACCCGCCGGCGCCGTAGCGCCCGTGGCTGCGCGCCCGTAGAGATGTATAGCCTGTGGGCGCGCGACCGCGACACCTAGTATGTTTCGTTCATTGGGCGCCGTACTACCGCACTAAACCTTCACTGAACCAACAAACTAAAGCCAACAACGTGTTATATAATCAACAGCAGAAGTGGATGATCAAAAACAAAACTTAATTAAAATAAAAATAAATACAGAAATATAAAATGTATTGTCTTAAACTAACGTGGTCACTATAATTTAAATGAAAGAAAACGGGATTAAAACCACGTACATACCTCTGAAATTCGTACTTCTTACCTCTACTTACGTACGTACTTTTATCAGTGATCATGGCGCATGTATGTATGTGGTTTAAATCCCGTTTTCCTTGATTTATAAGAAATGTAAAATTCCTGTGGGTATATTTATAAGTAGTAGTAGGTGTAAGTAAGTGTAGTCATTTTTGTAATACTCGTACATCACACTTCACTAATGCTACGGCCGCAACATCGCGATAACATTCGTGCGATAATCTTCGCCTTCGGCCTACCGCGAATGTGCATGGCCACACATTGCGCGCTCTAAAGTCTGTCGCGATGTTACGAAAAAAACAAAATGGACGCCGCGGTCGGCCTATATTTTAGGGCAATTATTTTTTATTCTGTCTGGAATTATTGTTTAAGAAAAAAGCAAGGCTAAACAATATGGACTCACACTCCTAATTGCTAATAAGTTCTAAAATCCTGTCGTTATTTCAATCCATGGTAGAAAACTAATTTAGAGCAATACGTCCGATGCGCACGATGTCTGTGCGCCGACTGAAGACCACGAAGTGTGGCCACGCAAGCGAAGGACATCGCGATAAAAACGCTTTGATGTGCGCCAGTTTACCGACAACGGCGCGATGTCCTTGCGACTTCGCACGAAGTGCCGAAGTATGCGCGAATACTTGGCTAGACACATCGCGATAACGCGAATATTCGCGACATCGCGATGTGTGCGGCCGCAGCATAAGAAACCTGATTGGGCTACTGTACCCGTAGTGTAAGTTTTTTAGTATAAAAAACGCAACTACTTTAGTTTCGTTAAGAGCTCAATTTGTATAGGAAATGCGAACAGCGCCCCTAGCGGAGAGAAGCGCAAATCATGTTTCCCATACAAAAGAATCGGTGCGTTTTGTATACCTACTAAAAAACTTACACTAAGGGTACTGAAATCTACTAAATATTCTTTACGAAATAGAAATAAGTTAGTATTGCCAGCTTCCCTGACTTGCTTCTTCAAGCACATTTCATTCCTCAATAAAAATACTGGGTGTAAAAGACATGAGCAGTCAAACGAAAACCACGTATTCTATACATCAAAATAAGACATAATTTCAAAAAAAATATTGCTGGGCAATTATTTTTATTTTTTGGTGTTACAAAAAATTGCAAATTGTACCGCGCAATGTAAAGGGCTCAACTCGCACGCAACTCGCAAAACCGCGATAATTTTGCTTGACGGCGGCCCCGTTCGTTAGTGTCCGTGCGCATCGAGTGAGCTACATTGAACGCTAACGTTTTGAAGCCATTTTTGCTTATGAAATACTAAAAAAAAATGATAATGTTTCTTTGGACAATAAATAAGAAATAACGTACAGAATACGTTTTCATAAAAAAATGAAAAAAAAAAATTATGACTTTGACCTTCAATAAAATCGTAACTATCAATTTCCCAGGTATAGTCTAAAGGAAGAAAAATGTTATGACGGTGAGCAGAATACATGGTTCTCGTTTGACTGCTCATGTCTTTTACACCCTGTATATAATAAACTAGCTGTCCCGGTCACGCGTTGCTGTGGTAATTTCATACTATTCACCTATGACATTGTATCAGCGGTAGAAAAAAATATGACTGTCGTATCTCTCAAGTTGGATCAAACTGCACACGGTGTACAAATTTGATTAAAATCGGTTAAGTAGTTTAGGAGTTCATCGAGGACAAACAACGTGACACGTAATTTATATATATTAATAATTAGGTAATTTATATAAATTAGTATGTCTGGTAATCTTAAGATTGATTGAAATGAGAATAATGACAACTTTTTACATAATAAATGCTATTATATATGAATTCCTAACTAGAAAAATGCACTGAAAAAAATCGACTTGCCTCAGGCGGGACTCGAACCCGCACCTTCCACAATCCGGGTGGACGCGTTGACCAATTTCGCCACCGAGGCACTGCTTTTCGCTTCCACCCGGATTGTGGAAGGTTCGAGTCCCGCCTGAGGCAAGTCGATTTTATTCAGTGCATTTTTCTAGTATTATATTTACGCGTTTGTAAACGCAAAAATAAAATTATTCCATAATGTAAGGTAGTTTCATCTTAGCTGGGCGTCAAATATTTGCAAAAATATTTCGTTCGGGTCTTGGAAGTGCAAATTTCAAAGATTTGATGAAACGATGTTTACCATAAAAACATAAGCACCAAGTACTGACAAATTTCGACAGCGAAAAGCAGTGCCTCGGTGGCGAAATTGGTCAACGCGTCCACCCGGATTGTGGAAGGTGCTGGTTCGAGTCCCGCCTGAGGCAAGTCGATTTTTTTCAGTGCATTTTTCTAGTATAATATTTACGCGTTTGTAAACGCAAAAATAAAATTATTCCAGAATTCCTAACTGATCAATTTATTAATTTCCGATAAATACAATAAATCCTGCCATGTTTGTTATATTCTTATATGTTTGCTATTACGTAATTAATTAAACAAAATTCTTAAGAAATGCGTCCTCTTCTACAGCTAATTGCGTGCCCGACTGGGTCCATAATGATCTTGTAAAATATTATCTACGTTTACCACCTTATTACACATTATGGTTTGCAATAAAGATATTGAGGATTGAGTATTGATTTATTTGGAAAATTCCTCACGCCAAATATTCCGCGTCACAGTATTCCATTTGTACTTGTACACTATATGCGAAGTAAATAAAACGTGGTATGGGCACGTACGTTGGGAATAGGCTGCGTTACCATGGCAACGTTCGCCGAACCGTCCCTTGGGCTACTGAAGTTTATGAATAATAGTGGGTAACAAGCATTGGAGAGTACTCTATATGTAGATATTTGATAATTTGAGAAAAAACTTTGGGACTTATTAAGTAATAGAATCTTAATTGGAAGAGCCCCGTGGCAGTTATGTAAAGTTAACTAATTACCAAATGTGAAGAATAGACTGAATTGTATCAGTTTTGTTCGCTTAGACGAGGTAGAGCAGCGGACCAGCCGTTCAAATTTGGAGCCCCCCAACTGGGGTAGTACCTCCATCTCGCAGAAGACCATATGTGTCTATACCTAGCGATTGACCATGTCACTAATATATAAGTTCGAAAAGAAAAGTTTAGACTTTAGAGTTTGAAAAACCGGCCAAGTGCGAGTCGGACGCGCATACCGAGGGTTCCTCGGTATAAACTGCTGTATCTTTTGATCGCGTTAACTTAGAAGTTTGATTTTTTCACTGCTTAAAGGGACAATAGACCTAGGTATTTGGTATAAATTTCAATTTGATACCTTGATTCGTTCGTGAGAAATAAGGTAGTAAGTTTCATTTTATTAAAATATTTTTATTATAATATATTATATAACTTAAAAAATGTGATTTTCGCAATTTTTCCTATATTTGCATTATATGACAATGCTTCATGCCAAATTTCAAGATTCTGAGTTTACGGGAAGTATCCTGTAGGTTTTGATTCCTTTGCGAGTGTCGGAAATTTGTTGAAAATATCGACATAATCGGCTGTATCTTTTGATTGGCTTGGCTTACAAGTTTGATATTTTCACAGCTTAAAGGGACAATAGACCTGAGTATTTCATGTGAATTTCAGCTTGATACGTCCACGCGTTCTTGAGATAAAGGGTCTTGACAGACAGACAGACGGACAACAAAGTGATCCTATAAGGGTTCCGTTTTTTCCTTTTGAGGTACGGAACCCTAAAAAATAATAATTTGAGGGTAAATTAAAGTTTTTTTACACTCTAAAGTGCCTAACCCTATACCTTTCAGAAATAATCGCTGAGCACACTTTTCTTTTCGAGCTTATATATTAGTTATGTCATCTTCGCAATAAATTTAAGAACATAATATAGTATGATCTGATGTAGAACTAATTGACGAAATTAATTTTGTATATCTATATGGCGTAATAAAAAAGTACATCACTGGCTAACGGCTACAACTGATGCATTTTTTAAACGTCCTATTGGACGCCGACGATCAGATCACGAGCGCAAATGCCTCGTTACCGCCTCACAACAACACTTCACACTCAAGCACTAGTGTCACACCTTTTAATCACCGCACTCGTCGAACAAGGGTGCGTCGACCCGGTCTACACACGATGGGCTATACCCGGTACAGATATGTGCCGGGGCGCTTCTCGCCGTGTCCCCCACAACCCGATGCGCCCGAGCCGAGGTCCGAGCCTTTAGAGGCACCCTCGGGCGTGTCGCTCCCTTCCGATCCGGACGACCTAGGGACGCTAGGCGGTCGAGAGACTCCCCATGGGGGAGATGCTCGGTCGCCCAGTAATCCCCTAGGAACGTCCGCCCTACAGGCTTGAGGACCCCCCAAGGTTTTCGCCTTCTCAAAAAAAAAAATCCGGTGGAGCAGTAAATGCCATCAGCGGCAAACTGCAGTAGTCTTACGAAAAAAAAAAATGCATTTTTTTAAGAAAACAAAAACAGAACAAATTACATTCCGCTTCTATTTTGATAAAACAAATATAGAACTAATTATCAAGTGTATTCGTTAACCCACACGACATGGTCAATCGCTAGGTATAGACACATGAAGACCATAGTGGAGTAACACTGCATTTTAGTAGTGTTGTGTTTCCGTTGGTGAGTAACGTTGTCAGAGCTCCATGGATTAGGGAAGCGTCTAGGATTGGCAGCGCGCGAGTGTCATGTCAGTGTTACTTGCAAGTGCACCTATACCTATATGCTACGATGGTTGCATACAACCAGGGAGGCAGTATAATTGTCTGCCAATCAAAGACCATAAAAACAGATTTGTAACTTCTGAAGTATTAAATCTCTACTTAATATTATAAAGCTGACGAGTTTGTTTGTTTGAACACGCTAATCTCGGGAACTAGTAGTGCGAATTGAAAAATTCTTTTTGTGTTGGATAGTCCATTTATAGAGGAAGACTATAGACTGTATAATAATAGACATTAACGCGAGCGAAGCCGCGGGCTAGCACTAATTTAAAATATAGAAATAAACCTTTCACGACATGCATAATAATTTTACGCCGGTGGTAAAAATCATAAAGTTTACATCGACTATGCGATAACTTTGCCTACTTTTCTTACAATTTCTCCGGTAAAGTGATACCTTACACTTACGTGCTTATTCCGCCTATAATGTATTGAATTTTTGGTAGCTTATGCAGGACAGGACAGATTGTCGCAATACATCTTTAATACGCACACAATACTCAATTCACGGAACAACGCTCTGAGGAATATCGCCCATCGGAAAACATCAATCCATCTTTATGTAATCCTATTAGAATTTGGGTTTTATAGATAGCTATTGTTGAGGCAATTTTTTTTAAGTAAGGTGTCACCTTCGTCTGAGTCAATCGCGACAATGTTACCGCCCTGCCACTAAATTTTATGATAAGTATATGCGGGTGTCTCTATACGGCGATATTAAGGGTTTGGAAGGGTGCTGGTGGTCTTCAATAGATAGGACAGGTGTCAATGTGAAGGCGTGTCGGAGAGATCCACACGTCGTCTAGCCAACGTTGCGGTACGCTCCGTAAATTGGTTTTCCATCATCATAAAAAAAGATATATACCCGGACTGTTGGGATGATTTTGAGTGTAACATCTGTCCTGGTCTTTGGCTTCTAGGTGGTTTGTTTGCTAAAGGATTTTTGAGTTCTTGATCAGTTTGGTGCTCCTTTTGTGTAGGCGACAGGCTGGCAACCTGTCACTAGTTTGGGGTACTATATGGCTCATACTGCCCGACGTGGCTTTGTGTGTAACCGAATGTTACCTGAAGCTCTGTTCGAACCCTTTTGGGATTTTAAGAGTGATTATATGTATGTATAAAAAAAGATAACTGTCATTGTTACTATTTTTCAAATGTAACTCCTCGCATCCATACCGCTAATAACATAAACTACATCAAAATATTATCGAAGAGTAACTTTCAGAAAAGACAGGTCCAGAACCAATCCTCTCCGTAAGCTGGTTCAAAGGTAGGATCTTAGAGAATTACCGGCTAGTACATGACAGATATTGGAACACCTTAGAGACATGCCAACAGGCAACAATGTTTGTATTGCATATCGACCCGGGCTCTCTAAGAAATTATTACAGCTGAAAAGGTAGTTACACACAGGCCGTATCTCAGTACATAGCAACAAACAACTTTTCATTATAGGTATAACAGACAGCCCACTGTGCAGTCTGCATAGCGCAAGAAGACGGGAGTTAATTGCAGTCGGTGTTGAAGTAACAAATCTTAATAGGGAAGTTGTCTTTTGATACTGCCAAGTAGCAATGGACGTTGCTTCTCAAAAAATACCTGTGGCATGGATCCACGAAGACTTTGGTGGGTGTCTTTTTGGGTGAAGTTCCCGTAGAGGGTTTCTAGTCTATAGGTTGGGAGTGTCACTGTTGCTTACACCCGTATTTACAAACATTACTATGAGGTTTCTCGACTCTTGGATGAGTAAACGCATTGCGTTGAAGAGAGCTCTGTGATTGGTTCTATTCTGTTGCCCAGTTCACATCGTTGAATCTACTGACGTTTTATTAATTCAAACTCAAACCTTTTTCAAACTTTAAACTTTTGAGATCTGGATGTTGCTTATGACATCTCGACCTGTGCGTTGTGTAATATTGTAAAATAGCTAGCTAGCTACCTAAGCTGTACGTTACGTTCATTTTAGAGTACGCATAGTTCTGATCGATCCCCATTTAAGGATTGTCTATGAACTATAAGACCTCAAAATCCTTGCCATTGGCACGCACTGAGAAATTCCTTATTTTACATAGAATTGTTTTTTTACTAAGCCAAGTATTGTTTGTGAATACTGGCGTTAGTCTCTGCAGGACTTGGTAAGGGCTCAGGGTATCGTGTTAGGCATTCCGTGACGTAGGGGGGATCAGACAGTCGTTCTTAATGAACTCCTGCTTCTTTTTATTAGTCTACGGAAATTGATAGAAAGCAGATTTGATTTCATAAATTCTAAATCCTTGCAAAGTGGATCCCTATTATACCAACACGTGTTAAAGGTTTACGCAAATTTGTTTAATAACATGATAGAGTAGGGCGGATAATTAAAATTGATACTGACTACGATACCTTAATTAACGACGGGAGGAGTTGTCTTCTAAGAAATGTTGATGACCTTGAAAATATTATTTTAATAATAAATTTACCTTCTATGATACTCCGTGTTACGTACTGAGATTTTACTTTATATGTCTTTAATGCTAGAAAAAACACTGAAAAAATCGACCTTCCTCAGGCGGGAATATATCTTGTTGAACTCCGAAATTCTTTGTAAATATCGACGACGGAGTGTTAAATGAAATTTGAGATTTTTTTACATACTATTAAGTTTTTGCAAGCATATGTCGTGGCCCTATCGTATAATTGGCCAGACCATGAAATATTTGGGCATATCGTCTACCTACCGATCACACAGATACGTAGATTAGACTCCCGGAAACAGTCCACTCCGCTTGGTCATAAAAAAATAATCTTGTACCTACTGATCACTCCTGACCACTACCATTTTTAATGGGCTACTCGATCAGTGGTCGAGACTTTTATGGTCCAATGGTATTTCATGCCGCACATTTCATGATCTGGCCAATTATACGATCGGACCACGATACATACACGCATAGTCATGCCTTAGGGGTAGACGACGAAAGGACCTCCCTTCTATCCACTTGCTACGATCCTTACATATTTCTTTCGCTTCATCTACTCACATCATAGTCCCCATAAATGTTTGGCGATTTAAAGTACTTTTGACCTGAACTTTGTCAAGACGTTTTCGATTTGATCGATAAACGTTCGCCTCGGTCTTCCCTGTCTCGCAACTCCATTAGAGTATCCCCTCCTCAATTCTTGTTCCAAACGACACCTCCTATCTCGTGTAACCCCATTTAACTAAAAGCTCTCTTTTCAACTGCATTTATTCTAGATCATTCCATTTTTCCCATACCCAACTTTCACTTCCATACATCTAGTTTTAAATTTAGAAAAATAATCCTCTTGACTTTCTCGTATACCGGAAACGTCTCAAAAGATGATAGAAACCTTATATTTTAATGCCATACATCCATGTTAAATTTTGGTCACCCATCCGAGTACCTACCGCGCACTTGGTTGCTTAACTTTCGTGATCGACGGCTCAAAGTTGATACAAACCTTATATTTTGATGTTATTCATGCATGTTAAATTTGGTTGCAATAAGTTAAAGCATACTCGAGTTATCGTGCTAACGCACAGACATACAGACAAACACACACACACACACACGGACATAATTCCAAAAACGGGTTTTTTGGACTCAGGGAGGTCCAAAAAGTGTAAATCCATCAAAATCTCGAGGTCGAATTTTTTTACGATTACAAGACTTCCTCTATACTACGTACGTACGTAAAGTACGAGAAATTTTACGAAGAATATTTTTTAAAAACTTTCTCGGCGGGTGTGTGGTTTGTTTAAACAATGATGTTGTTTTGTTCGTCGATAAACTTGACAAAATGGTTGTAGTTAGCCAGACGGTCTTAAACTAAATCTTTCTACCTATCAAACCAGGCAAAAATATGTTCTCCCCGAGAATCGAACCAGGGGCCTTTGAATCTGATAACGAAGGGCAAACCACAAGACCTCATGAAAAAAGAAAATCTTTTTCCCTAGTAACAATATTAAACAAGTACCTACTCTTTGTGTTACCGCCACACAAGAAGTGAATTTACATACTTAGCATAATTACTTTCAAAAAGTTTAACGTTTCTCTCGACTAAATTTAAACTCTATTTGAGGTAATAAGTATGAGATAATAACCAAGTGAAAGTAATGAGCTTGCTTTAAATATTTTATTAAAGATTACATCAGCAACTTAATTAAGAACTTCTAGGTAATTCAAACATATTGGTAATTAACATTATAATTTTAGCTGTTACGTAATCCTTCATATCAAAAAGTTAGTAACGAATGTACAGACTCAAATGTATTCGACTTTACAATAAAACTACTAAATTAAAATTACTTTAAAGGATTTACTGGTAGAATTCTTCATTCGTGATATCATTCTATTAAAAGTAGTGATATCAATTCACAGTAGCAACACGTACCTACTCGCAGACGATAAAATGAACACAAAAGATATTATAGAAATACTTTGTAAAAGAAAAATATAGTGTTTACATACTTGTACTTGACAGGTATACTAAAGTAATTTTGTGTGAGATTCTTGTGAAGTCGCAAGTAATATTCGTCTCGAAATCGACTACGAAGCAGTTTCACGCGTGTATTATTGTACTAGAGTCCATCTTTATAAGGGAACAAATTCAGTGCCCACCAAAAAAATAGTACATTGCTCACCAAAATGGATATTTTGATCACCACAAACAACTTTTGGTGAGACTTTGCACTTTTTTGGCGAGCATTTATGCTTTTTTGTAGGTTAAGTTAGGTTAGTATGGTGTTCATTAAGTACAAGCCTTTTTATAATAAAGATCAATTTACGATTGCAAATTTTATGGGGGAATTGTAACGGAGCTATGAATTGACGTGAAATTGCGTCAAGAGGAATTTTGTTTTAACATCTCCAGATTCTTCGCAAAGCTTTATAACCCGCCTACTAAACATGGTATTTGTCTTGTTGCGTATTAATATATTGTTACAATACTTAACATGAGTGTGATTAGTGAGCTTTCGCTATACTTGCAACAACTATAACTTTCCTTCCAAGGAAAAATTCCTAAAATTTACACAGCATAAATAAATACAGCAGGACTTTGAGACCCTTTCGTATGGAACTTACGAACAGCTGCAATTGCGTTATTGAAATTCGGATTCCGTCCATCATTTATTTTACGTCTGGTTTAAAATTGGCACTTCTTAAAATACGCTCCATAAAACGACGTGCGCCGGATTCAAAGTGATTTCATTTTGCGCATTAGAAAAATTCTAGCAATATACCTGTTGTGTTGACTGATGTACTCGTACATGCACATAGTGTCTGTGTATGTTGGTGTCGGCATTGAGCGTTCCCGCATTGACACACGCAGATAATTTGCATATTTGTATACAGAGTCTTGGCTCACTCGCGTTTCTGAGATAAAATACTGTACTAGTATTGCAGTCGCGAGTTTTTAGTTACTTATATACAACATGTAAATTAAATAACCAACATCCTGAATACAGGTGGTTTGAGATCGGCTTCTGAGTTGATTTCAATATTTAACATTTTCTGGGTACTTTTTGTGTTTTTTTCAAAAGTTTCATTGATTGTCTTTTAAGCACAAAGGGCTAACTCCGCTTTAAAATCCACTGACTAAAGGAAAACAATGTGTTTATTGACATTGTGGTTTCGATTTCCCCAGATTTCCCAATATTCGTTATGTACCGTCAATTTAGACTAAGCTTTACTTTGGACTTTTTAAGTCTTATCATAGAAACAAGATTTAAAATCGCATAGCATTGTATACCTTGATTTGCACTTGACTATACTTTATGAGACGACAAGTCCTGTCTTACACCCCTATTCACAAACATTACTATGAAGTTTCTCGACTCTTGGATACGTAAACGCATTGCATTGACTAGAGCTCTGTCATTGGTTCGATTCTGTTTCTAGTTCACATCGTTGAATCTACTGACGTTTTATTACTTCAAACCTCCTTCAAACTTTAACCTTTTGACCGAGTTTCTCCCGAGTTCTTGCTGTAAAAGAACCGCCTTCAAAACTAAAACCGGGAGAAATAAAAATTTTGTTTATAAAAATCTAAATGTTTTTTGAGGTCGGTCCGAAATACAAGTGACAACGTTTATTACAAATATTGAGGTTGGCACCGACCTCAAAAAACATTTAGATTTTTATAAAGTAAATTTTTAGTTCTCCCGTTTTTAGTTTATAAGTCGTTTTTTTTATGTCAAATTTTTTTTTCTGCTTTTTAGTGTTTTAAGTATAGAAATTTTCAGGAAACTATCTCAAGATCTTTTAGACACACAAGTGATAAAATTACGATATCATCAATGTCAATTAAATAGGCATTATTAGGGATAACTCAAAAACTACTTGTCAGATGTCGATAAAATTTAAATGGGACCCCATGACAAGCACTAGCTTCCAAAGGTCAAAAGAATCTTAAAAATCGGTCCACCCAGTAACGAGTTATGAGGTAACAAACATTAAAAAAAAAATTGGTTGTCTGTAAAGTCGGTTTACTGACGATAGTTGAACGTGACAACGTCTTAAGAAAATACTGATGGAATGGTAGCATTTTTCAAAAGAAAAATTTAATTTCATTTGTTTTGCCGGCCTTACATGGAACGCCTCAGAGCGAGGTAACGCCGCATGCGTCATGTTTTTTCGTGCGTGCAGCCGGCTCTATCGAATTATAAGACGTTGTCACATCAAAAAACATACAGTCGAATTGATAACCTCCTCCTTTTTTGAAGTCGGTTAAAAAGTAGGTTGGTACCTATTTAGCCCGTCCTACTCAACCATTTCACGACGGTCAGACAATGAGCAATATCGAGTACGCAGATGTCTCGATAAGCGCCCTATATCACATTAGGGAAAATTAGCACTTACCTCCAAAGGGCACAGTAAGGTCAGTCCTAAAAGGATATATTGTGATAATTGCTCGCTTGATACGACTGTTTAGGGCTCACACACGAAGAGAATTGATGTGACCGAGAAGATAATTATTTGAAATTACTAGACGGCGTGTGTCAGCCCAGTCCATCATGATTTTGTAGATGAGATCGGCCAGAAAAGTAGTTGGATTTCAAATTATTAAAAAAAAAATTTTTTGTCAAATAAGCAAGAATTCGTCAACAATCTCACCTGCTTACACTAGTGACCAAACGATTCCATCGAACGCTTAGAAACGAACGAACTGATAAAACCACGGCGACCATTATCTTGTCAAATGTAAGAGTTGGCGTTGTTATTAGCAGAAACGCTTCGTAGCGTTTTCTACTCTTGTCTAGGCACTCTTGATCTTATATCTTGAAGCATCATATTCACCTGCTTTTGACTGTATATCATGTTCAGTCAATACCGAAGTTTTTGAGAATTCGACCGTGGTGGCGTAGTGCTTAAGAGCGTCGTCTCCCACCCGGGAGGCACTGGTTCGATCCCCGCTACGTACCAATGTGTTTTTAAATTTTAAATTCATATGTGCGTTTAATCGACGCTTTAACGGTGAAGGAAAACATCGTGAGGAAACCTGGACACACCTATGAAGAAATTCTTAGGTTGTGTGTGAAGTCGACCAACCCGCACTTGGCCAGCGTGGTTGACTAAGGCCTAATCGTCCCTAATGTGGGGTAGGCTCGAGTTTTTTGTGACCTTCTCCTTCTCCTTCAGCTTCTCCTGAAGGATTTCTAGACAACTCTCAACATCTATTCCATGTGGAATTTCTCTGTCGTGCCTTCACTTCGAATTGTATCTTTTAAGAAAGAGACATACATATCTCTTTGGCAGTACTCGAAACTGTTTTGAAGATCGAAATAATAAGTTTAGAATTAAAGATCGATTGATGTTCAAAGTATTTGAAGTTTTTCAAAAGTTTTGATTTCATAGATGTTTTACTCTATTTGTTATGATGACAGATTTAAATTAAATAAACTCGATTTGAAAATTCGTATTGTGATATTTTAAAAAAACTTATTTTTAAACTTATTCTACAAGGTCTAAATAAAATCAGTCAGAATAAAGTTTTCTTTAAATCTTGTTTTAGAAGTAAAAAGTATACTTGGACATTGAATTTAGATACAGAGTGTAAAGTAAGTTTCTGTTCAGTAAACTCTTAAGAATACGAAATAGTACGCTTGGGAAATGCATCGCAAACCAGTTAATGGTTTTGTAGCTTCTCGTTCGGGATATAAAGTAGAGAATTGGTTGAACAGACAATAAATATCCAACTGATTAAGGCGTAAGTGCAGTGGAGAGAGAGTATCTATAGGTACGCGACGCACCACCCTCTGCACAACAAGAAGCTTTTTCATGCCCTTTTATAGGTTTTTTTGCAACAATATAACGCAAGTCTAATGCGAGTGATAATGACAATATAAGTGCCGCATTAGTCATCTTTGCCTTGCCGACCTGCAAGGTGCTTCTTCACGCCTCTCTCGAATGCCCTAGGATCGTAACAAAGAGGGAAACGTGCTGGCAGAGAATTTCATTTCTTGATTGTGCGACTTAAACCTAAATAAGTTGCCAAATTTCTATCTCGCATTGGAATGACAGAAACAGTTTGTTTGTGACAACTAAACCAGCGTAGTCTTTAAAAGGAAGGGTGAAAGGGGGATTTTTTTTATAAAATGCGAAGATAGCTGGTGCGAGAGATAAACTGCCGCGCTAGCCACCCTCGCCTTGCTGACCTGCAAGGTGCTTCTTCACGCCTCTTTTGAATGACCCAGGATTGTAGGAAGGAGGGAACACGTGTTCTGGCAGTGAATTCCATTTCTTGATTGTGCGACAAAAAAACGAGTTGCCAAATTTCTTAGTTCTCGTTGGAATGGTAGCCACAGTTTGTCGGTGACAACGTAGACCAGCACGCGTAGTCCTTAAAAGAAAGGGAGATGGTGGGATTAGGGAAAAAAGTTCCTCAGAGCACTCGCCGTGGTACAGACGGTAGAAAGCGCTCAACGACGCAACATTGCGACGCAATTGGAGAGAGAGGCTCAAGATTTTTAGTCACCTCTTCTTTACCGATGAAGCGGGCCGCGTGATTAGGATCAAACTGTTCACAAATACATCCAGTTAGCAATCCAATATAATAATAAGTTTATTTTTGAAATAAAAGCTTTCCTTCTAAACTAACGTTAATATAAACGTATTTAGGATTATATTATTTGGCATTGATTCCAAAATTATCGAAGGTAAATAACTGTGTCCGTAATTTTATTGGGCTCGCTCGTTAATAATATTTATTTAAAAATTACGGAAATCATAACAAGTCAGTGATTACAGCATCAAATTGCGTTATAGCAACGTGTGCTTTTTTCATCTGTTATTCGTTGGAGTCGTTTTTTTTGTATTTAAAGGGCAAATTAGTATCCGAGTAGTCGACTTAAATGGTTATTGTAGTCTGGAGACGAATGTACGAAGCCCGTTTTCCATCAAAGAAAAGACAAGACGAGAACCGATCACAAACAGCCAACACAAACATGGCATCCATACGTCATAGTGTTTGTTGTTTGCGATTCGAAGTTTGCCGTTGTTTGGCCAGCGTATGGAGCCGATTTGACGGGCAGGTTTTGCCACCAAAGCGCAGCGGAATTAAGTTGTGCGGAGACAAGGTGATGTAGCTTGCCAAGGAGCTGAGAGAATGGTTGCAAGCGCGTCTGTATTCTTTTTAAATATTATATAGGATCATCTAGAAACACGCCCGGAAAAGCACCCATAGCGGCCGCGTTAGCAACTACACTAACCGTCTAATTACAGAACGTCGTATTACAGAAAGACACTCAGAAATCAATCATGTCTTGACAATCGTTTGTCACTTTCTGTCAAGCACAAAGTGATAGAGACGTACCACACTCAAGTCGGCGTTCATTCTTGAGACTCCTTCTATAATACGTGCCTAAAAGCCATGACTTAACACACAGGAACTTGGTGACAGATTGTGAAGGAAGAGGTGTCTCCTTAGACACGTTAGAAACGACGGGGAATAGATCTGTTTATAGTTGATGACTGATTGCCGATAAGCACAAAGAAAAAATTTTGTTTTATTAACAAAGAGCGTCCCCGTAAAATAAAAAAACCGAACTAGTGCGAGTTGGAGTCGCTCACCGAGGTTTCGTACAAATTTGTAGGTACATATTATAAATAGTTCAGGAATCGAGAGTTTCTTGCAGTTTCTTCCGATTTTTTGCGGCATAAACGGTTTTATTAACCGACTTCAAACAAAAAAAGGAGGAGGTTCTCTATTCGACTGTATGTTTTTTTTTTTTTTTTGTATGTATGTTCCGCGATTACTCCGTCAATAATGAATCGATTTTGATGATTCTTTTTTCATTAGGAAGGTCATACTTCAAAGGTCGTCCCGTATTAATTATACCGAAATTGGTTCAGTACTTTTTTGTTGAAATGATAATTTCATTGGGGATGAAACAATGATATCGTCCACGAACACAAAAATAATGACAATTTTTTTTTTTAACTTGCTATTACCTAATATGCAATATTGAAATTTTGGTTAGTAGGTCCAATAGTCAACACATAAACTATGATAAATTATATTATGAACTTAAGTTAAATAACTAGTTTGTAGTTCATTAACTTACCATTAAAACTATACCATTCATTCTGAATGAATGGTAGGCATTTGGAATATTACGGTCTGAGACGTGATATAATTTGTTAACCGACTTAAAAAAAAGAGGAAGTTCTCTATCCGACTGTTTTTTTTGTGTTTGTTACCTGATACTCCGTCAATTATGAGTATTACGACTCGATTTTAGTGATTCTTTTCTTAGGTACGTCAAGATCAGAGATGGCCCGTATAAATTGTATCGATATAAATTCGACTCTTTATGAACAAATCATAAATAACAAAAAAAAAATTTGTTTACGTTTCCGTTAAGTTTGAATGAGCGCCTATCCATTTATCCAGTAGGCCTATCCATTTTCAATAAAATATACTTAACTAGCGACTCGCCCCGGCTTCGCACGGGTGCAATGCTTATGTGAATATGCCTGTATTATACATATAAACCATCCTTAAGAATCACTCTATCTATTAAAAAAAACCGCATCAAAATCCGTTGCGTAGTTTTAAAGATCTAAGCATACATAGGGACAGACAGACGGCGGATAGCGACTTTGTTTTATACTATGTAGTGATTTCCACTAAAAATAATAAAATAAAATATTTTTAGCAAAAAAATAGGAAAACCGACTTCAATGCGTACAAATTTAAACTAAAAAGTAAGAAATAAATAATATTTTTATGAAGTAGTTGAAAAGAGCGTCATAGAAAACCAAGGAAAGTATTGATACACATTTTTAATTCTTTATTTATAATTCATACTCCGATATATTTGGAGTCGGTGCCAGCCTAAGCAAAATAAACTTACCTAATAGATACGAACTTGATTAATCCATTAACTATACATAATAATGAATGCATAATAAAGATGAGAAATAATCCGCCGCTCCGTGAAGTTTGAAAATTGCAAACACTATCCTCCTTGGCTAGCTGGCACCGGCTCCAAATATATCGGAGTATGAATTATAAATAAAGAATTATAAATGTGTATCAATACTTTCCATGGTTTTCTATGACGCTCTTTTCAACTACTTCATAAAAATATTATTTATTTCTTACTTTTTAGTTTAAATTTGTACGCATTGAAGTCGGTTTTCCTATTTTTTTGCTAAAAATATTTGCTTTTTTACGTTAACTTAGCAGTTTGACACATAAAATACAATATAAAATTAACAAATAAATCAATTAATTTTCCACAGTTATATCAGACAGACATATATTAAATAAAATTGAAATTAAAACGAAATTACACAAATTAAATTAAAATGTCAATAAAATCGAATTAAAATAAACAGCAATAAAATTAAAATTGAAAATACAAACGTTTACGTTAACTATGAA
The DNA here is from genome assembly GCA_955850985.1 of Elophila nymphaeata. Classification (NCBI taxonomy): domain Eukaryota; kingdom Metazoa; phylum Arthropoda; class Insecta; order Lepidoptera; family Crambidae; genus Elophila; species Elophila nymphaeata. The sequence continues at coordinate 16,272,084 of OY039087.1, forward strand.
GCTATGAAAAGCTTCAAGATACTGTAGACTTGAGTAGATGGTTTTAATTTCAACTCGATACCTTTATGCGTTCCTAAAGGGTACATAAAGGGTCTTGACATACAGACGGACGGACAAATATAACAATGTTTATGATTTAATTACAAATGAATAGTTTTCAGATTTTTTTCTATATTTATATGAAATACCGTCTTTTAGACGGTATTTCTCGCCAAATTTCATAGTTTTAAGTCGATGGGAAGTACCCTATAAATTTTGATTCGCTTGACAGCGTCGAAATATGCATTTTTGCGGCATAAACGGCCGTATCTTCTGTACGTTTTTTTCACAGCCTCAAGTGACTGTAGTAGAGTTGAAATTAAAACCATAACTAAATAAAAACTGTAAAGGTTCTTGACAGACAGACGGCCGGAAGGACGGACGGACAAGAAAGTGATCCTATAAGAGTGACGTTTTTTCCTTTTGAGGTACGGAACCCTAAAAACAACTAAACCTTCAATGTACAAATAAAAACCGACAGATCTTCAGTCTGGCTATTTATGAGCTGATTGAAAGAATCGACTAGTAGGTACCTATATCTACATACGGCCATTTCACACATTCTAAATATATATGAGATTGCTCGACTTCAATAAAAATAACGAGTTCATGAACAAAAGTGGTTTCCGCTTGACGTCACGATCTTGTAAATATATTTGCGAAAAAAATAATAGCATCTAATTATAGCAATATAGTAAAACCTAGTACAACTCAGTGACGAGACGAGCCCCTTCCGCGTGAATGTTATCTGTTTTTGAACTGCAAGCCGTCGATAGTACACGGGCGAGGCGTAGCTTTTTCATTTGGTACACAATATTGTAAAATCACATCATTCATTCATTTCATTCATTCATTCATTCATTCATTCATTCATTTTCATTCATTCATTTCATTCAGATAGGAGAATCCAACTAGGATATGCGGCATTCGGCAAGTTTGATGACATCCTCAAGTCTGTCGATGTTCCACAATGCTTGAAGACTCGCCTCTATAACCAATGTGTCCTGCCTACAATGACATACGGTGCTGAGACATGGACTCTCACGAATGAGGCTATGCACAAGATCCAAATTGCACAGAGAGCTATGGAGCGAGCCAGGCTAGGCATCAAGTTACAAGATCGTGTAAGGAATGCTGAAATTCGACATCGCACGAAGGTGAGCGACGTCGGAAAAGCAATAACATCTCATAAATGGAATTGGCCCGGACATGTTGCTAGGTAGAATGATGGCAGATGGACCAAAGCGTTGACGGATTGGTGGCCTATTGAAGATAAAAAAAAGCGTCGGACGACCGCCCGCAAGATGGGACGACATTCAAAGGATCGCGGGTCATAATTGGATGAGATTAGCACGAGATCGGGATGAGTGGCGTACACGAAGAGAGGCGCTCAGCAGTGGGCGATAACGGGCTGAGGATGATGATGATGATGATTGTAAAAACTACCTAGTGCTATGACCTCGACAGGGTTGGACAAAATGGTGGTAGCAAGTCAGGCGGGACCTTAAACAAGCTACAACAAGCAAACTAAGCTCACACTTTACTTTGTTGGTACCTGCTACCTCTGGATCTATTCTGGTGGGTGAACTGTACTTTCACTGGAATTGGTTAAGCTTAGTTACTTTATAGTAGAAAAGCTAAGAACCTGTCATTATTTTGAGGCACTGCATGACCTATACTGCCAGATGTGGCTCTATGTGTAACCAAATGTTACCTCAAGCTTTTGTGTTCGATAGCGAATGTTTTTATTTAATCTTTGGGTTTCTCGATTAAAACTAATTTACATTACAATCTTTCAAATTAAAAACCTTCCTATTTGAATTCAAACATATGCAAAAATGAATGTATTATGTTATGATTAACCGGAAGAACAAATCTTTGAATTAATTTAAAACGTACACGTGGATGAACGATGATTTTGTGATTGATCGCCTATTGAGTCTCCTGCAGCATGCTAGATATCGTTAACACTCAGTGTGAAGTTCGTGTAATCGACTGATCGAGTATGCGATATCGTGAAGATTAGGTACGTGTCAAATTAAAGACTCATGCTACGATATTTCAGAAACATATTGTTTGATAGTTTAAACGAACACGATTACTCGTTTAACGTTGCAAAAACTCATAAGGGGTAATGATCAACACTTTTTGGCAGACATTTTTTTGGTGGTTCGGGTACTAGTTATACGTGCACCAAAATCCTTTGTCTACGCAAGTCCTGAGCGTTTTTTTGTTATATTACGAGATTGCTAAAAAGCTTGCCTGGTGTTAAGTGGTTACCGTCGCCTATAGACACTTGCAATATTAAGCGTAAATCACTTAACACTGCAAGTGCGTTGCCATCTTGGGGACCAAGATGATATGCCTTCCATGCCCAGTAATTACTCTGGCTAACTTTCCCTTCAATCCGAAACACAACGAACTGCTTCACGGCAGAAATAAGAAAGGCGGTGGTACCTACCCAGACGACCCTGCATATGGGTCTACCACCTATTAACGTGACAGTATTCATGTATTTAAACTATCTCCACATACAAACAAATGTGTATTATTAAAACAGCTTGAATCTCTCTCGACACAACTGATCTCTCTGTCACTCTATCACGTAGTCAACGGTTTAAATAATCTAAGCAATTATTCCTACATTGGCTATCAGTGAATATACAGAGATCTATTCACTTCAACCATTTCGATTAGTAAGAAGAGCAAATTAATGATAAGTAAGGGTTAAAGACTTAATTAAAATATGAATTACATAACATTCATCCTTGTTAGGTCAGAACAAACTGATTTGTGTTATAATTACTTGGTAAGAGAGCATATTTGAAATAACGTTTTGAATCTGAAATACAATGTTTGTGTAAAACGTAAAAGCTGATTGATGTCTGCGGAAGTTTGAAACTAAGTTTAATTAATTTGAGGTTCAGGGGTAATTGAAAATTAAAACAGTTTAGTCATCTTTATATGTATTATCCCTTAGAGAAGATTAACATATCTGAGTTATATCCTTAAAAATGTCTGCAAATGTCGGTTGATGGAATAGAACACATTTTTTATTTATTTTTATATTTAAATTGTTTTAATTTAAGTACAGACGACAGTAGATCAGATTACCAAAATGCTGTGAAATTTCTTTCCTAAGAGGTCATCTGCGGTCAAATCTATATTCATTCAAAAACAAATGGGAAATCAATAGCATAAGGTTTGATTTTCACTTCACTTTGCTCGCTCACTTTTTAAAGTATAGGTAAGTATGTAAGTACTACACTACACACCAGAAAAATATTGCTTGACATTGCTTTTATTGATTAAAACTAAAATAAAAATAATACTAAAATATGAAATAAAAACCGCTATTTTTTTTATTTATTTTATTATTACACACAAACTTACAATAAACAATTAGTCGATGCCACAAGACTACTATGCGATATACAGTACAGTGGGACTAGGAGATATTTCAAAATAAACTGCGTAAAGAAAAATCTCAAAGGTCAGCTGAACAAAACGAAGATCGGTAAATAAATACTTGTTCGGGGACGATTTGGGCGAAATTCTCAAGACGGCCTAAAGCTGTGAATAAATCTGGTTCGGAGCTAAAAGATCATTATAAAAAAAATAATGAATCCTCTGTTAAGAATTTAAACTGGAGGACGACGGGCGGCACGAGAAAATAAAATCTTTAAAATTTTACACAAAGAACATAATATCCTCAGGCGTTTTATTGAATCTAATCCTGCACAAGACGCAATTGCGGTAAATATTTTTCAATAAAACTTGAACCGTCTATTTACAGCCATTCATCAGTTGCTCAATCGTCTGGTATCTAATATTAGAAGTGCAGTCTAGCGAATGTAAATGGTCTTTGTTCGATATGAAATATTATTTCAAGTAAACGTTGGATGAGAGGAAGCGTCGCGTGAAATTCTGTTCATAACATTCTGTATCTTGTTAAAAGAATGACAATTATGTGGATAAAGGATCACATTGGCGAGAAGATTCTGTCTAGAAATGATTATTTTCAATGACGTGTTAAAAATACATACATTTACCCATCTCGTTAAGGGGCTGAGACGGGCCAAATAACGCCAACTATACATTTTTATCAGTATCAGTATCATTCCTTCCTTTTTCGTTTTTATTGTGTGTATTTATTGTAATATACCACTACTTTTCATTGTTCCGTTTAGACTTAAAATGCGTTTTATACATATTTCCCGTTTAGACTTAAACCCCATTTACAAAAATCGGGGGTGGTTTCTCCTTGACTTTCTCGTATACCGAAAACGACTCAAAAGTTGATAGAAACCTTATATTTTGATGTCATACCTACATGTTAAATTTTGGTTACCGATCCGACTACCGACCGCGAACTTGGTTGCTTAACTTTCGTGATCGACGACTCAAAAGTTGATAGAAACCTTATTTATTTTGATGTTAAATTTGGCTGCAATAAGTTAAAGCGTACTCGAGTTATCGTGCTAACGCACAGACACACACACAGACACACCATAGACATAATTCCATAAATATTTTTTTTGGACTTAGGGAGGTCCAAAACGTGTAAATCCGTCAAAACCTCGAGATCGACTTTTTGACGATTACAAGACTTCCTCTATACTACGTATACGAGAAAGTAAAAATGGAAGAGGTTCTACATTGTACCATTGTATGTTTTTTTTATGTTTTTTCACCGTTTGTCGACCAAGTTTTATTCCTTAGTGTATTACTACTGAGGCGGTTTCATTGTCATCAAGTCATGATCTGATGACGGGAAGCTAAGCTAGGGAAATCGAGAGCAGCCCTCAAATTTTGTAGGCATGTTTTTCATATTTTTCCTAAAGCTATTCTATAATTTGCGTCAGATAGTCTACATCTCATTAAAGATTAAGAGTTCGAAGATAATTCTATAAATATTATAGACCGATAGTTGTATTTTTTCATGTTATTCATGTGAGCTGATTATGGAAGCAGAACTTCCTTCATTATTTGGAGTTGGGTGATAATCATTTAAATGTATTAAATGTACATAATTATAGACCAATAGTAGTGTTCTTTAAGGTTATTTAAAGTAGGATAATAATTCTTTAAATATTAGGGGTTTAAGTATGAAATTGCCGTTTTGTATAGAGAATTTAACGAAAATTAATTTTTCCATATAAATATATTTGCGATTTTTTAAGGAACCACAAATCTAAATTTTGTGTAATTTTGTGGATATATTTAGACAACATTAAGCTATAGGATGCATAGAGAAAAAAATTGAGAACTGATATCTGTAAAAAATTATTCATATTTTTATAACGGGGACGGGCACCTCTTAGGACGAGCTGTTTTTGAAGATGTATTTCTAGTGAAAAAAATAAAAATAAGAATAAAATTTTATACATAAATATAAGTCCTTGTAATTAAGTTTTAAATTAAAAAAGTATCATAGACATAGCTATTGTATTATAGGAATTATACACTAATGAATAATGAGGAAAAAATCGGCAATTTCATACTTTAACCCCTATTATTATAGGTACGATACTTTTATTCTTTCAGGTAATTAGGTGAGCTGATGATGGAAGGTAAAACACATCAGGTGGGCTTTAAATAAGCTCAAGCCCTAACAAAACTGGTTGGTTAACTATAAATATAATCAATTTAATATCTACAGCCAGCTAACCGATCACATGCTCATCGTTTGTTTGGTGATTTCTAATGAATTAATCGTATTATTTGCGCTTTTTTATGGGACGTAAGTACAGTCAAAATCTAAAAGTTCTTTATTTAAATAGACTTTTCTAAGTACTTGCACATTGTTAAAAACCTCTACCACCGATTTGGGACGTTATAAATATATAAATAATTACTTTATGCAATGCTGCGACGGAGAAGAAGCGAAGAAAGAAACTCCACCGCTTACAATCGAAATGATTTCAAAACATCGTTTGAAATAGATACATCAGGTCAATAGATACATATTAAAATTACATTTCTACATGCGTAAATTTTAGAAAGATTTTACTCCCACGCGTTTGGACCATTTAAATAATCATTCATCTTGTAAAAATAACCGAATGAGAGTTAGAATACAAAAATGTTGATCTACTTTCCTGTTTAGTTATTCCCTTTTATTTTCGTAACATTCAAAAAGAGATCATACATACCAAAATTATGTAAATACGACAGTAGTCCTTGAATGTTCTTTGTAAGTTTTGATTGTCATTTTACATATATTACAACTATTTCGATAACTTTGGTTTCAAAAGAAGCTCTTAAGCTAATCGAAACCTTTTTCGAACTACTTCTTTATTTATTACATAGGATTCAACAATCCCGCAAACCGACCACAGTTTTGTACGGAAGCAAATTATATATGTGTTATTTTTTGGTGTGGGGAAGTCCTTACCTTTACTTTGGGCCGTCGAATAGAAATTTAACTTTATGTTCACATCCTGATAGAAATATTGGGCAAAGTCCCTTTCTTTCGTCTTATGACAAGTTACATAACGGACCTGTCAACGTAATTTGCAGATTCCTGCTTATAGCCTATTTTTTCTTTAGTTTTATTATATTGATTTACAGAGCCTATTCACATAGCGTTTTTAACGCGCTGTAAAGAGCGAGAGTCATTTACAATTACAATTTTTATTTGTTAAGCAGTACAGTCATAAGCAATAGTATGTTAATACTTTTCACAATGTATCATCAATATTTCCTACACAATATCAGTTACCAACTGTCAAATATGGATAATTATTTTTACTCGAGACTGTACTGTACAGGTAAGGGAGATTAGTACTTTTCCCTCAGGCACTAATTCCATCACGTTAAATTGTTCTTTCAATTCACACTGCTTGGATGCTTGTCTTAATGCAGAATGCAGTTGTCTTAAGAGATTGGAAGATTTACGATCCTCTAAAGTTGATTTAGTATGCAAAGTAGGATCATAAAGTTTTAAGGTTCAATATAACCAGGCACTTTCTAACAAGAACAAAATTAATATCGTGAGAAAAAGGAAAAGTCATTGTTAACATTCTTGTCAGTCTGCTAGCAATAAGTTCAAGGCCGCCCGTTGAATATGGAAGTGAGAAAAATGAGCGTTATACACAGGCGGAGCAAATATAATTATTGTTGTGTATTTTCAACCCTCGATTTATTATATTTTTTCGAAGAGGTCACCGGCACCGCTGTCTTGCGTTTTTCGTAACAGTCACAAAAGCTAAGCTACTAAGTGCGTGGTCGGTATTCGGATGGGTGACTTAAATTTTTTAATCTAATTTTCCACTGCGCTTCGGTAAGCATGACAAGCTGGTGGACCCCGTTGCTGGTGAAAAAACAAGTCACGTCATGTGTGTGTGTCTGTGGCATTGAAGCTCCCTCCCATACGGATGATCCGCTTTGAAGGTAGATTTTTGTCTGAAAAGTGACCTGATTGAAATTTTTCTTAGTTATGATTCAAGAATATCTGTGGCAGCTTGAAGATCATCAGCTCTTTATTTATTGATTTATTTGTGATGGATTCGAAATTTTTGCTATAACTTTAATGATACTTCTGATACTGTATCATCATGGAATCCGCAGTATAGCGTCTCCTCACGAAATTACAGGAGAGGAGAGGTTTGGGCTCACTGAATTGTTAGATGACAAATAGTGATCAAAGTCTCATATTGGAGAAGGAGTTTATAAATATTTGTTTTTTTAATACATGTATCAAATTAGAAGCACCCCGACACTTTTTATTTAGTTTTATTTATTTATAACTTTAGAGCATATAATTTTACGTTAAAATCATACATGTAACATAATCCACAAAAGTCATTTAATTCAATAAAACGTGCAGAAGTTTATTTATTGCAATTTATTCAGTTTCATTACAACTGACGATCAGTATTATAAACATTTGAGATTCCTCCATTAATTTAAATAAAAGAAAATACGATTTAAACCAGGTACCTTTGATTTTTGATTAATCCGATTAACAAAAAACCAAAGGTTTAAATCTTGTTTTCTTTCATTAAAATTACAGTGATCAGGTTAGTTTAAAACAATTCATTGTTCTATTAATATTAAGACTAGCTTAACAATTACACATTTATGAAAACCTTTAGCCACACCTATTTAGAATCGTTCTGATAAAACGAAACGTTATTCGATTAAATATTTATTTTACTTCCTCTGAATAGTAAAGTTTTTTTAATAATAATATCGTTATATGAACCGCCTAGTGTAACGCGACCGTGACTCGCGGGATTGAATCAAAATCAACAAAGCTACCCAATTGGTTATTGCTTCCTCTAACACTACGAACGCCTTGTTTTGGCGCAGAAAATAATATAATGAAAAAGATAAACAGTTTTCCTTTGACAATGTCATTTCTCATCAAAGTAATACATGTAATGTTATGCTTTTGCTACAAAATAAACACAAGCAACACGCTCTACATCTTCATTATTTGTAATATCTAGTATTCTAGCGATTATAGGTTTATGCATAAAAAAGAGATAATTTTTTGGGGCCTTTTCTAAAACTGCTGATCAACGAAAATAAATGGTAGGTACCGTATGTTTAGAAATAGCCATTTGAAGCAATCGTTAATATTGCACAAAAGTTGGGGGATTACTCTAAGGCCGTGGAGTGCGATAAGCGGGTGCACGGCGCGGACAACCGCGCGGCGTACTTTTTCATGTCATCTCCACCGCGGTGCGTGCGACGGGAGACTCGCTTTAGGCTGCGCTGCATGACATGAAACAGCGCACCCGCATAGTTAAAAGTAAGTTAAAAATACTTGTTTGCAACTTCAATGATTTGTCTTTTTCATACATTTAATGATTTCTCAAAGTGCTGAAAAAATATAAAATATTGATAGCTATTGTTGAAACTAATGATCCGAAGTCATCATCATCGTCATCCACAGCTCATTAATGTCCCTACCGAGGGGCTCGAGCCTACCCCACATTAGGGGCGATTAGGCCTTAGTCAATCACGCTGGCCAGTGCGGGTTGGTCGACTTTACACACAGCCTAAGAATTTCTTCATAGGCGTAAAAGCGTCGATTAAACGTAAATATGAATAAAAAAATTTAAAACACATTGGTACGTGGCGGGGCTCGAACCGGTGCCTCCCGCGTGGGAGACAACGCTCTTACGCACTACGCCACCGACGCTTTTATTTGACTGTACGTTTTTTTATGTCTGTTACCTCATAAATCCTTACTGGGTGTACCGAGTTTGAAGATTCTTTTTACGTTTGGAAGCTGGTGCTTGTTTTGTGGTCCCATTTAAATTTGATCGACATCTGACGAGTAGTTTTTGAGTTATCCCTAAATAATGCCTATTTAATTGACATCGATGATATCGTAATCATTTGTTTGTCTAAAAGACCTTGAGATAGTTTCCTTAAATATTCTATACTTACTTAAAACACTAAAAAGTAAAAATAAATAATTTTTAAATGAAAAAAAAAAAACGAATTTTAATGAGAAATAAAAATGTTATGTATAAAACATAAAAAAAAATATTGGGTTCAGTGCCAAAATATTTGGAATAAACGTCGTCACTTGTATTCTATTTGGGACCGACCTGAAAAAACATTTAAATTTTTTAAATATTTTTTCTATTTTTCAACCGACTTCAAAAAAGGAGGAGGTTCTCTATTCGACTGTATGTTTTTTTTTTTTTTTTTTTTTTTTTTTTGTATGTATGTTCCGCGATTACTCCGTCAATTATGAATCGATTTTGAAGATTCTTTTTTCGTTAGGAAGGACATACTCCAAAGGTGGTCCCGTATAAATTATACCGAAATTGGTTCAGTACTTTTTTGTTAAAATGATAATTTCATTGGGGATGAAATAATAATATCGTCCACGAACACAAAAATAATGTAAATTTTTTTTTGAACTTGCCATTACTTAATATGCAATAGTGAAATTTTGGTTAGTAGGTCCAATACATAAACATAGGTCAACATAGGTACAAAATAGGTCAACACATAAACTATGACAAATTATTTTATGAACTTAAGTTAAATAACTAGGTTCATAGTTCATTAACTTACCATTCATTTTGAATGAATGGCAGGCATTTGTAATGAGCTATAGGTCTGAGACGTGATATTATTTGTTAACCGACTTTAAAAAAAGAGGAAGTTCTCTATCTGACTGTTTTTTTGTGTTTGTTACCTGATTACTCCGTCAATTATGAGTATTAAGACTCGATTTTAATGATTCTTTTTTAGGCACGTCAAGATCAGAGATGGCCCGTATAAATTGTATCGATATAAATTCGACCCTTTTTGAACAAATCAGTAATAACGTTTTAGTTAAAGTTTCCATTAAGTTTTAATGAGCGCCTAGTAGGCCTATCCGTTTTCAATAAAATATACTTTATTTCCACTAAAAATTATAAAATAAAATATTTTTAGCAAAAAAATAGGACAACCGACTTCAATGCGTACAAATTTAAACTAAAAAGTAAGAAATAAATAATATTTTTATGAATCAGTTAAAAAGAGCGTCATACAAAACCAAGGAAAGTATTGATACACATTTATAATTCCTTATTTATAATTCATACTCCGATATATTTGGAGTCGGTGCCAGCCTAAACAAAATAAACTTACCTAATAGATACGAACTTAATTAATACATTAACTATACATAATAATCAATGCATACTAAAGATGAGAAATAATCCGCCGCTCCGTGAAGTTCGAAAATTGCAAACGCTATCCTCCTTGGCTAGCTGGCACCGGCTCCAAATATATCGGAGTATGAATTATAAATAAGGAATTATAAATGTGTATCAATACTTTCCTTGGTTTTGTATGACGCTCTTTTTAACTGATTCATAAAAATATTATTTATTTCTTACTTTTTAGTTTAAATTTGTACGCATTGAAGTCGGTTGTCCTATTTTTTTGCTAAAAATATTTTATCTGTTGTTAGTTTTGAAGGCGGTTTTTTGTGCCATATCAACTATTGCTCCAAATGACTATTATGTTAATGATACCATTTTTTTTCGTTAGCCGGCACTTTCAGAAAAGGCCCAAAAATATATGGAGCCCGAACGATCTTCTTGGCGTTTCATTCATAAAATTCATAACATATTAATTAATAACCAATAGTGGACAGCTTCCAAAGTGTAGCAAATTTGTTACTTCCTAAAAATTAATAAAACGCTACTCGTATAACCATTATCACGCTTAGTTGATCCCAAAAAGGTTAGTTGAGTTTAGTTGAGTTGAGCTTTAACATTTTGTTCATTTAGCAGTATGCATGTATGGGTCATAATTATCATACATTGCCTCGACATAGTGACAAAAAACTCTTTTGCCGAATATTATCTCCTGTTCTAAAGAAGGTTAATACATGCAATGAGAGGCGTTTTGGGACAAGTTACGATCAGGATTGTTTTTATATATTCAAAGCGTAAAACAGCCGAGGGCCCGCGGGATGGTGAGGCTATTATCGTAATTTCTATCAAAACGGTAGAGGTCTTTTGCCTTGTTCATAAATTCGTCGGGTGGAACTTACATTGAACATGCAAAGAAATGCCACTAAATTATTAAATCTAGCTCAAGTGCACCCGCTAGATAAAAACACACCTTTTTGGGTTGATTATTTATTAACACAATATTTCACATATTGGAATCGTTTTTAAACTCATGTCCTCGTTAGATTAAATATTTATCAATATTATTAGAGAGTAATTCAGGGACTTCAGAGGGATATCACAGCGGCACTCCAAAGTTATTGTCACCATGGCAACCTGTTGCTGAACTTATAATAAATAACAAAAAGATTACGTGTGTACAGAGAGTGATGGTTAAAGTGGTCGCATTGATTTGAATTTGTAATACTTTGTAAGCCCCCCGATGCCTGCTCACCTGTACATAATTACTTACATAAAAGCTCTACGCTCCATTTGCTGGCCTGTGCCGTATCGTGCATAATAAAATTTGCAAGTCATTTAGAACAAATCAATCTTCTAAAATGTCCTTTTAGAGTAGATAATTATCTTTTTTACTTTCTCGTATACGTAGTATAGAGGAAGTCTTGTAATCGTCAAAAAATTCGACCTCGAGATTTTTACGGATTTACACGTTTTAGACCTCCCTGAGTCCAAAAATATTTTTTTTGGAATTATGTCTGTGTGTCTGTGCGTTAGCACGATAACTCGAGTATGCTTTAACTTATTGCAACCATATTTAACATGCATGTATGACAATCAAAATATAAGATTTCTATCAACTTTTGAGTCGTCGATCACGAAAGTTAAGCAACCAAGTGCATGGCCGGTACTCGGATGGGTGACCAAAATTTTAGGATACGAGTAAGTCAAGGGGAGACCACTAACTATTTTTAAAAAAATAATGTTGGGCGTTACTGTCGACTATTTAATTGACTTCAAAAAAGGAGGAGGTTCTCAATTCGACTGTATGTTTTGTACCGTTAGGCTCAAATTAGTGGCCGCGACAAAATAATTTTAAACCTTATATACATTATTTAAAAGACCAGTATCGCCTGTAAGACTCGTAAAGATGAAATAAGATTTCTCATATAATAATATAGTTACTAGTTAAGATATTATAAACATTTCAAGTGCCTATCTACTTAATTTCCAAGCAATATGTTACTCGGCTCGTATGTTACTATATTCTATACGTGTTTCATATGCGTTCACTAGGGTGTCCCAAAAAAATCAAAATAGTTATTTTTTAACGCATACCCTCTAATTTTGTTTTAATGATGACAAAACACTAATAAATAAAATTTCATTGACATAGGACCACGGGAACCCGTGCCGACTTGCATCGAAACATGTTAGTACTTATCTATAAAGACGTCAGTGAGCTAACGTGTTGAGACGCATATAATAACGTGCAAATGCAATTATTTCTCATTCAATCAAGAGGTCGTTAGTATCACGCAGTTATCGAAAGAGTATACTTGTAATAGGAGTCGTATAACACAAAAATATCGGGTTCTAAACAGTCCTTTAATGGAAGTTCTGGAAGTTATGTTCTACAATATCCTCGGTAAGTGAATTTAACAGTCAATAAATGTGTAAATCTTACAATTTTGCGAGTATTTTATTCCAATGGTATAAAGCGCATAAAAATACTAAATCTTCGCCTAATTCTGTGAAGTAACAGGTAAATTTATGACAAGTTTGGAGGGACTAGCAAAAAAATGCTCATAAAACACAAGATTTTAGAACGTCATCAAAAGTTTGTCAAAAACTAAGATAATTCATTTGATATTGCATATGCCAATGCCCTTGAATTAATAAATGAAGACCTAATCTTCTTTCAGTAGCAAAGAGAGCCAGGTCGTCGTGGCCTCTTAGCTGAGGTGGGAAAAAAACCTATTACTTCTCAAAAACGTATTTCTCTGTGCCACCTTCTTTGAGATTATCTTATAAACCATTACAAAACGACTGATTACAAATTTAGAAGATTTGCCAGAACCACTACGGAGTAGGTACTCAACCTGAAACCAGTCACCAGAAAACGTCGATGCGAAAAGACTTTAATACTCTTAAGTTAGTCGCTGCGACTACTAAAAGACAGGTGCCAGTTAAGTATGAGACGACTCAGTATTCATTCTTGAAGCTACTTTTGAGGCGCTGGGATGAAATATTGTTAAGTTTCTAATAAGTAAGGCTACGATTCCAAGAATTTGAAAGGAGAAACGGAAGAATCCCGCGAAAGTCATAAAAGTTTATTTTCAAAACGAGGTACCCGATGTTGTGAGTCTTCACTGGAACGGCAAACTGTTGCCTGCTTCAGATCCTCGGAAATCAAAAGAAGAATATCTTCCAATTTTCAATAGTTATATCTTATGGGAATAAAGAACAAATTATTGCGGGGCTATGAATGGAAAGCTCTTCAGGAAGACAACAAGAGGCTGCTTTATGAATATGATTGTAGACTGAAATCTAGAAGATAAGTTATAAATTATGTGTTGTGACAACCAACAGGTTCAAATATGGATTGTTTCAATGATAATTGTGTCATAATTTAGTGTTTTTTTTTTCAGAGGGACAGAAATTACGACTTTATTGCTGTCAACAGCAAGTCTCCGTTTGATCGTCTAAAAACTATGCCACTTTTCTTAACGAATGTCCTCTGAGTGGCCAAATAATGCCTATTTTCAAAAAGCGAGAAAGAAGACGTCGTCTCTGAGGGTAGTGAACGATACAACTGAAAGAGTAGTTAAGATAATGCATGATTTCCATCACAGTCGAGAAGGAACAATATACAAGTTTTGTCACAATGTGTTTACGAATACCGGAAGATTTTTCTGACTGTAAAAAATAAACTTTAAAGGGAAAAATTAATAAATGAACCGTTTTAAATATAAATAAGTGCATAATAGATTTTTTGGGTAGTTTTAATTTTATTTATCCAACAAATATCAAGGTCTTAAATATTTTCCTATTAAACTCCATACAAATTTTTTCTTGTATGTTTGACGTCAAGTCGGCACGGGTTGCCGGTGTCCAATCACAATAGTATTTATTATATGATCTATTGGGATCAAATGGAAAAAAATAAGAGGGTATGCGTATTTAAATTCACGAAAAAAAATTTTCCCCTTATGCCTTGGGACACCCTAGCGTTCACTTTATACCCAAATAATTAATAAGCAAATGCTTGTCAATGAAAAGAGATTGGCTTCATTCGACACTGGAAATAATATATTGCTTACAGAGTGCATCAATCAATTCAATAGTTAGCAATTGAAATGGCTTATAATAATTTGTTTACCGAATCTCAACTATAAATATCTTCTTTAAATTCTACATGTAGTTATATGGAGTAATCGTGAAGAGTGATATATAAAAAGGTTCGTCATTAGATCTATAATAATCTCGGAAACTTGCGATGAACGTTTCGCCCTTAAGTCTATCTGAGGGCCTGACAAGTGGCCAGTCGATTGCGTTGAACGTCTAACGAAAGTTATAATAATGTTGTTGTGTGTAATGGTGATGTTGTTGTGATGTGTGTTGTGTGTGTGTTGATGTCGTTTGCCACTCGTCTAGACCCTCGAGACATGGTAGTACAAGACAAGCCAAGCGAAGCCCAAAAGCACTACCTACTTTTCTCAAAGCGCTTCGTCGTTTTTAAACCCACTTAACTTGAGTGTGGATTATACCAGATAAACGAAATTCTCGGAATATGATGTTAATAGTGGACTCATTACACATATAAAGTTTCAATTACATAGCTCTTATACTTTAGTTTTCAGTGATATTTAAAAACCCCGATTTCGTCACTGGCATACTGATTTTTTTTTTAAGAAGGTCAAGCAAATGACTCCATTCCACCTGATGGTAAGCAGAAGTGGATTCCAAATGTGAAGATAGCTAGTGCGAGAGATAAACCACCGCGCTAGCCACCCTCGCCTTGCTGACCTTGATTGACTGATCATCAAAATTATTGGGTACTTCCTGAAGTCCTTGAAGACTGATATTTGTTATGTGAGCTAGTATTAGTTTACAAACAACAAAATAGTTCTAAAACTTGTGTAGCTGCTACGTCACAACGTCGTAACCAAGAAATGGTTGATCACCGAAAAGTACAAAAACACGGAGCCAAGATACGACAAAGGAACGTCACAATACATAATGCAAGCTTAAATCGCACTTATCCAACTATGTACAGTTGGGCCGCTGTCCCCTAGCGAACACCTAGCTCGGCGGAAGATCTTCCCTTTTCGCTGAAGATGTGGCGAGCCCAGCCACTTCCTACATTGGTGACCCCGTGATGACCAGAACTTTTAAATCTCACGTAGAGACAAGCTTCTAACTCTACACGCATAACTCTAAAAGCCCTAACTTTACAAGCTCTACACCTTAGTCAAAATCTATGGCTTGGCCGTTTCGTTACTACAATAACTATAATAACAGAAAAATAATGAACAGTAAATAAATTGATCATGGTAACTATGCGCCTAACTAATGTTTTTGGTGGGATATTTTTTACGTCTATTTACAAATACTCAGCTCTTGGTAATAAAAAAACCTGAATTTACCTACAGTAAGCGATTTCCAATCCATTATACAGATTGATATTGAAATAATCAACTATGGATTTTCGGCGAAACGATCACGGTGTAACGGTACGCCATGAAAAAAATTTGGTTGCTAAGTGTTAACAATTAGTTATCAAAAAATGGAGGGCGTTCTAGGTATGCATTATTTAGGTACACAATGTTTTATACAAACAAAAATATCCTATTAACTTCACGTGTTATAAAATTATCCATCCAAGAACAAATGACTATATTAATTACATTAACAAGAAAACTCGAGAGGACCGGGCCCCCCCCGGCTGGATTTCTAGACAACTATTGAATCTCATATTGTCCATCTTCCATAACCTGATTTGGTAATCAGTCGCATTAAATTAAATCTCCTTAATAAAGATACTAATCGATTATCAATAATCATATTTTAATATATGCAGTAAGGCGATCCTGTTACGCAGTTGAATTGATTGTAATACAGAGTAAACAGGCTCATGAATGATTAATTGCTTATGCCATAGGATTCCTCACAGACAGGCCATGGAGTTATGTTGTTATATTATCTGGGATAATGCTTATTGACTTACGTCAATGCCCTATGGAAAGTTTTCACTTACGTACCTAGTGGCGAGAATTCTAAGGAGAATATTTCCCTCGTTTTAGTTTCGGTAATTAGTTTAGGTATCGGCCGTGAGATGCCGGCAGAGTAAATAACATCACCCCATATCCTCCAATGGCGACACCCATTGGAAGACGATTAATGGATCAGCAAAGGGGTATCGATCACCTTATACTACGTCCACCAATCCGCATTGAGCAAGCGTGGTGAACTACTGCCTAAACCTCCTTCGATGACAAGGAGAGGCCCTGTGTCCTAGCAGTGGGTCGAATTATAAAAGCTGTTATGATGATATGATGAGTTTAGGTATTAAATTTATTACGCAGAAATCATTCGTGACACTTTCTGTTACTTCAATGGAATAATCAATAGGACGTGATTCAAACTAACACACTTTAGTGATAAATAACGACAGTCGTTAACCTAAAGCCCAAAAAATATTAGAGATAAGAAACGTGAAATGACAAAGGAACGCGTGGAACTAAAATGTGTATGTATATGACACAAAAATCAAGATATATAAAGCCTTTTTTCTGAACTGTTTCAATATCCATCTACACTTCGAAATGGACCTTATTTATACTTGATGGGTAATAGAAAAATGCACTGAAAAAATCGACTTGCCTCAGGCGGGACTCGAACCCGCATCTTCCACAATCCGGGCGGATGCGTTGACCAATTACGCCACCGAGACACTGCTTTTCGCTGTCGAAATTTGTCAGTGCTTGGTGCTTATGTTTTTATGGTAAACATTGTTTCATAAAATCTTTGAAATTTGCACTTCTAAGACCCGAAAGAAATATTTTTGCAAATATTTGACGCCCAGCTAAGATGAAACTACCTTAAATTATGGAATAATTTTATTTTTGCGTTTACAAACGCGTTAATATTAATACTAGAAAAAAAACTCACTTCCACTATCAAAATCGTCGGATATAATTTCTTTTATACTACGAGATGGCAAACGATACTTGGCATTAAGTGGTTACCGTCGCCTATAGACTCTTGCAATGTTAAGGGTAAATCACTTAACACTGCAAGTGCGTTGCCATCCTGCCATCCTGGCCGAGGATTCCTGGGGACTAAGATGTTATGCCTTCAATTCCCAGTAATTCACACTATTAATTTGTCGAAATAAAAATCTCAGTGACGCCATGAAAGCTCGCGAAACATTGAAAATTATTATCAGTAGGACACGTAAGATATTCTTCGTATGAGTAATATTCTTCATATGAGTAACGTAAAGTACGGAATATTAACGACTGCTCTATATTTAATTACTGCAAAAAAATGAGTTTCTCCAAGTGTCATTTTCCCTCTGTTTAATATTGAAATTTTTGCCGTCAAATTTCATAATTTTAGGTCGACCTAAGGAATTAAATACTACTAGTTTGCATTCTCTTGCGAGTTTTAAATAAGCGGCATAAAACGACCGTACATCGCCGAAGTTTAACTTTTGCACAGCAACAAGGGAATGAATATCGGATATCGTTTTTAACTAGATAAGTACGTCCCTATCATCACGCATTTCTTAGAAAAAGTTTCAAACAGACAGAGAAATGGATAACGGATTGATCCTATAAGGATTCCATTTGAGTGGTTTTTTTTCAATTAAGTTCATGAGGAACAAATATGTCTGTATGTAATTCTGTAAATATTGTATTTGTTTTTCTATTAAATTGAATGACGTGTTTTGTGCCAACCTCTTTTTGTATGGTAAAGAGACCAGAGGTGTTACATAGACAGACATACATACATATAGTCACGCTTTTTCCCATAGAGGTAGGCAGAGATCACTTGGTTTCACTTGCTACGATCCATACACACTTCTTTCGCTTCCTCTATTCTTATTCCTAATACATGCTCGACGGTTTCGAGACTGGTCTTGTGACCTGGTCCTTTTTTAAGACGTCTCTGATTTGATCGATAAACCTTCGCCTATAGGTCTTTAAATTCACTTCCGATTCATAATACCCTTTTCGTTAATATACTTTCCCACGTTCTTTCTACATGACTGAACCATTTGATCATCCCTTTTCAATTCTTGTCATTATAAATCTGCTTTTAAACCACACCTCTCTCTTATCACGCTATTGTATAACTTGTCACTCAATTTTACACCAGCCATACTCCTCAAGACTCTCATTTCAACCACATTTATTCTGCCTTTCCTCCATATACAACTTTCACTTCCATACATCAGTGTTGGGGACACCGTCGTGCCTTCTTAGACACCTTCTGACTGCTCATAAATGCGTGCAAAGCCCCATTCACCATGTTCCCAGCTTTCACTCGATTCTCACTTTTGTATCTCTCGTTAAGAGTTAGGTAAATTTTATATTAGTCATCATAACAGCCTTTCTAATTCAACCCACTGCTAGGACACAAGCCCTCTCATTGTCATTGAAGGAGGTTTAGGCAGTACTTAGTCCACAACGCTTGCCCGATGCGGATTGGTGGACAGAGTATGAGGTGATCAATGTACCCCTTTGCTGAACCATTAGTCGCCTTGTACGACACCCATTGGAGGATGTTGGGTGATGCTATTTTACTCTCCCAACATCACATGGCTGAATAATTTGATAAAATCTCAGAGCTGAGTAACTTGTACTTATAATACAAGCGCTAATTGGCAACACAATATTTAGTTTAGATATTGTAATACACGCATGAAGGACACTTTAGCTCTCGGTATTACGTACTTACGAAGATAAGGCCTTGTAGGACCTTCAAGGTCTAAGAAAGTATCATATTAACTTTATTTTGCTAGAGTAGCATTGGATATTCATTTTAAGCTCGTGATAAAAACCTCAAGAAATATAATATGTATAGGCAGTGGGGTACTAAGTAATTTATTTTGAAAGGCGCTTAAACAATATTCCCTGCACTTTTAAAAAAAATATAGTAAGTACGAGCATTCATTGAGTTAAACAAATGTATACGAGCAGTACGAACGTGTACGTTTAGAACTATTCGTATTCACGTTTTTGCATTATTTATCGGGACCAAATTCACTGCCCACCAACAATATAGTACAGTGCTCACCAAAATTAATATTTTTTCCACCAAAAACAACTTTTGGTGAAAATTTACACTTTTTGGTGAGCATTTATCCTTTTTTGTAGGTTAAGTTAGGTTTGTATGTTATTAATTTAAATACAAGCCTTATTTACACAAACACAGCAATGTGTAGATGGTCTATTTAGTATATTTGCACAAATAACGTCCATTTGTCGGTTCTTAAAAAAGAAAACTGATTTATTAGAAACCTTATTCATACAAAACACAAAAATATAACTCACACAAAAAATATTATGATAATGAAGACACTCAGCTTTATGCCGCGACAATAAGATGCCTTGGCTTCGATTTCCCGCGGGGACATACAAGAGAGAAAGGGCGCTACCTACAAACACTAAAGCCGGGTCCAGATTATGTATCATTTGCCCAATCCGATCAGCATATCCCTAGCGCTGACGCGTATCATGATCGCATATGTGGACGGGTGATGATACGCGATCTTGATACGCCGTAATGATACGGCCCGTCTCATGTCATGTCGGTTATACAACATGTAAACTAAGTAACCAACACCCTGGTGGTTTGGGATCGGCTTCCGAGTTGATTTCAATAATTTTTTTGTGAAAAAAAACGATTTTTTTTTGAAAAAAAAAAAAAACAAAAAGTACCCAGAAAATATTGTACAACATTTTCTGGGTACTTTTTGTTTTTCCAAAAAAAAAAATTTTGAAATCAACTCGGAAGCCGATCCCAAACCACCACTGAGTTACGTTGCCACCGACAAACTCTGGCTACCATTCAAACGCGTCCTAAGAAATTTGGCAAGTCTTCTGGAATTCAACATTTTGCGAATTCAACATCATAAGAATTCAACATTTTGCAAATTCAATATAGGTAGTAGTCCAGAAGGGTCTTTTCTATGCCGCACAGTCAAGAAATGGATTTCATTGCCAACATTGCTTTTTCCTTTCTTATTCTGAGCCATTGAAAAGTGGCGAGAAGTCACACCTTGCAGGTTGGCAAAGCGAGGGTGCATAATGCGGATCTTACATTATATCTCGCACCAGCTATCTTCGCATTCGGACTCCACTTCTGCTTACGATCATGTGAAATGGAGTCTATTACAAAAAAAAGTTATGTGAGCACTCTAAATATAAGTCCACGCAGACAGTCTTAAGTGGATACTTAATACATAGCCGAACTCCTACGCGTTGGTGTTAAACTGTCACATAATACGTGTCAACCCAAAAATAACACTGCTAATTATGCTAAAAATAATATTCCGTCGACATCGATCTCCATTTTGCTTTTTATCTCATATTTTTTGTGAGCTTTATTTCCAACTTAAAAACAGTGGCTAAATATCTAGCTCTGTTATTAATCCTCAGTGCGAGAGAGAGTTCTTCAATAGTATAATTAAAAATAATGTTTTGAAAATTTATTGTTTTATCTTAAGTTGTAATTTGTGTTAATTTGGCGGTTCACACTCATTACCAAATTCCTTTATACTAACTCAATTTTTAAGTTACCCTGTACCAAATGTTGAAGTGTTTGGTATCTTTCTCTCTACAATTTAAATTTGACGATTTTGTTATCCTTACCTTTACAACATTAATTAAGAAACAAAGTTAATTTTAACGAAAGTTCTGCATTAGATTATATTTCCTATTAGAGTTTACCAGTTCTAATAATGCATAACAAGGTCGATCTTGATGTGAGACCTCGAATGCACCAAGGTTTATAATTTATAGTTCAAATAATATTGCTTACTAGCTTTTGCCCGCGACTTCGTCCGCGTGGAAAAGTTACTTCGGGCAGCATTTTAATTCTTTTATGGTAGGTATTTATATTTATTGTATTATTTCTTATCGCCTAAGAGGTGAGGTGAGAGTGCCCAAGAGGAAAAAATCCCCATGTTGATTTTCAGACTTTGTAATGTCACCTCATTTTTCCCTTTTTGGGACTGAATTCTGAAAAAGCATGAAATATGTGTTTACTTATTTATCAATAGGAGTACTCCTGTGAAGTTTTGAATAAAATAGTCTAACTAATCTCGTTTCCTCATACAAACTTTCGACCCCCGTTTCACCACCTTAGAGGGTGAATTTCCAAAAATCCTTTCTTAGTGCACCCCTGGACGTCATAAGGAACCTACGTACCAAATTTGGAATCGTTGGACCCAGCGGTTTGGGCTGTGCATTGATATGTCAGTCAGTCAGTATTCATTTTTATTATTTATATAGATAGATTTGGATTTATCGTGGCGTATTTGGGACATAGGAGCACTCACACAACTATCAGATTAATTGTCTTTTTATTATTACCTATTGTTATTGTTGCTTGTTTAACATTTCACTTACTATATTGTTTTTAGGCTAGCTAGCCGCCTTATAAAAAAATATATTAGTAGAAAGTTGTGCGTGGTGTTAATTGAGATACAAATTTGTTTCTGTTTTGTTGTAATGTTTTTTTTTATATGTAATTGGTTTGTATCTTGTAACTGTGCCAAAAAATAAATAAATAAAAACCACTTCTTTGGATTTAAGTATCTCGCGTATATTTGGGTTTATGTTCTGTTATTTTAGCCTGACGGTTTTTAATATTTTATAGCGTTCATGGTAACGGACGGGAAGACTGTTTAATTATACTCTTCTTTTTTATAAAAAAAGTTTAGCAAATCAATCCATTCCACCTGATGCTAAGTGTCAGAAGTGGAGTCAAAATGCAAAGATAGCTAGCGCAAAAGATACACCGCCACGTTAGCCTCTCCTTGGCGACCGGCAATGTGCTTCTTTACACAGCTTTTGAATGACACAAAATTTTAAGAAGGAGGGAACATGTTTACTGGTTGTGAATCCTATTTCTTGATTATCTTAATATATATAAATTACGTGTGACGTTGTTTGTCCGCGATGGACTCCTAAACTAATTTACCGATTTTAATCAAATTTGTAGACCGTGTGCAGTTTGATCCAACTTGAGAGATAGGCTAGTTTTTATCTTGATAAGTAGTCATATTTTTTTTAGTGCAGATACAATGTTATAGGTCAGTAGTATGAAATTACTACAGCCACGCATGGCCGGGACAGCTAGTACGATATAAAAATGAGTTTTCAAATTTCTTACTTCACGTTGGAATAGTAACCAGTTTGTCGGTGGCACCGTTAACGTCGTAACACGAACCGTAGCGCATACGGTAAAGCCAGCACGCGTAGTCATTAAAAGGAAGGACATAATGGGATTAGGGAAATAAGCTCCTCAGAGCACTTGCCGTGATATAGGTAGAACGTTGATGACATACAGGGTGTAAAAGACATGAACAGTCAAACGAGATCCATGTATTCTATACATCAAAATAAGACACATTTCAACAAATAATTGCTGGGAAATGATTTTTATTTTTTGGTGTTAATGCAAATTGTACTGCGCAACGTAAAGCGTTCGTTTGTGTCCGTGCGCATCGAGTGAGCTACATTGAACGCTAACGTTTTGAAGCCATTTTTTGTTGTGAAATACTAAAAAAATGATAATGTTTCTTTGGAAAATAATTAAGAAATAATGTTTAGAATATGTTTTCATAAAAAAATGGAAAAAGAAATTATGACTTTGACCTTCAATATAATCGTAACTATCAATTTCCCAGGTATAGTCTAAAGGAAGAAAAATGTTATGATGGTGAGCAGAATACATGGTTTTCGTTTGACTGTTCATGTCTTTTACACCCGTTATAGTAGATACAGGGTATTACTTATAATATTCCGATATCATAAATCTAAACTTACCTTCTGATACAAGAACGGCCTGGTGAGCGCCAGGTACCGCTCAAGGGCCATGGTGACCGCTATACAGACGCTGCCAATTCCGAATACTCTGAGCACGACCCTGGCTGCGCAGTAGAGTCGAGTGTTCTTTACTCCTGGCACGTGCTCCGCTACCACCATTGCGCACATCATGCCAACCTGGTGAAGGATAAGTATTTAGTGTTAAGGGAACTATTATACAAAAGACAGATAGGTGATTGATGGGGCAACGATTTCGTGCGTTCTTGATTACGGATGGGTGTGTGAATTTTTCTTTACTTGGTTTTCCTCCGTGTGTGGTATGTTGAGGATAGGATACTTAAACTAGATTTTTATGTATTAGGTTGGGGAAAAAGTCTTTTCGCATTATAGTATGTATAAACTTGTAATAAAATCTCTTTGGCTATACTATTTGTATCTGGCTGGTTTTGGTATCATTGAAAGTTTAAATTTTAAAGAACATAATTCCAAATTCAAATTAGGAAAATGTGTGATTTTCATTTGTTTTTCGTACCGCCAAGATGAGTGAATCTAATGAAGAAATTCGATACATTTTAAAATTTTACTACAAAAAAGGTAAAAATGCAACGCAAGCCGCGAAAAAAATTTGCGATGTTTATGGACCTAGTGCAGTGTCTGTGAGAGTAGCACAAATTTGGTTTAAGCGTTTTCAATCCGGAAATTTTGATGTAAAAGATGCACGTCGCTCTGGTCGCCCTATTACAGATAAAATGGATGCCATTTTTGAAAAAGTGGAGCAAGATCGGCATGTCAGTAGTTACGACGTAGCTGAAGAACTGGGAATTGACCACAAAACAGTTTTGGCGCATTTGAAAAAAACTGGGTACACAAAAAAGCTCGACATTTGGGTACCTCACGAGCTCACTGAAATAAACCTAATGAACCGTGTACTCATTTGTGATTCTTTATTACGACGTAATGAAACCGAACCATTTTTGAAGAAGCTGATAACTGGTGATGAAAAGTGGATCACGTACGACAAGAACGTGCGAAAAAGGTCGTGGTCAAAGGCCGGTCAGGCTTCACAGACTGTGGCGAAACCCGGGTTAACTCGCAACAAGGTGATGCTGTGTGTGTGGTGGGATTGGAAGGGCATTATTCATTATGAGCTGTTACCACCAGGCAGGACCATCGATTCTGAACTCTACTGCGAACAACTGATGAGATTAAAGCAAGAAGTTGAGAGAAAGCGGCCGGAATTGATCAACAGAAGGGGTGTGGTTTTTCATCATGATAACGCTAGACCTCACACATCTTTAGCCACTCAGCAAAAATTAAGAGAGTTTGGCTGGGAGGTGTTAATGCATCCGCCGTATAGTCCTGACCTTGCACCTTCAGATTTCCACCTGTTTCGGTCTCTTCAGAATTCTTTAGGCAGTGTCAGGTTAACATCACGAGAGGACTGCCAAAACCACTTGTCGCGGTATTTTGACCAGAAGTCCCAAAATTTCTATAGCAATGGGATCATGTCCCTACCTACAAGATGGCAAAAAGTTATCGAACAAAATGGTACCTACATACTTTAGTTAAATGTAAATAAACTATATTAAAAAATGTTTTGAATTTTCTTAAAAAATGCGAAGAAACTTTTTCCCCAACCTATTATACACGTTGTATTGTAGATAGTTACGAAACAAGAGAGATAATAAAACCAACTAACTATATTAACTTATGATCTATAGTCTTTTTTTAACAAACGGGTACTGAGTATGTCTTTTGCATATTTCCGATATTGACAGAGAGAGATGGGTCATGTTAGGTGCGGCACCAACACCTTTGTTCAAAACAATATTGGGTATAGTATTAATAAAATGAAATGAAATATAAAAAACTAATAAACTTTCTGCTGACACGTGAATAATTAACTGCACTAAGAATATTTCTTCATGGCACATTTATCATACAAGTCTTTTGTGGCGTTTGTGTGAAACGGACTTTATGGTGATTATGTGGACCAATAGCAACGCAGTCAAAATCACTTTGGACCTAAATTGAATTAAATGTTTTTCATTTGATTTGATTTGAACGCCTTTTTTACGTTATAGAGGCGGCTACGAAACGGCTACGGAACGTAGCGTATACGGTTCCGAGCAGATAAATGTGCTATTACCTTTAGTCAGCATGCGTAGTCATTAAAAGGGAGGACATAATGGGATTAGGGAAAAGAGCTCGGTACTAGTTTCTTAAAAAAATAGACTATAGGTCATACGACGTATGTTATGTTGTGTCGCAGTATAGTGAAGTTGCAGAGTAGGTATATTATGAAATAAGGCATTATGTTACACGTGTTTGCGAGGCACGTTAAGCGGGTAAGTGTATGTCGAAAGATAGCCGTAGGAAAAGCGTTTCCGACGCTAGAAATGGCGATTTGTACAACCCTTACACCAGGCCCGTAAGACCAGAAACTGACAGAAAGTTTTCAAGCATTCAAGCGGTCAGTTTTGTGTTACTTGTATAGTATGCTTCAGCAGTCATACTGACCCCTATATACAATGCAGTGTGTAAAAAAAACTAATATTAAAAGTGTAGTACTTAGTTTTGAAAGAAAATGGATTATTTTTGTATACATATAAAGTTTATTTTAGACATTTCTTAAAAAAGAACCTCGACTATGAAGTATTTTTCACAAAATTAATAGTAGATTGTATAACAAGGGAGCAAAATAGTATTTTTATGGCGAGGGCCCTACTTTGAAGCACGAGCGAAGCGAAGGATTCTAGAATAGAATCCTGAGCGTAGCGAGGGATTCTAACGTAGAATCCTGAGCGCAGCAAGGGATTCAAAGTACATCGCCCGAGGGAAAAATAATTTGCTCTCGAGTTATATACTCTACTTTTCATCCCCTTTCTATGAGAAAATAAATAAAAGAAGCTGTTATGTAAATTAATGAATATATTTAATTAAAAGAAGACATGTGAAATGAAGTAAAAATAATCACAAATTTAGGTATATTTATATTGCATACGGTAGCACAATTATTAAAAGTTATTGTCAGTTTTATTTGGGATCGATATTGTTGTCGATTCATTTACATTTTGAGTATTTGTACGACGTTGTTAGCTTCTATAGGTATTGTTTCAGGAGTTAATGCATTATCACTTTCATAACTGGAGGTAGTAGAACTCATCATTTTTGCAAAATACAATAAAATATGTACTGAGATAACAAAAACAGAAAAGTAATTCGCGCGTTTTGTTTTTTTTTTAGTCCGTGCCGTGCAGCCAACACGTACCAGCCAGTAATTCATACAATTTGCGTTCGATTTCTATGAATGATATATGTTCTAAATTCAAATCTCTTTTACGCCCGCTAAAAAGTTCTTATCGGAAAAGAGCTATTTTGTTCCCACTTATAGAGGAACAAAGCGATACTTTTCGAATAGAAGGGATGAAAACTCTTTTTCGAGTCCTTTTTATTTAAAAATTATATCTTGTATTACTTATAAAGTTATTGCAATTTTAAAATTGTGATACTTAGTTTTGCAGACCAGTATAGGATATAATGACGGTAGTAGGAACGGGCATGTTTTGAATATACCATTTGAATAATAATTTCGATTACTTTCATTAAATTACATACTTCCTTCTAGCTGAATTCTGAAACCTCACTGGAGAGACGATAAAGAAACATACTTTAACGTACTTTACGTTTTTATGTATTCTTTTCGTGAGAGATAATAAGAATGATGAGATACGGGACCTATCAAGCTCTGGCTTAGCGATCGAGGAAAATACGCCAGGTAAATACTGCGACGGAAAATAGGCCTCCCGCGGTGTCACTCACAGTACACGAGCCAGAAAATTTCTATAATGTTAATTGAATATTTGATGAAGAAACGAAAATATTGTTTTGCAAAGAGCGCAAACTGGAGAATAATTTATTTAAAAATAATCTTAATAATTCTTTAGACGACTTTCAAATTCCTTGAAAGCCCTTCTGAGGCGCTCATAATCCGAAAAGGGTTGAGCAAAGAGAATAAAGATTTCTTTCTTTCTTTCAAAGCCTTAGGTAACATTTGGTTACACATAAAGCCACACCTGGCAGTATGGGCACAGTAAAGTCTCAAAATAGTGACATGATGCCAGCCTGTTGTATACATAAAAGCGAAAAACCAAAAAATTAGTTAGATGACTTACACTCTATCATCTCAGCAGTCCAGGTAAAGGTCGTAGCACACTGATCAGCTCGGAAAGGGAACGCCTCTTTTTTTAAAAGCTTTTATTTAGTTTTTTGATGTTTGTCATCAAATTTTGCAAATTAAATTAGATCCACTTCCCTGTTACCGATTGAGCTGTAATTTTCGCGTGACAATGCTATGTTATGATGACATCGTGCAGATCTGATGATGGAGCTGAAAGGTGGCCATAGGAACTTCGAAATGAAACGACACAGCCTCGTCGAGTTTGGGCTCGTTTGAATCGTCTTAACGAGTAGATTGTCTTTCAATGATAACCAGGGTCTGATGATGAAGCTGGAAGGTGGTCATAAGAACTCCGTAATGAAATGGCGCAACCCCATCTAGTTACGGCTCGTTTGATTCGTCTTGACGTGGAATTTGGTGCTAAATGGTAACCAGGGTATGATGATGGAGCTGGAAGGTGGCCATAGGGACTCAGTAATGACATGACAGCGTAGAGTTTGATTCATCTTAATGGGTGGTGAGTGGTGGTAGTATACGATCCCATCTTTGGGAAATAAAGTTCGTTCGTTCCGTTTGTTATAAATGTGAATTTTGTCTGATATTAAATGGATAGATTGGATGACCCAATGCCAAAGTGAGCACGTGCCGAGTACTGAATAGTATTAGGGTGTTTAAAACTGTCATATCGGTATAATATTCAGGTCAACAGCCTCAGGGTACCAGGACGAACCCTGTTCTTTTTTTTTTAAATTTGAAGTTCTTTGTAATAACAAGAACATATTAAAAGCTGGTTTTTTAAAAGTTTTTGACGTGACAACGTCTTATAATTCGATAGAGCCGGCTGCACGCACGAAAAAACATGACGTCATGCGGCGTTACCTTGCTCTGAATCTAATTCTCTAATTTGAATTTGGAATTATGTTCTTTAAAATTTAAACTTTCAATGATACCAAAACCAGCCAGATACAAATAGTATAGCCAAAGAGATTTTATTACAAGTTTATACATACTATAATGCGAAATCTATTAAACAAATGAAATTAAATTTTTCTTTTGAAAAATGCTACCATTCCATCAGTATTTTCTTAAGACGTTGTCACGTTCAACTATCGTCAGTAAACCGACTTTACAGACAACCAATTTTTTTTTCTAATTTTTTTTTCTTTTAATTTCTTGATTTAACTATGAACGCTACGGAACAGCGACTACGATATTGCTACGGAGCGTAGCGCATCGCCTCTTTTATATTGTCGTTTTTTTATTTCATTAACCCCCCCCCCCCCCTACACAAAATAAACTCAAAAGAAAAAAAGCTCTCGGCCTTTAGAGTTTGTTAAATTAAAAGTAACTATTAATATTTTTAAGCTGAACGTAGCTGCATTGGGGGACCGTTAAGTTTAAAAAATAAAACCAAAATTCAAATATAATAGTATTAATAATGCTAAAGTATGGATTAGCGGTCCCCGATGCGGCGACGTTCATCTTAGAAATATTAATACTTTTAACGAACTTAAAAGGCTGTTTTTTCTTTTTAGTTTATTTTGTGTTGGGAGTTACATAATTTTTTTTATTTTATTCTTTTTAAATTACTCGCTAACCCTAATTCCGATAGATAGCTAGGTACTTAAATTATATTTTTCTGGAATATTATTCAAGAGAGAGCTGATGATATTGAAACGCCTAAACAGATTTTCATGAATTTTAGCTAAAAACCATTCCGATCACGTCAGCTTTCGAACAAAAAAACGATTCAAAATCGGTCCATTCGTTTAGGAGCTACGATGCCACAGACAGATACACAGACCTACAGAGACACAAATACCTACACAGACACGTCAACTTATAACACCCCTCTTATTGCATCGGGGGTTTAAAAGAGGCGATACGGTTACGAGCTGATAAGTGTGCTAAGACCTTAAGTACGAGCGATTATTTATTTAAAACTGCCCTACTACCAATGTATCTGGGGTCGGCGCAGCATGTATTGCTATCGACATAATGCTGTAGGGTTTTGGCATTAAATTTTACCGCCGGTCACCTGATAACATCAACCCTCATAGGGAATTAAATTAAAAGCAAGTGTTTCGTTCAAATTGAAGTACATACCTACATACCAAACTGGAGCCGTGTAACGCAAATGGTAAACCACTAACCCAGTTGATTGGATAACTTGATTGTCGAGCTATAGCTGTTCTTTATTTAAAAACTAGCTGTGCCCGCGACTTCGTCCGCATAGAATTTACCAAAAGAAAAAAAACTCCTTATTACACCAGCTACCTGCCAAAAACAGTCCCGTCAAAATCGGTCCAGCCGTTTCAGAGATTAGCCGGAACAAACAGACAGACAGACAAAAATTGTAAAAAATGTTATTTTGGTGTATGTACCTTATATATATTCATATGCATGTAGTAAAAAACGGTTATTTCAATATTACAAACAGACACTCCAATTTTATTTATATGTATAGATAGATGTATAGATGAATTTCTGTTCGTTAGTCTCGCTAAAACTCGAGGGACGGCTGGATTGATTTCGTTACTTTTGGTTTTAAATTATTTCCAGGGAAAGTATAAATGGGTGAAAAAGTACGGAAAAATTGCTAGGAAAATAATAAAATAGTTTAATTGTTCAACATGTGAGCAAAGTTAGTTTTTGCTGCGAGTGCCGATATTAACTAAATCAGGAAGTAGAAGTAGTTAGCAAGTGATTCATAAATATACTACTGAGCGCAGTCAGTGATTTAATGGCACGAGACAAAAAAAAATGCTCTCGTGTGAAATGTACAACTTTTCACCTCTTCACCAGAGAGAAAATTGTTAGGTAAGAAAATCTAGACAATATTTAAATACATGTTTATATGGCTAAAATAATACTGAAAATAAAAGTAAAATTGCTGCAGTTTACACAATGCAGCAATTTTACTTTTATTTTAGAAGTTAAACGTAACAGTCTTATCCGGAGCTCGTAGCAAAAATCATTTTTGCTTCGATATTTCACAAAGCAAATAGGCTCTTTTGTAAAACCTCTAATCTTTGTCCCGTTGTTTCAAAATTAATTTCGTTAATCTGTCATGACACTGTTATGAAATTTGGTAACGACTTTCCATTCGTCCGTACCTATTGCCGACCCGTGCCTTCGGCTTGGGTCAACAAACCGGGACTGTGAAGAAATGACATACCTACTTTCCACACTTGTATCCAAATGTACTATTATAGAAGCGTGGCCATGTAGTTCCCTTTCATGAATATAACTAGCCCTTTTCATCCCGTGGGTGTCGTAAAAGGCGATTAAGAGCAAACTCAATCTCAAAATTTCTTTATTGACTTAGGTACAATTTGTATGCTGAAAGGCAAAATTAATGCCATCGGTTCACGAGTCTCAGAGACCTTGTCTGAGAATGGTCTGTTTCTTTCTCCGTTTAGATTTTTGTAGTAACTATTGATTCGGAAAGTCATCGTCATTCTGAATCCTGGGCGTTTTTTTTAATCCTGAACAGACATCACTTCGTTGTTTTAAGAATATACCCGATTCTATAAAACTCAGAAACGACTTATATAAACTATTAAAATTAACATCAAAATAACGCTATTATACGCCGCGAAAGTTTCCTATAAACTCTACATTGTGGTCGTAATTTTAACCGTTCGCTGACGAAAATAAAGACTTTTTACTGCCTTACGTCCATTAACTTTTACGTCATAATCGTCACAGTTTTGCGACAAAAGCTTAGGTGCCTATTAAACAGAACGCGACGGGAATAGGAAAATCTTTGATGCTATTAAGCCTTGTAATGTTTTAGATTTTGAATTTCGCTGTAACGCTGTTATGTTTATTAAATTTATTTTAACATTACAAATAACTAGCGGATCGCGAGTTAGTTGCCTGAAAGTCTATTCTAATTATTGCTGAAAGAGTTTTTAAAATCTATTCTGTAGTTTCAGTTTCAGAGATAACTTCCTACCGAAAATAGAATAGAATAGCGGTAGTTTTTCTCCTCATTTTTTTTATACAAGAATTATCAGTTGCTTATATAAGATAAGCAGGAAATTTGTTTCCTTATAAAAAAACTGTAAGAGACTGGTGCACCAGAACTCTCCTCTATGGATGGTAATCAGAGATAACAACATTCAATATTTTTGAAGACATTATAGTAGTTGAAACATGGAGAAGTTACATTAAGCACTTCATATAAAAATAACACATTATTTAGAGTATTAAATAATAATAATATTAAGTAAAAACTAACAACTAAACAAACTTGACCTCTTTGTAAATAATAGAAAACCGCATCCGTGGTCTAGTGACTCGCCCACTGGCTTTAGATTCGGAGGTCCGGATTCGACTTTGTGCTCGGTTTGGTTGCAGGTAAGGCTTGTTTGAAGCCCACCGGGTAGCTACATTGAATTGCAATGCGGATTTCATCAATACATAGAGTGATTCAAGATGATGTTTAATATGTAATATATAATACATGCATATTACAGTAGAGAAAAGCCGCGAAATTCCGTGCGAAACCGGGGCGGGTCGCTCTTTCTGTATGTACATACGTTTAGAACTTGTAAACTACGCATCGGCTTTCAATGCAGTTTTATTCAATACATAGAGTCATTGAAGGGGAAGGCTTAGAAGAATAATTTGTAAAGATAAAAGTAAGTACCTACTCTAACAACTACCCGTGTAATTTTAGTTCAGATAATGTATTAGCAAACTTTATGACCAGCTGTAAACTCAATAAAGTTGATTAGCCGTTCGGAAAAGCCCTATAGCACTTGTTGTTTGAAAACTATTTTATTGAAAACGTTATCGATAATCTGAAGGTTGACAGCGAGGAGAGTTTGTGATACTCAGATCCTGCTTCGATAAGCCTTGGCTACTGATAAATTAAGCTGATTGTTGTGTTCCTTAAGTAACTTTTTTCATTCTTATAGACCCCGCTAATGATTTGATATTATGGTCTATAATCAAATATGAATAGGCAGAGAGAGAAGCTATGGCATATATTATATCATTGCGTCTGTATGGTACCTAATATACTTAGTGGTATTTAATGAATTGCTGTCGTAGATTTGCTATTCTCAAGAGTATATACCAATTTTATAAGATCAATGTTGACTATTAAATTGACAAAAAGATAATTCTAACTTTTAAAAATACATAGATTTATTTTATGTTAAGCTTGTTAGGTTTTGCTTAAAATTGTCACTTAATTGTTTAAGTGCTCACACATCCCACAGGGACTTACTGATATACATTACTGATATACGTTGATTGGCAGACAGAGGCTTCTTGATATATAATATTGGATCGTTTTGACCTTGCATAGACAAATTGAAAAGTTATTTGAGCGCTTTCCAATATCTACACGTTTTTCACTGGCTTCATCTTGGAAAATGCTTTAATAGGCAGTCATAGGAACTGCCGATAGAAGTGAAAAGTTTAAACTATAAAATAACAATGGTTTGTCTGAATCTTTAAATCATCATCACATCATCAACAGCTCATATAATGTCACCACCGAGGGGCTCGAGCTACCCCACATTAGGGGCGATTAGGCTTAGTCATGGTTCACTACGCACTTGGCCAGCGTGGTCGCTGGCCAAGTGCGGGTTGGTCGACTTCACACACAACTTAAGAATTTCTTCATAGGTGTGTGCAGGTTTCAGGGTTCAAAAACACAGTGGTACGTGAACACAGTGGTACGTGGCGGGGATCGAATCAGTGCCTCCCGGGTGGGAGGCGACGCTCTTACACACTAGGCCACCGACGCGAAATTAACGATTATACTAAAAAATAAAAATTTATAATACAGGTCCGACGTTAACGACGAAACGCGTCGGATTGGTAACGTGAACCCAAAAGTTTATCCCCTACCTTTACTTAAAAATATTTGAGCAAAGTTGGGTATAGAATCCAGTATACTATACATTGCAAACATTTCCTTTAAAAAAATCATTGAAGTTTAAATGAAATAATTACCAGACGAGGAACATTTGAACTCGCAGCCTAATGCATATTTAATCACAGTAATTTGAACGAAAGGAAATTCGAATAAATTTCTGCGATTGTGAGTATAGGAGGTAATGAAATATAATTTTCTCAAATTGGCAACAGCTAATTATTTAATCGCAAAGCTGAGAAAGCGGGAACAAAAGGAAACGTTTACACAATTGTAATGGACAAGGATACAGAATAAAAAAGGCAGTAGGAAATCGCAGAGATTAGCTTGTAATTGAATAATTAATTTACAGAGGATTTGTGTGGGAACAACTTTGACTGGCCCCTGGAACGTACAGGTTTGCTTTACCGATATTTTTATTTATTGTGAAAACCAACAGCGATACTTATTAATACAGCCAGTTTTGCATAATATATGTATATTAAGGCCAATACAGGTTACCCTAAAATTACTAAATTGCTTAATAATAACTGATTATTTGGCCGCGTGATGCCGGCAGAGTAGAATAGCATCACCCCATATCCCCCATTAGGTGTCGTAGAAGGCGACTAATAGATCAGCAAAGGGATATTGATCGTCTTATACCCCGGCCGCCAATCCACACTGGGCAAGAGTGGTGGACCACTGCCAAAACCTCCTCTATCAAGGTCTCCAATCCAATCCTCCTATAGCAAGGAGAGGCCTTGTGTCCAGCAGTGGGTCGAATTATAAAGTTGTGATGATGTGATGAACTGATTATTTAATTTTTTAAGTCTGTGTGTAATTGTTTATTCTGCGAAAGGACACATTTATTCTATGCAAACACAGAGTGGTAAAGGTCGCAAAAAGCCGCTGGATGAGGGCAGAGCAAGTTGGATATCCTTGGGGGAGGTCTATGTAACTTGAGGTTCTCTCGACTGACATGATAAATTATACAACATTGAAGCCAAAGAATATCACTGGTGTCAGATCCAGAGGTTCAATCTTTAGGGGAGTTGCTTATTTGAAGTCCGCTTAGCACCATCTTATCAAATTCTGCCAGCATAACAATAGTGGCAACAGCACTATTAATTGTACTCCGTCAGATAGTTCCTCATTGGTTGAGGATGAGGAGTGATGCTCGCTTCTGCCTTCGCTCTTATCATCACTTACTAACAGACGATGGAGGCCAAGAGTCATAACAGCCTTTATGATTGGGCACGCTGCAGGGACACAAGATCTCTCCTTGTCATCGAAGGGGGCAGTAGTCCACCACGCTTGCCCAACGTGGATTGACGGACGGAATAAAAGGTGATCAATACCCCTTTGCTGATCCATTAGTCGCCTTCTACGACATCCATTGGAGGATAATGGATGCTATTCTACTCTGCTGGCATCACATGGCTACCTTTCCTAAGAGCTTCTCTGTCAAAACTTAAAAAATATATTTCATATGTACTTACCAATGCAACTAAATCGTTAGCAGCTAACGAAGTAAGCAGCAACAGATGTTTTCTATTCCTCACCCTTCTTTCCCCCCATCTTAAGGCAACGATAGCCGTCGCGTTGCCAATAATACCGATGGCGTAAACCACTTTGAATACTGTCATGAACGTCTTAGGGTCATGTTTGCTGTGCATCAGGGTGGCGTTAGTTACGTTTCTAATCACATGTTCCACCGTCACGAGAGGCGCGACTGTAGATAGGACATCCATCTTGGGATTTAGTTCAGTTGGGAGTTTGATCAGTTCAATAGGCTTTGCCGATGTCTGGTTGATTGTCACATGTTTCTGGTATCTGGAAAGAAAGAAACAATGCTATTAGTGACTCGTCAAGATAATTGTAATTTATTTATCTTACAAAAACTTCGCCAAACAGACATTGTTGGTACTTAGCGCGCGGCAAAGCGTCCTAGCGTCATAGTCATGTTGGTGTATACTCCTAGCGCCGACGCTCAATGTCGCTGTTTAACATTATAATACCACAGTCTATATTTATTACGCTGTGACAATACTATCATAGCATAGCACAATTCAGGCCTATAGCGCGGGGTCAGGTTAGCGCTCTGACGCGGACTAAGCACGCGTTCTGTTTGGCGAAGCCTTACAATAATAATAAATTAATTTATTTCAGATGTTGCATCTGTAGATTTATTAATAAGTTAGTGTAATTTTTGTCTTATGAATGATTTTAGTTATAGTTAGTGTTAAATTAAATAATTTATATCATCATATCAGCCGTTATAATTCGACCCACTGTTGGGACCCAAGGCATCTCCTTGTCATCGAATGAGGTTTAGGCAGTAGTCCACCACGCTAGCCCAATGCGAACTGGTGACACGGAGTATAAGGTGATCAAATACCTGTTTGCTGATCCATTAGTCGCCTACTACGACACCCATTGGAGGATATACCGTGATGCTATTCTACTCTGCCGGCATCACATGGCAAAATCTAATATATAAAATTCTCGTGTCGCGGTGTTTGTGGTTAAACTCCTCCGAAACGGCTTTCCCGATTCTCATGAAATTTTGTGTGCATATTGGGTAGGTCTGAGAATCGGGCAACATCTATTTTTTATCCCCCTAAATGTTAAGGGTAATCGACTCCCAAATTTTTGGACGAAATTTATTGTTTTTATTTTTTTATTATGTGGCATTAAAAAATACATACAACCCTAAATTTTTACTTTTTTATCACCAAATGATTAAATTACTAAAATGGCTATAAAAAAATAGGAGATTTTTTTAATAGCCATTTTAGTAATTTAATCATTTTTTTAAGGCAAAATAACGTTTGCCGGGTCAGCTAGTAATCTATATATAAACAAAGTTAATTTGTTTTACCTGTCCCGTAATTATCTCTTTCCAATGTTTTTGAATGGGACAATCAGGATTGTCTTAATTGTCTCTGGAACGCTGTTGCTACTGGCCCTCATGCATCGCAGCCACGAACGATGCTTTATTCCGCATAATCGCATGGAAGCCGTCAACCCGTGCGTCCGTGAACATTCCCGAGGCGCTGCAGAACCGCGGCAGTCTCAAAAGAGTTCTGAAGGCGTTATTATACTGCACGTGTAGTGGCACGGCGCGGCACGGTACGCTTCGGGATAACGTGGCATGCCGCGGCGCGCCCAGGAATGCCGAAGGATGCCAAGGTATGCCGCGGCTTTTTTAACAGGTAACTATACGATAATTTGCTTCGAAATAATTTTTAGTGCAAGCGTCTAAGATATTTCTTTTGCACAGACTCTATTGCATGAACAGACTCAATTGAATGTTAATATTTTGATGTTTGAATCTTTGTCCATCTATCACGCAACTACGGTTAAACGGATTTGAATGAAATTTGGTACACAGGATTAATGGTACATCATAATTATGGTCATCATAGTCTGGATTAAAACATATGATCCTTTTTATCTTGGTAATAATTATGGTCCTGTGAGATGAATTTGTTGTTTTGTGGTCTAACAAAGTCGCGAACAAAAGCTAGTATGACAAAAAATGCTCTTACGTTTTCTTAAAACCAATATTCGTGTAAGGAAGTCTTCAGTTTCCCTTTCAAGTGAGTGCCAGTAGCAAAAAGCGGCCTTCATAATAGCTTTCAAGAACAGGCTTAGTCTTGTCTCTTTAGATAAGCGTAGTATCTAGAAATTCACCAAAAATGTCTTATTGAGAATTTTTCGTGTAGTTAGGTATAAAACTCTCAGAAAAAACAAGATACAAAAACAGTCAGTTTATACCGATAACAATTTTACCCAAAAGTTATTGAAGTATATCGTAAATACCTTTATAACTAAAACTGTGTGTTATCTATATGGTAATATGAAGTTTACTTAAAAAAAAGGAAAATATACAATTATCTATCGTTACCTACTACTAATAATATTATAAAGCTGAAGAGTTTGTTTGTTTGGTAGAATGTGCTAATCTCAGGAACTACTGATTCAAATTGAAAAAACCACGGAAATGATACCCATATTGACATTTTCTCAAAAAGACGCGTAAATTATTTTGTGTTGGATAGTCCATTTTTAAAGGAAGGCTATAAGCAATATAACATCACGCTAAGACCAATAGGAGCTGAGTATCGATGAAAAATGTTAAAAAAACGGGAAATCCACGCGAACGAAGTCGCGGGCACAGCACATAGTTTTAAAATAAAAATGACTGAAATAGATTAATTTGCACACTAGTAACATAGAGACTGATTTAAAGGGTATGCGTTATTTCTGACACATGTTTTATAGGTGATAATTAAATTAGTTTTTTTTTTCATACAAACAATTCTAATGAAGAAAAATTTGTTTGACTAGTAAATTATTTAAGTCTATATTGATCGTATATGGTCCGCACTAAATATAGTATCCCAAGCAGCGAGCCAAGCGATACGCAAAGGCACTAGCTACCTTTTCTCGAAGTACTTCGTCGTTTTCTTGAGCCCTCACGATATGGGGTCTTTGGATTATACTAGATAAACGAAATTCTCGGGAAATGATGTCAATAGTGGACTTATTAAACTTATAAAGTTTCAGTTGCATAGCTTTTATACTTTACACTATATTTATACCTAAAAAAAATCGGGAGTAGTCTCTCCTTGACTTTCTCGTATACCGGGAACGTATCAAAAGTTGATAGAAACCTTATATTTAGATGTCATACGTGCATGTTAAATTTGGTTGGAACAAGTTAAAGCATACTCGAGTCATCGTGCTAACGCAGAGACACACACACAGACATAATTCCAAAAACGGTATTTTTGGACTCAGGGAGGTCCAAAACGTGTAAATCCGTCAAAATCTCGAGGTCGAATTTTTTGACGATTACAAGACTTCCTCTATAAGTACGTATACGAGAAAGTAAAAAACCGATTTACGGCGAAGCCACATATTTTGACTAAGGTGTAGTGTTTGTGAAGTTAGGGCTTGTGGAGTTAGAAGCTTGACTCTATAAATTTTTTTGACAGTGCTACTTTTCGCCTTGTCAAAATTTTACATGAAAATGTCTGTGGTGGGATTTTATCTTCTATTAACTTCTCTAATGTGATAACGCGACACGATTTATTTGGGCAATATTAATTACCTCAAAAATAATGACATCACTTATTTCGGAGTGCCAATCAATCAAAATTCACACTCCCTACTGTGACCTTAATTTTATTTGGGTCGTCGCAGTATTATTTACCGTTCCCCTATAAGAAGTATTTTTTATGTTTATCTGCTAATTGAGCATTTTCGATCTTTGGTAGATACGGCAAGCACCGTCTCCATACTAACGGCAAAGAGGTTACTACCCATTTCTTAGCCGATTTTAATGATATTTTAGAATTTTCCTAATTAAGTTGTTAATTTAAAAACCATAAATTTACACTTACTATATTTATGGTAAAAATTATGTCTGTACTGTCTGCTGTACGTTTTCATTTTTCAAAATAACTTTGAATTAATGTCGAATTTTGAAAACAGGAAAACGTACCGACATATTTTTTTCTTTTTATTAAAAATCATACACTTATAATTAGTGATGTTTATAGATTGTCTAGGGTTAAGGCGACCAGGGCCCCGATCGCGGTAAATAATTTCAAGTCGAACGCAGATGAAACACAGACGCTGTCAAAGTTACGTTTCTGTTAAGCCCTGTCCGCACAGCAATAAAATATTCGCGCGGAAATAATATCGCGTTCAATTTGAACGCGATATTATTTATCGCTGTGCGGACAGGGCTTAACAGAAACGTAACTTTGACAGCGTTTGTGTTTCATCTGCGTTCGACTTGAAATTATTTACCGCGATCGGGGCCCAGTAGGCCTATTCGCTAACTTTTTTTGACAGTTGAAAGTGATCATCACTGAGTGAATTACATATCCATTGCTGTTTTACACGACACGCTATTATGCCACTTGTCGTGTAAAAACAGCAATGGATATGTAATTCACTTAGTGATGATCACTTTCAACTGTCAAAAAAAGTTAGCGAATAGGCCCCCAGGGCGAGACCAAAAAAATAACCAATGTGTGAGTAATGCGCATGTTTGCGTGAAAAATAGTACTACAGTCTGACAGTTGCCGTCTTTTCAGTTGATTTGCCTCTTACTTGGCGTGCTTGGTGTAAATAATCATGATACTTGGCATCCTTTTAAAATGATACTCTCATTTTAAAGGATGACAAGTCTTCCAGGTCAGCCTGTATATCAAA
Organism: Elophila nymphaeata; assembly: GCA_955850985.1. NCBI lineage: Eukaryota > Metazoa > Arthropoda > Insecta > Lepidoptera > Crambidae > Elophila > Elophila nymphaeata. Next base: position 16,311,855 of record OY039087.1, read on the forward strand.
AGTAGGTACGGTATTAATAAACGTGAATTTCCTTAAGTATAACTAGTCTTTAGAGATCGCTTTAAGAAAGTTAATGTCTTTAGCGACCGGAAAACTTTTTGCTTGAGTTCGGTTCATTTTGTCGGGTAACGGGTTTCACAAGGTACTCTGCTAAGTCCATTAAGACACATAATAAAGTTTTGCTACGTCTTATCTTTACGTAGCTGATGTATTGTCTTTGCCGTCGTCCTGTTATTTTCTGAGCTTCATTTGTTATATTTTTTTGTTCTATTTATAAACGTGAATTTTGAGCCCCGAAGCCGATTATATAGTCAGAATAAATACTTAGGCACGTATTATAGAATGAGTCTCAAGAATGAACGCCGACTTGAGCGTCATACGTCTCTATCTCTTTATGCTTGATAGAAAAAGACAAACGATTCTCAAGACATGACTGACTTCTGAGTGTCATTCTGTAATACGGGCCTTTGGTGCTCCAATCAAAGACAATGACCTACAAAACTGACACCCACATGCTGTGCAGTCACCAAGTAAAGATACCTTTGGATTCACGACATTGACAGTAACGGTCGACAGTCGCTGTATCGAAAACGTACCTTCGATCGGCCCGTGAAGCGCCAGAATACCGTCGCCACCTCAACTGTTCTTTTTAGTCCGTCAGTCATATTTCTAAGATCTAGATAGTAGGATATTCCAAAATAGGCGTAAAAATAGTAAATTTTGTAAGCTATTTAATACCTACCATTTAAAAAAATATTATTAACATTGTGATTGTGCTAGGAAGTATTGTTCTCAGCACGACCGTCGTATCTCCTAGGTCTAGTAGGTAGAAAATTTCATAACAGTGGTAAAAAATTCTGACTATTTTTACAGTCTAAAGATATTTTAAAAAACTCTATTGTCGTGCCAGGAAGTACGCGGGGCGCTTCCGATTGGACAGTTCTGGTGGAGCTCTTGGTGATTGGTTAAAATGCACGGATTTTGTTTTCAATATGGCGCCATCAAGCATATTCGATTGGAAAATTGAGAAAAAAGCATTTGTTTCAGAAAACGAAATATTAGACTTTATTGTTTTATTTAATTTTATGTATGAGTGTAGATAGAGTAGTGTGTGTACTGTACATAACTTGGTATTAAAACACTCGTGGATACTGTTTTAAAAAATCGCCGAGACTCGTTTTTTAAACTCTCACTCGTATTTTAACAACCCCTATTATGTAACAGCTACCAACTAGTTGAGATCCAAAGTAGAGATTTTGAGTTTTTATCCTTGGTAGTTGGTAGCAACCCTTAAATCTCATTTACAAAATAAAACAAAATTACTGAAATAGTTTCATAAGGTATGTAATTAAAGTATGTGGTGCCACGTGGCTTTAAATATATTTTTTTCTAATGTCACGGTCTAAACCGTCTTCCAATATACTTACTTTGATTTTTAATAAAAAAATCCATACAAAACAAAGCATCACATAACTATCAACTATTATAATTAAATATTCTAGACTAATATTAACTTTCACTTGTTTTTAATCCAAATATAAACACAGCAATTGTTATTGTGAATAAACTTGTTTTCATCTGTCTACTAATGACAGTTCTAATGTCGGCTGACGCCGATACCCGCTTCTGAACTATATTATTTGGAATATGATTCTGACTACACTCCATTTAAAAAAATATCTCGAACTTTGTATACAAGCCTTTTGGCCCACCTAATTTGTGCCATCAATTAATTAAATAACTAATATATTATATTTTAACTTGTATTTTCTGCCTATAGAATATTCTGGTAAACATTTTAAATTATTTTTGTTTACATATTTTACTGCTACTTCAATTAAACCACAGATACAGATACTTACTCTGTATGAACCGTCCTTTGGTTAAGGCTGCATTATTCATAAAATGGAACTCCCATTACAAATTTTTGGGAAAGTTCTCGAACAAATTTGGTATTTAAGCAATAGCCCGGAGAAACTGGCCCTCTTCTTCAATTTTCTCCAGCTATAGTTCTTATCTTTCTTGACGTCATTCGTCGGTAATCTTTCTGTGCGAGATCCCCGAACTAGGGTGAGTGTGTGTTCTTAACCTATCATTTTAACGTTTTGCATCTAGCTTTTTTATAATTTAGTAAACCTAGTGTTAAATCGCAAATTCATTTGATTAACGTCTTAATTATTAATTCAATTCCTTGCACTAATAGATATGGTGACCTTAATTTGGATAGGTACTTTTTAGTGGTAAATTTGCAAAACGTTATTTATGATTATTTTGATTTTTAATTCTTATACATCATACTGAGTTTGTAATCATGTGAAACGTTCCACTAAATGGGCCGTGGACAGATTACAATCCACAGCTATATTATTTTAACAATTAATCTCTGTAAAATTATTTTCTATGAGACCGCTAAGAAGGGTGCGTTTAGAAATCTATCGAGTTGAATAACTGTTTTAATTCAATATGTTGCTAAAAAGTAAATACTAATTTCTACTTGAAATTAACTGTTCTTTCTTTAAATAGTATGTAGTGACCACATGTTGACCTTTGCTCAACCTTTACATCTTATAATTTTTTTGATCACTTTATCACCCTTGTAGTTCCTTTATTAACTTATTTTATTAAAACATTTCAATTGTAGCTTCGTCCCTTTATACCTTAACCTTAGTCGGTCGACTTTAGCGAACACCTGTTCATATCTTTTTAAAAACATTTCCAGGCATCCTATCTACGGGCAGCCGCCTACCCTGCTGCTCCGCTGCTGTGCTTCGTGCCACCCTACCGGCCGAAGCTGAACCCACGCCGACCACGCTGGTAGTCGACGTGCCTGGTTCCTGCCGCTTCCTGCGCTAACCCGCCTTCTTAAGTACGAGAACCCCAGATCAGCCCAGTAACCGCGCCCTGGGCTAATAAATAGTGTTAAATTTAACCACTCTTTCATTTTTCTCTTTTCTGCACATCTGGCCGTGCTTCCCACGGTCAGAGCGTGTCACTAAGGCTTAAGGACCACCCACCAGTATGTATGTATTTATTTACATATTTAGGTACATCAATAATATATACGTAATAATTTCACAGTTTTGTACATTTACCTATCTAAATCTAGAGCTTATATTATTAATATTAATATTTTATTATTCCTATCCCTCTTAAAGTTGCCTGGAAGAGATCGCTCTTTAGTGATAAGATCGCCCTTTGTACAAATCATCGTTTTACTTTTTATTATTATATTAGTTGATGTATGTGCAATAAATTTATATTGTATTCTATTCTAAGGACAATTTTAGTCAACTATGGACATTATCACGGTAAACATTATAGTTGTTACTGATGTTGAAAGTCCTTACAAAGCTTAATTTTCCTAATCGTTTCCTTTCTCATTAATGGAAAGTGAGCCTTAAATTCTTTTGGTGACGGTTACCTTTTCGAATTGAGGCAGACAGAGGTCAATGACTCTAATGGGTTCTAATTGTTTTAGGGACTTTCGCTTCCATTCTTACAAGTGATGCTCATGTCACGTCCTAAAAGGTTTGTGGAGTGGCGAAACTAAATTTATCAGAAGAAATACCAATAATAGGGACACGATATAGAAAGTGCCCCAGACGCGCGGCCAGGGCGCCTTCGGGCCCTCGCCCACGGTGACTTTTTGTAGTGATGCTGTCGCGCGTTTGCATCGATACAGTCGCCCATTTTCGAGTCCCATATTACAGGACAGTTTTGAATTGCCATAATAAATGTTGCTGTGTCTCGACCTGTCTGAGTTGCACTGATGCTCGGTTCTCCACTCACGCGCCGCCTCGACGTCGTCGTACGACACGGTAGAGCGTTAGGAGCGCGTTGGCATCGCTTCTGTAGCGCGTTGAAAATGCGACTTAGTAGCGATGCTGTCGCGCGTTAACGAAATGCGAGACATCATGTCTACAACAACTTTTTGTAGCCGTGAGCGAGGGCTCGAAAATAAAATATATGGCCGCCCAACGAACGAAACATGCGTGGTGGGCGCGCGCCTACGCGCCATACATTTTCACAAGTAAACGCTAATGAGCATTTACTTGGGAGTTGTGAAACAGTCCCGTTATGTTACAAGTAACAAATTATACATTACTAGCGATCCGCCCCGGCTTCACACGGGTGCTATGCTTATGTAAATATGCATGAATTATACATATAAACCTTCCTTAAGAACCACTCTATCTATTAAAAAAACCGCATCAAAATCCGTTGCGTTGTTTTAAAGATCTAAGCATACATAGGGACAGACAGACGGCGGATAGCGACTTTGTTTTATACTATGTAGTGATAAGCTGTGAATTTGTTGTGCCATTTCTTCTACACTAGTATAATAATTATTCAAATAGAGTTCTTAATCATTACTTTGTCCAAAGCGGTGGTAGGTTTTTAAGCTAAGCAAAATCCATTTAAATAAAGAACTTTTTGACATTGATTTTAAATATAAATAATTTAAATAAGTGGATAAACAATCACACATTTATTTTATTTACCATTACCTATTCGGTACTTACACATGGTTTACGTTATGTAAAAACAGATGCAGAGAAAACTACTTGTATACACTTAAACCTATTCGAGTGATATTCTTGGAAATATTTCCAAGATTTGTCTCTCTCAGTTTTCGCTTGATGAATTGAGTACTGAGTACAAAAACAAAAGCAAACTATTGCCCTATAAACACTGCCCTCACAATTGGAACGTTTTGAGGTTAACGTACCAATATTTATTGGTGAAAACAAGACAGCTTGTTTTCAGCAGTTCGAACTTCCGTTATTGTTTTTCTTCTTACAAATTGATAGTTGATAAACCAATAAACTTCGATATTACGGAATATTATTGAGCTTACTATAATTTAATAAGAAAATATTATTGTACCTACCTACCAATAATCCTAGAATAATAAACTTTGTACAGCCGGGTACCTACCTACTCGTTTTGAGTTTGTACATTACAGTGCCATAAACTTATCTGACCCGGTAGCAAAACGTAACGTTCATTAGTCTACGCGGATCGGGTTCGTGGCAATTTCACGCCAAAAAAACTGAGAAGATTTTATTCCGTCCACTCCATGATGATGTTAATTCAACGCCTCTCCGACGTACTTACTACACACCGCCGTCAACGAGCCTGCAGCGAGCGCTTTTGTGTTCGCGCAAAAGTTCAATAAGTTAAATAGATACAAAGTTTTAATTTTCAGTATCGGTGTAAATTTATTCAGAAAATAAGAATTTAAATCTGAATCTCTTATCTTATTGTTTATACCTCTCTTTTCTTTCGGGTGAAATCGCAACTACACTTTTTCGGGTAAAATTGCAACTGTGTAAAACCGTAAAACGCCATCAATCCGATATGCTTGCAGCAACGTTCTCACTTGATACAGTATTAGATACATTACGTGTTGCACATCTACGTAAGTACGCTGTTTCATCATCATCATTTCAGCCGAGAGACACCCACTGTTGGACAAAGGCCTTCCCTAAGGATTTCCAAACAGATCGGTCCTGAGCTGCCCACATCCAGCGGTTTCCCGCCACCTTTACCAGATCGTCCGTCCGCCTTGTGGGACGCTACTACTAACGCTGCGTTTCCCGGTACGTGATCGCAACTTGAGGACCTTTCTGCCCCAACGACCGTCAGTCCTCCTACAATGTGCCTGCAGTACCTACGCTGCTTATTGGTTGTAAAAGTTGTAGGTAATTCATTTTTTTTGTTGTCGGCCGCAGATGGCGTATACAGCGTCGCCGAAGTTTTTTTTTACGAAGGTAAGTAGGTACCTGGTCTGTTCTGGAAAGGGTGTATAGTCGACAGGTATCTGCCGTGAGGAATTCTCACTGTCATCCAGTCTCTGCAGAGTTCGGATCGAAAGAGCAAACTCGAGGGTGCCTCTAAAGTACGAGTGACTACAATCTGTAGTGTACCTACCTAGAATTGCGACGCGTGTGACGTGGGTCTTTGCTCCCGTCTGCGGAAGCGGTGCAGTGTGTGGCGAGTGCGTAAATGATGTTCAGCAAATGGCGATTTGGGAGTAGCGCATTGGCGCTCGTGATAGGTTTTTAATGATACCAATTTCGATCCCGAATCCTGTTTCAGGCACCAGTCCGTCACAAAAGATACCAACCAACTTCATCTAGACATGAGCATACCATTAAGTACCTACCTAAATTTTATAGGGCTTATTGTTACTGACTAACAAAATATAATTCTTTAGCAACTCTAGTAAGTAGTTTTGTGTGCATAGTCATCACAGCTCCTATCTATCCTTTGTGATACAACCATGATAAGAGAGAGAGAACAGTCATAATGAATGAGATACAGTAGCAATATCGTTGTTAGATAACGACTCGTGCTGATAATAGTCCGGGCGAAGAGCTGTGTAAATAAGGAACCACTCAAATTTATTATAACTTAGCTAATAATTTATACCTATGTGAATATAATTTTTTTGTGACAGATTATCAAACGGGCTTTGCAGATGGCGGACTTTTTGTCTGTTTGTGGTTTATCATACCGCGGATGATAAACTACAATATAGAGAACGAACAGTAGCCCGACTCAGGGGTGTCCTCAGGTGGATTCCAGGGGTGAAATTTATACCTAAAGCTGAACTGGGCGCTAGGCTAGGTACCTACATGGGGTCCACGTCCGGAAGCCTCCTCGTGGCGGACCCTGGTAAAGTGGTGGGGAAACTTTCTCGGCGGGTGTGTGGCTTTTGATGTCAAGTGTGTCGCCTTGGCATTCCAAGTCACATGGAATGCCAAGGCGACACTCCATCGTCGAGTTGTTTTGCTTTCCCACCACGGCTAGTTCCGGACGGCGGGGTGCGGTCCGATGGCTGCTCCCGGTGTCCTCGTCAGGAGGACGCGCCAGGTCGAGCAGCCGTCGGTGAGGAGGCGGCCTATAAGGCCAGCGTCGACCAGCGGCCCACAGGGGCTGGCGTTAGTCGGTAGCCCCTGTGGGCTGCTGGCCACCAATTGGTGCACAAGGAGTGCCTAGACGGGCAGCGTTGGGACGGTCTCGGTGTAGTTGCGCTAACGTGCGCAAATTCAGAGCCGTCCCGTAATAGCGTACTGGAGGTCAGGCCGGGGAGGATGTTTAGTGGGTATGGAGGAAACGCCTTTACCTCGGTCCCACATATCCCCTGCGGTTGGCACCACCCCGCAGGGACGATGCTCAAATGCATTTGACCTCCCCGTCAACAAAAAAAAACGGTTGCTACCTACAAAATGTAAAAATCTTACTTATTTTAGGCATAGGATTTTATGATTGTGTTCCATTAGGATCAATAATAAAAATATGTTAATTTAATAATCATTTATTTATTACAAATCTACATATTGTTGGAGAGACATGAAAAATTTGCTCTCGTGTGCAATTTTTTTTTTGTCTCGAAATCACTCACTGCACTTAGTAATAATAATAATAATATAGTCTTTTATGCAGAGATACCTACATAGAAAACTTAAATTCCTAATCTAGTTGTTTTTTTTAAATTTTACTTATTTTTTGTAGATCTGGTTGCCGGTTGGCAAAGGTCTCCTCCAACCTTTTCCACTCGTGTCTTTCTTGAGCCACTCTGTTCCACGTGACGCCACTTGTCTTAATCGTCATCCCAGTTTTTTTTGCGGTCTACCTCTTTTCTTTTTGCCTTCTCTAGGACACCATCGTGTCACAATTTTGCTCTATTTGTTTTTTTTTATATTTTTTTATATTACGAGATGGCAAACAAGCTTGCGACCCACCTGATGTTAAGTGGTCACCGCTGCCTATAGAGACTTGCAATATTAAGTGTAAATCACTTAACTTTTTCATTCACACTGGGGACTAAGATGATATGCCCTCTATGCCCAGTAATTACACTGGATACCTTTCCCTTCAATCCGAAACACAGCGAACTGCTTCACGGCAGAAATAAGAAATCTTATCATATGGCCCGCCCAGCGCCATTTAAGCCTTCTTATTTTGTACGTTATTTCTATAACCTTTGTTTTGCTTCTTATTACATGGTTTCTCAGTTGGTTTGGCTTTTTCACATTCATCATGCTCCTTTCCATTGTGTATTTATATAAGGTCCATGTTTCGCTGCCATACGTGAGAACTGGTACTATACAAGTGTTAAATAGTTTGCTTTTTATATTCATATGAAGGTTTTTATCTTTCCTAATCTCTTTCATACCCCAGTACTGGGGCGTTTATTAGTCTGAAGTAATATTAGACTACTTCATTGGTTCGTTATTTAAAGTCGGCAGTCGCACCAAAAAATAACTTTGCTCACTTGTTCAATAAATAACTATTACTTGTGTCAGGCGGCGCGGCCGGCCGTAAAATCTCAATCAACAGTAATTATAATTCGACCAACTGCTGGGACAGAAGGTGTCTCATTGTCGTCGAAGGAGGTTCAGGCAGTAGTCCACCCACCACGCTTGCTCAATGCGGATTTATGGACGGAGTATAAGGTGGACAATACTCCTTTTCTGATCCATTAGTCAGTCGCCTTCTACGACACCCATTGAAGGATATGGGTGACGCTGCTCTACTCTGCTGGCATCACATGGCTCTAATGACCAAAACCTATTTATGTAAAGCAGTATGTTTTGCTATCGACATTCTATTCTAAAAATTCTTTTAAACTGTTTCTCTAAGAATGAGCCCAAGTTAACGAGCGGGACACATTTGCAAATCCAATAGGCAGTTGAGTTATAGCCACAGAATAGCCATTCATTTTTTGTGTAACCTATGCTAAAACACGAAATGCGGCGGCGCGACGGTGGTAAAAACTATATCCATATTTTACTAGTCTATCTTATTACATAGGCTTCAAAGTTCATATTTGAATGCTGTTAAGACTGGCTTGAATACTTCTTGACAATTCTCACGTACATATATTACCTTAGCTGTATATTACAATTGAATTTTATGTTCTATGTATTCTATTCTATTCATAAAGGTACGCATTTTGCCAATGTCAATTGAAAATCTAACTAAAGTAACAAAAATTGTACGGTCGATTTGGGTTAAACAATGGAGTCTCTCACCATGTGTTTCTCAACATGTGAGAAACTCATGTTATACTTATGTAGACACTCGGAAGAAATTACTGTCATTAGGGCTTAGATTACTCTTATTGTGTTGCTTATTGTGTTGTTAATAAGATTGCTTTTTGAAGTACAATTTAAGACAAAACTAGGTAGGGTAAAGCCACCAAAAAGTAAATCCTGCGTCTGTATAACGCACTCAGAAAACGAAAAGAACAATTCATTTGTAAATAAGATGCAACTTTTTTTTAAATTATTACATTAGGTAGGTACTAATGCCCGCAACTTCGTCTGCGCAGGATTAGTAAATATACCTAAGTTATAGCTTATATGTTATTCTGATCTATGAGTTATGTTATTGTAGTTTTATTAAAATCGATTTAGTAGTTTTTGCGTGAAAGAGTAACAAAAAACATCCATCCATAAATCCAGACATCCATACAAACTTTCGCTTTTATAATATTAGTAGGATTGATAATATAAGTAGGAACTACAAGATGAAAAAGAAGTTTTATGAAGACATGACAATGATATTCAAACTAGCTTTTTCATTTGGGAATGAGGTAAAGAATAGATTAGGTAATTTACATTCAAGACATTAATTTTCATTGATGAGATTTTTTTTTTAATATTAAATAATCAATAATAAATATTTATATTAATTACAAATTATGTCATAATATATTTATTTCGAGACTTTGACTTTAACTTTGGCTTCAATCTGTGACTTTTATATTACAGTGATGCGCGCACATCTTAAAATTTCACCCCGGTCGTTAAAATTTATAAATTTATAAAAATTTATGGCGTAGCGACTCATTAAACGTACGCATTTTGCCAATGTCAAGTGGAAATTAGCTTGGGACGAATTGCAGAACAGATTATTTATTATTTTTGGTGTTCTTCAACTCGTCCCAAATGGGCCGTAGGTATGTGGGACCAGATGACAAATTACTCGAAAATGGAGTTAACTAAAATAAGAAAAATTGTACGGTTGTTTTTACAACACGAACTTGGGAGAAACTCCCTCTCATATTTTTTTTCATAACGCGTCTAAAGAAGTATCTATACCTTCAAAAAATCTTATTGTCCTTCTTGTCTTGCGCTCGTCTATAAAGTTTGTAATAGGACCTCCCGCTACGTTATAAAATACCGAACAGTCAATTTACGAAAAGTTTGCGTAACTGATGAATAATTAATTACAATTAACTTTGATACTTGTTTGTTAAGTAAAATCAATTAATTTAATTTAGGTAATTTAATAAAGAAGACGTAGAAAACTGTACTATAGCGGTTACAATATTTAAATTCAAGTCAGTGGAACTGTAAATAAAACTTATATATAATGAAATATAAATCTGAGAGCCTTTACACACTGCGACTTTTAGTATCGATGCATTGAAATGCGCGTCTGCATCGATGCTGTCGCTCATTAGTAGTTGCGTGTTAAGCATCTATACACACGCGCGACAGCGGCAGTGACGCGTCGTGTTCTACATTTAAAAAGATTCTTTATACATAAGGGTTATTGATGCAAATTGATGTCATTTTATGCCAGAAAATATCCATCGTTTCAAATTATCTCTAGAATTTGATTTTTAAGTATATTCAAATCATTTAATATTCATTCAGTTGACTATAAAAATTTAGACGTCGCAAATTCGTAATGCCATGCAAAATCTGGAAGGATAGTTATGTTTTGATAGCAAATAAAAAGTATCTTCACTGACTTGACAGGAAACACCCAGGGTCAGCGGCCGTGATGCGATATGTTCCAAATTTAAAAAGACTAATTTTTTACGAGTAGTTTAATCAATAAATATTTTAGAAAAAAAACTGTTTTTTATTTTGTTTATTTGGTGTCGACAGTTGTTACAATAAAACATAATAAAATATCAAAGCCTAGTTAGCACAACTTATTACAGACAAACACAGCATGCAATTGTGTTTTGCAGTGATAAAGTAACATCTTAAGACTATTTATATACCTACTCTTACAAATTATCACAACAATATGATGATAGCATTACATATTTAACTAAATGCAAATATTTCACTTTAACATTTTATGTATCTGATGTCCTAGTTCCATGTGCAAAAATTAGCCTACGGTTTTTATTGATCAAGTTAGAAACATCAAAAATGTCAATAAAAGCATTATACAAATCACACAAACCCGGAATCGGTGAATGCCGTACCAACTTAGTCCTTCTATATGGAAGTCCAAGTAATTTATTAATGGTGTTTTTAGTTGTATTCGAATGGAAAAGTACAGTACTTAACACTATGTTAACACTGGTAAAAGGAAACAATTCCTACTGGGACTATAGCCAACCTCGCTGCACTCGGGCGTCTAACTACGTCCTCATATGGGAATTGATTCCATTCCACCCTTGTCAAGCAATCTACTATTCAATTTGAACCAGTAGTTTCTGAGATTAGCGCGTTCAATCAAACAAACAAACTCTACAGCTTGAAAAGTGAAATATTATAGTATAGATAAAACAATGAAACTTTTAATTTAGTTACTTGAAAAGAAATAAATAAATATTTGTTCTATCGGTTTTGAAATTACCTGTGTGGGTATGAAATAAGGGATGATTGGCTAAAGTATTGTAACGTAATCGGATAAGAAATAGGGTATCCTCCGTTTGTACGCAGACCGTGCTCGCCATAATACTATCTTACTATCCTCATTTACGCGTACACTAATACGGAACGAAGTCGCAATTGGGAATTGTTGGTTTTTCGTACTCATAGAAATATTTTATACAAAATTACTAATACCCATATATACATTTCCCAAGCACTTCCGAATAACAGGTGAAACCTTCTTGTTTAAATAGGTTTCTGTTAATTTTGTTTTTCTATCGAATGAATTATTTCTAATTGTGTTTATGTTCTTTCACTAGGAATTATATTTAAAATTTTAACAAATGTTTTTACAATTTGTAACAATTGTAAAATCGTTCGTTCCAACATCTTCTATTCGTAAAATTATCGCTTTTAATTTTAATGACGCTGGCGACCTGTAATTGCCCTTTGCCTTATTTCTATCAAACCTAATTTTAATGACAAAGGAGATTTTAATAATGGCGAATAAAACAAAAGAGAAACAGGACCCTTCAAACAAACGAGGTTTATTAATAGACAAGAATACAAGCGGACTTCGGAAATCCATACATACATACAGTAGAGTGACGCCTCTCTCCCAAAGGGGTAGGCAAAAAAATTTCCCCTTAGTCTTCGTACATAACCAAGTTACATTACTAGTAATGTATAAAGAAAAAATATTCTTCGTCTAAAACTGGGTAATGTACCAAGAAAGCCTTAGTCTTCGTACATAACCGAGTTACATGACTAGTAATGTATAAAGAAACAACATTCTTCGTATAAAACCGGGTAATGTAACAAGAAACCCTCGTTCTTTGCACATTACCAGATCCAGTGCCAGTTACAATGAAGAAAATATTCTTACTAAATAACCTGGTTTTGTATTGTACAAGCAAGCACGTACATCGCCGCATCAGCATTTCACCGTCGCCGCCCGCGGTGACCCAATTTACTTATTTTCAAGCAATTTATAATTATAACTTCAGTTCGCAATTATCAAGCTATCAAGTCACGCGTACTCACATTCATTTTCATAATTATTTTATAGTTTTACTTTAAATAAACTAAAGTTCAGTTTTATCAAGTTCTATCATTTTATCAAGTAGTTCTATCCCGAACATTGGTCCTTCGAGCCTACCGGAAAGGCAGGATCATCAGCCGCGTGTGGCCTAATTACCGACGTGTCAGTGTTTCCGCTTTCCGGAACTTACCAACGTGTAACTTAGTAGACTTACTGAGTATCCAAATTCGCTGTGCATATCAAGTGGCATAGTGTTCTATCAAGATATCAAGGTCTGTACTATCAAGGCGTACAGAAACCAAGCAGTAAGGGATTCAGCACAGTCAGACGTGGCGATCCTGAGCCTTTACTGAACATCGTGACACCGTACCAAGTAAGGTTGTTTAATTTAATATTATCATGTCATCCGTTAGCGACGTTGTAGCTAACCAGCAACAGCTATCAGCAGCAATTGAGAATGTGTATACCAACTTCAAGAAGGACAGCGCAGAACGGAAAACTCCGGAATACTTGAAGCGTAGATTAGACATTCTCGATAGCTATTGGATAGAATATGAAAGTAACTATAATAAATTACTAGCTAGCGATTTAGACGGAAATACCAGAGAGTATATCGATCAAGATATAGAGCGAGTTAGGGAGAGGTATGGTAACGTTAGGGCTCACATACAGAATTATCAAGCAACTGTAAGTGAGAGGCCAAAAACGCCTGTCTTAAAACCCCCGACCTTCGTGCGTCAATCAAGTGACGCGTTAAATATTCCTGGGAGTAGTTCAACTCCTCAACATTCAACAAAGATGTCGGTAAGCAAGACCGAAGAGATGCTAAAGAAGCAACAGAGCAACTTTAAGGCTTTTCACAGAACGATTCAAAGCATTAATTTAGATTCTATATCAGAGAAATGGGAGTTCGAGGATCTGCTCCGTACACTTCAATCGCGCTGGGGTGCCATCGACTCGTTGCATTGGGACCTTGACAGCGAGCTGGAAGGCAGTAATCAAGATTATGAGCATACTTTTACCGTGTACGAAGAGAAGTATGACGCTATAAAAAAGGCTGTAAACAAGAAGATGTGGTCAGCAGCGCACATGGATAAATCCACCCCCCGATTGGAGATCCCGACCTTCAGTGGCAGTTATAATTGTTGGATTTCTTTCAAAGACCTGTTTAACGAGGCTATTCATATTAATCCGTCTATGCCTAAAGCCCAAAAAATGCAGTACTTAAAATCTAAAGTTAGAGGGGAAGCAGAAAAATTAATACAACACCTTCAAGTAAGTTGCGATAACTACGATATCTGTTGGGACATATTGAATCAACGGTATAACAACACAAGGTTGATATTTACATCGCATATGCATACGTTAACGAACATCCCGTCTATGCAGCAACAATCAGTCATACATTTAAAACGAATGCATGACACAACTAAGGAATGCCTTAATGCGATTAAAAATTTGGGGGTTGATATTAGTTCATGGGACCCTATGGTTGTATATCTCCTAACACAAAAATTAGATACAGAGTCTTTTACAGATTATATGGAGTCTGTAAAAAATCCAAGAGCGTTGCCGACTTTAAACGAATTGTTAGAATTTTTAGAGTTGAAATTCACCACATTAGAGGCATCTCGTAGGAAGCAAGACCCTACGCCGAAAAATCAATCACCTACAAAATATAATAATTATCAGAAATATAGCAAAAATTATTCCAAAAATGCGTATTCATCAAGCCGACGAAATAATACTACGTCGAAGCCGTTGCCTAGCAACAAGAAATTCTTTCCAATAAAATATCATTGCCCGTTGTGCAATAATAATGATCACGGTATTTATTTTTGCCAAAAATTTTTAGAGATGTCGTCTTACAGCAAGCTTAAGGCCGTCATAAGGTTAAATCTGTGTCCTAATTGTCTTTTCAATCATCATGGAAAAGAATGTATATCAGAAAGAGTTTGTCAAGAATGTAACCAAGACCACAATAGCCTATTGCATGAAGCGCTTGCGCAATCTGTCCGCCCATCAACAAGCAGCGGCAGTGCGGGGCGCGGGGGGAACACACACGACAGCGCGAATGCAAGCGACGGAAAACAAATCCGAAGTAGCACGCACGTGTCGGTCAATAGTCACCCCGTAGAGGTATTATTGCCAACTGCTATGATTAAGGTCCAAGCCGTGGATGGCTCATATCACGTCATGCGCGCCCTTCTGGATCAGGGATCACAAACATCCCTGATAACGGAAAACGCTGCCCAGTTCTTAAGACTACCTAGGAAAAAATGTAATGGGGTCGTTTCAGGAATTGGGGATAAAGAAACCAACGGGAAAGGAATGATTACTATCAAGTGTACATCAATGGTGAATGACTTCTCCTTTGAAACAGATGCTGTAATCATGAGGCAGCTAATCAAGAATTTACCAAATCAATCCTTTAAAAATCCCGATTGGTCATACCTAGAGGATATCCAATTAGCTGATCCCAAGTTTTATAAGAGCCGCCCGATCGATGTATTGTTGGGAGCTGATATATATTCTATTATATTAATGGATGGCGTATATAAGTCGAATTCATCTTCAGCTACCGCTCAAAAAACACAGCTTGGGTGGATTTTAAGCGGATGTACCAGAACCTATCAATGTAATGTAGTTCTTCATAACTTGGAAGATATGCAAAGGTTTTGGGAAATGGAAGATATTTCAGAGGAAAGCAACTTATCCACTGAAGACGAGCAGTGCATTGCATTCTATAAGTCAACTACAAAAAGACGGGAAGATGGTCATTATGAGGTCAGACTACCGTTGAGACCTAATTATCAAGATAAATTAGGTCACTCGAAGACAAAAGCAGTTGCACAGTTTTATAGATTGGAAAATAAATTATCAAGAAATAAGCAACTTGCAAATGAGTATAAATTATTTATCAATGAGTATTTATCGCTCGGTCATATGACTCCCGCCGGCTCCGATGGCAAGTTTAAGGTATTTTTGCCTCACCATAGCGTAACACGAGCTGAGTCTTCGACTACCAAGTTACGCGTTGTTTTCAACGCGTCAGAGAAAACCTCGAAAGGGCTCAGCCTAAACGACGTCATGTGTAGGGGCCCAAATTTACAGCAGGACCTACAAAATCTCATAATCATGTGGAGACAACATCAATTTGCGTTTACGGCTGATTTAGAAAAAATGTTTAGACAGATTTGGTTAAGCGAACAAGATCAAGACTTACAATCTATCGTTTGGAGAAATGATCAAAATTCAAAATTAAAAGAATATAAACTTACCACGGTAAGCTACGGCACGAAGGCGGCGCCGTTTCTCGCTATGATGACGCTAAGGCAATTGGCACAGGACGAGAAACAGAACTATCAAGACAGTTCAGCGCCCTCTGTGCTAGAAAGTTCATTTTATATGGACGACCTCATCCATGGGTCCCATTCTATTTCAGCTGCAAAACAACTACAAAAAGATATGATACATCTTTTGAAATCAGGAGGCTTCAACTTGAGAAAATGGAAGTCTAACTCGCCGGAGTTGTTAAAAAATGTCGAGGTTGATCAGAAACAACAAGAAAGTTTTGACTTTAAGCAAGCCGAAACAACGAAAGCCTTAGGCCTAAGATGGTGTCCCCAAAATGATTACTTCACCTTTCAACCGAGCATAACAAGTTCAACCATAGCGAAAATTACAAAAAGAAAACTTTTATCGGATTTATCTAAGTTATTTGACCCGTTGGGGTGGCTCGCCCCCTTTACAATAAAACTAAAAATTCTATTCCAAGACGTGTGGAAAGCTAATATCTTATGGGACGAACCTGTACCAAAACATATATATGACGAGTGGCTGCAAATAACAGAAAATTTGGATGTCATTGGTGAATATCAAGTGCCAAGATGGCTCCAAACTCTAGAGAGAGATTCAATAGAGTTACATGGATTCTGTGACGCGAGCACCAAAGCATATGCTGCGGTGGCTTATATCAAGATACAGAGACAGAATCAGGTAAATGTAATATTAGTAGCTGCAAAAACAAAAGTTGTACCGTTAAATAAAAACACGTCATTGCCACGGTTAGAGTTATGTGGAGCAGTCTTGCTATCTAAATTGATTATAAAAATCAAGAATTGCTTATATAATCATAACGTCAATATTTACTGCTGGGTTGACTCGATGGCGGTATTGGGGTGGCTTAATGGTGACGCCAGTCGCTGGAAGGCGTTTGTGGCAAACAGAGTGAGACAAGTCACTGATTCAATTCCTGGGAGATGCTGGAGATATGTAAAATCGAAAGAGAACCCGGCTGACTGCGCTAGTCGAGGTCTCACAGCCCCACAACTCAAAGAGCATAAAATTTGGTGGACCGGGCCGCATTGGCTTCCGGATTACAATCCTGAAAAGGACACAAATAACACAAATTACACAACAAATCAAGATATGAAAAATATAAAACAAGTTAACGTTATACAGTTATCAGATAGCACGGAAATAATTGAAAAGCTTTTAAGCAACACAAGCTCATTTATTAGAGCAATCAGGACACTAGCAAGAATAATAAGATTAGGAAGCAAGCAACCTAATCAGAAATACTTAACTATACAAGAATTAAATTACGCAAAAGCTAAAATTATCATGTGCGTTCAAGAAAAATATTTTAGCGATGAAATAAATAGATTAAGATCAAAGAAAAGCGTGAGTAATAACAGCAAACTAAGCTGTTTATATCCCATACTAGATGAAAATGGCATCTTACGTGTAGGTGGCAGACTGAAGCACGCGAACATAGATCCTGAAATGAAGCATCCTGTAATCATCGCTAACAATACCAGACTAGCCGATCTCATCATCGATCAAGCACATGATAGCACATATCACGGCGGAGCACGTATGACCAGCGCGTTTATAAGACGGAAGTATTGGCTTATAGGAGGCAACAGCACGGTCAAGAAACGACTTCGTCTGTGCGTCACGTGTAAAAAACATAATTCTGAACATCAACAGCAAATTATGGGTGACTTACCACCTGCGCGATGTAACCCTTCGCGACCATTTTTTCATTGCGGAATTGATTACACCGGCTATGTAAACATAAAGGCCAACAAGGGCCGTGGGATCAAGACCACGAAAGGGTACATAGCTGTGTTTGTATGTATGGCTACAAAAGCTGTACATTTAGAGCTCGTCTCCGATCTTACTACGTCTGCTTTTCTGGCGGCATTAAGAAGGATGGCAGCTCGGAGGGGACTCCCGAGCCATATTTATAGCGATCAAGGCACAAACTTCGTAGGAGCCCGAAAAATAATAAATCAAGAAAAAGAATATTTACAACACATTAATGATCAAGCCTTTTGGACAGAGATAGCAAGCATGGGGTTGGAATGGCACTTGAACTCACCTTCGTATCCATCAGCAGGAGGCCTATGGGAAAGCGTTGTTCGAAGCCTCAAGCACCATTTAAAAAGAGTCATCGGTGATCAGAACCTCACATATGAAGAGTTCACCACGCTTCTAAGCCAACTAGAGGGATGCTTGAACTCCCGCCCTCTCTGTCCACTAACCGAAGACCCCGACGATTTAAACTTTTTGACTCCTGCCCACTTTCTAGCCAGCGGTCCCGTTCTGAGTTTATATGATACTGAAAAGGACCTTAGAACAAGGTGGTATCATATGCAGAAAATATTTAGCGACATATGGAGACGTTGGCGTGACGAATACCTGACTCAGCTTTCGTCAAGGAGTAAGTGGAGGCGGCCTCGACCAAATATTAGGTTAAACGACGTCGTAGTTATCAAGGATGACAACTTACCTCCGGGTAAATGGGCCCTAGGCCGTGTTGTAGAGTTGCACCCGGGCAGTGACGGTTACATTAGAGTCGTATCGCTGAAAACAAAAAACGGTGTTATACGGCGACCCGTATTGAAGTTAGCCATTCTGCCGGTTCAAGAAAACAAGGAAGAGTCCGAAGCCGAGAAATCTCGGTTACAACAAGAATCAACACCTAATACGACAAAAAAGAAAACATGTTCGTTATCAACCTTGGCCGTAACTTTGTTATTATTTTTAATATCTATTCCAAAAATACAATGTGCATACCAAACGACTGCGTTGCCAAGCAATAATAGTATCTACTTCGATCATATTACGAACATGAACTTGATACGCGACGACTGGCGCCTAATTGTCTATTATGACACGGAGCCTTATCAAGAAGGCAGCACGGCAGTCGATATGTATATAAAATATCTACACAATATATGCACTAAAATACAGAAACAATCTCACTGCGAGAATATCATGTTACAATTGCGACACGAAGTCACTGAATTGCAATATTACAACGAGTTGTTAGTGAATCATCATGGAACCTCTCTTAATCGCTTTAAACGGGGGCTCATTGATGGGGTTGGGTATATTGCCAATAGTCTCTTCGGAGTTTTAGATCAGAAATTCGCCGAAAAATATGAAAAAGATATTCATCTTATAAGAGAGAATCAAAACCACCTCGCTGCGTTATGGAAGAACCAAACATCAGTGGTTGAAGCCGAGTTCAACTTGTTAAAGCGTACTGAAAGTATGATTGACAAACAGCATAAATTAATTAATCAGAAAATAAATTCAATTGAAAATAATGTCAACGTACTCGAATCGCAAATTCAAAACATGTCGCTTGCTAATGACTTTATCACGATTGCTATGTTAGCAAATAATGTCATCTTCAGCTTAAAAAATACACAACAACTACTATTAGACGCTATTACAAATCTATATCATGGTAAATTCAATTTACATTTACTTACTCCCGCTCAGTTACGAAACGAATTGAGTGTGATAACAGAACAACTACCGAAGGGTTTAGCGTTACCTATCAAGAAAACTGACAATTTATCACAAATTTACAATTTGTTACAAGTACAAGCAAGAGTTACTCAAAATTTCATTATAATTGAAATCAAGATTCCCCTTATCGCTGAAGAAACATATGAAATTTCACATCTGATCTCTGTACCACACTTGTTAGATAACAATACGGAGATAACAACGCAGCCTATATCAAGTTA
This sequence comes from Elophila nymphaeata, assembly GCA_955850985.1. NCBI lineage: Eukaryota > Metazoa > Arthropoda > Insecta > Lepidoptera > Crambidae > Elophila > Elophila nymphaeata. The sequence continues at coordinate 16,331,585 of OY039087.1, forward strand.
CGTGGCTGTTCATCTTAAGCAAGATTACTTTATAAAAATTGAAGAGGAAGAGCTCCACTCATGTACCCCTAAAGACCCTCATACAACTTTGTGTCACTTCAACAAACCAATTTATGTCATCAAGGACGATCATAATTTTTGTGAAGTATAGCCAAACACGAAGGAATGCAAAACTGTTAAAAAGCCTTGCTCTAACAGGTGGATCAAAATAAATAAACCGAATAATTATTTATATTTTTGTTGCCAACTGTGTCACCTGAAACTGATATGCGACGATCAACTTACGCCGATACAATTAAGCGGCGCTGGGTTTTTCAATGTTAATCAAGCTTGCGTCATAAAATCAGCTGATTTCTTTACTTACTCGGAGAGGCAAGACCATAGCAAAATTGAGATTAGACAGCAGTTTGAAATATCAAATATTTCTCAATTGAATAATATTATTAACATCTCGTTACCAACCTCCTCTACTGACTCAAATAAAGAAGAAAGTTACGATCGATCGTTTCAGCTCCAAAAGATTCAGAAAGACATAGATATTATGAATCAAGATCAACCATTGATTGAAGAAGTCTCGTACCACGATGTGCACCACTATGTGGCGATATATATACTATTTGCCATTGTTGCGTTGATCGTGGTAGCCTTGGTATGGAGACGTACCAGAATGAGAAGAACCGCAGCAGTAGCTGAGCAACCGCCCGCGCCCGCCCCTAGAGCAGCCGCGGCGGTGCCACAGGCTCCCGCTGTGAGCGGGCCTGCGCCACGCGGCGCCACCTCGACCAGTCGACAGTGTTGTGAGCATTATAGTGAGATTAGTGAGTTTACAAAAAATAGTGCGCGAGTGTCATTAAAAAATAAGTGCAACAAATTAAACGTACAAGGTGCGAGAGTGAAAGTTAAAGATATGGGGTCGTCCCCTATAGTGCCGCGACAAGTCTTTATTCCTCTGAACGATATTGGTGTAAAATAATAAAATGTTATGTATCTTAGTTTTAAAATAAACAATGCCAATCATCTTGTAAAGACATCGGGGAATTAACACTTAAATCATAGTAGGTTTAGAAATAATTATATCACCTTGTAATCTCATCAATCATGCAGCATTCATCTCTAACCCTCATTTCTCCCGCCCGGGAATATGTACAAGCAAGCACGTACATCGCCGCATCAGAATTTCACCGTCGCCGCCCGCGGTGACCCAATTTACTTATTTTCAAGCAATTTATAATTATAACTTCAGTTCGAAATTATCAAGCTATCAAGTCACGCGTACTCACATTCATTTTCATAATTATTTTATAGTTTTACTTTAAATAAACTAAAGTTCAGTTTTATCAAGTTCTATCATTTTATCAAGTAGTTCTATCCCGAACATGTATACAACATGGGTATCGATTTCGTGGTTTTCGGATTCCCGCATTCGAATAAGTACAATATCTATTTTGAGATTCAAAACCACGGAAATGAAAACCCATATTGATATTTTGTAAAAAAAAGTCGTGTCCGCCATCTTGGATTTCGAAATAGATATTTTATTCTTAGTTGGGACCTCTGAACACCACGAAAACGATACCCATGTTGACATTATGTTAAATAGTCGCGTCGGCCATCTTGGATCTCAAAATAGATGTTGTATTCGGAAACAGGACCCCCAAAAACCACAAAAACGATACCCATGTTGACATTATGTTAAATAGTCGCGTCGGCCATCTTGGATCTCAAAATAGATGTTGTATTCGGAAACAGGACCCCCAAAAACCACGAAAACGATACCCATATTGATATCACGTTAATTCCTCTACATATTATTTCATGTCATAACATGATCAGTGCATGATTTATGTCAAGCATAATTTAAAAAGTAAAAAAGATTCACCCACGTTAGTAAATTAGATACACTGGTTGAAAAACCTCATTGGTTTTGTAGTAGGAACAGCAATATCTGTATAGAAAACCAGGTTATTTAGTAAGAATATTTACTTCATTGTAACTGGCACTGGATCTGGTAATGTGCAAAGAACGAGGGTTTCTTGTTACATTACCCGGTTTTATACGAAGAATGTATTTTCTTTATACATTACTAGTAATGTAACTCGGTTATGTACGAAGACTAAGGGGAAATTTATTATTAATAATATCTAATATTATTAGCGGCGGTGGCGTAGTGCGTAAGAGCGTCGTCTCCCATTCGGGAGGCACTGGTTCGATCCCCGCCACGTACCAATGTGTTTTAAAATTTTGAATTCATATGTACGTTTAATCGACGCTTCTACGGTGAAGGAAAACATCGTGAGGAAACCTGCACACACCTATGAAAAAATTCTTAGGTTGTGTGTGAAGTCGACCAGCCCGCACATGGCCAGCGTGGTTGACTAAGGCCTAATCGCCCCTAATCTGGGGCAGGCTCGAGCCCTTCGGTGGGGACATCATATGAGCTGATGATGATCAATATCTAATAATAGTTTATTTGTCTTTAATAGCGGTTACATTGTAGGTCTTAAATATAATTTTCGACAGCCCATTCAGCCATATATTTATCATAATTGTTATGCAAATCTCATTTTTACACGACTACGCAAAGTCACACGGAAGGGTTGTGATTCTCCAGTCTATGTATGTATGTTTTTATTTACGTACTACTCTGCCAAGAAATTACCGGGAAAAAATCAGTAATACACAAAAATAATGTTAGTTATTCATCCAAATTTATTTTATCATTATCACTTTCAAAGTATTCTCCTTCAGAAACGATACACTTAACTAATTTAATGCGAAGCGATCGGAGCATTGTTTTGCTAGCTGCATGTTTCCTTGCATGCTGAATGTTTGCTTGCATGCTGCATGTTTGCTTGCATGCTGCATGCGTGCTTGCATGCTGCATGTTTGCTTGCATGCTGGGTACTTGCTTGCATGCTGGGTACTTGCTTACACGATGCATGCTTGCGTGGCCAATAGATTTTAATAGTTAATATGAAATGTTAGTTCGATAGACCGTTATTCTGGTACCCAAAACAACTTTGAAACAATTTTTTAAGAAATTTTATTCGATAATATGAAATGGTGATAATAAGCTATTCGATTTATCAAGAAAAATAGATATTAAGGGTCGTGGAATAGTTTTCAGTGAAATAAAGCACTTTATGGAAAAAAAACGTTAGGGAACACAATACAGAACCCCAACAGACTCTCCCACAAACATTCCACTCCGCTTGGTCATAAAATAATCAGCCCGTGCCAACTGATCACTCCTGACCACCACCATTTTTGTGGATAAAAATATACAGGGTGGAATTTTTCAATGCCACCTGGAGGGAAAGTACTCTAAATACTGGAGATAGAAATTTGTAGTCAAAGGAAACATTCCTTTATTTTTAATAGGAAACAAAACTGCATTCGAAGATTTTCTAAAATTCGCTTGCCATGCCCGGGAATCGAACTGGTTAAAATACGAAAAAAAAACAACCTGTACTATTATGGCATTGATCGATAGGGTCAATCTTAAGGATCAAATCTCTGATCAATCTCAAAACAAAGGTGTTAAATTAAATGAAATAAAAACCATAAAATCTTAATAAATTTTAATTGCATGAAAAAAAGGGTAAACTAACTAATTAGTTGCTCGAAATGAGCTCCATATTGTTGGATACACAAATTTATTCTTTTGATGAATTCATTTCCGATAAATTTAATGCGTGTTGTGATGAACATTTAAAATTGTACTCTGAACCCAATCTGAACCTCAGTTTTTAACTCGTTTACAGTTGCATAGGATTTTAGGTAAATTTGATTTTTTACATATCCCATAAAAAGAAATCTAAAGGCGTGAGATCTGGTGATATTGTGCCGTTTTACCAATCCAGGTATTATGTGTATTTCTTTTATTTCATTTACCACGTTTGTAAGAGAGGTTCCGCAGATTTAATAATACAAGAGAGATTCGATCCTTATGATTGACCCTATCGATCAATGCCATAATAGTACAGGCATTTGTTTTTCGAATTTTCGAAAATCTTTGAATGCAGTTTTGTTTCTAATTAAAAATAAAGGAATGTTTCCTTTGAGCACAAATTTCTGTCTCCAGTATTTAGAGTACTTTCCCTCCAGGTGGCATTGAAAAATTCCAGCCTGTATATTTTTACCCACAAAAATGGTGGTGGTCAGGAGTGATCAGTTGGCTAGTTGGCCAGTACTTCACGTAATCCCCAACTTTAAATAAATTTGTTAAATAAACAAGTCGAATGTTGACAACAATAATATAAGGAAGACGTCACGTTTTTTCAATCCTAATCTCAACAACCTCGATATATTTTTTTTTAACCCGACGTAAAATCAAGCGGAACTGAATACAACCTGACTTAATTATGGTTAGCTTTACTTTTGCAGGCTATTTGTTACCGAGTACTGTATTTGAATCGAGACCCGACCTAGACCTTTCTGCAGCTAACCGTGAAGATCTACCTTCAATGTAAGTGCAAAAAAAGTATTAGCAAATCTTATGCAGTATTGATAATATACCAATATTGTTCGAGCTAGAAGCTGAATATTGGACTCTGCGTGGTCCAATGTTCAGCTTGTAGCTCAAGTAACAGCAGGGCAACAACCTACATTCCTCCATCCATCCAGCACCATCTGCAGCTACGTGCACCGTAGGCAACATACACCTATGAGCTCATAGTTTTTATTTGGTCTGAGCCTATGAGAGACATGCACAAACCTTTCTATGTGTGTTCAAATAAATCACTTTAATATATAAACATAATGTAAAACAGCAATAAACAGATTCCAACCGTCCGTGTTGGGTCTCATTACCTCCCCGCTGCTACCTGCCAGGGTTACTCCCTGGGGCAGTTTCCGTATCACCATCATGCTGCCTGCCAGGGCTGTTCCCTGGGGCAGCTCCTTCCTAACAACATATCCTTGCTGGCCAGCCTTACATAATATTTTATCAGCGATATCAATTATTCAATTTGTATGAAGAATTCATACCATGACCTTAAACAACCTAAACTGACACGCTCACCTTTCACATTAAGCGTTTCATTAGAAGTTATTAATAAAGTTTAATATTAGAATACCCGTGGAGCTCTGTCAACCTCACTCAACGCACCAAAATTCTTAGTAGAACTGGAGATATTACAGTTTTTTCAAAATTCGAGCCATAAAAAAACCCTTGTCTGTGACCTTGCTGAAATCTGCCGAATCTGCCTCAGAGTTAACGTCAATTTCTTTTCTAACTTCACGTTTGAAAGGTTTTGTGTTGACTAGGCTATTAATCCATAAAAAAAAAATAAGTTAGACATCGCCATCTTCCCTCAAACTCTTTAATTCTATATCCTGTCCATCCTAACGTCACCTGAAAGTGATCGCTATTAGCGATAAGGACCGCCCATTGTACGATTTATTTTAGAGTTCCAATGTTTGTACTTTTGATTTGGTCGATGTACAATAAAGCTATATTCTATAATATTGTAAAATGATTGGTTATATCCTCTTTATGACTGACATTGATAGACTGAAACAGAAAACGCCTATTCCATCCACCTTTATCACACCAAAATTGAATTGTGCGAACGCCTCATCATTTGAGGTTTTTGTCGTCATGGTAATAATGGGATAGGTATTATTCGGAGAAAACGATTCTCCCGCAATTTCCCTTTTATATTTCCATGGAAATAATTATCTATCGGTTTGGTACGTGTTAAGGTTTCTGTAACCATCTTATCAAAATCTTCATGGCCCATACGGCCAGGTGTGGCTTAATGTATAACCACTTAACCCAAGGATTTGCTCAACCCCTTTTGGAATGACGACCGTGATTTTATGAGTGTAACAATCTTATGTTGATTGGTTTACTGAAGGTTTTGTTACTTTATAGGCTTACATGATGGGAGCGTAAGGCGCTGTCTGTTCGGGCGAATATGATAGCCCACAGATTATCTCGCTGTTCAAGAGGCGTCAAAATCACCTTGTTCAGGGCATTGCACGTCTTTCTACGCGAGCGGTCTGTGGGGGAGTTATACGCAAAAGCAGTACAGCACTTTACGTCCAATTCAATAATGCATTCAGAGTGCTGTTGGGGCTACCTCGCTTCTGTAGCGCCTCAAGGATGTTTGCTGAAGCGCGAATGGATTGTTTTTATACAATCATGTGCAAGCGGTGCACATCCCTGGTGCGCAGGGTGCGGCCTAGCTGCGAGCCTTCGGCGAGCGTTTTGACTGCCAGTATATGTATCACTGTAACATGGTTAGTACATTTACGGGTTAATGTTAAAATATATAATACTTTGAATTGTGATTATTTATTTATGTGTACATTCATTATATATTGACATTGCTAAGAATCTTATTGATTATTATGTATTTATCTAAATTATTATCGGAATTTTATGTACGCTTCTATTTTATTTTGTGTTATTTTGTATGAATTTTGCCATTTTTAATTGGTCCACTTGTTGACTTTTGAATAAATAAATTATTATTATAATACTAAATGTAATAAAAAAGACACAACTTGTTGATTAACTCATCATAACAGCCTTTATAATTCAACCCACTGCTGGAACACAAGGCCTCTCCTTGACATCGGAGGAGGTTCAGGCAGTAGTCCGCCACGCTTGCATAATGCGGATTGGTGGACGGAGTATAAGGTGATGCTATTGTACTATTCTACTCTGTCGGCATGACGATACGAGTTAATTAGGTACAGTTACGATCTACTATGACCTTAAAAATCCAGGGGAATTCTTCTTACATCTTATTCTGCATTTCCGCGATTTATCTTTTACGAAAATTGATTTTCTTTTGAAGTTTTTGAGTTAGAAAGTTATCAACGCGTATATAATGATTGAAGTACAAAGCACGTACACACCAACAGAGATAAATCATAGGCCCGTTTCGTGTAACTGACAATGACAGGGGTGACTAGTGACAGTTTTCCAAAGGCATGTTACATAATTCTCACGTTTATCAAACGTGGTTCGACAAGACACGGCAAAAAGTTACGTATTTGACCTGTCTTATCAATTGGGAATTTTGGTATCTTGTTGATCCTTTTTTTGATAGAAAGATAAGTTATTTTCCTTTATTTTAACTGACTATTACATTTTTAAACAGACTATTGTGATGATTTGGGCTGGAGTTCACCAACGTTTAAACAGGAGATTATTAATTAACCGACTGTTTTTGCCATTTTATCGTATAGAAGAATTGTCAAAAACTGACTTTTATTTGTTGATTAACTGAAGCAACAAGTTGGTTTCTTAAGAGCGATGGTGTGTTTCGTAATGAATGATAGGTGCGAAATAGTTGAAATCAAAAATAATATACAACATGTAAACTAAATAACCAACACCCTGAATACAGGTGAAAAAAACGATTTCATTTTGAAAAAAAAAAACAAAAAGTACCCAGAAAATGTTGTACAATATTTTCTGGGTACTTTTTTTTTTAAAAAACGTTTTTTTCAAAAAAAAAATTATTGAAATCAACTCGGAAGCCGATCCCAAACCACCTGTATGCAAGGTGTTGGTTATTTAGTTTACATGTTGTACAATATAATAATAACTATAAAACTAAAATCGACAACTTTTTTTATTTAAAGCAAAATAATTTACTGAAATATCATAGCTATTTGTTCAACAAGAGACCAGCGACGAGCGAAGTATTCTAGTATTTATAAAACAGACGACTGAGCGCAGTGAGTGATTTAAAAAAAAATCTCTCCTATGAAATATAGTACTTTTCACCTCCCTAGCATACAAACATACAATTGCGTTGCGATACTGCGTTATTGAGCGCGTCACCAGCGAGTACTTTCCCAAACCCACCTTTCCCACCATTTTCCTTCCTTTTAAGGACTACGTGTGTTGGCTTACGGTGTCATCTACAAACTATAGCTACCATTCCAACACGAACTAAGAAATTTGGCAACTCGTTTCCGTGTCGTATAAACAAGAAATGGTATTCACTGCCAGCACACGTGTTCCCTTCTTCCTACAATCCTGGGTCATTCAAAAGAGGCGTGAAGAAGCACCTTGCAGGTCGGCAAGGTGAGGGTGGCTAGCGTGGCGGTTTATCTCTCGCGCCAGCTATCTTCGCATTTGGACTCCTCTTCTGCTTATTTATTTTAATTTATTGTACACGAGAATTACAGAAAAGGAACACATTAGATTAGATTATAAAAGGTACAAAAGGTGTGGCTTATTTCTAAAAGTCATCTCTTCCTTCCTTGTAATAGGAAACACGTTTCAGAAACGTGGATGTCGCGTGTACTAATATTACACTTACATAAATATTATTACTTATACTAAAAATACATACTTTACATGTATAAAAATACATGCTTACCTGGAATGGAGTCATTTGATTGATCTTTTTATATTTAAAAAAAAGTTTATTTCGCTAAAATTATTACAAAAAATTAAACGTGAATCGTGTAAAGTACAAATGTACGTTACTGTCTTGTTCGGAGCTAGCGGTAAAAAGCGTTATTGCTTCGTAATTTTACAAAGCAAAAACGCACATTTGGTGCTGGAGAGATGAAAAATTATTAAAAGTAGGTATATTCTACTTGTGGGTGTCAGTAGTCATTTGTTTAGTATTTGTCCATAACTTTAATTTAGTGAAATTAGTTTTGATTTTGATGAAAAACTAATAAAAACAATACCTAAGGATGTCTATCAAAAAACAATCTTAAATAAAAAGAAGACTCAGCAACACTTTTTTTATGCTACGTAAATTTAGAACAAGATAGGCAGTGAATAGTGGCAGAAAATAAATTTTTCGTCTCCGGAGGGTTTTGGTTTGCACATTGCTGAGTCGTGATTCTGCGGGAGTAAAGTTACGAAGTACTGTTAAAGGTCGGTACTCACTGAGAGCATAATTGGTCCTTCTATATGGCAGTGAAGCATGGCCTGTGCTAGAGCGACATAAGCAGAAGTTGCCAGTCATGGAGATAAAGAGTTTGACGCAAAGACCGCGTCCAAAACTCTTACATTCGCGGCAGCCTTCGTGTCCGTGATATCTCTGATGAATTGCAGAAGTGTCGCCTGTGTTGGTATGTACAATGACGTTTTGAGAAGGCCGTCAACCTACGTTGGCAACAAATGTCTTGCCATGTCACGTCCGCCAGGTGCGACTAAATGAGGCGGGCTCAGGAAACGCTGGCTTCATGTCGCGAAGGAGAACTTACGGGACAAGGGTCTCTCCACCAAGGATGCCGAAGACTACACGAAGTAGGATAGGAATATAAGGAAGGCGGAGCCCGGGCCCTAGCGCGAAAGCGTTTACGACACAACTGAGAAAACGCAAAGATCATGATGTCTCACTGAAAGAAAAATTCAGTGATTTCATGTATTTCCCGGTTACGAATAGGACTCCTTTCTCGTTCCGGGGGTGTCGTGATTGCCGACTGAGGAAGTCGCGCTACTGGGTCAAGCGAAAGGTGGCGAGCAACCATTTGCAGCGGCAACAGCATTTCCAACGAAGGTCAAAGGGTTAAATATTAATAAAGGGTTTAATATTTATTAAGGCATTAAATTATATTGGCATTAAAGATGCCATATAAAATACATCTTTCAAACCTGTATTTTTCAATAACAAACAGAAACTTTCCTTGCTCGCCTTCGGTTAAGTCTTCCAGATATTTAAGTATTTTACATATATTTTACGGATTATTTATATTATGTAGTTAATTTGCATTCCGCTTTTAATGTCTCCCAAATCTAAGAAGTTTCTAATAACCTCTATCTCAAAGACAATGCAAAAATAATTTATTAAAAATATTTATGTCAAGTCCCAGCGAATCAAAAGTAGTAAGGCGTCAGTAAGGCGACGTAATCCGCTTATTAATAAGAAAATAAATAACATATAATAATAACAATCCTCTCATAAACATTGCAATCAGTAGTGTTCAATTAATAAGCAAAACTTTGTCCTTTGATTGTTAAATATGAAAAATACACAGTATTATAAGTGTATGATTGTATTTCTCAGACGAATATTGAATTTGTTTTTTTCCAATATAAGATGTATTTTATAGGAAAGATACAAAGTTTCGAAAGAAACAAAATGTATCTTTCGCCATTTTCAACGCTAGGTATGTCAGGCGCCGCCGGCCGCGCCCGTGATAAAACTATGCGAAGACATATAGGAGTACGGTGACATATTGTGACCTCAATAAATTGAAAACAATATAGGAAGAAGATGAAGATCCATATCATTTAAAAAGAATCCCGAGAAAATTTCCCCGTATTATAACTTCTGAATGCTCCTTGTGTGTACCCATCTTAAGGTATATCCCGAGAGCACGTATACGGTTAAAAACCGCCCTTACAGCCGGCTGTCTCATTTAATTTTCAATTCTACATAAAGAGAAGAGTAAACGTTACTTTAGATACGTTGGCTACATACCCAATTTCGTTGAATATTTTACAAGAAATACCCTTAGATTTGTTATAAAAAAAAATCGGGAGTACGGTCTACCCTTGACTTTCTCGTATACCGGAAACGACTCAAAAGTTGATAGAAACCTTATATTTTGATGTCATACATGCATGTTAAATTTTGGTCACCCATCCGAGTAAAGATCGCGCACTTGGTTACTTAACTTTCGTGATCGACGACTCAAAAGTTGATAGAAACCTTATATTTTGATGTTATACATGAATGTTATACTTGAGTTATCGTGCTAACGCACAGACACACACATAGTCATAATTCCAAAAACCAGTTTTTTGGACTCAGGGAGGTCCAAAACGTGTACATCCGTCAAAATCTCGAGGTCGAAGTCGTTTACGACGTACACGAGAAATTAAAAATGTTCGATATCATAGCCAAGGCATAGTGTAACAAGTAGGTATATACATCATACAATCACGCATAAGCCATAATGAGTTGAGAACATTTTTCAACAATTCGAACCACCAGCTAAGTAGAACAATGTTTTAAAATAGTGGTGTGTGCATAATATGTCGTGGGCCGATCGCATAAGTAGTTAGACAGATCGTAATGCCGACATATCGTGAAACTGGACCATAAAAACGTCGACCACTGGTCGAGTAACCCGGCTTCTAAAAAAGGTAGTGGTCTGGAGTGATCAGTAGGTTCAGGGCATTTTTATGAGGGAGGGATTTGAGGGTGAGTCTATTGGCCTAGGACATATTGCCGCGGTCGTAAGCCTCCTCGTGGCGGTCCCTGGTAACGTGGTGGGGAAACTTTCTCGGCGGGTGTGTGGCTTTGATGTCAAGTGTGTCCCATTGGCATTCGAAGTCACATGCCATCGTAGAGTTGTTTTTGTTTTCCCATCACGGCTAGTTCCGAACACGACCGCGCCCAAATTCCCCCGGATGCGGTCCGATGGCTGCTCCCGGTGTCTCGTCAGGAGGACGCGCCAGGTCGAGCAGCCGTCGGTGGAGGAGTAGCTGCTGGCCACCAATTGGTGCAAAGAGTGCCTAGACAGGCAGCGTTGGGACGGTCTCGGTGTAGTCCCGTAATAGCACACTGAAGGTCAGGCCGGCGAGTAGTTTGGTGGGTATGGAGGGAACGCCTTTACCTCGAGTCGCACATATCTCTTGCGGTTGACACCACCCCGCAGGGACGATGCATAAATGCATTGAACCTCCCCGTCAACAAAAAAAGGACATATTGCCGCGTACCACGATGTGCATGGGCATCAAGATCTGCCCAGTCAACTATACGATCGGGCCACGACACACAAAACAGAAAACTGTTACGTGGTACTCATACTCACTAAGGCAAGTATTATAAAATGAGTCTCAAGAATCAACGCCGACTTGAGCGCCGTATGTCTCTTTTACCTTTTGCTTGATAGAAAGTGACACTACCATTTTTAGATGATGGGCTACTAGACCCAGTGGTCGAGATTTTATGGTCCAGTAGCATTTCATGATATGCCGCACATTTCATCATCTGGATAATTATACGGTCGGCCCACGACATCTACATTAGTTAGCCACTTATAGTTTTAACTGCATATGCCGCATAACTTAGTTTACCCGAAAGTTTTACAATATGTGGACCCCATTGCAATTTGGAGTCTAAAATTACTCCTAAGAATGTTGTTTTTTTTCACAGGTTGCAATTCAACTCCATTTATCAACCGACTTCAAAAAAGGAGGAGGTTCTCTATTCGACTGTGTTTTTTTTTTTTTTTTTTTTTTTTTGTATGTATGTTCCGCGATTACTCCGTCAATTATGAATCGATTTTGAAGATTCTTTTTTCGTTAGGAAGGCCATACTCCAAAGATGGTCCCGTATAAATTATACTGAAATTGGTTCAGTACTTTTTTGTTAAAATGATAATGTCATTGGGGATGATATAATAATATCGTCCACGAACACAAAAATAATGTCAATTTTTTTTTTTGAACTTGCCATTACCTAATATGCAATAGTGAAATTTTGGTTAGTAGGTCCAATAGTCAACACATAAACTATGACAAATTATTTTATGAACTTAAGTTAAATAACTAGGTTCATAGTTCATTAACGTACCATTCATTTTGAATGAATGGCAGGCATTTGTAATGAGATATAGGTCTGAGACATGATATTATTTGTTAACCGACTTAAAAAAAGAGGAAGTTCTCTATCCGACTGTTTTTTTGTGTTTGTTACCTGATTACTTCGTCAATTATGAGTATTACGACTCGATTTTAATGATTCTTTTTTAGGTACGTCAAGATCAGAGATGGCCCGTAAAAATTTTATCTATATAAATTCGACCCTTTTTGAACAAATCAGTAATAGCAAAAAAAACGTTTTAGTTAAAGTTTCCATTAACTTTTAATGAGCGCCTAGTAGGCCTATCCGTTTTCAATAAAATATACTTTATTTCCACTAAAAATAATAAAATAAAATATTTTTAGCAAAAAAAATAGGACAACCGACTTCAATGCGTACAAATTTATACTAAAAAGTAAGAAATAAATAATATTTTTATGAATTAGTTGAAAAGAGCGTCATAGAAAACCAAGGAAAGTATTGATACACATTTATAATTCTTTATTTATAATTCATACTCCGATATATTTGGAGTCGGTGCCAGCCTAAGCAAAATAAACTTACCTAATAGATACGAACTTGATTAATCCATTAACTATACATAATAATGAATGATGAAGAAAAGAAATAATCCGCCGCTCCGTGAAGTTCGAAAATTGCAAACACTATCCTCCTTGGCTAGCTGGCACTGGCTCCAAATATATCGGAGTATGAATTATAAATAAAGAATTATAAATGTGTATCAATACTTTCCTTGGTTTTCTATGACGCTCTTTTCAACTAATTCATAAAAATATTATTTATTTCTTACTTTTTAGTATAAATTTGTACGCATTGAAGTCGGTTGTCCTATTTTTTTTGCTAAAAATATTTTTATTTATACATTATAGTTTCTACACGTCGCACATTCGGTGTATGTGGTTTAATCTTGAGGGAGTTATGTTGGTTACCTGTTATTGTTTTGTGGTACTTTATAGCCCATACTGCCAGATGTGGCTTTATGTGTAACGAATTGTAACCTAAGCTAGCCCTCCGCTTAACCGCTCTTGGGGCTATGTGAACGTGAACATCTGTGTGTGTGTGTGTGCGTGTGCGTGTGCGTGTGCGTGTGTGTGTGTGTGTGTGTGTGTGCAGTAGGTGCGATGGCCCGCATGTGCGTTGCACAGGTCTGGGGATTACTCTAATAACCTATATTCTGGCGTAACCCGATTCACTGTTGAGTTGGCAGCCCGTAGGTGTTCCAGAGACAAGGCGGACGCCATTCGCCGTTCCCGAAACGCCTTCAATAAAGGGCATGAGAGGGTACCAGTGATTTTTAGTGTGTGTGGTTATATCTGGCGTCACTAGGCGTCGAGTGTGTCCCAAGACTCCACATCGTGGAGCCAACATTGCTATAGGTCCGTAAGTGGATTTTCCATCAACCAAAAAACGTATGTACCTATGCAGGTAAGTAAATCCCTCAAATTGAGATCCATCACTCTACTAGTAGCAAGCGCTTCATTTCTTCTCGTAACGTCCTGCATAAGTCCATACCTATATACTTTTGTTAATTACCTACGCCATTTTTTGTGTCGCTATAAATAGGACACTAATTAGTCTCTAATGGAGAGTTATGTAAGAAATGGGTCAGCGGTAAAAAAATACCTCTCAAATTTAATATTAAATTTTGATGAAGATCTCAATTTAGGAATTTGTAATATCGAGGTTTTTCGGGAGGAATGTGCCCGTGCTATTATGTAAACATCTTACTTTTCAGTTCGATTTCGTCTGTCAAGCTTTAAGGAAAATCCTTAGTTTTGTCGGGTACCTGAACTGAACACATCGTTAACCGTGGTAAGTATTCTATAATGACTGAACACGAACATGGTCTTATCGAATGATGGTTATTTTCAACCGACTTCAAAATGTATTTTTAAGAATAAAACTGTAAAATAAGACTATTTTTTACGTTTGCTACCTGCATACCGATTTTGAAAATTCGTTTAATGCTTGAAAGCTGGTAATTGTCGTGACAATTGTTATCGTGATAACTGATGATAGTTTTTGAGTTATCCTAATAATGCCTATTTAATTGACGTCGATGATATCGTAATAGTTCTACTCCTTGTTTGTCTAAAAGATCTCGAGATAGTTTCCTGAATTGACTGACTTCTGAACTGGTTTCTATACTTACTTTAAATTTCTACACACTAAAAAGCCTAAAATAAAATATTTTTGAATAAAAATACCACATTCAAAACTAAAAAAATTGGTTGTCTGTAAAGTCGGTTTACTGACGATAGTTGAACGTGACAACGTCTTAAGAAAATACTGATTGAATGGTAGCATTTTTCAAAAGAAAAATTTAATTTCATTTGTTTTGCCGGCCTTACATGGAACGCCTCAGAGCGAGGTAACGCCGCATGCGTCATGTTTTTTTTTTCGTGCGTGCAGCCGGCTCTATCTAATTATAAGACGTTGTCACGTCAAAAACGTAGGAATAACAATTTTGATTAAAACATATTTTTTTTTATCCTTTATTGTTCTTGAAAGGGAAGCTTTTGGCCTTGATCGCACGTGATACACAATATATGATAAGGTACGAAATTTTAGGTTCTTGTATTTCGGCAAGGACGGGAGCTAGACCTCTAGCTTGAGGTATTTTTATCGATAAAAATGTCCAAAGAACTAGCTCTTAAAAATTTGATTAAGTACTACTTTTCTAGACACTCAGTATATTTATTTAAGTTTACTTATAAAAAAAAATATCTTTATGATTATTTGTCCGTTATCTAGTAGGTATCCATAACACAAGTTTTTAAAAACTTAATTTGGGCAAGATAATGGTTTGAGCGTGGAAAACATATCTGTAAGGGGTAAGCCCTTACAGATGAATGTTGGTAAGTAGTTATGTAGATGTAAGTTAGAAGTTAAAAGTTAAGTTATAGCACTAAGTTTTGTTTGAATGCAAAATAAGTTGTTACGGGAGCGGAAAGTTAAATGAAAGTGTCCGTCACCGGTAAGGTTGTTTAATGCACTAACTAATATAAGTTAACAAATCATGTAAATAAAATTGCATTGTTCGCGGGGACGCGACGTCAGCGAAAGATGATGTCGAGCGTGCTCGTACATGCTGCCAAATTTAAAAGAGAAGAAAGAAAGTAAAAGTTACGCTACGCTTAGGGCGATGATGCCTTATTTAGTTTACGGGCAGCAGTTACGATCACCTCGTCGATGACACTGTCTAAGTTCGCGCGCTGCTCGGAGCGTGGCGACTGTCCTTGGGCTGGCTGCTCGTCACTGCGGGAGTCTTGCACCGGGTGTATGTTCACGCTGCGGCGTTGGTAGTTCCTTCTTAATCTAATTATTCCCCATGCTATGCAGGTAATGGAGATGAATCCAATCACTGTGTACAGGAGATAGTGATGTGTCTCATGTGTCAGTGATTGGACACTCAACGTTTGTTGTTGTTGTTTGACCTTTTCGATGTTGGTTTTTAGAGCATCCAGGGCCGCCTTGTGATCTTCTGGCACGAATGTGTGGTTATAGTCGGTAAGGATGTGATTTATGCCCGACTCTCGTATGTACATCCTTTCTTCGTGCGGTGTCAGTTTTAACTCGCTGTGGTAGTCCTTGCGAGCGTTTATAATGAAACTTTCTCCCTTTAGCATACAGCCAAAGTTAAGTTGTATCATTCCTGTGCCACGTAAGTGTTGTGACGTCACTCCAGCTGGGCAGAAAATGCGTGTAATGCATTCTTGGCAACAGGAGAATAGCCATGCGCCGCGATTATGCAGGCGCACCCATCGGTCGTTGCAATCCGATACTCTTGTTCGGCACACTGATAAGTCGCCGTTGTTTATTATTTGCGCTTCACAATATGATTTTGCGACCTTGATGTTATAAATAGGTCGATTGATGGCACATAATAATTGGTTTTCTTGTAAATTTGTGCAGGATGCCACATCTAGGTCCTCTAGGGGTACCACCATGTCTCCCTTCAGGTTCACAGCCAGGTAAGTAGATGTAAGTATGATGGTAGTTTCTGTTTGCCTACTGATTTTAGGTATCGGTATTATGCGATTAAGCTCATATTGCTCGTTGTTTATCAGCGGCAGCTTTACTTCGAAGAGTAGGTATGTTGTTGTTAAGCGCGCGTGTACTCGCGCTAACTTGTATCGTCCTCGTGTGCAGTGACGTGTGTTCACACAGGGTAGAGACAAATCGCTTGGTAGCTGACCAGAGATAATGTTCAGTTGTTCTTCGAATTGATCAGGTTTGATGAGATGAGTGTCCACCTTTCCATCTCGAACATCTGTCACCAAGTCCAGCAGTTGTTGTTGTATTTGTCGTATGTTGGAGATCATCATGTTCACTGCGAGTGCGGTAGCTGTCGTGTACATCGCATTGTCTTGGCTGAGTTTCATGCGTTCTCGAGCCTCGGCGAGATGTTGATCGATGATGAGAAATTGTTTGTTCATAATTTGTTCGTTTCTTTTCAACAAGTTGTACTGGCCTTCGAGTATTGATGTGTGGTTCTTGTAGAGGTTAAGAAGATGATTTTCATTAGATTGGATGATCTGGATATCCTTCTCGTATTGGTCAGCGAATTTCTGATCGAGGACGCCAAATAGATAATTCGCTGCGTATCCAATTCCGTCTATGAGGCCTCGTTTTCTTCGTAATGTGCCATGTTCAGAACGTAGTATGTTGTTATAGTGTCGAATTTCATTGAGTTCGTGTTGGAATTGAGAAGATATTGATAGATAAGACGACTCGTCCTTGCAAAGTGTGTTGAAATGGTTGACATAATTTTGAATGTTATCTAAACTTTTCCAGTATGTTGTCATGTTGTAGTACACGACCATTTTCCATTCGTCTTGAATAATTTGTAAATCGGCAACCTTGTCGAAATAGATAAGCCGTGCAGGGTTTAGTTCTGTGATATTAGTCATCTGTTGCATACTAGGGCTTGTACACATTGTAAACGCCATCAGTAATGCGCAAAAAAAATTGTTAAAATATTTTTTGCTGTTGTTTGTTCTACGTATTCTATTTGTTGTAGGTTTTGTCTGTTCATCAGGAGTAGTGGTGGTATTGTTCGCTGGTTCCAGTGGAAGGCGTGAGAGTTTAGTGACCGGTCGCTTCATGTTACTTGTTTTTGTTTTGAGGGTCACGACTCGCACCCGGCCGTCTGCCCCGGGGTGGGTTTCTATCACCCGTCCAAGGATCCATTTGGCGGGAGGGACGTTATCCTCTCTGACGATGACGACATCTCCGATTTCTATGTTAGTTGTTGGGAAGTGCCATTTGCTACGTGTTTGTAATGTTTGCAAGTAATCAACGGACCACTTCTTCCAGAAGTCCTTGAACATCTTTTCCGTGAGTTGCCATCTTGTTGAGAAGGACATGTCATTGCCGCCTGTGGATAGTGGTGGTTCCAGAGTTTGTTCGCCGACGAGGAAATGTGCCGGGGTCAAGCAGTCAATATCGTCGATGTTTTCTGTTAACGCTACAAGGGGCCGAGAGTTAAGACACCCCTCGATTTGTGTCAGAAGTGTGTAGAATTCTTCGAAGGTCAGTTTTTGGTCCCCGAGTACACGTTTGAGGTGATGTTTCAGGCTTTGAACGGCTCTTTCCCAAAGTCCGCCAGCTGTGGGCCATGAAGGAGCATTGAAATGCCATTCGATACCCTTTTCAGATAGATTAGTAATGACGTCATCGTTGACATAGTATTGTAGAGCCTCCTTTCGTTGTTTATCAAGTGTCCTGGCTGCACCCACAAAGTTTGTGCCGTTATCACTGTAGATATGCCTAGGCTTTCCTCTACGAGCACATAATCGTTTCAGCGCGTTCAGGAAGGCAGCTGTGCTGAGGTCGGAGACCAGCTCGAGGTGGATCGCCTTGGTGCATAGGCACACAAAAACTGCGATGTAGGCCTTCATAGTTCTTATGCCTCTACCCTTGTTGGCCTTGACCTCTACGTGGCCGGTGAAATCTACGCCAGTATGCGTAAACGGTCGAGATGGTGTGACACGTTGAGGTGGTAGGTCCGCCATAAGTTGGTTGTTGCAGGTAGACTTAAAACGATGACACCGGACGCACCTTACGAGTTGTTTCTTGACTGATCTCAGTCCACTGATTACCCAATATCTTTTTCGTAGATGTGATAGGGTCATGCGGGCTCCGCCGTGCAAGGTCTGTTTGTGGGCCTGGTCGATCAGTAGCTCCGTTAACTTGTTGTTGTACGGCAAGATGATTGGATGTTTCTGTTCTTGGCGCAAATCCGAATGCTCTAATCGCCCTCCAACACGTAGGATATTGTGTTTATCCAGAAAGGGATTTAAGTTTGAAATGTTGCTTGTTGATCGCACTCGGCTACGTTTTGTTAGTTGTGCAATATCGTCGGCGTAGTGATTTATTTGTATTGCCTTGATAATTGCATTGTGGGCATTTTCCAAGTCACTCGTTGCTAAGTATGATATTCGTATGGCATTTTTGACGTCACGCGCATTGTTTATGAATCGTAATAGCCAACTTAAGATTCGTGTTACGCGTGCCATAGAGCTGTGATTATTTAAAAGTTCCTCGATGAGTGGCATGGATGTTTGAGTTACGCAGACTTGTTTCATCTTCCTTTGTTCAGCATCAGTATGGAAAGTCTCTTGACTTGGTATGTTGTTCCCTTTCAGCCAGATGGGGCCCTCCCACCAAAGTGGATGTGATAAAAGTTGCGATGGGGTCAGTCCTCTGCTGGCGCAGTCCACCGGGTTATCTTCTGACTTCACGTGTTTCCAACAGGCAGCTGGCATGGTTTCTGTTATCTTCATCACTCTGTTGGAAACGAAGGTTTTCCAACGAGAAGGATCTCCATGTAACCACCCCAGCACTACCATTGAGTCGGTCCATCCATGTACTGATACTTTCTGCACGTTTATTGAGTCTATGGTTTTTCTCATTAGTTGTGATAACAAGTGCGCACCGCATAACTCCAATTTTGGGAGAGTGATTGGGGATCGTAAAGGTGCAAGCTTGTTTTTTCCAGCTACCAATTTGATGACGTGTTTTCCCCCATCATTGACGGACTTGCAGTAAATGGCGCATGCATAGGCCTTCTCTGATGCGTCGCTGAATCCGTGCAACTCGATCGTTTGTGACGTATCTCCCATCCAACGCGGGATTTGTATGTTATCGATCTGAGGTAGTTCGCACCGAAATTGCTCCCATTCCTTTTGGATGCTGTCTAGAAGGGGCTCATCCCATGTCGCTTCTGACGTCCATGTTTGCTGAAAGATCAGTTTCGCCTTCATTGTTATAGGTGATAGCCACCCTAATGGATCATAAAGTTTAGATATGTCCGAAAGTAATCTGCGTTTTGTGATAACGCCGGGCTTGTTATCGGGCGCTTCGTGTGTAAACGTAAAATGATCCGTACTCGGGTTCCAGTTAATACCGAGCGTCTTATTTGTTTCTGCGTGTTTGAAGTTTATCGTATTTTGATGTACGAGATCTTTTGGCAAGTTTTCTAGCAGAGTGGGTGTGTTGCTGGCCCACTTGCGAAGGTTGAAGCCTCCTCCCTTCATCATGTCGATTAGTTGGCTCTGTGCCGTCTGCGCTTCCTCTATGGTGTTGCTTCCACCGAGGAGGTCGTCTACGTATAATTGATGTTTCAGAATAGGAGCGGCTGAGGGGTATTTGTCTCCGTCGTCCTTGATGAGTTGTTTGATCGTACGCATGGACAAGAATGATGCCGATTTGCTTCCGTACGAGACGGTGCATAGTTGGTACTCTGCGATTGGATCTGATTCTGAGTCTCGCCAGACGATCTTCTGTAAGTGCTGGTCTTCTTGAAAGACTAGTATTTGCCTGAAGAATTTTTCAATGTCAGCCTTGTAGACAAATTCGAAGGACCTCCAACGCATGATGATAGCTTGAAGGTCTTGTTGTATGTTGGGGCCACATTCCATCAAGTCGTTTAGACTATGACCTGATGATGTCTTGGCCGAGGCGTTGAAAACGACACGGAGTTTCGTTGTTGTGGAGTCAGGTTTGATGACCCCATGATGAGGTAGGAAACAGCTGGGCTCACGTCGAATGGTGCATTTTTTCATGTGGTTGAGTGCGAGGTATTCGTTAATGAATTCCTTATAGCCTTTTGCTAACTGTTCATCTTTAGCTAGCCGTTTTTCTAACTGTCGGAATTGCGCAATGGCCTGTGGCTTAGATGCCCCCAAATGTTTTTCAAAGTTTGGCTTCATGGGGATTTTCACCTCATATCGGCCGTCTTCCCGTCGACGTGTTGTGTTGGCGTATATTCTTTCGCAATAATGACCTTCAGGTGATTCTGGGCGTGATTCCATGATCTCCTCCATTTCCCAGAATCTAGAAATGTCTTTGATGTCGTTCAGTATGACGTGGCAGTTGAAGGTTTTGACGTTTCCCATCAGCACCCATCCAAGTTTTGTTTGTTGTGCTATGGGTGCCGCTGGTGAGCCTCTAAGTATTCCAGCCATGACGATATCAGCATACACTCCGGCATCCAGAAGAAGGTCAACCGGGCGAGATACGTTGTAGTCTGGATCAGCCAAGTTGATGTTATGTAAATGAGGCCATTGTTGCTTTTCGAAGGTGTAGTTTGGAAGATTATTAAGCATCTTGTTCATGATCATCGCTTCAGTTGTGAAGGTGTAGTCACCAAATACTGATTCGCATATAAGTTGAATTGTTCCGTGGCTTTGATTAGCCGAGAAACCAATTCCAGATATGGTTGCGTTTTGTTTTCGGCGTTGTAATCCGAGACGTTGGGCAGCTGATTCTGTGATCAAGTTTATCTGTGATCCCTGATCCAGCAGGCATCTTAGTTTTAGGTAAGTTCCATCAGCTGACCTAATTTTAAGTTGCACCGTGGCAAGTAAAACTTCATTGAAGTCGCCAGACACGTGATTCGCCTTGCGTTGTGTTTGCAAGGACGAAGTCGACGGCACGGGTGTCGTATTCGTCGGCATGTTCAATATGTCCGATTCGCGTAAATCGTCATGTAATGAAGTATGGTGTTGATTGTTACACACGCGGCATCGTTTGAGCGATGTACACTTCTTGCCGTTATGTGAGAACATGCAATTCTTGCATATGTTAAGTTGCGACATTGTTTTCAACTTAGAGTCCGATGTCATTTGTTTGAACGATTGACAATAAAGTAAGAAATGATCGCTTTTGCATAGCGGGCAAATTCTTTCAGTATGCACGTGGTATGTTTTGCCAAAATAATGTTTGTGTTTGTTTGAAGGTTGAAAAGCCTTTTGGTAGGTAGAGGTAGTAAGGTTCTCCTTGTTAGTTTGAATCGGCCTTGATGTAGAAATATTCGGCAGTTTCTTCTTGTTTATAGGCTCAAGCGCAGTGAATTTTCGTTGAAGAAACTCCATAAATTCGTCGAAGGATGGTAGTTCTCTTGGCTTCTTCCTGGTTTCCATGTAAGACGCATAGGAGTCGGAGTCCAGTTTTCCTGCCAAGATATGCACTAGTATGGGGTCCCATGTTGTTGTCTCGATTCCAAGATTGTGGATCGCATGTATGGTCTCCAAACTGGTGTCATAAAGTCGCTTCAGATCGAATGATGATTGATGTTGTATAGTCGGTTGATTCATGAAGGTTTGAATCTGTCTGGTGAAAAGTAGTTGTTTGTTGTTGTACCTGTGGGTGAGGATTTCCCAACAGGCATCGTAGTTCTCGCCCGTCACAGTAAGGTGTTGGACGATGCGTTCTGCTTCTCCTCTTAGTTTGCCTTTCAAATGCTGCATCTTTTGGGTAGACGTCAGCATCATGTTGTTGTGAATCGCCTCACAATATAGATCCATAAATGTGGGCCACTGGGCATAGTTCCCAGTGAAAGTTGGGATCTCGATGGGGGGCAGCGAGCGTTGCTGATGAGTGGTCGCATTCAGTTTGTGATGTAGTTCTCGTTTAGTGGCCTCGAATTCAGCTTCACGTTTGGAGAACTGCTCTTCGTATTCCAAGTTGGTCCCGATCAGAAGGTTGTCGAGTTGCCAGTGTGTCTCGTCGATGACGCGCCAGCGAGCATGTAGAGCTTGTAGTTTGTCTTCAATTTCCCACTTCTCAGTAATAGTGTTCACATCAATGCCACGTACCATGCGGGAAAAGGCACGAAAGTTGGTGCTCTGAATACCCATCAGTTCGTCAGATTTAGACAACCCGCCAGTTTCTATCAGACCATGTTGTGGTTCTGTCAAGATGATCTTTTGAAGAGCTTCCTTCATAGTTTCGTATTTCGAGGTCACAGTTTCATATGCCTTGGTGGTGAAGTAGATGTCAGATGTATCTTCAAAAGTTAAAAGTTGGTTGTGATTGACTTCAAACTCACCCCATAGTGCTTCAAGAGCCTCCAGGCGCTTGACGGCATACTCCTTTGTCTTACGGCTGGAAGAGTCCTTCTTGAAGTTGACTGCGATCTTCTCGATCCCTTCGGCAATGATAATTTGTTTTTGAAGCAGATTCTTCATGTTGAATAAGTTGGATATTCTGACTTGTTGTGTATGTAACTGCTATCCAGATGGTGCTAACACGTGACAGAAATTCCTCTGCGATATGTGCGCCTTCTCAATTGAACTGGTGAGACCCGCTTGTGGGAGGCCAGCCAACCGATTCGCTATCACAAAGTTATCACTTATCACGTTTCACACCGCACTGATGATAATATCCGGCTCGAAGAAATGTAAGGGGTAAGCCCTTACAGATGAATGTTGGTAAGTAGTTATGTAGATGTAAGTTAGAAGTTAAAAGTTAAGTTATAGCACTAAGTTTTGTTTGAATGCAAAATAAGTTGTTACGGGAGCGGAAAGTTAAATGAAAGTGTCCGTCACCGGTAAGGTTGTTTAATGCACTAACTAATATAAGTTAACAAATCATGTAAATAAAATTGCATTGTTCGCGGGGACGCGACGTCAGCGAAAGATGATGTCGAGCGTGCTCGTACAATATCAATATATATACAATGGCCATATTTATTCAAAAGAAATACTCAATTGCTTTGGCGATTTGGAAATTGTATACAAAATATCCTCGATACCAATTCCAATATTTTATTCGTCGGCTGCTTATTTGTCCTTTGGGACAGCTGACCTGATAGCTTTTGGCATTTTAGAAGGACGAAATAAATCTGTAATTTTTAAAAGCATTGGGGATTATCTCCAATTATATTTAATTGACGTGGATTACTGAAATATCTATTCGAAATTAATAAAGTAATTTTCGAGAAAATATCTTGAACCATCAACATTTGGCGCAGCTTATAATAATAGTTATTGAGTAATTTACTCAAAAATACATAAATACAATCACGCTGATAATCCCGAAAGAGGTTGAGCAGAGCTTTAGGTAATATTTGATTACACATAAAGCCACACCTGGTAGTATGCGCCATGCAGTGCCTCAAACTGGTAACGATGCCAGCTTGTCGACTACACGAAAGGTGCACCTCAAAAGTACTAGGTACACTTATCAACTTGGAACTGTAACGCCTCTGTTTACTATGAAAAAGAGGCGATGCGCTACGGTCCGTAGCAGTTTAGGAGCCGCCATTCCGTAACGTTCATAGTAAAAAAGAGGCGTTTCCTTTACGAGATGATAAGTGTGCGACGACCTCTATTCACTTAACGGTTGCACGAAGTTATATTTATGCAGTTTTAAAAAATCAAGAGTGGTCTCCCATTGACTTTCTCGTATACCGGAAAGGACTTAAAAGTTAGTAAAAACCTTATATTTTGATGTCATACTTGCATGTTAAGTTTTGGTCACCCATCCGAGTACCGACCGCGCACTTGGTTGATTATATTTCGTGATTGACGACTCAAAAGTTGATAGAAACCTTATATTTTGATGTCATACACGCATGTTAAATTTGGTTGCAATAAGTTAAAGCATACTCGAGTTATCGTGGTAACGCACAGACACACAGGCTTAATTCCAAAAACGGCATTTTTGGACTCAGGGAGGTCCAAAACGTGTAAATCGTCAAAATCTCGAGGTCGAATTTTTTTGTACATTACTAGTACGTATTATTAAAAATGGATCAACTTATTCCTATGAATCGAGTTGACATTACTTTTTGCATAATTGTAAAACGTAAAACTAGGAGCAAATCGCTTACTTTTTGACAGGTGATAATCACCGAGTGAATGTGTGTAAAAACCGAGTGAAAAACATATTATCCATTGCTGTTTTACACGACACGCTGTTATCGCACTCATCGTGTGAAAACAGCATTGAATATGTAATTCACTCGGTAATTATCACTTTTATCTGTCAAAAAAAGTTGGCGAATTGGCCGGCTGGCCAGGGAACAGAACCCGTAGTGTAAGGTTTTGAGTACGAAAACCTAACTATTGTAGATTCGTTAAGAGGTCAATTTGTGTGGGAAACGTGAATAGCGCCCCTAGCGGAGAGAAGCGTAAATCATGTTTCCCGTACAACTACAAAAGTAAAGTTTTATAAATCCTTTATTGCGAACATAAAATGGTTATAAAATATACAAAGAAAGACGTGTACAAAGGTGAGCTTATCTCTAAAAGAGATCTCTTCCAGCCAACCCTAGCATTAGTGAGTAAATTCACAAGCGGGATATAGTGTACAAGTAAATGATTGCACAAAAGCAAACATATCTAATTAAAAGATACATACATATATAAAACTCATACATGCATAATATACATACATTTATACAACGCATACATACAATACATTATCTCCATACATATATAAAAAGATATATACTATACTTATGACAATTTTGAGAGGTAGTGCTCTTTCAACTTATGTTTGAAAGAATTGATCGATGGACTCTCTCTTAGCTCCACTGGAAGTTTATTCCACAACTGGATAGCAGTCACAGTGAATGATCTTGCAAAAAATTTTGATTTGGAAGCAGGTCGGAGTAAGGTTTTGGTAACACAAGCACGCGTTTGATAAGTACTAAAAAAACTTACACTGCGGTTTCAGAACATCAGCAAATAGTCAGTAAATCTTGGTGAAATCATAGTATAATGAATTTATTATTATTTACTGTACAATTTTACCAGATAAGACTTAAATTAAACTAACACATGTAAACAGATGTCATTAATCGCATGTGTTCGTTAGACTAATCGGATAGACTCAAATTTCACGTTTGCGAGGTCGCAGACATAAAGTCATAAGTGATAAATTTAGTTAAATAACAAATATTTCATTGCTCAATCGTTAGTGCTCGAGTCTATATTTGGAGTGCAAATACTATGTTTGGCTTTGTGGCTATGTAAATAGAGTTTATTCTTCCATTCCCAGTTGTAGTAGTCGTCTGCCAAACAACGGATAGTATACTATTTTGAGATACCCGTCGTCAAAAAAGCGTTGGTGGCGTAGTGCATAATTCGATCCCCGCCACGTACCAATGTGTTATCAAATTTTGAATTCATATGTACGTTTAATCGACGCTTTTACGGTGCAGGATAACATCGTGAGAATGAATGAATGAATGAAAATGAATCAATGAATGAAAAGGAGCTTCACACATCGAACGTAGTGCGGCACGGGGCGGCGACCGCGGTTACGATACCTGATGTTAAGTGGTTACCGTCGTCTGTAGACACTTGCAATATGCCTAGTAATTTCACTGCCTACCCTTACAAAGGGAGGGAACTGTATCGGTTTTTCCCGGATGTGTTGGCTCGTCTCAAGGCGACTTGGGTAGAGCCGGACTACGAAACCTCGCAGTTGCTGACAGGCCATGGTTGCTTTAGGGGTAGACTTTTCCGCATGAAACTCACCGACGAGAGCTCATGCTTCTGTGGGGATAGTGACGTAAAGGACGTACACCACGCACTGTGGGAATGCGAATTTTACGGGGAAGCGCGTATGGATCTTCTGGATAAGGTGAAGACGCTTGAGGTGGGCCCGGTTTACTATCCGGACCTCGTGGGGACGGAGGCGAACTTCAGACAGCTACGGGACTTCGCGCGACGATGGCACAAGATTAGGAATGGGCTAGAGAGAGAGAGAGGTGAAGAGAGAAGACGCCGCAGAAGAGGCGGAAGACTGAACAGTGGGAACTAGCGGTACCACTTCGGGTGGGCTCGGGTGACCTGGAAGGCACCGAAGGCGTACCGAGTGATGTCCGCCCCAGAAGGGGGAGAGGGACCAGGACGAAGAGTAAAAATAATTTGTAGGGAGACAAGACGGTGCGCTGTGAAAGGAGCCCCCGGCAAGTAGCAGCGCACTCTCCCGCGATTTCGGCCTGTATAACCGGAAGGTTGCGCCAGGCCATGGGTTGGTGGTGGGATGCCTACCCTTACAACCTAACTTTTCAATCCGAAATAAAGCGAAATGCTTATCGAAAAATGCTCAAAGGAGTCGCGAGCCCGATTTTGATGAAATAAAAACTGCATCCATGGATTTTTAAAAAAATCAATATACCTAGCCAAGAATCGAACCCAATAATTTAAAAAAAAACAGGCGGTATTATTACACCGTTCGCTAGTGTTGTTAATAAGGATCGATTTCTAGGAAGCAATGATATACGGAAAACTAATGGAAAATATTAAATTGTAATAAAATATTTCTCATTCCACCTTGGTAGATGCGATAGTCAAAGCAATGATCATTATTTTTTCTTCATCTAATTACTAGTATAGTATTATATTATCTGTGATCTAATGATGGGTAGGTATATGAATTGATTGCGTTTATACCAAATATTTAAATTGGCACCGACCTCTAAAAACTTTTCAATGTTTTTAAACATATTTATTTTTTCTCTGTTTTAACTTTTAAAGGTGGTTTCTTTTTATTTAAATTTAATTTATTTTTGCTTTTGAAAGTATAGAAATTTTCAGGAAACTATCTTTTAGACAAACAGGTAAAGATATCATATTAGGGATAACTCAAAAACTACTTGTCAGATGTCGCTCAAATTTTAAATAATAATTTAGTAATAATCCACGCTCACACCAATTATCTAGCTCAAATTAAGTATCATTATGAACTTGTACTATGGATACTAGATAACGGACAAATATACATAATAATCTAGATACTTCATAAATAAGCTTAAATAAATATATAAACAACCATGACTCGTGAACAAATATTCGTGTTCATCACATTCATATTTGCCACTACCAAGACTCGAACTCGGACCGCCCGATGTGTAGGCAGCGTTACTGACCACTCCACCACGACGGCGTCAAAATGGTACCACATCACAAGAACCCGCTTCCAAATGTAAAAAAAAACATCAAAATTGGTACACCCAGTAAATAAACAGTTGTGAGGTAGTACACAAAAAACCAACAGTCGAATAGAGAACTCCTTTTTTGAAGTCGGTTAAATTATACGCGGACAAAGTCACGGGCGGAGCGCTAGTGTATAATAAAGACCATTATATTAAATTTATTGGGCAAACTTTATTCTGCGTTCCGTTATTAAGCATTAATAGTCTCAGAAGTCGCAGATTGTTATATTCAAATGAAATAAGAAAATCTATTCGAAAACTAAATTAAAGCGTTTCTATTGTATTTTTTCTTATTCAAAAATTTTACGTAGGTACGATTGTGGAATATCAATTAGGTAGCTAGTGATTTTTGGGCATATTTTCGTTGAGTGATCATTGAAGCTGTTACCAAGAGGAAAGCTAAAGCCCTAGCGGAAAGAAGCGCAAATCGTGTTTCCCATACAAATTGAACTCTAATCGCAACTACAATAGGTAAGTACGTATTTTAAACGAAAAAACTTACACTACGCTTTAATATACTTTTGCATCCATTTAATATGAGAGCTGTTGGTGTACCTAAATAAATAAACAAACATCTACAATAATCGGTAATGTCTTTAAGAATAGAGATTGTTAAATGGAAGGAATGAAAGTTCTCCGTATAAGTAATTTTTTTTTTTTTTTTTTTATAAAAAGATCAAGCAAATGACTCTATTCCACCTGATGGTAAGCAGAAGTAGAGTCCAAATGCGAAGATAGCTAGCGCGAGAGATAAACTGCCGCGCTAGCCACCCACGCCTTGCTGACCTGCAAGGTGCTTCTTCACGCCTCTTTTGAATGACCCAGGATTATAGGAAGGAGGGAACACGTGTGCTGGCAGTGAATTCCATTTCTTGATTGTGCGACAAAGAAACGAGTTGCCAAATTTCTTAGTTCGCGTTGGAATGGTAGCCACAGTTTGTCGGTGACAACGTAGACCAGCACGCGTAGTCCTCAAAAGGAAGGGAGATGGTGGGATTAGGGAAAAAAGTTCCTCAGAGCACTCGCCGTGGTACAGACGGTAGAAAGCGCTCAATGACGCAACATTGCGACGCAATTGGAGAGGCTCAAGGTGTTTAGTCACCTCTTCGTCGCCGATGATGCGGGCCGCGCGACGCTGCAACCTATCCAAAGCATCGAGTAAGTACTTGGCAGAGCCATCCCACAGGTGCGAGCAATACTCCACGCAGGACCGTACTTGCGTCTTGTATAGCAAGCAAAGTTGATTTGGCGTGAAGAAACGCCGCACCTTGTTCAGGACTCCGAGTTTCCGTGAAGCTGTTTTTATCACGCTTTCGATGTAGTCCTTCGGATTCAAGTCGCTGCGAACCTCCATAACGAGCAAGGTGATACTGCTCTGTAGCGTAAGTGTTGTGCTCTGGAGAGAGGGAAGGGAAAGGAATGGCGACGTTTTAGCCGTAAACGCGCACATCTGAGTTTTCTTGGCATTGAACTCAACCAGATTTGCTGTACCCCATTGAGAAACAAGGTCGAGCTCTCGATTGAGTTCAATGACAAGATTCTCACGACTCTCCACGGTTTCTGCTCGTCCAGCCCTTGCGTGTCCGAAGTAGCCCGCATGCACTGTACTGTCGTCTGCATAGCAATGGATGTTCCCAAGAGGAATCATATCATTGATATGCAGAAGAAACAGTGTAGGGGATAAAACGGAACCCTGGGGAACACCGGCATTCACTGACATGAACCGCGAACTGCATCCGTCGGAGAGGACACGAATTCTTCGCTCGTGCAGGAAGCCGGCCACCCAGGTACAGAGCTGAGCAGGCAGACCATACGTCGGAAGCTTGGAGAGAAGACTTTTGTGCCAGACCCTATCAAAAGCTTTGGCGATATCAAGGCTGACAGCCAATGACTCGCCACGTTTGTCCATGGCTTCACCCCAGACATGCGTCATGTACGCTAGAAGGTCACCCGTCGATCGTTTCGGCCTAAAGCCGTACTGTCGATCGTTGATCAGAGAGTGACCCTCTAGGTAACGGACCAATTTTATATGAGAACATTACAGCTAGGAGCTTGGTGGGTCCCCTACCCTGTAGGCCGAACTTTCCGTAGGATTTCGAGTAGCCAGGTATCTCCCGCGATGGGAGTCAAACTCAAACTCAAATTTCTTTATTCATTTAAGTACAATTTGTACACACATGAAAGTCAAGTTTGATGCCATCGGTTCAAGAGTCTACCAGGAGGCCTTGTTCTGAGAAGAACCGGCAAGAAACTCAACAAGTTTTATCCTCCCTTTACAGTTTTCATAGTATTGATTTAGAAAGAGTCATAATTCACATTGTCAAATCTTTAATTATTAATCATAATAAAATAAAGATTAATAATTAAACTTATAATAAAAATAAAAAATGTGATGTGAGTCTCATTATATAATGTTAATATGCTGCTTACACATAAATATTAATCCTGTTAACTGATGAATCTAATGCGCTTGTGCTAGGAGTGGGTTCACGTCGGTAGTCTAACGAAGGGGATCGACCTCCGTTCACACAGAAACCGACTCCACCTGCCTGCACGTTCAGCTACCGACACTAGTCTCAACGAGGCTCGAGTCGGAAAACTGTTAGGTACTTAGTCAAACTGAACCATCTATTATATACAGGCTAATTTTTTTCAAGTAGGCCTTCCACTTAAAAAATTCACCCTGTATATAATAAAATCAACAATATCAAATCCTAAACTATAAGGAATATCGAAAAATGCTCAAATGAGTCGCGAGCCAGATTTTGATGAAAACAAAAACTGCGTGATTGGGTTTTTGACTCAGATCAGTTTTTGAAAAATCAATAATCCTAGCCAGGAATCGAACCCAATGATTTTGAAAAAAAAAAACAGTACCTATATATTATTACACCATTCGATAGTATTGTTAATAAGGAACGATTTCTTGGAAGTAATTGATAAGCACGGGAAACTAATGGAAAATGTTAAATTTTAATAAATTATTTCTTGTTCCACCTTGGTTGAAGCGATAATCAAAGCGATGATCATTATGTTTTACAAAAATCCAATGATGCAGTTATTGTTTTCATCAAAATCGGGCTTGCGACTCCTTTGAGCATTTTGCGATATTCCTTATAGTGTGTGTTTTGTTCCAACTTGAGAGATAGGATAGTTTTTATATCTTGATAAGTAGTCCTCATTTTTTTACTGCAAATTCAATGTTATGGACATATAGTATTAGATTACCACAGCAACGCGTGGCCGGGACAGCTAGTAAAATATAAAATATGATTAAATAAAATTTTAAATTCCTAGGATGTTTTCTTAATAATGGAAAGATATACGACAAGATTAAAAGAAAAGAAAGATAAGCAAGAAGACAAAAACAATAAGTTCCAACTCCATTTAAGAAGCATTTAAAAAAGAACTCGATTATTATATTGTTGTTAACAAAAAATAATTGTACTACAAAATTCGTAGAAAGCAATTATCTGAGCTATGAGTGCTATCGTTGCCAATGAAAACAATTTAAGTCAATTAAGAATGTGTTATCAATTTATTGTCATATATGTATAGGATCTCCATGAAGTACTGACTATATCTAATACCTAAATAACGATCGTCATTAAGGGTCATAGTATTGTGTATATAAATTGTTTATTTTAAGGAAAATATAATGAAAACTTTATTTCCCTAGTTATTGTATTTTGAAACATAATTTGCAATAATAATAATAATAAAATTTCTCGGGCGCTATGAAGTTGCAAACAATGAACAATTATAACAATAATATTGATATCCTGATTATTATTTTCTATTGTCTAGTATACGAATTATCGACTCTCAAATTATCTTCAATAAATAAATAAATTTACTAATTAGCCAAACAGAGTCATTTACCTCAGAGTACCATAAAGTCATACAAAATTAGATTTTTGAGGTAAATAAATATTATTGAAGATACCTATTATAGATTACCTATCTATTTTTAATATTTATTTAATAATCTCACACGTATATATTGTGTTATTTGTGATTGTGTTTAATTTACTTAACTTCGAAATATAGTGGGATAATTTTCAATTTATTCGTCGTATGAAATTTTTCTTTATAATTTAAATAGTTTAATCAAGTATCATAAAGTAAAGTTTCTTTTAAAAAACATAGATTTTATAGAATACCACAAACAAGTTGATTATATTATTATTATTATATTTACTAAATGCAAGTAAATTTTCTCTACTCAGCCTGCCAGAAAGAGTAACAACAATTTTCTAACATAAAACTCACCGTAAACACAGCAGAAAAATAAACCAATAACAATCACATCACAGTCGATTTTTTTTTTGAAGTCTAAACTTATTGTATTTACTTTTCAAATGTACTTTTCAAAGCCTTCGCTGCTACGAACTACGAAACGAACGTAAGCCTCGGCTACGCAACTTGCGACACGGGCGCACCGCGAGCGAAATCCGTAGGACTAACAAAACATCTGAAGTTTGTTGGCGCGCCGCTGATAATATTGATAATGATGTCACGGAGTAAGTCCAGCGCGTAATTGCATTTATGCACATGCTTTAAAAATAACGAAGAAAAAAAATGCTAATAAACTTATTTTATTTTTGTTGCAATAATGTCTATATTGAGTTTTTATGAATCTTTAGACAAACTTTAGAAAAACACAGAGAGCTTTTATTAATCTTTTTCTTCTTCTTTAAATAAATGGCGTTCGCGATATATAACGCATTTTGCCAATGTCAAGTAAAAATGTACTTTATAGTAACAGACAATTGTACGGTAGATGGAGGTTAAAAATGGAGTCTCTCAACAAGCGTTTTTACAACAAGAACTCGGGAGTAAGATATGAATATATTTTTAGAAGTGAGTTTAAGTGACATTTTTGTCAAATTTCCTCAATAGATAAGTAATTTGGTATTTTTTTATGCTTTTTATACAGCGGTCCACGAAAAGCTCTATCTAATATTGAAGAAATTTTTAGCTTTTGGCTAGCTTGCCTGCAGCCATATATATACATACATACATATAATCACGCTCACAATCCCAAAAGGAATCGAGCAGAGTTTCAGGTAACATTTGCTTACACACAAAGCCACATCTGGCAGTATGGACCATACATTATGGAATAATTTATGCGTTTACAAACACGTAAATATTTTTAATACTAGAAAAAATACACTGAAAAAAATCGACCTGCCTCAGACGGGAATCGAACCCAGTATCTTCCGCAATCCGGGCGGCTGCGTTAACCACTACGCTACCGGGGCACTGCTTTCGCTGTCGAAATTTGTCAGTGCTTGGTGCTTATGTTTTTATGGTAAAAATTGTTTCATCAAATCTTTAAGTATATGAAGTATTGAGTAGAGTTGGATAGTTATAAAAATCGGTTCACAGCTCAAAGTTATCATTACTTAAAGTTAAGACAGGATTTTTGCCGCTATTTTTCATAATAACAAAACAACCTTAAAGTAACGCTAACGCTATAAAATTTTCACGAAACTATTTCGAGACTTTGATCTTTAATACAAAAAAGGAATCATTGCAATTGGTTAACAACTTTCGAAGATATCAACGCATAAAGTTGGAACAGTTAGAATAAAAACTTATTGTGACTGCGTATTTTCACGATTCTAAAAAAACTACTAAACTGATTCTTGAAAAATTTCAATGGGACCAAATGGCAACTATTCCGCATCGAAAAAAAATCACTTAAATCGAATCAGAATAATATCGGCGTAATCGGTATACATACATAAAAAAAATATACCAACCGAATTGAGCACCACCTACTTTTTTTAGTCGGTTAAACAGGTGTTGCGCTACGGTACGTAGTCGTAGTCGTTCCGTAGCCGCTGTTCTGCTTTTCTTTTTCGAGCTGACAAGTGTGCAACTACCTTAGGACTGGCGGTCATGCCCCGCCCTAGGGCTGACTACGGTCGGTTCTAGGGACGGGCTGCCCGGAGGTGGCTCAGTGTAATGCTTCGGCAAACCCCGGGTCGTCTCCAGTAAGGGCATGGGGGAAACCGGAGTGGTTTAGCAGGTATTCCCAGTGCCGTGGCGATTAGGTGCTGGGCGACCCCTGGACAGGACCTCGTCTAGCCAACGGTCCGCTGGTCCACTAAGCCAGCGGTTTAGGGAATCGTCCGTAAGCGGATTACACTTCGATAAAAAAAATCGGGAATGGTCGTGGAAGTCTCCTTGACTTTTTCGTATACCGGAAAGGACTCAATGATAGAAACCTTATGTTTTGATGTCATACATGCATGTTAAATTTTGGTCACCCATCCGAGTACCGA
Source organism: Elophila nymphaeata (assembly GCA_955850985.1). NCBI lineage: Eukaryota > Metazoa > Arthropoda > Insecta > Lepidoptera > Crambidae > Elophila > Elophila nymphaeata. The sequence continues at coordinate 16,365,664 of OY039087.1, forward strand.
CCGCGCACTTGGTTGCTTAACTTTCGTGATCGACGACTCAATAGTTGATAGAAACCTTATATTTTGATATTATACATGCATGTTAAATTTGGTTGCAATAAGTTAAAGCATACTCGAGTTTTGTGCTAACGCAGACACACTGACACATAGACGCACACACAGACATAATTCCAGCAGTCGGTACTCGAATGGGTGACCAAAATTTAACATGCATGTATGACATCAAAATATAAGGTTTCTATCCACTTTTGAGTCGTTTCCGGTATACGAGGAAGTCAAGGGGAGACCACTACCAATTTTTTTATTCAAGATGCCGCAATTGACGTACGGCGTATGTTATGTCGGATTCACCCGGCGCGGAACAACGCTGGCTCTACTCACTAAAACCTACCGGTACCCTTCTGAGTCCTTGGGAGTGTCCGTGGGAGGCGTACCTGAATCGGCGTACTTATGTAGGTACCTACGCCTCGTCACCGAGAAAAGCCAATACCTACTAAAATTGTGCTTACAATCAGGAAGCCATATTTATGTTTGTATACGTATGCATACAATACTTGGACTGCTGAGATGATATTGAGTGTACTTAACATCTGTCCAGTCGTTAGCTTTATTTGGATTGTCTACTGAAGGATTGTTAATCTTTGGGTTTGGTGCCCCTTTTGTATAGGCGACAGGCTGGCAACCTGCCACTTTTTTGGGGTATTCTATGGATTTTGGCTTATTTTGGAGTGATGGCTTGGCGTGGTATGGCTTGGCGTGATGTGGCTTGGGGCGACACGGGTTGGCTTTGGTGCATTCCACAGATATCGCATCCGGGTATTGCGAATCTTGCATTTTAAATTAACAATTTTAATTTTGTTCTCATCATGTAATCAATAGGTAGGTACTAAATTCTCCTGTCTGTTTTTGAATACGTAGAAAACCACGTATTTCTAATTTCTACAACGTTACAGAACCATTGAAAATCAAGTCGCGAGAGGGTAAATATTTAGATCACTTCGCTGACTTTGTATAGGGCTAGCTGAATTCAATAAAAGGGTAAACATCAAAGCATCACAAAAGACCTATTGTTGCAGTACCTTCCACAATTTACAAAATTGAAAATGAAAACGGTTTCATCTAGATGGATGTTGGGATATTGTGAGGAGCACTGACCTGACGGCCGTTGGGGCGGAAAGGTCCGCTAGTGGTGGTCGCTTACTGGGAGACGCAGTGAATCCCCACAAGGTGGACCGACGGGGTACCTATCAAAACACAGATTTTTTTGTTATCGAATTTCATTTCACCGAAAACTATTCCACGATTTTCAATATCTATTTTTCTTGATTGATCGACTAGCTAATGATCACCGTTTCATATTATCGAATAAACTTTCATAACAAAAATGTTTCAAAGTTGTGTTGGTTACCAGAATAACGGTCTATCGAACTAACCTTTCATGTAAACTATTAAGTTATCGATAACACTATTTACAAAAACATGTTTTAATATTAAAGGTTACACATTATAATGTTTCGTTTAATAACTTTCCATCGCAGTAACGTTTCATCGAACGATGCATTCGACTGTTGACGTTTGACGATAAAAACTGTTGAGGTCAGTTCTTAATTTAAAAATCAATTCTTAATTTGCAAGTAGGTACACCATGCAAGCAAGCATACAGCATGCAAGCAATCAAGTATACAGCATGCAAGCAAGCACCAAGCAAGCACCAAGCAAGCATGCAGCATGCAAGCAAGCATGCAGAATGCAAGCAAGCATGCAGCATGCAAACAAGCATGCAACTTGCAAGCAAACATGCAGCAAGCAATATAATGCTCCGCTCGCTTCGCTCGCTCCGCTATGCGTGGTCACAAGTCTAACCTAACCTAACCTAGGTTTATTTTCGTATTAATGGTTTTTCTTTATAGCGGGGGGCCTCAGGCCCCCCGACCCCCCCGAGCAGGGGGGCCAGCCCCCCTGCACCCCCCGGCAAGCATCTTGCAGGCATGCATACAGCATGCAATGCAAGCATGCATACATCATGCAATGCAAGCATGCATACATCATGCAATGCAAGCATGCATACATCATGCAATGCAAGCATGCATACATCATGCAATGCAAGCATGCATACATCATGCAATGCAAACATGCAGACAGCATGCAATCTTCGTTAGCTACGGTTGCACCGCTGCTTACTGCCTGTGGTTCTAAATCCAACCTAACTTAATCCATAGGTTTTCTTTACAGGGAAACAAAAATGATTACGAGTAATAACATAAAAAAAGTATTTTCGATGTACACTAACTGTAGTGTAGTAAAAATTGATGTTTCAACTATTCTGCAAACTGAAACTTACGTGGAAACAAAATTATGGGTAACAAAACATCGATTTAACATTATTTCGATAAAATAAATAAAATAGGAAAAGAATTTACGATGGAATGAGCTTGTAGATAACAACTATTCGAGGAAATGAAATTGCGATGTAACCTGATTCTAGGAGTTGTTAAGTATTGTATTAAAAGATCTGCGAATAGTTTTATGGGGAATGAAAATCGTTGAAGTTAATTGCGATAAAGTGATGGGTTCCCGGACCGACGTTCCACGAGCCGCTGGACGCAGCGCAGGACAGATCTGGTCAAAGATCTTTGGGGGAGGTATATGTCCAACAGTGGGCGTCCACTGAAAATGATGATGATTGACCAACGAGACGGTAAATTTATGGTGCAAAAATCGTGCGGCTTAAATCACTCGTGTAAACCTCGCTTTACTACTGTTACACGTTATATAAGTAATTACATGTTCTCAACCGTATTTTTTATAACTAGTTGGTGTACATTATAGTTATATTCTATTCTACATATTCAAAAATATTTCTTTTATTTTTATGTACTATTCTTCTTCTTCTTTTAAATGAATGGCGATCGCGACACAAAGATTTCGCATTGCGCCAATATCAACTGAAAATGTACTTCAGTAACCGACAATTGTACGGTGGATTGAGTTTAAAATGGAGTCTCTCAACACGTGTTTTTGCAACAAAATCTCGGGAGAAACCGTACTATTCTTATTATAACCCAGTAGTATGCACGTGCCACCTTTACAATGATCTGAATAAAGATATACTTACATGTCATAATAATATTCTTAAATAAGTTTGTCTTCGATTATATCTACTATATAAAAATAAGTCGGGTTTTCCTTCCTGACGCTATAACTGACGAGAACGGCTGAACGGATTTATCTTATCTTGGTCTTGAAATGTTCGTGGAGGTCTAGGGAAGGTTTAAACGGTGAGAAAATATGGAGAAATTGCGAGGAAGATAGTAAAAACAACATTTTCATTTTCCCATATAAACGCCATTTTAGCGAAGGAAGAGTTTTAATGTCGTTAGGATATGTGCAAAGACGTTTAGTACTCCGTGTGAATAGGTGATACGAAGTACACCGGGTCATCTAGTTTGGAATATATATTGTGTGATTTTCTTATAATTTTAATGTTTAACTCATGGAAAATTAAATTTTATAACCTTGCATGTTTTTGGAGTGCAGTTTAGAACTGTCCTAATATACGTATATTCTCCTTGTTCTTTCTTATCTGTACTCTGTTTTGCATCTTATAAATTAATAAATTAAATTAAACTATATTTAAAAAAAGTACTGAATTTGGGAAAGTACGTGACTGACTTGATTTAGAGAAAACGTATGTATATAAATATACCTATTTTAATTATTCGGTTAATTTCATTAAAAATTAACATTTTCCTTTGTCTACGAGCTATTTATGGTAGCATGTTTCCCTGTAACCAACTGAAATCATGTAAATTATTACCATTACCTAATTTGTATACCTTTCTATAGCATCCTCATCATAATAATGTGTTAGCAAATAAATGAGTATGGTTTAACGGTTGATTTCAATATTCTATATTCGATAGTAAAAGTAAGCTTACTGAAGTTTTGTTGCCTAGCAATAATTGATAAATGAATAAAAATAACAGCGTTCGCTTAGCAACCAAACTCTGGTAGGGTAATCTGTAACTTTTTTATACTACGAGATGCCAAACAAGCTTGCGGCCCACCTGGTGTTAAATGGTTACCGTCGCCTATATACACTTGCAATATTAAGCGTAAATCACTCAACACTGCAAGTGCATTGCCATCCTGGGGACTAAGATGATATGCCTTAAATGCCCAGTAATTACACTGGCTACCTTTCCCTTCAATCCGAAACACAGCGACCTGCTTCACGGCAGAAATAAGAAAGGCGGTGGTACCTACCTAGACGACCCTACATATGGGTCTACCACCTAGTTCTTTACAACTAACTGTTTAAAGAATATTGAAACCGCCCATTAAACTACAAACATAATCAATTGTTTATTGTGCTATTTATAATACTCTTTAACGACAACGGTAGTAACCATGAAGATAGATTAAATATAAGCTTCTTGGTAGTAATACACACACACCATAAGCACAGAGTAAAAAAACCCGGAGACGGAATAAGAAGATGGAATATATTTCTTTTTCCTTGTAAATGTGACGTGTTCGCCTTTTTCGGGCTTGAGTATCATCTTGTTTGCCAAACACCAATCACTCTCAGCATCAATATCCCTTTGTAGCAACAAGACATCTGTCGAACTTTTGACTTGTATAATTTTAAGTCGTCCACGAAATAATAGAATCCGAAATATCATTTACAAACGTCAGAAAGAGGATCGGCCCAAAATGCGAACCCTGATGTATGCCAGAGCGAGCGGTGAACTCAAATGATTAAAAACCATGCACAGCTACTCTGCGTATTCGATCCTTGAGATACGACCTAAGCCAACGTAAAAGGTCTCCGTGGATACCGTAGGAGGGTTATTCGCTAACTTTTTTGATAGATAAAAGTGATGGTCACCGCGTGAATTACATATCCATAGCTATCTTTTTTTTCATTTTTGGCGGGGAGGTCAAATGGATTTACGCATCGTCCTTGTGGGGTGGTGCCAACCGCAGGGAATATGTGGGACTTGAGGTAAAGGCGTTCCCTCCATACCCACTAAACATCCTCCCCGGTCTGACTTCCTGTGCACTATTGCGGGACGGCTCGGGATCTGCGCACGTGAGCGCAACTACACCGAGACCGTCCCAACGCTGACCGGCACTCCTTGTGCACCAATTGGTGGCCAGCAGCCCACAGGGGCAACCGACTAACGCCAGTCCCTGTGGGCCGCTGGCCGACGCCGGCCTTATAGGCCGCCTCCTCACCGACGGCTGCTCAACCTGGCACGTCTTCCTGACGAGGACACCGGGAGCAGCCATCGGACCGCACCCGGGGGACCCCGGGCGCGGTCGTTGCCCTGAAAAGGGCCGTCCGGAACTAGCCGTTGTGAGAAAACAAAATCAACTCGACGATGGCATATGACTTCAAATGCCAAGCGGACACACTTGACATCAAAAGCCACACACCAGCCGAGAAAGTTTCCCTACCACGTTACCAGGGTCCGCCACGAGGAGGCTTCCGGACGTGGACCCTATCCATTGCTGTCTTACACGAAAAGTGCGTAATAGAGTGTCGTGCAAAACAGCAATGAATATAAAGTTAGCGAATAGGCCGGATGGATCTATATTTCTTCCAACCTGCTTTGGGCCAGCGTTTTGGTGTTACTACTCTAATTAGTAGGTATTATATGCTAAAAATAAAAGGGTAAGTGCCAAGAATGCCACAATTAGAGCTTAAAAAATTTTGACCCCTCCTAACATATTGCCTTGTACCGTCGCCAAAATAATAATGATATAGCTTAAAACAGTTATAATTATAATAAGTTATAACATACGATCACCCTCGCAATCCCATGAAGTGTTGAGCAGAGCCGTAGGTAATACTTTGATACACATAAAGCCACATCTGCCAGTATGGGCCATGCAGCGCCTCCATATCATCTCTACATGCTTTCCTGCGACTTTCTATGAAGGGACAAAAATATTTGAACACCGTCGTTGTTTCTTGCTTTGCCCATACGTTAGAATTCATTCCTTACAGATTGGACATAGGAATGAATGCTAGTGGATGGACAAGAAAAGGCCTTGTGTCCCAGCAGTGGGTCGAATTGCAAAGGCTTATTTTATGATGATACATAAATTAACTACATAGATCATTGCTTTGCACTAGCCGTAGCACAGCTTAGTTAATAGTTAAACTACTTGCTACGCCTCCACTAAAGGTCGTAACACACTTATCAGCTCGGAACACTCCTTTTTTTTTTACTATGAACACTACGGAAAGGTGGCTACGCAACGGCGGCTTCGGAACAGCTTCGAACCGTAACGCATCGCCTCTTTTTCACGATATAGTACCTAGCTGATAAGTATGCTATGACCTTTATTCGTAACGCAGTGCCGCCTGCGAGAGAACTCACCCAATTTTTCTTTACTACTTTACTCAAAATTTTTTTCAACGTCATAATTTTAATAAATTACAACAGTATTTGCTGACCGTACTAACAATGTTATTGTTTTATTAACACAGCAAACGCAGTTGAAGTTTACATAAAAACAATAGGCGTACCGTTTTCGGAGCAGCTTGTCCATTGATCGCTTCCTCTACGGTTATGGTAATGGCCCCCATACATAGGCGGTCATGGTACTGCTAAACGGAATATTGCTATTTGTTTTTCGCTTTTACTGCCATAAAATGTTCATAATAACAATAACGTTATGTGAACATGAAAATCAATTGAGTTTTATTTTATTAAGAGACAATATTCAGAAATTAATTAAATCATAATGAAGTTACTGGAATAATTCTTATTTTTGCGTTTACAAACGCGTAAATATTAATACTAGAAAAATACACTGTTTACCATAAAAACATGAGCACTGACAAATTTCGACAGCGAAAAGCAGTGTCTCGGTGGCGTAATTGGTCAACGCAGCCGCCCGGATTGCGGAAGATGCGAGTTCGAGTCCCGCCTAGACAAGTCGATTTTTTTCAGTGCATTTTTCTAGTATTAATAATGAAGTTAGTAATAACTTTAAGGAAAATGCTGAGACGTCAATTTAATATGATCGTAAATTTATGCCTACTAATTTTATTATTTTTTGTAGTTGCTAAGTAAAATCAAATTCAAATCCATTATTCAAAATCATATAAATATTTACAGATAAAAAAGGTTTATCTTCTAAAAATGTTAGTAAATTACGATTACGAAAGCATTGAGGTTTGGGAGCACTTTCATTGTCGATAATCGATAAGTAAATACCTAAATAAATAATCAATTTTTATATCTTACCTACTAGCTGTCCGGGCAACCCGTTAAGGAAAGTAGTATGAAATTATATACTACAGCAGTATATAAATTCATACTACTTTCCTATAGCATTGAATTTGCAATAAAAAAATCATCATCACAGCCTTCATAGTTCGTCCCACAGCTGGAACACAAGGGCCTCTCCTTATCAACGAAGGAGGTATAGGCAGTAGGCAATCACGCTTGCTCAATGCGGATTGGTGGACGGAGTATAAGGTGATCAATTACCCCTTTGCTGATCCATTAGTCGCCTTCTACGACATCCATTGGAGGATATGGGGTGATGCTATTCTACTCTGCTGACATCACACGGCCGTGAATAAAAAATAGGGACTACTTATCAAGATAAAAACTATCCTATCTCTCAAGTTGGAACAAAACACATTTAAAGAAAATAAAGTTAAAATCGGATTGTTAGTTTCGGAGTTCATCCCGGACAAACATCGTGACACGGGAATTATAATAAGCCTTTGACCTTGGATGGAACAATAATTCCTTTCGCCAAAACAGTCAAAAATCTGGGATTCATTTTTAACAGCAACTTGAACAGGAAGGAGCAAGTAAGTACCTAAAAGTAAACAATGCTCGAGCGACTGAAAAATTTGTAAATACGCTTCTTCTTTGGGTTTCGTAAAAACGATCATATTTCGCAGTTCTGTAAATGGTTTTTAATCTGACTTCGTAGAAATTCGCGAATACTTTCTCTCGTTTCAATGTTTTTTATATAACCCATTACATCCGTCGTATCTTCGCGAGCGCTTCGATTTTGCTCATTCTCCTTACCTAACTTGCAGATCACCCTTCTCAAACTTTCCTCTAATGGTTTACGAACATATTTATTTAATTCATTCATTCACTGTTCATACAGAAAAATTATGGAGTACTACCTGTGATATTCGTTCATTACAATTATTTAAAAATAGAGTACAGCCTGGCGTCCATAAGGCATACCGAGCCGAGTCAAATCGAATCGCAGAAAGTTGCTTCCTATACTATTAAACCGCGTTCATTAACGGCGCACCGAATCGACCGGATTGAAGAAATGAATGCGATTCGGCTTAATTCGACGCTTTTCTCCTGTAGTCTACGCCAGGCTTAAGAGAACACTATCTCTCCCTAACTTAATTTTTGGTTGTCCTAGTACCTTTTTCTGGGGGAGATTCTGGACCCCATTCCCCCATGATTCTGAGCACACTCTGAGCATCGCACCAAGAGGTTACTCGCGCTACGAGTTAGCAGCCCCCAACAGCATGGAGGGTTGGTGTCAGGCAAGTGACGGGCTATAGAACTTAGCAGTGTAGGCCATAGAATCATAGAATGTTGCGCTGACCACAAAATAAATTGGTACTAGGGATAGTGTTGCCAACTATACTGTTATAACAGTATTATACCTACAGTTTTTCACTCCATCATACTTCTTACTTACTATCGATTAAAAATAAAATATACAAAATACTGTTTTCAGCATTGATTGTGACAAGGCCTATGAGGCTTTTAAAAACATGTCTTTAAAACATTAAAAAACAAAATACTGTTTACTTTTCTATAATAGGTAGGTACTGTTTATTTTCCTTCTCAGACCTAAATATACTTTTTTTCTTGTATAAATAATTTGGCAACCCTAACTAGGGAACTAATCTTCAAATTAGAGAGAAAACAGCTTTTTTCCCAACAAGTTTAATTTCACTACAAATTAGTAAACAAATTAGTATAAATTCTCAATTCTAAACCCCGGGTAATTTAGTACACAATCTCCCAAAATTAATTATTTGCAACTCTATGTAGGTACAAGCTTAACTTTTCATGACTCTCAATTCAATGCCATTACGTTTCTATGTATTATTTACAGTAATCAATCAACTTGAAAGCTGAATGGCTGCCGTAGTTATAATTAAACCCAAAATTATATTTGCCTCAATTATGTTTGATCCCTTTATTATTCCCCTGATTCACCATTAACTTTATTCCTCATTTAAACTTGATAATGTCGTAGGAATTACCTACATTCAAGTATAAAAATAACAGGAAATATTTTATCACTTAGGACTACCTATTCAACAAAATAAATTATCATTTAGATATACCTAGATAATACCTACTCAACATATTTATAAATTATAGCGACCCGCCCCGGCTTCGCACGGGTGCAATGCTTATGTAAATATGCATGTATAATACATATAAACCTTTCTTAAGAATCACTCTATCTAAAAAACCGCATCAAAATCCGTTGCGTAGTTTTAAAGATCTAAGCATACATAGGGACAGACAGACGGCGGATAGCGACTTGAAATGAAATGAAATGAAATGAAATGAAAAGCTCTTTATTTAAATGGACTTTGCTAAGTACTTTTAAATTGTCAAAACCCTACCACCATTTCGGGACTTTGTTTTATACTATGTAGTGATTGGTGGTAGGTGGGTGGGTGTTTTGTGTTTAAGCAAGAGGTCTTTAGGTAGGTACCTATGAGTAGGTAATCGAACATTATATCTATCTTAAGTTGTTAGAATAGTAGAAAGAGTACCTATAACAATTTGTTGGTAGACCAATAAAATAAAATAATAGCAATCATAATACAATGTCTATGGCACTTGAAAGCTTGTCAGATGGAAAACGTTGTGAGATATTTAGCAAGCACAGAAATAATATTAAAGAGGATTAGTGCCGCACAGAACATCTAAATACCCAAACAACCTATATTATTAACTTACATAACTCGGCCGACCGACAAAAACGCATGAGCTCTCTTTTATTTTGTTTTAAATAAGTAGTAATTTTCAGAGGGACTTTTTTCAAAATTATCATTGTTTTACTTATCCAAAAATATATTACACACTAGCCAACAAAATTTCAATATTTTTCCCAATATTACTTAACACTTGGAGCCTCTATAAAGGTCGTAGCACACTTATCAGCTGTAAAGGGAACGCCTTTTCTACGGAACGGCTACGAAACGTAGCGCATTGCCTCTTTTTCAAATTACTTTACTGCGTACGTAGCGCATCGCATCTTTTTCATAGTAGGTGACTCTTTTTACTATGGCCTGTTTTTCATGGCAACTCTTTTTACTGTGTACGCAGCGCATCGGCTCTTTTACATAGTAAAAAAAGTTACTATGAAAAAGAGACGATGCGCTACGTTTCGTAGCGTTCCCTTTCGCCAGCTGATAAATTAATGTGCTACGGCTACGGCCTAGTGTCTACTTTACACAATACGTTTCTCTAAGTACTTTCATAGCTAATTTCAATTAGCCATTTTCTATATTTAAGAAAAAACATAATCACTAGTAGGTAGGTAGGTACTAATAGTGTTAAATTCTCTGTGAGACTAGTCACCTTTACACATGGAATAGTATTAGTAGTTTATGAATCTGTAACATAGTTTTGCAAACTTTATATTACAAGTGTCAGAACCTCTCCGTAGCCCAATTTTACATCAGTTTAATTACTTAATAACCCTTTCCGTGATACAGCTCATGATCCACTCAAGGCGGCGCAGCAGCCTATCGGCCGGCCAAACTCGACCCCAAGGTCTGTTGGCCCTGAAAAGGCCCTCTCGTATTCCGTCGTCAGCCGTCTGTCTTGCACCAATAAATCATGCCTGACGTCCAAGAGGAATATTTATGCTGAGCAAACCATGATACACATGCTAACATAATGATAATATGGTGATATTTGATATTAATATTAAAAGTTCAAAATTGTAAAAATAATTTTGTAATTTTCACTTTCTCGTATACTTACGTAGTATAGAGGAAGTCTTGTAATCGTCAAAAAATTCAACCTCGAGATTTTGACGGATTTACACGTTTTGGAGTCCAAAAATATTTTTTTTGAAATCATGTCTGTGTGTGTGTCTGTGCGTTAGCACGATAACTCGAGCATGTTTTAACTTTTTGTAACCAAATTTAACATACGTGTATAACATCAAAATATAAGGTTTCTATCAAATTTTGAGCCGTCGATCACGAAAGTTAAGTAACCAAGTGCGCGGTCGGTACTCGGATGGGTGACCAAAATTTAACATGCATGTATAACATCAAAATATAAGGTTTCTATCAAACTTTGAGTCGTTTCCGGTATACGAGAAAGTCAAGGGGAGACCACTCCCGATTTTTCATACTTACATTTTGTTTTTCTGACCAAACTATGTATTTGTATGGAGAAATCATTTTTTTTTTACAATTTAAAGATAAAGATAAAGTTATATTTATTTGCATAAACTTGTGTTATATATAACATATTGGAAATACACATTATTGTTGTTCAGAAAGTTAGTTTCGATTCAACATGTTTTGCCTAACATAGCATGCAAATGTAGAAAATAGGAAAAAATATTGGAAATTTAAAAAAAAAATATTAAGTTACATAATTTTAGCATAATGTCAATAATTAACATGATATGCAAACCAAACATTGCTCGAATACATCGTTTCTGCATTTTAAAAATTATTTCTTTATTTGTAGAATTTCTCCAAAAATTGATTCCATATCTCAGTACCGATTCGATCAAAAGTCAAAACTTCTTTATTCATTTAGGTACAATTTGTACACTTTTGAAAGTCAATTTTGATGCCATCGGTTCAAGAGTCTACCAGGAGGCCTTGTTCTGAGAAGAACCGGCAAGAAACTCAACAAGTTTTATCCTCCCTTTACAGTTTCATAGTATTGATTTGGAAAGAGTCATAATTCACATTGTCAAGTATTTAATAATTAATCATAATAATATAATAAAATAAAGACTCATAATTAAACTTACAATAAAATATATATATAAAAAATGTGATTTAAGACATCTTTCCTCATAATATGCCGTAAGCAGTGCGTCAGTGTTAATTAATGAAAGTTTATATAAGGCATAGGCCGAATTACTAATTCGCTTACTCAATTCTGTCATATGATCTTTCCAATTTAATTACTTATCAACCAATAATCCTAGAAATCGAGCTGTATTCACTTCTTTAATATTACGTCCATTATATTCTACAACTAAAATTAAATCGAGTGTCTGTCATTTGATTAAAATTAAAAGATCAAAATGTTTGATATCACCATAGTATTTATATGACTAGGTATGTTAGCATGGGCAGGTGCCCTCTTGATACCCCATGTACCAAACACCATGTATATAGACTGTGCAGTTATGTTATTCAATGCTTCAATGTTTGAAATTGTCCATCAATAGTAGGGCAAAGCCTCTATACATATCATGTTAATCAAGAGCAGAGATAGATTGTGTCGTTCATCCCAGCTTTGACCCATATATGGGTCACATCAACATTGTAATGTAAAACAAAAAAACAAAGTAACTTGTTTTACTCCGGAATTCACTGGCATACATAATACATGCAATTTAAAAAAAAAACAATTTAACTTATTAAATTAGTTCCAGATTAAAAACTTTAAATGATTTTTACGTGAGGCGGTTTTCAAACACAGTGACTCGGTGTTTTGTATACACAGTTCGCAGGAAAAGACCAATGAAAAAGAAATTATGAATTAAGAAATAACCTGAAATAACCAACCACTTAATTAAAACAAAAAATACGTTTACGTCACAAGTGACACAAACAAATTGATTAGTTCATGAATGAATGAAAACTACATACCTACCTACGTGTGTAATACCGTTGGAAACCACAAAGATACGTGGGTGAGTAACCTAAATAGATGTTTGTGTTAGTAATGTGGATATTACTTGTTTACTGGACCATTGGGCGACAGCCTTGTCTTAGGTTAGTTACTAATGTTACTATTTTTTGCAGCTGCGTTTTCGGTTTTTTTTTATGTTACGAGATGGCAAACAAGCTTACGGTCCACCTGATGTTAAGTGGTTTCCGCCGCCTATAGACACTTGCAATATTAAGCGTAAATCACTTAACACCGCAAGTGCGTTTGCCATCCTGGAGACTAAGATGATATGCCCTCCATACCCAGTAATTACACTGGCTACCTTTCCCTTCAATCCGAAACACAGCGAACTGCTTCTCGACAGAAATAAGAAAGGCGGTGGTACGTACCCAGACGACCCTACATATGGGTCTACCACCTAGTAAGTTTAACCCACAGACTATTGGGGGAATACTACGTATGGTTTAACCAAAGGAATAGGCTCTTTGCTCGAATGTGCTACATACATAATATATAACTCACTTCCCAAGTAGCACATTAAGGCTGTACAGCGGCTGCCTTATGGTATACCTAGATACTAAAAGCTGTTTATGATGGTGTTATAAAGGTGTTTACAGCGCATTCTCAGCCTTTGTAACTCTTAAATGGGCACAAATTATACAGCCTGTAGTTCACATTTAGTTCACATTTCGTTATAACGGCATTATAGTAGCATTATATTGGAGTTATTATGGTTCACTAAGCTGTGTTTCAGATGTTTAATAGGACACATGTTACCTCTTAAGCAGCGAAGGCACTAAAAATACGCTCTCCACGATCATCTTAAGCATCTTTAAGTTTTCGATAACGCCGTTTTCAATTTTTAGTGTACTATTTTGACATTCGTCTTTAAATATTCTGCGTTGTCTGTGAACTGTTAATGGTGTCAAAGTATAGTGGAATTATACTACCTATATATATTTTGGTTAGTGTTTATCACGTTAATATCGTGAAATCAATTGGGGACGCGAGTTTTCTCTGAATCTATATATCAATTTCTAGCAAATTTTTTAAGCGCCTCGTAGATATTACATTTTTGATTAGAAATATGTAACAAAAATGTCCGTAAAACATATATTTTTTTTTCTGTTTAATTTTTAATGGCATATATTAATATTATTATGTGCAGTAGGTATATAGTTAGCATAAATAAAGCGCATTGATTATAAAAAAAATCATAGAAAACAATATATTTAATGGTGATGAGTAATAATAAAATGGCGCTCCATAAATGCTGCGTAACAGAACTTAGGTGAACCGCTATGCCACTTTTGGAATTAAAGCATTGTAAATTTACACCAAACTGATACTTTAGGCTGTACGATAGTTCACCAAGGAACTGTTAAAACCAGCATTTTTAGGGTGTAACACGACACCTGCATACAGCAATTATCATATTTTTATACCATTAAAATTCTCTTAAGCAGCCAATGCAATATAAAAATGCTAAATGCTGCAAAAAAGCATTTTTGACAGCATTTTATACTCAAATACCGTAACAAGAGTATCCATTATTACTTATATAATGCTATTATAACGATTAAAGTGTAATTCACAGGTTAAAGATCACGGTTGAACCTTAATAAGTGGTTATTAAAGCTCAATGTTCCAATTTACACCAAAAGTGATATGTTAAACTGCTACTTGTGCTACTTGGGTTAATAATCTAATTGAATTATGATAAATGCATTATTATAATTTTTTGATTGGTTCTTGCTTTTTCTCCCTTTTTACGGGGTTACTTCGACTTAACACGGGCTTCCACCAAGTGTCAGTGGTCATTGTTGGTTAGCTAAGTACTTACCTATGCTGTTCGGATATGTCGGTCTCGTTTGATAAAAAATTTCTAACTGTTCTACAAGTATTGAGGATGGCAGCTTTTTGCATAATGGAGTTTTTTATCGTTTTGTGTAGAAAAGTAGGTGCTGCCTCCTCCATCCTCTCTTTTTAATTGGTTGGCTACCTCTTCCCTGATATCTTTGAGCAGGTCATCTGGTAGCAGTTTATTATTAATAATAACTCTTTTCTGATCAGCTATTCGCTGTTCTGTGACATTAGCATCGGGGTACTGAATTTTAAATCTATCGAATAGTAATTTTCTATATGTAGTACGGTCAGTCTCTAGTTTTGTCAAAAAGTGCGCATGATAAATATGTTAACGTCTCTATTCCACTTCATATGCAGTCTTGTTTTACCGGCTTTGGTGGTCACAGGTTGGGAGCAACAAGACTCCCTCTGTGAAACATCCGCTGTCAGATTTGGACTATTGTCTATTATAAGAGTGTTGTTGATTTCGGCTGTAGGAGGTTTTTTCGGTAAGGATCCACCTGTTCAATCTCTTACCGCCGATGGATTACATGCTGTAACACCCTGCATCGGCTCCAGGTGCGCCCCAGACCCTGCATCGGCTCCAGGTGCGCCCCGGCGATCGCCCCCGGGAAGTGACTCTATACTTAACAAACGTTTAGATCTGAGCTCCATTTTTAATGGGATACCTTTACCTTGTTAGCAATATAAGTTTTATTTATATGCGTGTCCGCCCCCCACGTGTTCTGGTGTTCTAACTAGACGTAAAGTAGGATTTCAGGGGGCTTAATATTATTATTATTATATCTATTTAATTGTTAATTTCCGTATAATCTATTACACTAAGACGGTAGCTTCGGCAGGATGTGCCTTCCTTCCGTGATACCACCGCGGAAAACCAAACCAGCGGTCGTATCCATCCACCACTTCTGACAGCAGAGACATGTCAGGAGCTACTGAACATGAGCGACTGATCCGCTCAAGGCGGCTTACCATCTTATCGGTCGGCCAAACCACGACCCGAAGGTCCGTTGGCTCTGTTGGCTTCCCGTGTTTAGTCGTCAGCCGCTTGTCGGGAAGTCTCGGAACATTGAACATAGTACCTTACCAATCTGGGTACCTACCAATCGCGATACGACCGCCTCGCCATCGACATCCTCACTACAGAATAATAAATAAACTTGAAATAAACCCTAATTGTCTGTGTCCTCAGCGTTAGGTACTCGTTCATGTGCTGGTACCACGGAATGTCTACCAGAAAATGTGAAAATTTAATTAAAAACTAGCTGACCCTCAACACATTGTTGTGGTTAATTTGCAAAAAAAAATTAAAACTCATTCCAAAACATTCGTGTTGCGATTTTGTATGCATTCTCGTTGCATAGCAACGGTTGTTTGTGTCACTTATCAATACGAGTACCTAAGTATAGTTTCGTTTTGTAATTTTAATATTTTTCTAATCACCCAATTTTCTGCACATTTTTCTTAATTTTTCTCTCCGTAAGAACCTTCTACAAAGTATTAGAAATCTTTTAAAAAAAGATGAATGAAATAGCTAAAGTCATTCTGAAGCTTTCTGAAGTTATGGCAGGGGAAACAGAGATTAATTTTTATATACTTATAGATAGTTATCGAATATAGATAGATAATGGAACTGTAAACTTTAAGGTACTTTAAGAATAACACTATTACCAATTCAAGGTTAGGAACGTTCTACCATTCTATAGCCCACAGTTCTAAATCTAAATGGCTCTTTAGACCACCTTTGAAATCTGCGCAGAGCTATGTCCTGCGATGTTCGCGAGTTGAATGCTTATCGGCAATTATGGATGAACAATGGAATGCTGCCAGTGTATGGCAGTATTGTGATCGCTGTGGCGCCTAGTTAGGTTATACATAATTTATTTATTGTGAGTAATAGTAGACATACCTTCGGCACTTATTAGGTGGCCAATTCCATATTCGACGGGAGTATCATTGATAGTATTATATTATTGTATTCACGTGGCATGTTATTTCTTATCCACAAACGGCTTGGCTGATGTTAGGCTACCGCAACTCATAGCTGGCAACAGTAGGGTTAGGTACTCACGTCTTCCAACCATACCTACCCTGCATTAATGAAAGTATCTTAATAAAAGTCACAGTTTAAAGCTTTTTGTAGTTATTTGTAAAGCACCTAATACCTACGTAAAGTGGTGTCTCTAGGCTATATTAGATCCTTCCTTCAGGTAGAGTGCTCAAACGTATGGCAAATCCTACCCTATATGTTTCCTGTACCCCTAGTATGAGTTTTGTTAGTTTACGAGCTCGATCAAATGTATCGTATCTTTCATACATTACCCACTAGCGCCTCTAGAGTGAACTATCAGAAACAGTGGGCAATGTATGAAAAGAGACGTACTGGAGGGACGTCGTTGTGCGTTGTTCGTAACGATATCAAAAATTAAAGTAGGTGCACAGTCGGTATTCGGATGTGTGCCGAACGATGATACATTTCGATTCTCTCATCATAAAGCTGCTTGTCTGCCAAAGACTATTCAGTAATCCATGGTATCAGATATAAGGTAGATGGATATTCGAAAGATCGCAAGGATATGTGGGACTCGAGGTAAAGGCGTTCCTCCATACCCACTAAATATCCTTCCCGGCCTGACCTCTAGTGCGCTATTGCGGAACGGCGTGGGATCTGCGCACGTGAGCGCAACTACACAGAGACCGTCCCAACGCTGCCCGTCTGGGCACGCCTTGTGCACCAATTGGTGGCCAGCATCCTACAGGGGCTACCGACTAACGCCAGCCCCTGTGGGCCGCTGGCCGACGCCGGCCTTATAGGCCTCCTCCTCACCGACGGCTGCTCGATCTGGCGCGTCCTCCTGACGAGGACACCACCGGGAGCAGCCATCGGACCGCACCTGGGGGACTTCGGGCGCGGTCGTGGCCCTCAAATGGGCCGTTCGGAACTAGCCGTTTTGGGAAAACAAAAACGATGGCATGTGACTTCGAATGCCAAGCGGACACACTTGACATCAAAAGCCACACACCCGCCGAAAAGTTTCCTCACCACGTTACCAGGATCCGCCACGAGGAAGCTTTATTATTAGTATAGATAAATGCGAATGTAACTCTGTCTGTCTGTCTGTTAAGCTTTCACGTCTAAACCACTGAACCGATTTTAATTAAATTTGGTACAAATACAGACTAGAGCTTGGAAAAAGACATAAGCTACTTTTTATTGCAAAAAAGGCTTGAAGGGGGTGAAATAGGGGCGAAAGTTTGTATGGAAGTTCGTCATTCTTGAAGATAAAAACATGAAACTTTGAAAGTCCCCCGGGTATGGTCCGATAGCTGCTCCTGGTGCCCTCGTCAGGAGGACGCGCCTGGTCGAGCAGCCGTCGCTGGAGGAGTGGTTGCTGGCCACCAATTGGTGCACAAGAAGTGCCTTGACGGGCAGCGTTGGGACGGTCTCGGTGTAGTTGCGCTTACGTGCGCAGATCCCGAGCCGTCCCGCAATAGCACACTGGAGGTCAGGCCGGGGAGGATGTTTAGTGGGTATGGAGGAAACGCTTTTACCTCGAGTCCCACATTTCCCCTGCGGTTGTCACCACCCCGCAGGGACGATGCGTAAATGCATTTGGCCTCACCGACAACAAAAAAAAGGCGATAAAGGGTTGAGAGGATGATGATGATGAAGAGTTTTCGGTTGGTATACGAAGTTGAATCTTATTAAGCCCCGACAAAAGCGACAATGGCGACTACTAAATTTTTCAACCCGAGTCGCTTACGTAAGTTACGTACGGTCGGTAGGTACCTACAACTTCAGCAAAGTCTTAATTTTACATTATCTATGATTTTGCATAACTTATCTACCTATAGGTAATAAAAATGTTGTTAAATCTTGTTAAATAGTAGATACTTAAAAGTACAGTATTATCTACGTAATTGCCAACCTTTTGTTTCAACAAAGCAAAGTACTTTTGTAATTGCGAACCTCTTGTTTCTATTGATTACTACAAATACAATATTTCCTAAGTCTAGTCAACTTGTTCACTTTTATATCTTAAGCAAACAGTCCATCGACTAATTGCTTCGAACCCCTACAAATTCCATTGTTTGCTACAAAGAAGCTTATTTTCAGATAAATAAAGACAAAATTAAGTAACTCAGACAGTTTACGTTCCCATTGCGGAGCTACATTTGAATTTTGAGATTTTTTGCCTATAGTAGCTGTCTAAAGTTCTCAAACTATTGTAGATTCAACCTCTCATTTGTAAAAGTAGGCATTCAAAAGTTGTAATCGGTTAAAGGTGGTCCGTTGTGTGTGACGTGTGTGACTGACAGGTATCCATAACTTTTAGGCTGTTATTATAGACAGCGCCCCGGTCGCGCGGCCGGGGCGCTTTAAATTCAAAGTTTCATGTTTTTACCTTCAAGAATGACGAAGTTTCATACAAACTTTCGCCCTTATTACATCCCCTTCAAGCCTTTTTTACAATAAAAAATAGCTTATGTCATTTTCAAAGCTCTAGTCTGTATTTGTACCATATATAATTAAAATCGGTTAAGTGGTTTAGACGTGAAAGCTTAACAGACAGACAGACAGAGTTACATTCGCATTTATAAATAATAATAGTCAAGCCCAGAATCCTTCTACAGCACAGTTTTGGAAGCATGAATGCGGAAGAACTTTGGTTGGACGCTCGGGTTATCGATTGCACATCAGTTTTCCTGTCAAACTATGTCGATACCAAAGTTGATATTTTTAACAGAAAGAATGAACAGGAATGAACTGTACCTATGATAAGCATGCGCCACTAAGAATTTGCTCTTAGATGCGCCAGTTCGTGCCATCAAGTTAAAACATCTACCTTGTTTTTGGCTCAACGAAAATATAAAATCGTTACTACTGAAGAAGGCTGCAGCAAAAACCCGCTATAATCGACGTCCTACAAAAACAAATTGGGAAAAATACACTTCAATTCGTAATCACTGCAACAAGGTGTGTAGGAATGCTCAACGCCGCTATTTCCACAGCTCCATCGAGAACGAAGATCCAGCCAAAGTCTGGAAGTTTTTGAAATCAATGGGGATTGGGAGACAACGCTTTACGCCTCCTTCTAATACTTTGGATATTTTATTGCCGTCCCTAATTATGATGGCAGAATTAAAAATAATACTTTAAATATCTTTCGTCCCTCCCCGACTCCGATCATGTCTCATTTTGCTTTCATCAATTCACTGACAGTGATGTTAAGAAAAGCGTGATGACGACTACCTCTAATGCGGTTGGCAGTGACTGACGCCCTAAGTGGAAAAATAATTATGCCTATGCTTGACGATATTCTTCCTGTCATTTCCCATATCCTCAACAATTCCATTTCCAGTGGTGTCTTTCCTTCCTCTTGGAAGGACGCCCAAATCATTCCATTGCCTAATAAATCCCACCCAAAATCATTCTCTGACTACCGACTTATTTCCATTCTTCCTTTCCTTGCCAAGGTGCTCGAGCGTTTAGTCCATACCCAAATCAATCAATTCCTTTGCAGTCACCGCCTCCTAAATCCCTTCCAGTTCGGCTTTCGTCAAGGGCACAGCTCCACAACCGCATTGGTCAAAATTACTGACGATATAGGTACGTGCGGGTATGGAACACGGCAATCTAACAGTGCTTACATTAATTGATTTCAGCAACGCTGTTAACACTGTTGATTTTGACAATTTATTTGCCATCCTCCGCTCTCTTAATCATTCGGGTATGTGCTCGATGTTCGGTGATTAACACTATCATCTGTCAAAAAAGCTAGCGAAAAACCTACAGGGTAGGCCCTAAGGCACCTCGCTAAATACACGTAACACACATTAAATACTTAAACCATTTATTAAATCTAAAAAGTGTATATCACTACAAAATATAATTACTTTGCTGATTCTCGAGTTGGAAAAGTGCAAGCTCTTCTTTTCGTTGCTGGCACCATGAGGTAACGGATGTTTTTCTTATAGTAAGGGCATGCTGGTTCGTCACAGCCGAGAACATCAGCTTCGTGGACCACATGACCTCCTCTCTGCAGTAATTCGTCTCCAAGCAACAAGCGCCTAGCACATCCCAACAAGCAAGGTCCACATACTGCTACAGCGCACAATGCTGCAATAAATTCCAACAGGAACATTACTATTTCAGACCACATTGTTAATTTTGCTCCAAGGTATTCTTTGATTCGATTCCATGAAAGAAGGATTTTATTTCGAAATGTTAAATTCAAGTCGTTTAAGAAAAAAAGCTTCTTTAATGTAGAAAAAGACAAAATAATTTTTGAAAGTAATAAATCTTCAGGATACAAGTAAAGTATTTTATGAAATTTATGATGGATTTATGTCTTTATGTAACATACCTCACAATGACTCTTGTGGCGTGTTAACGTCAAACTGTAATGGTTGTTTCTTTTTATTTTAAAAATTCAATTGTGTAAAGAAAATTATTATTATTCCTAAAAAAGGCTTCGCAAATTCTTTGTCTAAGCTTCGCAATAAGCATTTAGCCAATGTCGAATGAAGATAGTAATTCTGCCTGCACTACAATTTTATACTGTCAATTGAATTAAAAATGGAATTTCTCAACACGTGTTTTCACAATAAGAACTTGGGAGAAATTCCTAAAAACATAATGCCTTTGCTTAAACGACGCAAAATGTCAAAATCATGAGACCATTGTCAAAGTTGACTGTCAGTGTCAGCTTGATGGATCAAATAAATTGACAGATGAAAGATGACTGAGCTAGGTTTATGTAGCGCATCGAACTCGAAAATGAGAAATTAAATTATAATAAATAAACTTAGAGAAATTACATATCAAAATTAAATATTAGAACTTATGTTTTATATCATAATAGAGCAAAATGCGTTCTAGATTAATCATTGGGTAAGTTCTACAAAATATACTATATAAAGTCATTTTCATTATGTTCAGGCGTAATTCATTTTCTTTTTATATTTTACGATAAGTGTAAGTTATAGATCAATTTTAATTCAGTGGTTATATGTAACGTAAGATGCAATTTTCTCATCAGACGATACTAAAATATGTTACGAGTTTACAGCTCTAATTAACTCGATTTTATTTTTAAAGTATTAAGAAAAATACTATTACTCATTTGTATTAAAAGGCAACAAAAATCGGTCTAAAAATTACTTAATTTAAAATGTTGACTAAAATACTGTTGCAGGCAAAATTATTTATTTTTATTGCACTTTCACAAAACTGTGTTTTATCTTCCTTATTTTTTGAATATAATAAAATAACTAATGCTTATTTCATATTATTTCTTCTCAGGTTAGTAATAGTACTATGTATCCTGGCAACATGGTTATTTGCTTATATTTATCAGACACTTTTAAATGCCTACGAACAGTCGGGAAGCCTTATGGATGTAGAATACTCATGGTAAGTAGAATACACAAGTACAGTCACAAGCTTATTGCATAAGTAAAAAAAATATTGACTCGTCAATAGTGGGTACATATTATTGTCTATGACTGTAGATACCTTAGAAATAAAATCCTTCCATAGTTACCTATTAACTACCTATTATTTTACCCCTTAGACTAAGGGTATTTTACGTAATGAAAACACGATCTGGACTATTTTTAAATTAAGTTTCTACCAAGGTGGAGTGATAAAAATTTTGTACTTTTGTAAATTCTACTTAAATATCATTTATTTTATACACTATTATTTAAGTAAAACCAAGGTGGTGAGGGTAAAATTTTGAATTTAATAATATATTCCTTATTATCTACCAAAAACATTTTTATGTAAAATGTTGCCAAGACACATATACTTGGCTACATTTTACATAAACACTATGGCTTGCACTGTCAAAATACTCTCAGATCTCACTAACTCTACAAGCCTTAACTACACAAACTCTACACCTTTGTCCAAATAAATTTTTCACCTTACACCCATGTGATGGTAGTGAAACAGCCAATCCACATAATATTTTGACTAAGGTGTAGAAGTTAGGGCTTGTATTGTATAGTTAGAAGTTTTGTTTTTAACCGACTTCAAAAAAGGAGGAGGTTATCAATTCGACTATGTTTTTTGTTTTTTTTTATTGTTTGTTACCTCATAACTCGTTACTGGGTGGACCGATTTTTAAGATGCTTTTGAATTTTGGAAGCTAGTGCTTGTCATGGGGTCCCATTTAAATTTTATCGACATCTGACAAGTAGTGTTTGAGTTATCCCTAATAATGCCTATTTATTTGACATTGATGATATCGTAATTTTATCACTTGTGTGTCTAAAAGATCTTGAGGTAGTTTCCTGAAAATTTCTATACTTAAAACACTAAAAAGCAGAAAAAAAATTTAAAAGAAAACTGCCTTCTAAACTAAAAACGAGAGAAATAAAAATTTTGTTTATATAAATCTAAATGTTTTTGAGGTCGGTGCCAACCTCAATATTTGTAATAAACGTTGTCACTTGTATTTAGGACCGACCTCAAAAAACATTTAGATTTTTATAAACAAAATTTTTGTTTCTCCCCTTTTTAGTTTTGAAGGTGGTGAATTTAAAAATTTTACGTTCTTATCACTTTGTGACATTCCTAGCCATATGTTTTGATTTTGGCAACATTTTACTTGAAAATGGTTTTTCGCGGGATTTAAATGTAACATTCAATAAATTTCTAAAATTCAATGTAAATTTCAATAAATTTCTAAAATTCTAAAATTCAATAATTAGAATTTTAGAGTTCTGTGTTTAATTATCTACTTCTACTGTTTTCGCAGTACGTAAAAACACACTGGCAAGCGTAAATATTAGCTATGATACATTTTGGCCAAGCTTCTGATTGTATAAAAGTACTTCATTCATTCATTTAAATATTTATTCATTTCCAATGAGCTTGGCAAAAACAAAAAAAAATAATTATAAAATAATATTTTATGAAGTTTTACTCTGTTGTAATTTGAGTTTTGTGATAAAAACTGCTGTATTATCAAATGACCTAAATACACTAGGTAATAGCTACATGTTAATTAGGAAAAAAATGCCTAATGTCCACTTATTTCTGTCAGCAATTACGATACTGTTATATCTAAGCCGAATATATCTGTAAAATACAATCAATGTTCGCTACATTCATTTAAAACACCTGAATAAATAATTATTGTGTACTTTATTGGAATATTTCTATGGCCTTACTACCTTTCTGAGATTTTTATGCCTCTATACAATCACAGGAGAGTCCCGCATTTGTATATAGGGTTCTGAGGCTATTTAAGCAAGAACCTTTTTATATTCATTATTATTATACATTTATATTTTGAATGAACTTGTTGAGGATTTGGTATTGTTTTATGTTACTTGATTATACATTATTTTTACACTTATTATTTAAATTTCCTTATCATTTTACCTCTTGGCGAATCCTTATGGAAAAGAGACGTGCTTATAATGGTAATAAACTTTGCATTAAAGCTATTGCCTTTAATACTTATAAAAAAAGTGTTTTAATATAAATTAAACAACAATATTATGTCTTATAATAACTAACCAAGGGAGATAGTTCTACTTATTTTCTGATATCGAACGAAATTAATCAAGTCTTCTTGGCATCGTTTAAAACATTATAAAAAAGAAGATTACATAAAGATTCTTAGATGAAATATTTAAATGGGTTATTAGTATTACGATAGTCTAAGCGCAGACCACACCGCCAACTCGCGGTGTGAGTGATCTGCATTTATTTCTTTTATTTATGGTGTTTTTCTTATCATGTAAAACTTTTTTTTTTACGTGGAGGTCAAATTCATTTACGCATCGGCCCTGCGGGATGGTGCCAACCGCAGGGGATATGTGGGACTAGACGTAAAGGCGTTCCCTCCATACCCACTAAACATCCTCCCCATCCTGACATCCAGTGCGTTATTGCGGGACGGCTCGAGATGTGCGCACGTGAGCGCAACTACACCGAGATCATCCCAACGCTGCCCGTCTAGGCACTCCTTGTGCACCAATTGCTGGCCAGTAGCCCACAGGGGCTACCGACTAACGCCAACTACTGTGGGCCGCTGGCCGACGCCGGCCTTATAGGCCGCCTCCTCACCGACGGCTGCTCGACCTAGCGCGTCCTCCTGACGAGGACACCGGGTGCAGCCATCGGACCGCACCCGGGGGACTTCGGGCGTGGTCGTGGCCCTGAAAATGGCCGTCCGGAACTAGCCGTTGTGGGAAAACAAAAACAACTCGACGATGGCTTGTGACTTCGAATGCTAAGCGGACACACTTGACATCAAAAGCCACACACCCGCCGAGAAAGTTTCCCCACCACGTTACCAGGGTCCGCCACGAGGCGGCTTCCGGACGTGGACCCCATCGTGTAATAAACCTAATAAACAATAATATCTTATTTAGTTTAGTATACTAACAATTTAGTATACTGACTATATCTATCGTCGGCAAACCGAAGGTGATTGATATACTCGCCATTAATATTGATACCACGTCCGTTCCAGATCAAGAGCTTGAAGACATCTTCCAAGGCGTTTGGTGAATAGTTTCGGAGAAATAACGTCACCTTGTCTCACACCTTTGCGCAATTGGATAGGTTTCGAGTCCTGACCGTGTAGGTAATGAGACGGACATAGTGGCGTTTTCGTACAAACACATTAGTCTATTTGGCAACTTTGGAGAGACCGTAGCCTAGCCCAAGTTTCGATTGAATTGAAGGCTTTTTCATAATCCACGAACGCCAAGCACAGTGGCCGATTATATTCTTCGGTCTTTTGTATAATCTGCCGCAGCGTATGAATGTGGTCTATGATACTGTAGCCTTTTCGGAAAAGCTTACGACACAGCCTAAAGAATTGCAAAACTTGGGTGGCAGTGGGCGGGGCACATTGCTCGGAGAGCGGATGGACGATGGGGCGGAACAGTTCTCGTGTTGCGACCACGCACCGCACGACGCAGTGGGTAAACAAAATGAAAAGACTGTCGAAATTCTGTGGTAGTTTAGTATGGAACTGGGACCTGTTATGATGAAAAAAAACAAACAAAAATCGTCTCTGGCGCTTTGCCGGTCGCTGCCGCGGCACGCTCGCTCGGCTAACCTAACCTAAGTCCTGCACCCCCCTTGCGACACCTTAACCTACGCCTGGATACGAGCAGCACAGGACCGGTCGTTGTGGCGTTCTTTGGGAGAGGCCCATGTTTAGCAGTGGACGTCATGTGGCTTAAATTATGCTGATGATGATTGTCAACATATTTAGTGTGTCATTATATTGCTCTATGTTTTATAGTTGTGTATATGTGTCGGAAAAACGATACAAATAAAGCTCAATTCATTCATTAATATTCCCTTTGCAATGTGATACGAATCACGCAGAAAAAAAATTGTAGGTTATCAGCACAGTTTATTATTTCATAAATCATATCATATTATTGTAATGTTATTTTTTATGTCTTGTTTCAGGTTTTTTCGACTGCTGTTAAATATTGGAGGATATTTAACTGTTTTACTGCCGGGATTTATACTCTATAAATACCTCGATAAATCCAATTATTTTGATAAAATTGGTACGTAAAAATATGCTTATCTAATTAAGGTTTAACTCGTTGCCATTGCTTAAGTATTTGAAAGTATTCAATAGTAGGTATAGTTGAAGAAGTTTATTTATTTTCGACGTTATGTTTAACTTTATCAATCAAGTTGAATGAAAATAGTTTATGTAAATTTAAACATTAATGATGTTAATTTTAAATGTTATCACGCAGTTTTCCGATAGGGATGGCAGTGATTACTTCTTTCCACGTGCTTCGATCTGCTGCTGCTTCCTTACATATTTCTTTCGCTTCGCTTCCTCTTCCCCTTCTGGCCCTTGTTCATGATTTGATCGATAAACATTCGCCCAGGTCTTCCTTCCGCAAATCCGTTCATTTCCGATTCATAATATCCTTTTCTTCAATCTACTTTCACACAAAATCTTGAACCGCCTAGTGGAGAACCACTAGGCGGTTCAAGATTTTGACCACTAGAAAGTGGTTTACCCACTGGAATTAGACCAAGAGGTCCCGGGTTCGATACCCAGGGGAGAAGGTACATAAATACTCTACTAGTTTACTAGGTGGTAGACCCATATGCAGGGTCGTCTGGGTAGGTACCACCGCCTTTCTTATTTCTGCCGTGAAGCAGTTAGCTGTGTTTCGGTTTGAAGGGAAAGGTAGCCAGTGTAATTACTGGGCATGGAGGGCATATCATCTTAGTCCCCAGGATGGCAAATGCACTTGCGGTGTTAAGTGATTTACACTTAATATTGCAAGTGACCACTTAACATCAGGTGGGCCGCAAGCTTGTTTGCCATCTCGTAACATAAAAAAAACCCTGTTTGGTTGGTGGTAGAACTTTTTTCGAGTCCGCCTGGCTAGCTGCCACCATCTTAACAAAGTCTGTCGCTGTAATAATAATGTTAACAGCATTATTGTGTTCCAACAATTAATGATATCCAGCCCCTCTGTGGTTGAGGGTTCCAGGTGAAGCTTGATTCCATCTTCGGTCTTATCGTCACTTACCATCAAGTAAGATGAACATCAAGAGCTGCTGTCAAGAATTAAAAAAATCATTTGGGCATCCATCCCTTTCTCAATTCTTATCACTGTAACGGTTAAAATACCTATGATAAAGCCGAGAACTACGTATTCCGCTCATCATTTCTTCTAGACTATACCTGGGAAATTAATAGTTATGAAGTTATTGAAGGTCAAAGTATTTTTTTTTTACAGCTACCTGTACTTTTACAATCCACTGCCCTTGCGTTCATTTCCACTTTGTTCCGCAGTATTGTGTCTGATGTATGGTTAGATATTTTCCGGCCGGTGTTCCCTAGCCGAAATGCCGAATATATGTGATATATACGCGTAGAATATACAATGTCGCGTAACTCGTAAGACAAAAAAAATACACGAATAGCTGCTTGAGTGACGAAATGAAAATAAAACAATCTTATTGGTGTAAATCCGCCTTAGGAACGTAGCTCCCAAATCGAACAGACTAGAACAAATGATTGTTCTGGAATCATTTTATTTTTGCGTTTACAAACGCGTAAATATTAATACTAGAAAAATGCACTGAAAAAAATCGACAAAAACATAAGCACCAAGCATTGACAAATTTCGACAGCGAAAAGCAGTGTCTCGGTGGCGTAATTGGTCAACGCATCCGCCCGGATTGTGGAAGATGCGGGTTCGAGTCCCGACTGAGGCAAGTCGATTTTTTTTCAGTGCATTTTTCTAGAAATGATTGTTCCCTATAATAAATGACCTACCTCTTAAAATATTTTCTCTTTTTCCATATTGTTTTCGTTCTTCAGGAAATACGAGCTGTCTATCCCGGACGTTACACGCCTGCTTCGGTGAACCTGACCGGTTGCCCGAGGCATCAAAGCCAGCGAAGACAGAAGATACTCCAACGAGGGAAGGGGTGGAGCTAGCTCTCTGTTTCACGGGGTTAATGGGTGCCTATCTTGTGTGGGGACTACTGCAAGAGAAGATTATGACACAGGTAAAACATATATACATAGTAGGTATAAAACATAGCCGCTTTATCTGTCTGTAGAACAAGCTACGCTTCGCTTAGAACTTTAAACCACGCAATGGACTTGTATTGATTCAAGATGAAGGTTTAGAAGTATAATTCCTTATGGTTAAATTAGGTAAATAGCCTAAGTACTATCCACGCGAAGACGGGGTGGGTCTCTAGTAATCTAATCAATCTCTAGTATTACATTCCACATTCCGATCTCATCAGTAAGGGCAGACGTAACCTCTGGTTCAACCGCGATTGTGCTGTTGCTGTTTCACAGAAACAGGTGGCGTATCGCGCTTGGATCAGGGGTCGGGCTCTTAAAGCTCCTGATATCGAGTCACTGAAAGCAGCCTACAACAATGTTTCCAAGTCCTGTAAGAAGGCGTACATAAGAGCGGATGCCCAGCGCGTCGCACGCATTGGTCACGAATTGGTAACGCACCCTACGGGCTCCCGTAGTTACTGGCGTCTGGCCAAAGCCGTGCAAAGCAACTTCTGCCAGCCCTCGCTGCCACCCCTGAGATGTCCGGATGGGTCTTTAGCTCATAAGCCGCAGGAGAAAGCCGATCTTCTGGCAAGACTCTTTGCGGCTAATTCCCAAGTCGATGATTGCAATGCACAGCCACCGTCAGTACCTCATTGTGGCTCCACGATGCCTGACATTAAAATCAGGCAGCGTGATGTTCGTGCGGAACTGCAATCACTCGACGTCCGGAAAGCTAGTGGACCTGATGTCATCACGGGCGTTGTACTTAAGAAATGTGCAGCGGAGTTGTCTCCCGTACTCACGCGCCTATACCAGCTCTCTTACTCTTCTGGACATGTGCCGGAAGCTTGGAGAGAGGCTAATGTGCAGCCTGTTCCCAAAAAAGGGGACCGCTCAGACCCGGCCAACTATCGGCCAATAGCAGTCACCTCGGTACTTTGCAAAGTTATGGAAAGGATCCTCAACAACCACCTGGTCCGTTACCTAGAGGGTCACTCTCTGATCAACGATCGACAGTACGGCTTTAGGCCGAAACGATCGACGGGTGACCTTCTAGCGTACATGACGCATGTCTGGGGTGAAGCCATGGACAAGCGTGGCGAGTCATTGGCAGTCAGTCTTGATATCGCCAAAGCTTTTGATAGGGTCTGGCACAAAAGTCTTCTCTCCAAGCTTCCGACGTATGGTCTGCCTGCTCAGCTCTGTACCTGGGTGGCCGGCTTCCTGCATGAGCGAAGAATTCGTGTCCTCTATGACGGATGCAGTTCGCGGTTCATGTCAGTGAATGCCGGTGTTCCCCAGGGTTCCGTTTTATCCCCTACACTGTTTCTTCTGCATATCAATGATATGATTACTCTTGGGAACATCCATTGCTATGCAGACGACAGTACAGTGCATGCGGGCTACTTCGGACACGCAAGGGCTGGACGAGCAGAAACCGTGGAGAGTCGTGAGAATCTTGTCATTGAACTCAACCGAGAGCTCGACCTTGTTTCTCAATGGGGTACAGCTAATCTGGTTGAGTTCAATGCCAAGAAAACTCAGGTGTGCGCGTTTACGGCTAAAAAGTCGCCATTCCTTTCCCTTCCCTCTCTCCAGAGCACCACACTTACGCTACAGAGCAGTATCACCTTGCTCGGTATGGAGGTTCGCAGCGACTTGAATCCGAAGGACTACATCGAAAGCGTGATAAAAACAGCTTCACGGAAACTCGGAGTCCTGAACAAGGTGCGGCGTTTCTTCACGCCAAATCAACTTTGCTTGCTATACAAGACACAAGTACGGTCCTGCGTGGAGTATTGCTCGCACCTGCGGGATGGCTCAGCCAAGTACTTACTCGATGCTTTGGATAGGTTGCAGCGTCGCGCGGCCCGCATCATCGGCGACGAAGAGGTGACTAAACACCTTGAGCCTCTCCAATTGCGTCGCAATGTTGCGTCATTGAGCGCTATCTACCGTCTGTACCACGGCGAGTGCTCTGAGGAACTTTTTTCCCTAATCCCACCATCCCCCTTCCTTTTAAGGACTACGCGTGCTGGTCTACGTTGTCACCGACAAACTGTGGCTACCATTCCAACGCGAACTAAGAAATTTGGCAACTCGTTTCTTTGTCGCACAATCGAGAAATGGAATTCACTGCCAGCACACGTGTTCCCTCCTTCCTATAATCCTGGGTCATTCAAAAGAGGCGTGAAGAAGCACCTTGCAGGTCGGGGAGGCGAGGGTGGTTAGCGCGGCAGTTTATCTCTCGCACCAGCTATCTTCGCATTTGGACTCTACTTCTGCTTACCATCAGGTGGAATAGAGTAATTTGTTTGATCTTTTTATAAAAAAAAGAACGATATTTATTCGTACTTGGGGTACTGTTACGTAATATTGTGTCTGCATTAAGCAAACAAGTAAGCGTCGAAATACCCAATAAAAAGGAACAAAAAAACTCATGAGACAAGACTTGACTCCTGAATTCCTAATCTTACGCTAACAGAATTTAACAAAAAATATTTGCTGCATTGTCCATACCACTGATTCTAATTTCAAAGCCATGGAACCACAGTATGTTTTTACGCTGTGGATATCCTAAGCGCTTCCTCGGCTAGTGACAGAAACAGTGAATTATATGCTTCTGTGTATCTTTATTTACTCCTTCCGAGATAACTAACAAAGTTAGGTTGTTAGTCTATAACTTTGTTGCTAAAGATATTCTAGAGTCGATAGTTTGCTTTGACAAAATCAAAAGTTTGCCAGCGTTTAGTAGCTACAAAGACTTTCTATATTATTTCCAGAACTACGTAATGCCCGACGGCACTCTTATAAAGTTCAACGACTCCCAGTTCCTGGTATTCATAAACCGCGCGCTAGCTTTCCTGGTAGCTCTCGGCCGGTTGCTGTGTACCCGTCAGCCGCTGGTCTCGGCGCCCCTCTACAAGTTCTCCTATTGTTCAGTCACGAATATCATCAGCGCGTGGTGCCAATATGAAGCGTTGAAATTCGTCAGTTTTCCCACACAGGTAAGATAAAACTGTCATACACCTAACCACTTATATATAAGGCGACCTGTTGCTGGTTTGAGGCACTACATCACCTAATAGTGGACACATAAAAAAAGAAACTTCTGAAAGCGTTGCCGTTTGTATAAGTCAAAGTACTGAATTTTACAAAGTAAAACGCTATACTGTCAAAATAAACACAGTATTACTTTATATTGACAAGAAAACACTTTTACGAATTACTTACTAGCTTACAAAATGATATCAAAAGAAAATACTAATTAAAATTGCAGCGGCAAGTTTGTAGTTGCCATAAGGCTCTGCTTTACCCATTTGGAACAATGAGCGTAATTTTCAGGGTAAAGTGCTTCTGCTTACACACAATCACCCTTTTTGAATTGTATAGACATCTTGAATTGTAATTTGTATAGCATTTTTCTATCAACTCTTTCTTTTCTTGTCTTTTTTAAAGTTATCCGTCGTATGTTTCAGGTGCTATCCAAATCGTGTAAAGTGATACCAGTGATGCTGATGGGCAAGCTGATATCTCGGAACAAGTACGAGCTGTACGAGTACGTGACTGCTATTATGATATCCGTGGGCATGGTGTTATTTATGTTCGGGAGCCACGACGACTATACGGGTAAATATCTGCTTATGTCTGTTAAAAAAGTCTGAAATAAAACTTGGTTGTGGTTATGTTTCTTGTAAATAATCATCTGTGAAAGTTTAATCTCAATCTACGATCACCTATTTTCTGTTTAAATCAATAAAAACAATATTTACACGTGCCATCAACCGCGACAATCCTACAATTGTTTAATGTGCTCTCGCGAGTATTGACCTGCCTCCAGGCATCCCACCAGTATGTGCCTTGCTTTTCCAATAAAAATAAAGCAAATCTTCGTCTCTGCATCTTCTGTCTTGTATCAATCCCTGATTTTGAGGAAGAGACACGTAAACGATATTATTTCATTGTTTCGAGTCTGCGACCTATAAAGATCTCTTGTGACTAGCTTCCAAGTAAGTCCTATTGAATCCTCTTTTAGCTGGGCACTGTCTAAAAGTAATAAGATATTTCCAGCTTGGATTATTTTCATAGCTGGATCGAGAGCTCCCCAAATGTCGTTTACTTTTGTGAATGAGATGAGAGGTTCACAAAAGCACAGAAGGTGCATTGGTGTTTTATGCTCCTGTTTACAGAATCAGCAAGCAGTGTCTTTAAGTGTCATGTTATAGAGATGTCTGTTCAGCTTGCAGTGCCCAGTCAGAGCCCTAAACATTACCCTCAAGTTGCCCCTGTTGAGCTACAGTAGCTCGTCAATGCGCTGACCAGAGACCCAGGCGTTCTTTGCCAGTTCGCTGCTGTCTCTTGGAGGAGGTTTTCAAATATTGCATAGCCTGCACAGTCTCGGGTCAAACTGTAGTTCTTAAGCTTCGCTAGCTCATCGGCCTTTTCGTTACCAATGATTCTAGAATGATCCGGTGCCCATTTGGGGTGATCTTGTTTTGTTGCATGCCATTTAGTTGTCCACACAGTCTTTTGCTAGCTTCGATTTTAGAATACTATTGTGCAGCCAATAAGGCGCAGCGTCTTCACTGCGCTTTTGCAGGTTGCCTCCCCTCCGCGCAGTCGCTCTAGCGTGGCAAACGACATAGTCAGCTATTATTGGCTCAAACCAGTATTAGGACGGTAATCGCCTGTCAATCAGAGACCTCGGTGCCAAGTGGTACACCGGGAACTTGGTCGATTGTACCAAACATCTGTATAATAACATATTTATTTGCTCTTATGTTAATGCATATCATTGTTAACCCCTCAGCGCCTACGCCCGGGAGCCCGGCGGGTATCCGGTTTCACTCACTGTCAGTTTTTTTTAAATGTTATATTTGGGAAAAAACGATAAATTTATTTAGCTTTCAGAAAATACAGTGAAACTTGGTTAAGTGGGACCTGGATAAGTGAGAAACCTCCATAACTGGAACTCATGCTGAGGTCCCAACACTTTGGCACTGAATTACCTCTGTTAGTGGGACGAGGTAAACCTCTATATCTGGGATTTGTTCTTTCGATTTATTGATGATAAATCGAATCGAATCATCATAGTTACCTCTATAACTGAGACAGCGAGTAAATTTTATATGCATAAACCTCTGTAACTGAGATAACATTGTTTCTTTACTCATTCTTATTTTACCCACAAATTCCACAGGTAATTCCAAGTATGTAAGTACAAATTTTGAGCTTCAATTACCTTCAGTTTTAGTTTCGCTTTACTATCATACAGATGTTTATTTGAAAAATGTCAAAACGAAAGCTACAATCGTTATCATTACGTGAAAAACTGAAGTTAATATCCGTTTATGAAAGTGGGATGACACGCGAAGAAGTTTGTGCCGAATTAATGTGCCAAAATCTACTCTTTGTAGAATAATTCAGAGTAAACATAAAATTAAATCACAATGTTCTGAAGGACAAGGAAAACTAAAACGTGTACGTTTATCAGAATATCCTGATTTTTTTTTATTAAAACTCATTTACATACATAACACGTTATTTTATTTGATGATCGCACCTGTATAACTGAAATAACCTGTATTCTCACCTCTATTAATGGAACCCTCTGTAAATGAGACAGATATTTATTTATACCTGTATATCTGAGACACTGGGTAAGTGGAATACCTCTATAAGTGAAACGACATTGCAGGTCCCTTAAAGTCTCACTTAACCAGGTTTCACTGTATATAACGCAAGCCAAATTAAATCTTAGTTTTATTGTAATAGCACTATCAAAAGCGCGCAAAAAAAAAGTCAGAATATATGAACACAAGCTAATTTAAACCTTAGCTTTATTGTAATAGCGTTTTTTGAAAGTGCGCGAAAAAAAATATCCTATTCATACAAAGCTCATTTAATTTCGCCAAATAACAATTACCCTTCTCTTGTCGTAGATGAAAGGTGAAAATATAATAATTGTATTATGTCCGTCAGATAAAGTACCATAAAATGTTAGACATGTATTTTTTACTTACTACAATCAATATACAGGGTGTAAGGGACCCGCTCTCTAAAACGAAAAATATAAAGTCTACTACCTCAAAGTAAATTTATGGCATAAGCAGTTTTTTTTTAATTGAATATTTAAAGAGTTGGTAATTTTACAACGCGCAATGTATTACGTACGTGCGGACGGCCCGTAACGGCCCGACGCAAGCGACGGCGGGGCCGGGGCCGGGGCGGCGGCGGCGCCCCGGCGCGCGACGTGTATCTAAAACTGAACAGGTTCGAACGCCCGCAGACTAAGCCCGCAGATCATGAAAACCTCTTCACAAATCTTTAGTTTAACAGAGTTACAGTCATTTTTTATGTACGGAGAACATTTAGTTTTCAACCTTAAACGTGTGCATGCAGGGGCATTGAACTCGTAAAGTAGGTAATGAAACTTCAGTAAAGTAACTAACAAAAGCCAACCACCAGGACAGATGTTACACTCGAAATCATCTTAGTAGTCCGGGTACCATTTGATAATTTTAGTAGGTACTTAAGTATCATACAAATAATAAAAAAACACAAATAAATAATCAAAGCGACGAGTAACAACTTTTGTCTTATTAATTACCTACTTAGCAAATAAGCGAAAGCGCGCGTCATCAAATCAAGTTACCTCAGATTTTATTTGGTCTGAGGTAGTTACCTACCTACCTTTTCACTAACTTGAGAAGCACCATGACATGCTGAGTGAAAAAAATAGAAAACGAAAATGATAAAAAATTCTAACATGATAAAAGCCCGAGACAGGACTCGAACCAGGGACCTTTCGCGATCCGGGCGAATGCACTCCTCTAAGCTACACTGGACTTGTAAGGTCACGAGTTACAACGAATTTATTGAAGACATTATTTTACACACTTACACACAATCAGTATACCGATTCGTTGGTGTCCCTTTTTATGCCTTGTAGTCTTAATTGATTTAATTTCTAGGCACGAGTAATAGTTTAGCTATCTACGTTTAAAAGTAAACAACAACAAATACCTAGATGGGTGTACGTGAACGGAGAAATAAGCCAGATTTCAGATCCAGATTCGATTCCGCACTAATACTAGAAAAATAACGAAAATGACAAGGAAATAAATAAAACTAACAATTTGATAAAAACTACGTACCTACGTTAGGCATTTCGTCTAATGAGGTGCAATTAGCGCTCCCAGATTTGGATACCTACGCCGCGATATCCTTAACCCGCCAGTACTCGCGCTTAATTTTGTGACACCAACAGTCGCGCACGGGTCGATAAGACCCAGTTATCATAATGGATGATTTAAATGATAAAATATATTTTAAAAATAAAATAATATATTTTTCATCAATTTAACAATAAAACAAGGAATATAATGCAATATTTTTATTTGTTTTACAGAAACAATCATCTATACTAAAAATTTAAAAAACATTCTAGCAAAAACTCGTTTTTAAAAATTTAGTTAGGAAAACTTAGATAAATATTTGTTTTTATTTATACTGGGTGTAAAAGACATGAACAGTCAAACGAAAACCACGTATTCTATACATCAAAATAAGACATATTTCAAAAAAAATATTGCTGGGAAATGATTTTTATTTTTTGGTGTTACAAAAAATTGCAAATTGTAACGCGCAATGTAAAGGGCTCAACTCGCACGCAACTCGCAAAACCGCGATAATTTTGCTTGACGGCGGCCCCGTTCGTTAGTGTGCGTGCGCATCGAGTGAGGTACATTGAACGCTAACGTTTTGAAGCCATGTTTTGTTACGAAATACTAAAAAAAAAATGATAATGTTTCTTTGGACAATAATTAAGAAATAACGTATAGAATACGTTTTCATAAAAAAATGAAAAAAAAAATTAT
This sequence comes from Elophila nymphaeata, assembly GCA_955850985.1. Lineage (NCBI taxonomy): Eukaryota > Metazoa > Arthropoda > Insecta > Lepidoptera > Crambidae > Elophila > Elophila nymphaeata. Next base: position 16,401,871 of record OY039087.1, read on the forward strand.
GACTTTAACCTTCAATATAATCGTAACTATCAATTTCCCAGGTATAGTCTATAGGAAGAAAAATGTTATGACGGTGAGCAGAATACATGGTTCTCGTTTGACTGCTCATGTCTTTTACACCCTGTATAATATACACCTAAAATTATATTTTTAAAACAATATATAAGTATCCTCGTATGAAAAACAAAGTTATAAGTAATAAGACAATCTCAGTTTTATAACAATCAGCCTCAAAATCTATCACAAAAAAAGTTCTATAAAACTATGTTATCTTAGGATAAGACCAATTTTTGGTATATTTGTAGTATCTAATTAATCTTTTTGTTCACAATTTTTACATACAAATATTGTATGATCTTGGCAAATAAATGTCTGACAGTAATGGCACTGAGTCTTGGTCTTCCTATCCTTTTTAGGGGCACAGAGCGAACACCGACCACGCCCATTACTAGGTACCCCTGATAGATTTGAGACATCTTACTAGGGATGAGCCTAGGTAAAATAGTGATAGAAGACCTGTTTTGAATTTGTGGCATCACCAGACTCAAAGATAAACACAAGCCATAAAGAAATCCTTGATTGCAGCTAACTGATCACTCTGCCATCTTTGCTCACGAATACTTATGTCATCAAATCTTAGACAACGTTGGCGTGACATAGTAATTCGTATGTAGACCAGTGGTACATTATTTAGATCAGTTCTTCTTTGAATTAAATTATCAGGTGTAGTAAGTAACTGGTAAAAACTCAGCAGATTCTTCTTCCGAACTTTGACAACAATTGGAATTATGTTCGTTCATTTCCAACTTATCTTCGTTTTTCCGAAAATTCTTCCCCATCGATTTCATCTTTTTGTAATATTTTTTCAATAGTAGCTGTGTCTATTCGCATACGAGACATTCTGTAAACAATAATAATTAACACTTACCATAAAAGATAAATCTTAGAAAGTTGAACAAAAGATAAATCTTTTAGTTAAAAAAATACTTACACGAATCGTCGCGCAAGGGTCTAAACGACCCACACTCACTTGACACGTCTGTGCTGTCCAAACGCCGCAGGTGAAATGGCCGAGGTGGGGGGTACGAGTACTCTATAAAGTCACTTGAAGGTTCCTAGCACGGCAACATATAACTAATAATATTAAAAGAATTACGAATCAAATTCTGCACCTCTGGGTCTTTTCGACCCATACGCGACTACTGGCGGGTTAATGCAAGGAAGCATTTCATCCAGCTTCTCTGAGGCACATCCACTTAATATTGCTTCGTATTCGCAAGCACTGTACGCCTAATTAGAGGCAGTTTAAAACACAACTCACACACACACACAAATGAACTAGGTAGGTAATAACATTTCGTTCGTAAATCACATGCGTTTACGTTCGAAGCTAACAGCGAACTGCGCATGCGTTCTGCGCCGTGCACCGACTGGGCGGCATTTTCATTTGTCCTTTCGGCAAATACAAAGAAGCCGCCTGTGATGCCGGTGTCTTTGTACTATCCGCCAAAGAATGCTGCCGCCGCGTGTTGGTGGTGCCGCGCAGAATAACAGCTGATCGGTGTGTGGGTGAAAAAGAATTTCTCCAAAAAGTACCTATGACTTTAATCAGTATTAAGTTTATAATGATATTTTATGTGTGCAAGATTCATTGTACTAAAGGTTATTTTTGTAGCTACTTTTGTTTGTACAGCGGTTTAATTGTGTTGCATAAAGTTCTCGTCAATACGTGAGTTATGAAATTTAGTTTGTTGAGTTTGCGTGAGAGTCTCCTAGCGTGTGTTGACTGATGACGTAGATGCCTACATTATCTTGTTTACTAGGTAACATACCTAATAGCGGTATTTTAAAACTTCGTAATAATGATGTAGGTATCCTCTCAGTAGTCTGTGGAAGAATGGATTATTATGATGATATTTAAGCACGTAGGCGACACTGTATAATGCAGTACCTACCTACGTTATTTTACATGGGCTATTTTACATTAGAAGCCTACTTTAGTCTGTCATAAAATTTAAGAAACGGGATATCTGTTATGCTTGTGAATTATGATAGGTACCTATCTAGCAGGTGTGGTAAAACATACCTAGCTTCCCTATCGTCGGGGTGCGTCAGAAAGTTTAGGTAGTAGATGGGATGGCGCGGCCGGCCGGTATCGCTCGCGTGCGCTGACCTTGGTCAACGTGCGCGGGTTCAATGGGTCAACAACGGTCAAGGGCAAGGCCACGCAGCGGCGCTAGACGTTTCGCTCGCCCGCCGCCCGGCCCGTAGACTGCGCGTGATATTTTTTAGTACATTGCTTTTATTGTAAAAAAAATGAATTTGCGTTTGTAAATTTTAAATTATTGTTTTATTTTGTTGTCCTGGCATGATAATACACAAAATAAGTGAAAAAAAAGTGTTAAAAATGTAATTTATTTTTGAGATTTTACCTATGACATCGTATGCAGTATCACTAGGACTACCTCCTGTTTTCGTTTTAGGGAGCGTTTCCCTTACACCCTGTATAATTAAAAATACATGTAGCATCTAAGTTCAGGTGTGGGTGCTTTTGACGAAAGCGTGACGTCACGTGACATTTAAACGCACCATATCATCGTCATCATTTGTTTACGTGATAAAAGAAAAAATACTTAAGTATGTAATATTTTTTGAGGGACAGAAGCACAATTTTTCAGTTATCTATTATTCCTGTTTACAAGTACTTAGCAAAGTGCATGCCAATAAAGACCTTTGTTTGTCGCAGTGTCAACGGTAACAACGATGTCGGGGGTAGCTCTGCTAGCTCTGTACATGCTATGCGATAGTTTCACGTCTTCATGGCAGGGCGCGCTATTCACGCGCTATAGTTGCACGTCGCTTCAGATGTTGTGCGGCGTCAACCTGTTCTCGTGCGCGCTTACAGCCGCTGCGCTCGCGCAACACAGCAGTACCGCGCATTCCTTAAGGCTGTTACAGGTGAGTTTCATGTACATTTAATTGGTTACATGCGAAATAAGTTTAATAAATAATAATAAATTTAATGCACAGCAGAAACATTTGAAACATACAAACATAGATTATAAACAAAAAGTAACAGTGCAGTCACAAAATGAAGTAATATTGTATTTAGACAGAGGTCCCCAAACTAAAATATACAAACTATTATATAAATTATATAAAACATGAAATTACTTGGATATGAGATACTAATAATCAACGTAGGAGATGTTAATAGCCAGGTTGTCAGAAACATACCTACATCCTGATACAAAACCAAAACTGCTATAATTTTGCAGTTTGACGTGTGTACGAGCCAGTAACGTACTAATTCCTAGTAAGCATTTTATAGTTGACCCCATTAGTCAATTCTTACAATAATTTAATTTTCTACTTTAGTGCGAAATCAGCCGTCAAGAGCGCTGCGCGTACACACATTCATTAGCATGGAAGTTTAGAATCAATTCCTTTCTAATATACTATTTGGATTTGACATACTGTCTTATAATTTTATCCTCTGTTTCGGTACAGTCCGAACATTTGGTCCTTCGAGCCGGATCTCATCTTCATCTATCACCCTTATTTTGTCAATTCTGCACATTATACGCCAGTACATAGAAATCGAAGCGCTAAGTCTCGCATACCCATCTGTATGTTAAATACGCGAAGAAAAATTCTTGTACTCCTTTTTAAGCATATTACGCGCAAGTATGAGATTTAGTGTAGTTAAAGCTCATAGTATCAGATTGACGCCGTCGTGGTGGAGTGGTCAGTATTGTTGCCTACACATCAAGCGGGCTGGGTTCGAATCCCGGTAGCGGAAAATGTTTGTGTGACAAACACAAATATTTGTTGGTTTATAAATAATATATAAAAGAATATAAAATTAATATGTACATTAAAAAAATTCCGTTATCTAGTATCCGTAACACAAGTTCTTATTGATGCTTAATTTGGGCTAGATAATTGGTGTGAGTGTGGAAAAAAAATATAGAGAGGTGCAGAAAAATAAAATATATGTACAATAACTACTAATCGGCGACTAGTATTCATTTATTCCGTCTAAATCATACGTATTTCGTATGACATTACACAAGCTATATATTTTGTGTAACCTGCATTATAATACAAGCTAAGCTGCTTGTTACACACGAGACTTTGTTACAGTAACTCAGCCGTGTATGTATTGACCCGATGAGCAGAGCTCACGAGTGTCATAAGACTACAAAGTTCCCGGTGTACCACTTGTAGGCGATAATCGCGTGGCACCGACGTGTCTGATCGACAAGCCATCCGCCCCCAATACAAGTTTGAGCCAATAAAAACAGACTATGTCGTTGGCCACGCTAGAGTGACTGCGCGGAGGGAGTGAAGCTGATGCGCCTTAGAGCCCGTTCCCACTTATCTGATCAGTCTTTTTGCCCTGAAACCGGACGCCGGACGTGGGTGGTCACATTATATCCGATCAGTCTGTTTTGCCGTTAGGTCGGTGGTTCGACTCGCCGCCAGTTTACGTTTGAATTTCATACGCGATGGACGGTGACGATGACGTGAACATTGGGTACATCCTAAACTTCGAGACCGATTTTCAACAGGGACATATGAAACATTGATGGGTGAATTAAGGAATGATGAGGCGAAGTTCTTTAACTACTTTCGAATGTATTTTTCTTCTTTCGACGATCTATTGGGAACGAGCACTGACGCCGAATGAGACTAGCGACGCGAGGAAGGGCGGGGCGGAGGGGGTCTCGTCTTCAGTCTTGACGCAACGTTCCTTCACACTCATCCGATCCGGGCGTTTTGACTGACCGTCGTAGTGGCTAAACATCCGTCAAATAACTCGGATCATTCTTTATTGCCGGATCAGTCATAATGTGAACAGTTCCATACAAATTGTACTGCCACTGGCACATCCGTCTATTTAGACTGACCGAGAAAAAAGACTGATCGGATAAGTGAGAACGGGCTCTTATTGGCTGCGCTATATAACGTTAACACTTTATTGGCCGGAATAAAAAGTAGGCGGGGTTTGGTACATGGCAACAGTTTAAAAGACTCTGTTTGCTAATTGTAACACCGGAAACTTTGTTGACTGTACGTACGCATGACTACACTTTAAATGTAATGATTAATTATTTTATGTGTTATAAGGTGAAGTATTTTTTCTGTACCGTCTTATTTCCAGCACCCAGTGTTCGCGATGGACTGCCTACTGCTCTCGGCAAGTTCGGCCGTGGGGCAGCTGTTAATATATAGGACAATAGCGAGGTTTGGGGCCGTCGTATTCACTATCATCATGACATTGAGACAGGTAAGATCTTTTAAGTAAAATAAAAATACTATTTCTATTTTAATGAGACTATTTAATATATAAATAAAACGAAATGTATTTTTAGGCCCGATTTAGATATTGTATTATTATGAATACCTATTACCTTTTTTTGTTGGGGAGGTCAAACTTTAGGTGGAATAGAGTCATTTGCTTGACCTTTTTATATAAAAAAAACCTGAAACTTAAAAAATAATTAGTTAAAAAATGTCAACAACACTGTAGGCTTACTCTTCCTTTCTTCTACCTTTCTCAAAACCAATCCACATCGCTCGACATTGATATTGGGACCCTCCGTACTCTTTCTGATACTGTTGTCGTCTGTGTACCAATATGAATTGATATTGGTATCAAAGTCACTATTTTTGACGCCGTCGTGGTGGAGTGGTCAGTATCGCTCCTACACATCAAACGGTCCGGGTTCGAATCCTGGTAGCGGCAAACATTTGTGCGATGAAACGAATATTTGTTAACGAGTCGTGGTTGTTTATATATAAAAGTATGTAATATTTAAGTTTATTTATAAAAATATGTAAAATTATTATGCCTATTAATAATTGTCCATTATCTAGTACCTATCCATAACACTAGTTCTTATTGACACTTAATTTGGGCAAGATAGTTCGTGTGAGCGTGGAAATGTAGTATTTATTATACTCTTTTTGAATATGTTTTCTCTAAGTAAACTGTTCAAATAATTTCCCACTTTATGCTTACACAAATAACGGCCTAATTTCTTTGCAGGCGGTGTCAATTCTCCTGTCCTGTCTAGTCTACGGTCATTTCATATCAGCGGGAGGCGGTTTAGGCGTAGTATTGGTCTTCGTTGCCGTTCTACTAAGGGTGTACTGCAGGCAAAGGCTGCGAAGAAGGCGACCAATCAACGCATAGCCAGTGTGAGATGACCAATAATTTTTAGGTTATTGTTCACTACCTACTAAGTTTTAGGTGATCCAGGGTGCGTTTAGTAGGTGCAGTAAACCAATTTGAAATGTAAGCCACACTGATGGTTATACCAGATATACTCAAAAGCATCATCAACTCCACTTCTTTTTTGCTTTTTTTGATTAGCTTTATAGTATTATATTATCTGTGGTTTTATATACAACATGTAAACTAAATAACCAACATCCTGAATACAGGTGGTTTGGGATCGGCTTCCGAGTTGATTTCAATATTTTTTTAAAAAAAAAACGATTTTTTTTTAAAACAAAAACCAAAATAAAAACAAAAAGTACCCAGAAAATGTTGTACTATGTTTTCTGGGTACTTTTTGTTTTTTTTTTTTTCAAAAAAAAAATTTTTTTTTAATTATCGAAATCAACTCGGAAGCCGATCCCACACCACCTGTATTTAGGATGTTGGTTATTTAGTTTACATGTTGTATAGGTTACCAGCCGTAAAGTTAAATTAATTAATGACCATAAACTGTCAGTGTACCTATCTCAAATAAATAAATAAAATTTCTCAAATAAATAAAGAAAAATAAGTCATAAAAAGTTAAATTATAAAAGTAGGATGTCTTTACTGTTTGTTTCTTGCTTCCTTGATTTTAAATTGTTCCCTTGAGCGTCCGGCTCATAGTCTACAAAGAGACAAAAAGTCCTTTTTGTCTCTTTGTGGACTAGGTTGTCTTTGCCATTGGTTCTTCCATTTCTATTTCTTGGATGATCCAATTCGGCAGTGTTGTCAATTTATTATAAATAATTGTTTGAGTAACGTTAACAGAATCTACGAATGTAAAACCCCAGTATTTTACTGAATATCATTTTTATTAGATTGTAATACTATGTAAATAATTATACAAGTGTAGCTATTCTTAAAGAAAAGTGTGCCACTATTTCAATGATGTAGTGTTTGGTAGATATTTCTCCTTCTAAATAAACAAATAATATTGATTTGTTATTGTAAATATGATCACGTACTTCATGTAAAGCATTTTGTGCTCTTATTACAAATACATACTTAACTTTTGACGTGACAACGTCTTATAATTCGATAGAGCCGGCTGCACGCACGAAAAAACATGACGCATGCGGCGTTACCTCGCTCTGAGGCGTTCCATGTAAGGCCGGCAAAACAAATGAAATTAAATTTTTCTTTTGAAAAATGCTACCATTCCATCAGTATTTTCTTAAGACGTTGTCACGTTCAACTATCGTCAGTAAACCGACTTTACAGACAACCAATTTTTACACTCTCAGAGATAACTAAACTAAAAGCTTACTCAACTAACTCAATCCAAATTCAATTCCAATTCTAATGGATTTGAGTGACCTTGGTTTGAAATACTGAAATGTAAATAACATGACGATGAGAAAACTTATCTCCAGCTTTTGAAGCATAGGAGAAATTGGTAATGACTTTCGAACCATAAATACAAACTTTCATTCAAGGCGTCATGAGCGTAGAATCGACAAAGTTGCCGGTGTTCCACTTGTAGGCGATAATCGCGTGGCACTGACGTGTCTGATCGACAGCGACCCGCCCCTCTATTATGGGGGCGATCTGGCAACCGGACTGAGCCAATAAGAGCAGACAATGTCGTCGATAACGCTAGAGCGGCTATGTGGAGGGGAGGCGATCTGCGACCTTATTGGCTGCGCCATACTATGCTAATATTCTATTGGTCGAAGTAAAAATTAGGCGGGGCTTGGTACAGGACTGCAGTTTAAAGGATTCTATTTGCTAAATGGAACACCGAGAACATTGACGACTGTACATATATTTTGTAATAATTGAAGTTTTTGTTGCAGAAGTAAAGCTTGAGGCTTTTTCATTATTTGAGAATTATTGCCAATTCCTGTTTATTAATGTTTTAAGCATATTTTAGAATAATTAGTTATTTTTATTTCAAATTCAGTAGGTTTGTTTATGTATAATACTCGTGTCTAAGGACCACACACATAAGTGGGCCGCCAAAATTCTATCCGATTTTGCCGGCCTGAATCCTGAGTGTAACGTCTGTTTCAAATTATTGTTACTGTCTTAATTATTTTAAGTGAACTAAGAAAAAAAATATCGTTCTATTTAAATAAATAATATTATTATATTTAAAGTGAGAGTCAAACTTGAGACTGCCTTTATTTGTTTATTTTATTATTATTTTCCCTGAGATCTTTATAACAAGATTCTGTGCCAATTGATTGGACTAAATGCTTGTGAAAATTAAATATATTCTTACATTGTTTTAGATTTGACTCATTCCACTATATGTACTAAAAATAGTGTATTTCGAATGTTAATATAAGTATTATGAATTTCATTGGCTTTTTACTATATTAGATAGGTAATCGAATGTATTGATAACGAATTATAGGAAATACGATATAAAATCCGTTATTTTGAAGACTGGCGAAATTACAACATACTTAATGATGAATGAGGTATTAATAGGGCAATAACTTATTTTCTTTTACACACTCTTTCTAATAAGCGAAAATGGAGTTAAAATGCCTAATTATTACGTTTGATTTATTGTATACCTTCTCTGCTTTTTAATACGCAGGGTAATCTTTTAATCTATGTTAGATGTGACCAGTGACCAGAGTGAATATTGTCAATTAAACCAATTATGTTTAATAATGTCGGTTGGAATTATTCACTACTGTTTTAGTTTTCAAATGTGCAATAAGAATCTACTAAACGGAAATTTAAAAAGCGGTTATCTTCTTTCCATCCTGCTTTAAATGGCTTAGAATTATCTTAGGCCCTTCTTTAAGATAATTCTAACTCATTTGAAGCCGTACAACGGGTAGGATAATTCTTTTTGTGTGAAAGGACCCTTAGTTAATAAGTCTTCAAAATCAGTTGCATTTATTATTACAGTCCATTGTGACAAATGAATAGACTGGCTATGTGATTTTCAACATAAGTTGATCCTTATGAGCCATATGCATAAGGACAATTTCTCTTGAAAAGGCGCATAAAATAATATTGTAGTATTGTATCGAGACCAAATTGAGCTCGTCTGTGATGTGTTTATTATACGGTGAAGACGGTTTGTGCTTTATTTCATTTATAATAAAGTTCTCTTTAGTTTAATGAATTAAATGTTACTATCAGTGTATTATGTCAAAAATACAAATGTTTTTGTTCCGTGTGTAATATAAGAAAATATATATTTTAAAAGTTATTATTAAGTGCACTATTATTTTCAAATGTTTTATTTTATTTCGCACAAAAAATATTTATAATCTTGTTTGGAATGATACTTACACGAATTTATTGTAAGGTAATATGACATTTATTTCTGTATTTCCACTAGAAATAGATTTATGGTTTTAAATGAGAAATATATTGGAGTTATGTTTGAAAGTGATTTCTTGTTTTATTTACATACAGGAGTTCTAATGAATAGGAAATAAGTTAAGACTGGTAGCCAATCACAGACTGAATACAGCTGGATACCTATTTTGGTGGGTTGGTACTAAAGTACCATTTTATTAAAGTAGGTATGTCGGCATAATCATAGCGAACAGCATAGATTTATAATTACTGACGTTTATAGATTGGCATTAAATCTACTAGGGCAAGACCAAAAAAATGCACCATTTGCGAAAAGGAGCACCGCACAACGCCGCGTCCGATGTGCGTTGCTCTGCAGAGACGCGGTGCGGCGCGGTTTATCAGCATGATGCTTTCTGACACTTCCGAGTTGACGTTAGTACCGTTAGTACTACCAACGTTACTACAAAACCTTAGATTCTAAGATTGAAACCTTTGAAACAAACTGGGTTTAGGGCAGGGCAGGGTTTTGGTATTAGTCTCAGGTATTAGCTAATATCATAGAGCCAAACCAAGTACCTACCTATGTGGACTTTTAAAAAACTTTACCAAAATGTCAGTTCCTAATGACAGTTTATTTCCAATATTTTTTGTATTTTCGTTGTGAAATTATTTTTTTTATCTTCCAGTATAGTGGGTACTCCTCAATAATGTTTTGGTTCACTAACCCAATCAGTGTCAACAGTTACTATGAATTTAAGAATTTCCAATCCAATAAGTTTGAGAAGTAAATCGCGATAATAAGGTAGGTTAGAAAAAAATGGCTATATCGTTGGTTTGTTATACGGATTAGGTGGTTTTACCAGTTAGTTAAATCCATAGATTTAAATATATCTGTGGGTAAATCCCTCTATAAGTTCACTAACGTAAGGGCGACAAATGCTTCAGTGACGAATGCGGTCTACAGCGACACTACTTTGCGGCGACAAACGCTACGGCGACAGCAAATTTGCGGCGACATATTGATCCGAACCATGCACAATTCATAGATTCCATTTATTCTACAGAGGTAAAGAGTAGCCTTATTCTTGGAATCGACTATCGCGATTCATCATCCTTTGGGATTTGTGACCTTGGGTTGGGGCAATGACACGCGTGTGAACCCATTCAGCTGCTGTAGCACAGTCTATAGAAGTCTTTAGTAAGATGTGTAATTCGTACTTACCGGTCTGCGTGGTGGGATACGGCCCGATCTCCCCACCACAATCCACTTTCGCCATGAAGGCTACGTAGATTATTAAAAGCTGCTCTCGTAATATTGTACTGAATATCAGCACCTCTAGTTATGAGTTTGTTAGTTTTCGAGCTCGATCAAACGTATCGTCTTTTTTCATACATTACCCACTAGCGCCTCTAGCGTAAACTATCAGAAACAGTGGACAATGTATGAAAAGAGAATCGATACGTTTGATCGAACTCGAAAACTATCAAAACGCATACTAAGGGTACTGGCCAGTCAGGCAGAGTGAGAAGCCAGGGTAATGGAGGTGTGTTTAGGCCACTTAAGGCCCCTCCTCTTTTTATTATAACATAGGTAGGTATAAGTTAATTATTTTAAAGAACTTGTGTAGAATAAGAAGAGAATAAAACCACGTTACAAAGAAAGTTTTGAGAGTGAATGTGGGTGGATAATTGACGGAGAGGAAGACCATAGAAAATATGGGATAAACTGTGTGTAAGATTACCTAATTACGAAAACATTACGCCGCCATCAAATAAAATAAGCAGGGTAGGCTGAAATGACGATTATTCATTTGTCGACTTGTTTAGAATGTTGACACAAGTGGCGCTGACCACTCTGTTGGCGGTAGGCATGGCGCCGTGTGTCATCCAGCGCCTGTGTGCTACTCCAGACCAGAAAACACCCTCCACTGTCTGCATGCATCGCCTCGAAACGTAAATATTCTTACCCACTTATATACAATTATTTGTGTCTCTCTTAGGTAATCTTAATCTGTCTTTAGGGTTGTCGTTTGTTTTGTGCAGTGCCGGTTTTATCACTACCAGCACACTTTTTTTTGTTTTTTTTTTGTCGGGGAGGTCAAATGCATTCACGCATCGTCTCTGCGGGGTGGTGCCAACCGCAGGGGATATGTGGTACTCGAGGTAAAGGCGCTCCCTCCATACCCACTAAACATCCTCGCCGGCCTGACCTCCAGTGCGATATTACGGGACGTCTAGGCACTCCTTGTGCACCAATTAGTGGCTAGCAACCCACAGGGGCCACACCACCTAACGCCAGCCCCTGTGGGCCGCTGGCTGACGACGCCGCCTCCTCACCGACGGCTGCTCGACCTGGCGCGTCCTCCTAACGAGGACACCGGAAGCAGCCATTGGACCGCAGCCGGGAACTTCGGGCGCGATCGTGGCCCTGAAAAGGGCCGTCCGGAACTAGCCGTAGTGGGAAAACAAAAAAGCAACTCGACGATGGCATGTGACTTCGAATGCCAAGGCGACACACTTGACATCAAACGCCACACACCCACCGAGAAAGTTTCCCCACCGCGTTACCAGGGTCCGCCACGAGGAGGCTTCCGGACGTGGACCCCATCACTACCAGCACCCTGGGCACTAATTTTTATATTTCATAAATAGTTAATAGGTAAAAAATGGCTCATGTAATGCCACATCATTGTATCCTGCGGCGCCCCTTTGCATAGGCGGTCGCCCAACCGCGCCCTACCCTAACGCCGCTAACTTGGTTTGCACCCGAAGTTGCTAAGCACTTGCAGTCAGCATTAGAAGTTGATTAACATTAGTACCTACCTGCTTTGTCATATTAATCATTCATACATAATGGTGGCAGGCAACTTTTAGGTGCCTACTGCACAAGCGCTAGGTTTGCTGTGACATGGTTAGGTAATCTACTTCTGATGTTGACCATGCTTACTGTTAGATTATGTAGATACCTACATTAGGATTAGAAAAACCGCACCCGAAACGTCCCGGGACGTTTCGGGTGCGGCTTACTGAGAGAGGAACGAAAATGAACTTATGCAGGTGATGCTGTTTGAAAGAGATAAAAGCATGACTATGTGTGACATTTTGATTGGAGGTGAAAAGGTTGAATAAGTGAGAGAGTAGCTGTAGGTACAGTGATATTGAGAGTTGAGTGAAAGCTGGGAACATGGTGAATGGGACTTTGCACGCTTTTATGAACGGTCAGAACGTGCCTGAAAAGGCACGACTGTTAATGACGGTGTGCTAGTCCCTCAGATCATATAAGTGATCTGAGGCTGGTCCCAACACTGATATACATGGAAGTAAAAGTTGGGTATCTGAGAAAAGGCATGAAAGCAGAATGAATGCGATTGAAATGAGAGCCTTGAGGAGCATGGCTGGTGTAGAATTGAGTGACAGGTTAGACAATGACGTGATAAGAGAGAGTGTGGTTTGAAAGAAGTTCGATCATATAGAAAGGATGATCGGAAGTGAACGGAGATGCGGGACCAGGAAGACCTAGGCAAAGGTACGTCTTCAAAAAGGTTCAGGTCAAAAGTTTTGACACCGCATGCATGAGGCGTATGAGGACGTGAAGTACCTAAGTACCTAGATAAAGCGAAAGAAATATGCAAGGATCGTAGCAAGTGGAAATAATAGGTAGTGATCTACACTGCCTATCCCTATGGAGGCCAAGAAAAGATAAGTAGGTAAGTACCTACTTAGGTATGGGATTGCGGTCCAATAGGTATAAAAATCTCTGTCGCCTTGGTATGTAAGAAGGTACCTACTTTATCACTATAAAAACTTCCGCTAAAATAAAAATACATTTTACTCGTATCCTCCCACATTGGCATGCAATACGAGTGCGTTTTATCAAGGCAAGTGTTGCATCAATCTTGTACACACCTACCTACTTACTCTAAAGTAAGGTACCTACCTAGATACCCACCAGACATTCGGTCTTATGGATAAATGTTACTTGACAGGCAAAGGAAACAAACACAAAGGTACCTAAGATACCTTATTGTAACACAACGAAGAAAATTTATAATTTTCTATAAGTATGTACAGTCAACAGCACGTCGGGCTATACAAAACTGTCAAATTTATCCAAACGATTTTCAACCGAAGACTATTCAATATAAAGTGCATAATCAATTGGGAAAATTTGACAGTTTGTGGTAACCCAACGTACTGTTGTCTGTACCTACAGCCTCCATAGTACCTACCTATGCACCTTTAGCAAGTCTGTGAAGGTGACATACAAGGCTGATAGATTTGGAGTTCTAGAGGTAACGGGGTAGAGGTATCTAGGAATAACGAAGTAGCGGAGAACACTAATTGCTGTCCCATCTTTTAGATATTTTTTGTCTCGTAGTTCTGATAATCCAATAGTGGGGACTCCCCACTTCTTGTGAAGGAATAGCTTAAGGGGGTATGAATGTTGAAGAATTAGCTGGTCGGGCAACACAAATAAACTGTGCCTACCTACAAGATAATATTTTGACGTGACAACGTCTTATAATTCGATAGAGCCGGCTGCACGCACGAAAAAACATGACGTCATGCGGCGTTACCTCGCTCTGAATCTAATTCTCTAATTTGAATTTGGAATTATGTTCTTTAAAATTTAAACTTTCAATGATACCAAAACCAGCCGGATACAAATAGTATAGCCAAAGAGATTTTATTACAAGTTTATTCATACTATAATGCGAAATCTATTAAACAAATGAAATTAAATTTTTCTTTTGAAAAATGCTACCATTCCATCAGTATTTTCTTAAGACGTTGTCACGTTCAACTATCGTCAGTAAACCGACTTTACAGACAACCAATTATTTATTATAGATACTACTGCCTTTATTAATCCCGGAGTGCCTTTTTAGACGTGGCGGCAACCGGGAACCCGGCGAAAAAGATACCTAACTCAAATTATATTATACGGGTACCTACGTGTGAAAGGTAATAAACATGGCTACCATAAACACTTCGCCGCCGAGTTCCCGTCACCGGCTATCCGGTTGCCGGCACGTGTGAAAAGGCACTTAATTGTTTAGGGTAGGTAATTTTATTAGTTATGCCCGGTGCCGTTGCAAAGTTTTCCTACGTCTACACATGCAAATGACATATTTATTGGCTTTCAGAAATTTTCCCAAAATGCGATCGTGTAAAACTGTGAAATAAATACGAGATATACTTAAAAATAATTTTACTTGCATATAAATTATTTTCTTCTACACGTTGAGAATTTGAATTCAAGTTTCCTGGAAATCTCACAAGCGGTAAGTTTCTCATTGTCTGTTTACTTGCAAGAGGCAAACAGTTATGGTTCAGGAAGATAAATAGATGTCACGAAACAATGTGCGAATATTTGGTGAATGCGTTGTGAGCCATCGTCCGTTCGTTGTTTATAAACAGACAGTTTTGTGATCAGAAATACTGGCCCCTACTAGGGTTTTCATCCAAAGAATTGCGAAACTTAAAAGGGAATGGGTAAGACACATTGCCAGGAGGACTGGCGGCTATTGGGGCGGAAAGTTCTCGAGTGGGGACTGCGTACTGTGAGACGTACCTACGCTGCGTTGGTAACCCCCTCAAGTTGGACCGAAGATCTGGTAAAGGTCGCGGCAAGGCGCTGGATGCGGGCAGCGCAGGACCGGATTAGAGGTAGGGTTACCATTTAGAAATTTGAAAAGTCCTGACAAAATGCCTGACAGTTCGAAAAAGTCCGGACATTTTAATCACAAAATGCAAACATCAGCACTTCAGTACGCACTTCGTAAAAGTAGTATGGACATGGTAGGTAACAGTTGCTTTTTGACGAGTGGGACATTATTAAAGATTAAATAACTTACTTATGTAAGTTTTATTACTCGTATTCCATGTAAAACAAAAAGTCCGGACGAACTAGAGGGCCGGACAAAGTCCGGACAGAACCCTAGAAATATGGACATGTCCGGACTAATCCGGACGGATGGTAACCCTAATTGGAGGTCATTGGGGAAGGCATGTCCAACAGTGACCGTCTCACGCTAAAAATAGTGATGGTTTTTATTTTTATTTTTATTATTATCTCTTTAAAACGAAACATGCCACTCCTTCGTATTGTATGAAATTACCATATCCGTCTTTACATAAATTTTACATTTTGACTGCGTCTATGGCTATGGCTTAGTGCAGGGTTTATCAACTCTTACACCCGTCAATGCCATTGCGTTGAATAAAGCTCGGTGATTGGTTCGTTTCTTTTCCAAGAGTCGAGAGATCTCATAATGTTTGTGAATACGGGTATTAAATTCGCCGGTTCGTGGTCTGTGGTTCTTCGACTTAAATCCAGAGTTCACACGTTCAATTCTCAAGGGAGTACTTTGTTGGTACTTAGGATTTATTTTAAAGTAATGGATGCATGGGTGATTAATCGTTGCATCTTATCAAGTTCTGTCGCCATATTGATAGTGTTAATAACATCAGTATTGTGTAGGCTGTTAATGATAAGACAGCCAGTCGCCTCAATGGTTGTGTTAGCCGGGTGAAGATCGCATCCACCTTTGATCCATATGACGGTCAATAAGCTTACCACGTACTCCGCGGCATCTGGATCTCATTCCGATAGACGAACCATTAAACCACGAGGGCCGGCTTAACCTAGTTTTTACTGATTGCAGGTTTAAACTATTATAATTCGGATATTAATTAAACTATTCGAACTCACCTCACCTCAAACTCGTAAACGAGCAAAGAGACAATTGTCACAGTAGTACGGGAGCCACGTACCAAGGGCGATGCGTGCGCGCATAAATCGCCGCGCCCACGGTTGCGCGCGCGAGTGCTCCTGCGGCCGGTGTTGTGGTTGCCGCTGGTTGCTGTGCTGCTTTAGTTGTCGTTGCGCCTGTCACAAGGACCCTTGAGATGGTTGGCCTTCTAGCTTTTGGAGTTCTCAGCTTGTTGAGCGGCGCGCAATTAGTAAGTTCTTCTTCTTAGACTTCGCGATAATTAAGTACACATTTGGCCAATGTCACGTATTAGTCTTTTAACAATAAAGCTAAGTTTACATTTTTCGCATATTATGTAATGACAAGTCAATTTTATAAGGCAACGAAGTTTGGTGGTGTCGAAAGAAGATGCAAACCACCATAAAATTCGCAGCATCATATACACCTTAGAACCTTTATGCCAATGATTTAATTCTCATTTGAAAGAAAAACATAGGCTACTCATATAAAACGCGGAGATGATATGATACATTTTGTAATCTTTTCATTCTTCTAAGCTATCGTTTGTACCTATGATGAAATAGTAGATCTAATAAACATTGAATATTTTTACGGATAAGTAATTCATAAAAATGAACCTGGATGATTTGTAATAGAAACTTCTAAAAGCAATGTCTTAGTTAAAATACAAAATGCCACGCATTGCTCTAGACGGAAAAAAATCCATTATTCAATCTATTTGTTCCTTAATGTTTCCAACTAGCTACGAAGGTATTCAACATCACACCACGATAAAAACATAAAATCGAAATTTCTTTTTCAGGCAACAACAGGATGCAAGAACTGCATTGTAAGTTAATATTTATACCTATAACTTTAAAGAATTTATTAAGTATAATGATTGATCAATGTGATTGGTGCCATGTGATGCCGGCAGAGTAGAATAGGATCACCCCATATCCTCCAATGGGTGTCGTAGAAGGCGACTAATGGACCATAGCAAAGGGATATTGGTCACCTTATACTCCGTCGACCAATCCGCATTGGACAAGCGTGGTGGACTACTGCCTAAACCTCCTTCGATGACAAGGAGAGGCCTTGTGTCCCAGCAGTGGGTCGAATTATAAAGGCTGTTACGATGAATGATTGATCAAGGTTACGCTGACATGCAACATGATTACATGATTTGTTTTGTACCTACTGCGGAGAAGATGCTGATCAGTAGTATTCATTACATGTAGGTTAAGTAAAACTAACAGCGAATACCTTAGTGCCATGTTTTAAACTAGACTTGAAATCTTGAAACCCTTTCAAAAGTTTTGTTAATAATAATAAACCTTGTAAAATCACAATCCGACAAGAAGGTCAAGTACATGGCACAGGAGATTTTCGCAAGTAATGTCTATTTAGATCATATTTACCATAGAAATAGGCGAGCGGCGGCGGCGCGGCGTATCGCGCTTGGATTAGGGCTCGGCCATTAAAGCTCCTGATACCGAATCACTGTAATCAGCCTAGGTACCTACAATAAAGCTTCCAAGTGTACAGGACTTGGAAGCCTTATTGTAGGCTGTTTTCTAGAAGTAGAAGGTAGAAAGCCTACATAACAGCGGATGCCCAGCGCGTCGCACGCATTGACCACGAATTGTTAGCGCCGGTAATTACTAGGCATGGAAGGCATTTCGTCTTAGGCCTCAGGATGTCAAGTCACCTGCAATATCAAGTGATATTTTCTTTGTTAATGCAGGTGTTTATAAAAGGCGACGGTATCCTCTTTCCACCGGGTGGGCTGTCAGCTTGTTTGTCATCTAGTAGATTTTTTTTGCTAGATTTGCTGCTCTGCTTGCTCAATAGACGGAAAGCTAGTGAACCCTCAGGGTAACGGTCTTCTTGTAAAGCTAGATTTTTTGTTGTTGTAGCATCTTAGTGTGGTATTTGCCTCTTGCAGTCAGCAGCCCGCCACGTCATCAGCCTAAAGTATTAATAAAATTAAACGGCCTTATCATCACTTACCAATAAGTGAGATGAAGAGCTTTCCCAACATAAAATAACTATTACCTAATCTCTTATATATGTTTTCAGACCATGGGCAAAGAGGAGAAGGCGATGTTCCGTGCCCACTCAGACGCTTGCCTGACGCAGTCGCAAGTGGAACCGAGGTTGGTGGAGGCGATGCTGGGCGGCGAGCTGACAGACGACCCCGCGCTCAGGAGGCACGTGTACTGCGTGCTGCTCAAGTGCAAAGTAATCAGCAAGGACGGCAAGCTGCAGAAGGCTGCGGTCCTCGGAAAGATGGCCAATAGAGACGATGGGAGGAACGCCACGAAGGTTAGTTTTGTGACAATTGTAATGTAATTCGTGTCAACCATAGATTTATAATTACTGATGTTTATAGATTGGCAATGATCCGACTAGGGCGAGACCAAGGAGCTTTTACCTATAAGCTCCTTGGGCGAGACCAAAAAAATGCACCAATGTGTGAATAATGTGCATGTAAATGCGTGAAATATAGTACTGCAGTCTGACAGTTGCTGTCTTTTCTATGTGACTGGCAGGCCTACCTAGGCTGCCTGCGTGTACGTGAAATGGTCTCGTCTATCTATCTCGCTCTAATATACGCGTTAGCTTGCTATTTCTCTTTCACATTGCCGATCTAGAGATTCCTATAACTGTGGTTCCAACAAAACTAACATGAATTAAAGTTGGATATAAGACATTCCTTAAGTCATAAAGTTGCTTGAGCGATTTCTTATCCTTACGACGACGACGGGCAAAATTAAACAATATAGAACTGGACAGAAGAAAAATTATATCTCCTATATACCATTTCTCGTACGTGTCTACTATAGTGTAAACAACCCTTTAGGAGAATTTCGACCTAAAAGATACCACCAAGGACCTCGCCTTTTTTCAACCGACTTCAAAAAGGAGGAGGTTATCAATTCAACTGTACCTATGTTTTTTTTTTTTTTTAATGTTTGTTACCTCATAACTCTTTACTGGGTGTACCGATTTTGAAGATTCTTTCGACCTTTGGAAGCAGGTGCTTGTCATTTGGTCCCATTCAAATTTAATCGATATCTGACGAGTAGTTTTAAAATTATCCCTAATAATGCCTATTTAATTGACATCGATGATATCGTAATCTTATCACTTGTGTGTCTAAATTGAAAATTTACATACTTAAAACACTAAAAAACAAAAAATAAAATTATTTTTAAATAAAAAAAAACCGCCTTCAAAACTAAAAACGAAGAAATAAAAATTCTGTTTATAAAAATCTAAATGTTTTTTTGAGGTCGGTGCCAACCTCAATATTTGGATTAAACGTTGTTACTTGTATTTGGGACCGACCTCAAAAAAACATTTAGATTTTTATAAACAGAATTTTTATTTCTTCGTTTTTAGTTTTGAAGGCGGTTTTTTTATTTAAAAATAATTTTTTAAGTTATTTGATTGGCACTGCCAATGCTTGTCTGCCAATTGGTAAGCATGCTTAGGTAAGCAGTCACCTCGTCATCATAACAGGCGAGAGACGTCCACTGTTGGACATAAGCCTCACCCAAGGACCTCCAAACCGAACGGTCCTGCGCTGCCCGCATCCAACAGCTTCCTGCGATCTATACCAGATCGTCGGTTCACCTTGTGGGGGGCCTACCAACTCTGCGTCTCCCGGTACGCGGCCGCCATTCAAAAACCTTTCCGCCCCAACGGCCGTAAAAATAACCTACTCGCACTTAAAAAAATTGGTTGGTCTGTAAAGTCGGTTTACTGACGATAGTTGAACGTGACAACGTCTTAAGAAAATACTGATGGAATGGTAGCATTTTTCAAAAGAAAAATTTAATTTCATTTGTTTTGCCGGCCTTACATGGAACGCCTCAGAGCGAGGTAACGCCGCATGCGTCATGTTTTTTCGTGCGTGCAGCCGGCTCTATCGAATTATAAGACGTTGTCACGTCAAAAGAGCAAACGCCGCACAATCCATAATAGCAATACTGCCTGTCAGTGAATATGTTTCATTGCTTGTGAGAAATACTTAATTTTTGATCAGCAGTTTAATGTATAAAGTAGTGAAAATATAATACTGTTATTAAGATTAAAATTGGATCCCTATATGCAAACTGTATGTATGACCGCTGCAATTCTGATAATTTTATAGGTCCTGGATGGCTGCTCCAACCAATCCGGAGACACACCAGAGGACATAGCTTGGAACGTGTTCCGGTGTGGCTACGACAAGAAAGCAGTTTTA
This sequence comes from Elophila nymphaeata, assembly GCA_955850985.1. Taxonomy (NCBI): domain Eukaryota; kingdom Metazoa; phylum Arthropoda; class Insecta; order Lepidoptera; family Crambidae; genus Elophila; species Elophila nymphaeata. The sequence continues at coordinate 16,422,383 of OY039087.1, forward strand.
TTTGACTACATGCCGACGAATATCGGTAAAAGCGATAGTGAAAACGATTCGATGTAGATAGAGCAAGAAGGGTCGTAGTCAAGAAGGTTGTATTTTTACCTACAACCTTCTTGGTCGTAGTAAAGACTTGCGTAGTTCTAAAGTCTGTCAATAGATGCCTGTCATTACTTTTGAACTTCTTTTATGTTTCAAATTCCTTTCAAGATTGTTTGCAATTTTTCTAAATAACTTTATTTGTATTCATGTTGCAATTTCCTTAATTTATACGGATATTTATTTGTACCTATTAGGTACAATAAAATATACAAAAACTCATTTCATTCTTTCATTTCGAAAAATGTTTCATTCTTACTTATGCCAGAAGGTAGTACCATTCGCTATACAATTGATGGTATAAGTGATACAACTTTGTATACTTAATACCTAAAATGGTCTAGTGACAATAGTTTAAGGTCAGTAGTACCGTCATGAAAATGAAAATGAAAATGAAAAAGCTCTTTATTTAAATGGACTTTGCTAAGTAGGTACTTTTAAATCGTCAAAACCCTACCACCATTTCGGGACGAATAATTATTATTATGCTGAGATGGAGAAGAAATGGCGAAAGAAACTCCACAGCTTACAATTTCGTAATGATTTCAAAACATCAATACAAGTCAATAAATAATTATCAATATAATTTAAGTTACATTTTAACATGCGTAAAGTTTGGGTAGTTATTACTCTAAATTTTGATACCCACCACCATTTTATGTTATTGTTAGATAGGTACTTACAGATATTCCTTTCAATATAAGTGGTAAGCATACATTTAAGATCCTCCGGTTAACAATGTTATAAGAATACAATGTGTGGTATACAAAAAAAAACAATTATTATATATTATTATTGCATGTGTCATACAATTGTCCATCTAAAGATAACAACTAATCAAAAGACCTACGTTTACATCAATCAAGAAAACATGAGATGACCAGGCCCCGCTGGCGGCACCTGTTCACAGGCATGACGCAAGAATCAGCCATCGCTTCGCTCAACCATATTTTAGGGAACGTAACGACCCGACGCAAGACGACACCGCCACAAGACCTTTTTAGTGAGAATGACATACACAATGCTTCTTGATTATTAACTAAAACAAATTTAAACTATAAGACACATTATAGATTATATGCATAATTAATAAACATTTAAGATGCATGGACCTCGAGCAAATTCACCCCCATGCGGTAGAATCATTTATGTAATCAGACACCTTATAGTATGCTTTAGTATACAGTTTATTTTTAATAGCAGTTTTGAATTTATTAATAGGTAGGCTTCGAATATTATTTGGGAGTTTGTTATAGAAGCGTATACATTGTCCCATAAAAGAATTGCTTATTCTGTGGAGACGAGTAGCATGTACCACAAGATTATGTTTGTTCCTCGTATTAACATTATGAATGTCACACTTTTCAGAAAAATTTGTTATGTTTTTTCGTACGTACATTAAATTTTCGAGGAGAGGGCGCCACTGCGCAACAGTTAACATCGGCTCTGTCGATATTTCTATTTATAAATTAAAATAGCTTATAAATATCGCTAAAATAAAGTTAAATGTGTTAATACCGTACCAAATAGCAAGTGTGAGTGTTGGTGGAAAGAAAAAATGTGTATTTACTGTGCAATTAAAAGCTCCTAAAGTGCTATGCTAATAAACAGTGAATAAAGTGTAAATAAAGTGAAGAAAACAATAATAGTTTATACAAATATTAAATAGTGCTGCTAATAAACTAATAAACTATAATCGCTTATAAATTACTATGAAAGTGATTTAAGATAATTATTTATAAACCGAGGGTGTTTTGTGATTGAATCATTTTAAATCGAACACAAACCCTAACGACTAAAGTTTAAAGCTTTTTGGGGCAATAACATATAAACTATTTTGTCACTTTCTAATAAAGTCTCGTGGATCATTAGGGTGGCGAGAGGTCTGAGAAACCGTATAGGCGAGCGGAACGAGTCAGAATCCCAAGAAGAACCTAGCCGGAGTATTGAAGAATAAAATAGCTTTTTTTAATTATAAATTTTTACGATGATATCATATTCCATCCAAATCATCGTATTTTAATTGGAGTGAGGATTTAATTGAGAAACGACATCTATCGGAGTAATCTGGAATTTATTGCTGATTGTTGAAAGCTAACAAACATGTCAGCCATCTAGCGGATATTTAGAAAACTATTATGATAAACGACGCGACATGCTATACAGTACTCACACTGTATTGATAAGTGATAACGCTATCTGATAACTCTTCTATGTTAAGAAATGGATTTGAATAATATCACACACCGCAAGAAAAATTACAAACTAAATGTGTCCGTTGAAAATTCATTTGAAAACTTGACAGATGAGGACAGTGAAAATTCATTCTTATCTACTACTCCGACTACTCAGTTGAATAGAAGCTGTCCAGAAAAAGACATAAATATTTACGACAAGGTAGCTGAATTAGAAAACAAACTTCTCATTCTTGAAGAGAAACTGCAAGCAGCAGATTTACTTACAGAAAATAATGCACTTACCAAACAAATTCAAAGTTATGACATAAAATTAAAAAAATTAACGAGTATCTGTAAATCTACTCCACGCAAAAAAACATTAAAAAGGAAGGAAAAACACCTTAATAAAACCCACTTAGATCTGTCCTATCTAGAGGACGACAGTATGATTTTTAACACAAATGATAACTTGGAAACAGTGCCACCTAACCAACATCTGAAAACATCTTCAAATTTGGCGCCAGGGCACACAAAAGATGACAACATATGCAGTAAACAGAAGAAGAGATTATGTATTTTGAGTACTTCTAAAAAATATGATATCGTTAAAAATATGGAACAATATGAAATTCAAAAAAGCTTTAACTACTGCCATTATCTAAAACCAAATGCTGGAGTCATGGAACTATTTGACTGTGACAGCAATAAATTAAACAATTTCAACAAAGATGACTATTGTGTTATTTTGATTGGCCAATCAGACTTTCAAACAACTAGAGATTATATTCAATTAATTTACAAGATAAGAGAATTTTCACAACAAATGCAACATACAAATATAATCATAGCTGCCCCTACATATATTTGTGGAGCTGTTATTTATAACTGCAGAGTGGAACTATTTAATAACCTTCTAAATCTCGACGTGCAAACCCATAAATATGCACACTTGTATGACTCTAACAGACTTTTAACATATGATATGTTCTCTCCATACACAGGCGAAATTAACAGAAATGGAGTGATTTGTATACTGAAAAACATTATTCGTCACTTCGAAAAAGTCATGATGACAACTTCCTCCTATGAAACAAACACAAATTACAAAGAGAGTACATACAACAAGTTTTTTCGTTCATGATAATTTAAACATATTTCATCAAAATATATGCGGCCTTCTCAACAAGTCTGACCTTCTGACTGTATGGATCGAAGAACTACAAGCGGACGGATGTGACGTCGACGTACTATGTTTAACAGAACATTTCATGCTTGATGTAGATAAAACAAACTTATCCATATCCAACTTTAAACTAGCGACACATTACTCAAGAGATAGTCGAAGAGGTGGGTCGTGTATCCTCATTCGTCAAGGACTTGAATATAAAACTATAAACATTTCAAAATACTGTGTAAAGTATTTACTGGAAGGTTGTGCTATAGAACTTTTGTTGCATAATGTTATTATTGTATGTGTATATAGACCACCAAATTCAGACCTTAACATATTTCTAGAAAAAATATCCTCTATTTTGGACCTTGTTAGTCACTGGAAAAACAAAAAAGTTGTAATTTGTGGAGATTTTAACATTAATAGACTTAAGAGAAATAGAATATGCCTTGACTTTGAAAATCTACTTCTAAACTATAATCTTAAGCTCCAAATTAATGAACCTACAAGGCTTGGAAGTAATACATGTATTGATAATTTTGCCACAAATGTAGGCCGATGTAAATCTCAGATACTAGATCTTAATTTATCGGATCATTCAGCTCAATTACTTAAACTACCTGTTAACAAAAAATGTATTTTGAAATTTTGGTACACTAGAAAGCGTGACTTAAGTAAAGAAAATGTGAGCAAGTTTTGTGATGCCATAAGAAGTTTAAGCTTTTCTGAAATATATATTTAATTGACGTTAACATAGCATATAATTCGTTCTATGAAACAATTCGCATGTTCTATGATCTTTGTTTTCCCTGCAATAGTATTAAAATAAAAGCTAGAAGGAAACAGAAGTGGATTTCTCGGGGTGTTAGACTTTGCTGTCGGAATAAAAGGAAGTTCCTTTTGACCTATAGGAAATCGCCTACCTTAGCTAATAAAAATGTACTCAAAAATTACACTAAACGTCTCAAGAAAATAATTAACCTAACACAAAAGAGTCAAAATAATTATGCTATTAGCACCGCGAGAAACAAATCTCAAGCCACCTGGACTATAATTAATCAAAAAAAGAATAATTTTCCTGAACTGAACATTCAAAATATCTCCAGCAATGGTACGACTATAACTAATCCTAGTGATATAGCGAATACACTGAACAACTATTACGTAGACCAAATTAACTCTACCTCTAAAACAACATCAATAAATAATAAATTTGACATTAAAACACAATCTAATTTGAATTCCATATTTATGACACCGACTTGTTCTCCAGAAGTACAAAAAATTATCTTATCGCTAAAAAATACAAACAGTGTAGGCTATGATGATTTATCTACCGTAGCCATTAAAAGCTGTGCTCTTTATCTTGCCCCGCCATTGTCACATATAATAAACTTGTCACTCAGCCAAGGGGTATTCCCCGAGGCCCTTAAATTATCCATAATTAAACCAATCCACAAAAAAGGTGATAAAACTGACATGCAAAATTATAGACCAATAGCTCTGGTGCCAGTATTTTCAAAAGTTTTTGAAAAAGTAATATATGCTATAGTGTACTCATTCCTCGAAAAATATAATATCTTTACTCCCCAACAATACGGCTTCCGTCGTAATAAATCTACGAATATGGCTATATTTGACATGCTAAAGTTGATTACTGACTCTATAGATAAAAAAGAAAATATATGTGCCATTTTCATGGATATGACAAAAGCCTTTGATTATGTAAACCATAATTTGCTGATACATAAGCTCTACCATTATGGAATACGCGGCATTGCTCTAAAACTATTTAAATCTTACCTTAGCAACCGAAAACAACAAACTGCTGTCAAAAGTATATGCAAAAAAACATCTATGGAAAAAGAATATTTGTCAAAATGTAGAGATGTAGAGTACGGCGTTCCCCAAGGAACAATATTAGGACCTCTATTGTTTCTAATCTATATAAATGACTTGCCAAATTTCATTAAATATCCTATGACATTATTTGCTGATGATAGCACCGTCTTAGTAAAATGTAATAATAACTTGACATATGAAAATGAAATTAAATTGACATTAACTACTGTAATTAAATGGATGGACATGAATAATTTGCATATAAATATAAATAAAACTAAAATAATACATTTTCGCCAAAATACTCAGACGCCAAATGTAATCGTAAGTTATGGCCACTCTGTTATGGAACCTGTAGAGTCTACAAAATTTTTAGGATTACACATTGATTATCGAACAAATTGGCTAACTCACACAATTGACTTATGTACTCGTGTAAATAAGTTCGTATACGCACTAAAATATTTATCTAGAGTAGCTAACATAGAAACAGTATTAACCGCCTACAACGGATATGTTGCTTCCATACTTCGTTATGGAATCATTTTCTGGGGTAATTCCACTAATAAAATTGAAGTTTTTAAGAGTCAAAAAAAATGCATTAGAGCCATAAATTTTTTAAAAAGGACTGACAGCTGCAGACCTTACTTTATAGAACTAAAAATACTAACTCTGACTTCTATTTATATTTATGAAACTGCTATGTTCGTCAGGAGAAGTCCACATCTTTTTCCAACAATATCCACTGGTCAAATAAAGGTCTCCAGACGTCATGGAAATAAGTTGAGTGCACCGGTTAGAAAAACCGCTTTAAAGGGAAATAGCTTTTACTGTATGGCTCCAAAAATTTACAATAAATTGCCAAAAAGCCTTAAGAATACCAGCTTAACTATATTCCGTAAGGAGCTGCTATCACTTTTAATAAGTAAGGCCTATTATTCTTTGACTGAGTTTTTATCTGACAAATTTTAATTTAATTTTAATTTTGTGACATTATATATACTTATTTTTAATTTTATATCTAATTTTATTGTAATTTGACATATATTTTTTTCTTAATTTGTAATAATATGAAAATTTCAACTATTGATTTTAATCAATGATATTCTTAAATTCATCAATGTTATAAAACTAAGATAGTTCTTACTTCCACCATTATGAGAAATTTGTATGCCTACTCATGGCCGAATATAGTGATACTACAATTTTATTATTTTGCACTACCATCTGTATATCTGTACCTGTGTTCACAAATAAATGATTTGATTGATTTGATTGATTGATTGATTCAAATATATATTGTGATGCCACTGTTAGAATATTTATTTCTTTGAACTTTTCCCTAAGTGAAACCCGAGGACCTAATTGGTAAATAGCTCCTACTGCTCGTTTTTGCAAAACAAATATGGTGTTAATATCCGCAGCATGAATATAGTAGACCTACATAAAACTTATTTTGCATTCAATGAATTTAAAGGATTGTTTTTGATCATCTACTTCTGCTGTTGACTGTACCAAACAGATATGTAGGGTTAAACTAAATTATTATTAATTAACTACAAAAGAACATAGAGATAGCAATGCTGGAGAGAAAGCAATTATTCTACGCGACCGAAAACACAACGAATGGATTCGGAGCGAGACCACCCAAAATGGGCCTGGGTACCACATATTACTCGATTGGATGAGTTGCGCTGGGCCAGGAGAGTCCTGCCGGCCTATTCGCTAACTAAAGATAATCACCGAGTGAATTAATATCCATTGCGGTTTTAGGTATACATGACATGATGGCACTAGTCGTGTAAAAACAGCAATGGATGAATGGAAGATCAAGTGATGATCACCGAGTGAATTACCTACCTAACATAGGTAATTCACCGGTGATCATCACTTGATATAAATAGAGCGAATAGACCGGCTGGAATGGATACCTGGTGGCGTGCATACATGAAGCGTCGGTTGTCTCCCACCCGTGAGGCACCCCGGTTAGAACTCCGCTACGTACCAATGTGTTTTAAAATTTTGAATTCATATGTACGTTTATTCAACGCTTTTACGGTGAAGGAAAACATCGTGAGAAAACCTGCACACACCTATGAAGAAATTCTTAGGTGTGAAGTCGACCAACCCGCACTTGGCCAGCGTGGTTGAATAAGGCCTAATTGCCACTAATGTGGGGTAGGCTCGATCCTCTCGGTGGGGACATTATATGAGCTGTTGATTAGAGATGAAACGCATAGTTGTTTGGCCGGATACCGGATATCCGGCGAGCTGCGAGGCCGGATATCCGGCGACCAGATATTTGGCCCATTGTATCGTTGCATGTCGTAACGAGTTTAGCGACGCACAGGCGCGGCGAACGCGATTAGATCAATTTGGGCGGTATCGCTTAGTTTTTACTAAAAGTTTTTAGTTTAGATATTTACTACCTACAGGGTGTAAAAGACATGAACAGTCAAACGATAACCATGTATTCTATACATCAAAATAAGACATATTTCAAAAAAAATATTGCTGGGAAATGATTTTTATTTTTTGGTGTTAAAAAAAATTGCAAATTGTGCCGCGCAATGTAAAGGGCTCAACTCGCACGCAACTCGCAAAACCGCGATAATTTTGCCAGACGGCGGCCTCGTTCGTTAGTGTCCGTGCGCATCGAGTGAGCTACATTGAACGCTAACGTTTTGAAGCCATTTTTTGTTATGAAATACTAAAAAAAATGATAATGTTTCTTTGGACAATAATTAAGAAATAACGTATAAATTACGTTTTCATTTCCTTTAGACTATACCTGGGAAATTGATAGTTACGATTTTATTGAAGGTCAAAGTCATAATTTTTTTTTTAATTTTTTTACGAAAACATATTCTATACGTTATTTCTTAAGTATTGTTCAAAGAAACATTATAATATTTAACGAACGGGGTCGCCGTCTGGCAAAATTATTGCTGTTTTGCGAGTTGCGTGCGAGTTGAGCCCTTTACATTGCGCGGTACAATTTGCAATTTTTTTTAACACCAAAAAATAAAAATCATTTCCCAGCAATATTTTTTTTGAAATATTTCTTATTTTGATGTATAGAATACATGGTTTTCGTTTGACTGTTCATGTCTTTTACACCCAGTAGGTATATCATTAGAGTAAAAATGTAACTTTTTAGACTTTAACTAATAGCCGTCTTAATTATAAGCCATTTTATTGATATTTTCCTCACAATGATAAATGTATTGCATTTTATTGTAGGAAATTGTCGTAATTTTTAATATCCGGTATCCGGCCGGATCAATATCCGGCCGGATACCGGATATTAAAAATTATATAGTTACTATACGGCATCCGGCCGGATAGTATATTTTGGCTGGATAGGGCAGATCCCGGATAGTTACTGGATATACGTTTCATCTCTACTGTTGATGATGATGATGATGATGAATGGAGACCCAGAATAGACACCCGAGGACGAGGCCACCTACCAAATCGTTGGGTGGACGACATCAGACGACACCGAGTGATCTTGAGACCGTCTCATCCAATCACGAGATTGGATGAGACGGTCTCAAGATCACCGGGAATGGAGAGGCAGAGAGGAGGCCATATCCAAGAATCGATCACGACGGCTGTCATGATGACGATAAAATTAAAAAAAAAAAATGTGAACAGAAGCAATTTTAATTTGGTCTGGGCAATGATTGCATTAGGAATGCACCTAAGTAACTCAATTACTTCAACACTTTCAACGTCATGTTGTTAACAAGTTAGAGCTGCGGAGATAATGAACATTTAATCCTTTAACAAGCTATGACTTGCGAGGGAGGCTGTCAGCTTACAATCTCGTTTTAAGTTAAGTGTAAATTGTATTGGAACAAGCGCTGTGATCTCATTGCACCCGTGGGCGGTGACCCACAACCGCGCCTCACAGGCTGGCAGTGTAACACGCGTGCCTTTGCCTATCAGTGGCTCTACGGCTATCCGACATTTTTAATATTTTGCGCGCGCAATGCAATTTAAAAAGTAAAGTGACAACAACTTTTTTGGTATTTTTTTCAAGTGTTGTTTTTGTTTTAAGTTGTTTGTGTTCACTTATTCACTGTGATCCATTAAATTTAGTGTGAATAAAACGTGTTTTATTCTGATGATTGGATGCCGGGACAGGATATCTGGTGGAATCGTGAAACGTAAGTTTGATGCAATAAGGAAAGTAAGAATTAAGTAAATTATATTACTTATCAATTATTTTCGTTAGGTAGAATTATCTATTTGAGTAGGTTAGGCCCTGTCCGCACAGCGATAAAATATTCGCGCCGAAATAATATCGTGTTCAATTTGCATTAAATCACAGATTTTTTCGCGCGATTTTTTTACCGCATGTGCGGATAGTCCTATATAAGATCCATTGTGTCACAGAATTTTGCGAAAAAAAAACGCGGTGAAATATCGCTGTGCGGACAGGGCCTTATTCAATGAGTACCTACTTACGTACGTTTGCTGTAAAATCACAAAAAATAGTGTAGGTAATGTAAAAAAGTAAAAGTGAGTATGCCTCACTATTAAAATTAAATGTAATTTTGGATCTTTTTCCGCCAATCATTGTTTATCCCAGTAAACAAAATATTTCTGTAGGAATATTGAAAAACAATATCCAAACGCGTGAAAAGCTAGGCTGTGTTAGGTACCTAGGTACTTACTTATTTACACACTAGCTATTCGCGCGCGTGGATATAAACTCAGATCAAATTTTGGTCGGTACCTAAATGTAAACTTCAACTATCGTTTTTCTTTGTATTATTTATATTTATTTAATTATGTATTGTATTGTACTTTGTTATTGTTAGAACCTCTTATACATATAATGTAGTCTTTGGTTAGAACGTAATATTGCTGTTACCTGTAGTACCTACATACTGCAAATTGTTTTATCTACACTCATGTCATAATATTCGAATTACGATATCAAAGGTGAACATAAAATGACATACTTTTTAATACAGATAATCAAAATTAAAATTAAAAAAAAACAACCTGTAACATAATGACCATTATAACACCGGTTCGACTCATTATGATACAGCAACCTGTAACATAATGACCATTATAACACCGGTTCGACTCATTATGATATAGTTATTTTTCTTAAATACTCGGGAAGGCAAAGGGATCTAACCCATACAAAAAATTTGACTCCTAATAATTTGCAAAAGCCACAACAAATAGTTTGTTGCCAGAAAAATCGGACGCCACTACTTTATCTTCACTAATGCAATTAATCAAACAACAAGAGTAAAAGCATTAGTGAAGATAAAGTAGTGTATGCAACTGCATATAACACGGGTATTATGACAGTTGCATAAACTACTATTATGGACAGATTTTAATAAGTGGTGATAAACAGGCAGCCATAAAACAAGCCCAGTTAGGACTCTATAGTAAGTACCTAAATATCAGATTGAGCACAAAACTTTCACACTATTTCGATGAATTTTGTCTATATCCCATTATTTCGCCTAAAAATAAATAAATACTGAATAAAAAATCGGGAGTGGTCTTCCCTTGACTTTCTCGTATACCGGAAACGACTCAAAGATTGATAGAAACCTTACATTTTGATGTCATACATGCATGTTCAATTTTGGTCACCCATCCGAGTACCGACCGCGCACTTGGTTGCTTAACTTTAGTGATCGACGGCTCAAAATTTGATAGAAACCTTATATTTTGATGTCATACACGTATGTTAAATTTGGTTGCAATAAGTTAAAGCATGCTCGAGTTATCGTGCTAACGCACACACACACACAGACATAATTCCAAAAAAAATATTTTTGGACTCAGGGAGGTCCAAAACGTGTGAAACCGTCAAAATCTTGAGGTCGAATTTTTTGATGATTACAAGACTTCCTCTATACTACAGTAAAAGTAAAAAGAAACGAAATAAAAACGTGTGTGCAATTTACACGGCAAAAGTGAAACTTCAGAAAACTAGCTTAAGTGCTTAGATTAATTAGGTATAGTAGGTATCTAAACAAAAGTGATTACAGAAGCAATGGTTGTCAAAATGTTGAACAACAAACCTCAGAGAAAGTACTAAAGCATCCTTCCTCTCAACAACAAACAGCAACAAACTATCTATGCGTCATAATAAACTTTCTGGTGACGCTTCTTCGTTTCATCAAATTTTCAAATCACAACGGTGCTAAATAAGTTTCTTAAAGGAGTTTCTCCCGAGTTCTTGTTGTAAAAACACGTGTTGAGAGACTCCATTTTTAACCTCAATCAACCGTACAATTTTAGTTACTTTAGTTAGATTTTCACTTGACATTGGCAAAATGCGTACGCTTAATGCGACGCGACGCCATTAATTAAGAATAGAACTTTCTTAAAAACACTTTGTAATAACGGATTTTGTGATTTAAGCGAAATAACGACATTATTTCGCTTAAATTACTTTGTATATTTTTAAGGGAAATTACATTACTTTATAAGGGAAATTACAGCATTCGACCAATTCTACGATACATATTGTAAAATTCCAACCAGTAGTAAGGTTCTGCATTAATGTAATAAAATAAATTATCAACTTTAATCAAAACGAACAGTACTCAGTTACTTTATTAACTAAGTATTCAATATTTGCTGAAGAACATGCGAAGACACACAACAAATCATCATTTAAGTCTTCAATAACTAAGTTATGGAACTTTAGTTGTGTTATAGGGACGTGGGTGATACGGAGGCTTGCATTTTGGCTCGTGTCTTTAAAACTCGTCAAAAATCATAACCAGCCATCGCCAATGGCATTATTATTGTCCCTTTTTAGACGTTTCGTAAGGCCGTTCAGAAAAGGCGTTAACCGAAGTAGATTTTGGATTAAAAGCGTTTATTTTATTGCTATTTGATGGAAAGGCTAATAAAATATACAATTAAATGGTTAACTTTGGTAAGATGAGTCACTTAACTCATTTTAAAAGAGATAAGTTTGTTTAAAATCGAACCGTGTCGGCAGTTCACGTGTCTTAAGTGATGACCAGCGTATGACTTTATGAATAAAAATTATGTGTACCAAAGTACTTTTATTTCATTTCGTGTTTGGTTTAGTGTCCCGATTTAGTGTCCCGATTCAGACACTTTTAACCGACTTCAAAAAAGGAGGTTCTCAATTCGACTGTATGTTTTTAATGTGTCATCATCATCAGCATCAACAGCTCATTTAATGTCCCCACCGAGGGGCTCAAGCCTACCCCACATTTGGGGCGATTAGGCCTTAGTCAACCACGCTGGCCAAGTGCGGGTTGGTGTTATGTGTAATCTCCACAGATTTAATAATACAAGGAGATAGGCCAAGCCGGCGTTTAACTTATGACAAGTGTATGCCCTGTGGGCATACATTTCCGCCACTTCGCCTTCCGATAAAGTCAAGTGAATACGTAAATCAGCGATTTGACCGATCTCCTATGCGGCTGTGCTTAACTTTCATCGCTTCGCAGTTCTTAAGACGCGCGCAATGAATAGTGTATATAACGGCATGCTCAACTAAACCATGTTATGTAGTACGTACTCATATTTTTTTACCGGGTGTACCGATTTTGATGATTCTTATTACATTCGGAAGCTGGTGTTTGTCAAATGGTCCCATTTAAAGAGCGATATCTGATGAGTAGTTTTTAATTTATCCTTAACTAGCGACCCGCCCCGGCTTCGCACGGGTGCAATGCTTATGTAAATATGCATGTATTATATATATAAACCTTCCTTAAGAATCACTCTATCTATTAAAAAAAACCGCATCAAAATCCGTTCCGTAGTTTTAAAGATCTAAGCATACATAGGGACAGACAGACGGCGGATAGCGACTTTGTTTTATACTATGCCTATCACTGCATATAGGTACCTACGTAGTTATTATATGTAGTATTTAATTGACATCGATGATAATTTCATTCTCATTTTATCACTTGTTTGTCTAAAAGATCTCGGGACAGTTTCTTGAAATTATCTATACTATTACAATACTAAAAAGCAAAAAAAAATTGTTCAATAAAAAACCGCCTTCAAAACTAAAAAATGAGAAATAAAATTATATGATTAAAAAAATCTAAATAAATGTTTTTTGAAGTTAAATTAAGTAGGTAAACATTATTGTAATAAACAATCATCATCATCATCATCAACCCGTGTTTGTCCACTGCTGGACATAGGTCTCCCCTAATGCACGCCACTGCTCTCGATTTTCGGCCACTTTTCGAACAAACAATACGTAACAATATTTTCATTTAGTAATAAAGTTTTAATGTAAAATGTGTGTGTTAAAATAAACATCATTTATTAACTGTTAATAAATGAACTGTTAAGAAAACTAATCTTAATTCTAATAAGCTTTGGACATAATCAGATACCTACCTAATAGCCGTGTGATGCCGGTAGAGTAGAATAACATCACCCCATATCCTCCAATGGGTATCGTAGAAGGCTACTAATGGATCAGCAAAGGCGTATTGATCACCTTTTACTCCGTCCACCAATCCGCATTGGGCAAGCGTGGTGGAATATTGCCTAAACCTCCTTCGATGACAAGGAGAGGCCTCGTGTCCCAGTAGTGGGTCGAATTATAAAGGCTGTTATGATATGATGATAATCAAATAAGTTTTCGAAGGATTTACAAAACTGTAATTGTACAAGTAGGTCCTGGCAGTGGTCCAGCTGCTCTGTTCAACCAGTTGGATTATGGGCCTTCACTAGGGCTGTTGGTCCAACCATTGCTGTAGTTGAACTAACAACTCTGCTTCATAGTTAGTAGGTAACGTAGTCCAACTGGTTGACCAGGGCAGTTTAACCAGTGCCTAGGTATAAATATAGGACAATTTGTAAGTAGTAAATTGTCCCTATCGGAGGTAGACTTTCCTTTGCATAACATTCACGGAAAAGTTTAATTATCTAACAATTTACTGAATCAAAGGAACACTACGTTCCGCAAAGTACCTACCTACGATAGTTCAAAAGTCAGTAACATGAATAACCTCAGGAGAATTTGTAGTAAATATAAAATGTATTAGAATCAAGATACTTTGGTGCAGCGTAATCGAAAATCCGTCGCTACTCGTTGGTTGGTGCAGCTGGTGCCACTGTGATTGGTGAGCAGGTGAGCACATGTCTGGGGCTCGATTCGCAGTTAGCTTGATTCGCACTTACTGTAATACGCATATGTATGTATTAGTAATAGATAATTCGCCAATGTTACAATTGTCAACTGTTACTATTGCTCCCACTCTACCCTGCCTCAAAATAATGTCAGGTTGCCAGTCGCCCTTAAAAAGGCTTTTATTTCAATTAATTCCATACAAACCTAACCTCACCTACATAAAAGGATAAATGCTCACCAAAAAATGTAAATTTCACCAAAAGTTGTTTTTGGTGGAAAAATATCCATTTTGGTGAGCACTTTACTATTTTGTTGGTGGGCACTAAATTTGTTCCCCTTAAAAGAGGGGCTTCCAGATCATTAAGTAATTAAGTTCAGTGAACCCATAAAGAAATTCGAGAATCAAGACAGTGGAAAAGGCCTATTCATATTACACTGGTATTCGCCATCGCTGTGGGTAGCGAATACCGCTGCGGTATGCGGTATTCTCAATGTTCAAACCTATGCGGATTTCGCTACCTCGATGGCTAGAGAAACATTTCGCTTAGACCAGCGAAACTAATGACTAGACAGTAGACTGTGAGTGACACCAATTATCTAGCCCAAAGTATCATTAAGAACTTGTGTTACGGATACTAGATAACGGACAATTTTTATATACATAATATTTTTTAGATATTTTTATAAATAAACATAAATAAAATTATAAACAACCATGACTCGTCAACAAATATTCGTGTTCATCACACAAACATTTGCCGGTACCAGGACTCGAACTCGGACCGCTTGATGTGTAGGCAGCTATACTGACCACTCCACCAAGTCAGCGTCAAAACATCTTTATTTTCATAATGGATAACGATGAGCGACAGGATACTGGCGAACCCTGTTTCCCAAGCGAAACGATACCGCCTATCCAGGCGAAATGGCGCGGAATCCGCTTTCGCGCTAGCTGCGAAACTTTATACAAATTCCCGGCTGAATATTGCTTGATATTTTTCGATACCCACGGCGGTAGCGGATTCGGCGTATATCTGAACAGGACTTTACACTCTAAAATAACGCACTCCAGTATTTATATAAGTTAATTAATCTAGACCTATGCTACAGTCTGAATTACTACATGTCGACAGCACGTCATAATTTTATTAAGTCAAATCAATTAAACCTATCAAATCTGTCATACAGTTTTTATCGCCCATGTTTCTTAGAAGGTGTTCGGTACTGAATCACGTAGTGGGTGTCGCCCACTCTCATCGTTATAATTATCGATATAAACATATTAAACGCGCGCATTCGTCGATAATAGTCCTAACTCTATAATTTTATAATCTATTGTTAATAATTTACGGTGCGGCGCTCGCGGGCTTTTGAAAATTGATTTGTTTTTTTCTTCAGTAACTGACTGATGTTCCTAATTGTTACGAAATGTAATATTGAGTAAATCTTTGTAAATAACACTACTAGACACTTGAGACTTCGCTTTAGATCTAAGACTATTTAGATACTATTTTGATGGAGTGGTGAGTAGGTAACGCTGTCGACACTTCAGACGTCCGGGTTCGAACCTGGTGACGCCTCATGGTTTTGCCTTTGCCATGGCCTTTTTTGTAACTTTTTCGACTTCAAATGAAAGCCGTCATAATTATAAGCCATTTTATTGATATACCTCACAAAGATTATTGCATTTTATTATGGGAATTGTCGTAGCTTTTTGGTATCCGGTATCCGGCCGAATATTGAATTCCGGCCGGATAGTAAATTTAGGCCGGATACCGGATAGTTACCGGAAATCCGTTTCATCTCTATTTAAAATACCTCCTTAATTGGAACATACCTACTTATATTAAGTACTTACACCCGTAATCCAAGTTTTACCGTTAATATTATTATAGAAATGTATTATGAAAATATCAGATTTTTTTACTATTGAAATGGGAAATAATGAAGAAAAATTAGTTGTCTGTAAAGTCGGTTTACTGACGATAGTTGAACGTGACAACGTCTTAAGAAAATACTGATGGAATGGTAGCATTTTTCAAAAGAAAAATTTAATTTCATTTGTTTAATAGATTTCGCATTATAGTATGAATAAACTTGTAATAAAATCTCTTTGGCTATACTATTTGTATCTGGCTGGTTTTGGTATCATTGAAAGTTTAAATTTTAAAGAACATAATTCCAAATTCAAATTAGAGAATTAGATTCAGAGCGAGGTAACGCCGCATGACGTCATGTTTTTTCGTGCATGCAGCCGGCTCTATCGAATTATAAGACGTTGTCACGTCAAAAAATGGGTAAACTACTTTAATACTTAATATGTACTTCTATAGACTGTGATACAACGATGAAACGATAAAAGTAAACTAAAAGTTTCATAAGTGAAGCTTTTAGCCAATTACGATAATCTACCTCATTATTTACAATGCCACTGCGCTTGCGCAGGTCAGTGAGCGCATTTTTGATTTCGCGCCAAAAATACTAATAATGATTAAACGAGCCGAAGATGGTGACAGCATGGCCGTCAACCATAAACCATAAGTGGCAGAGACAATGCTATCTGACGATTGTGCCCAATAAATATGGGCTTATTGGGTGAGCTTAAGGAAATAACTGCGAGGTCGCGCTTCCCGTTTCGGAAATCGGTTAAAATGTGTAATATTTATCGATACCTGCTTTTGGTCCGGACGCTGTATGATCGAGAGTCGATGATAGGGTTGTCTCGCGATAATTGCTATTAAATTTCATTACATTCGTAAGTAGGTTTTTTTTTATACTACAAGATGGCAAACAAGCTTGCGGCCCACCTGGTGTTAAGTGGTTACCGTCGCCTATAGACACTTGCAATATTAAGAGTAAATCTAAGTGATTTACTCTTAATATTGCAAGTGTCTACACTGCAAGTGCGTTGCTATCCTCGGGACTAAGATAAGATGATATGCCTTCCATGCCCAGTAATTACACTGGCTACCTTTCCCTTCAATCCGAAACACAGTGAACTGCTTCACGGCAGAAATAAGAAAGGCGGTGGCACCTACCCAGACGACCCTACATATGGGTCTACCACCTAGTAAAGTACATACAAACTATTACAATCCTAATCCGAAAAGGCCTACCCTAGTCCCCTTCCCTTTCTCATGGAGCTCTAGCAACCTTTCTCACCGACAGAAACACAACACCACAAATATGTAGATAGTGTTATTTGACTGGTCTTCTATAAGGTGGAGGTCCTTACCTACCCCAGAATACTGGACACAGCTGCGTGGAATAGGCATCTCGTGCTCAGATTGAATCAAGCCCTAAAGATTTGTGAGCCACGAGGCGCATCTCCTCACGGGTGGTCGTTCAAATTCGTAGCCCACCATCTGGTCAGAAAGAGAGCGCCTCCTTTTTTTACAAACTTTTATTTAACTTGCGCTGTTAATGTGTAGGCATGCAAGTAGGTATACATGTAAGTTGCCCGTCAAAGTTTTCAAACCATTTTTCGACCATTTCTTGTTATTCAATTGAGCTGAAATTTTACACGTTTAGTTTGGATGACGATGCATGCTTAGTGACGTCATTCTATATCCAATATGGCGGACGGCCCAATATGGCGGACTAGTTACTTTGTGTGCACTCGCATGACATGGATATTAAATGAAAGGGTTAGCTGAGAAGAATACGAAAATAAATTGACTTTACTCTAAATCCAAAATGGCGGACCGCCCAATATGGTAGACTAGGTACTTATTTTTTAGCACTATCATAATATGAGTATTTGAGAACCAAAGGAAAGGTTTTGTTGAGAAGAATACGAATAAACTGACTAAAAAACTAAAATAAATCTAAAAAAAAACATTTTTTAAAACAAGCTTTTATTTAAATGCTCTAAAAAAAAATTAACTTTGAATTTAAATGTAATAAATCTTAACTCCAGTTTTACTTGTGTAGATAAACGATAGCGATAGAATCGGCAAAGAGATAGACAGTAAATAAACGATGATCGAAGTTAATCTTACGACAACCTTTTTTTATTTTTTTTATTTTCTTCTTTTAGAGCATTTAAATAAAGGCTTGTGTTTAAGAATGTTTTTATTGCAATTTTTACTATGAAAGCTACGGTGGCTACGGAACGGTTACGAAACGTAGAGCATCCAAAGAGCATCGCCTTTTTTCATAATAACTCTTTTTACTATGTACGTAGCGCATCGCCTCTTTTTCATAGTCAAAATAGGTGTTTCCTTTCTGAGCTGAGAACTGTGGTTCGGCCCTGGATTTTCCCTTGCAATACCAACTGGAGCAAATCTTATTTACACGTAAAGTCACATCTGGCAGTTCTGGAGTCACGCAATACCTCTAAATAGTGACAGGTTGTCAGCATGTCGCCACGCATCACCCCATCGCCATGTGATGCCGGCAGAATAGAATAGCATCACCCCATATCCTCCAATGGGTGTCGTAGATGGCGTCTAATGGATTAGCAAAGGGGTATTGATCACCATAAACTGCATCCGCCAATCCGCCTAAGCCTCCTTCGATGACAAGGAGAAGCGTTGTGTCCCAGCAGTGGGTCGAATTGTAAAGGCTGTTATGGTGATGTCAGCATGTAGTCTATATTAAAGGGGCATTAAACCCAAAAAGTACCTATTTAAATCTTCGGTGAACCAACAAACTGAAACCGACAACCAGGACAGGCAATCTAAAATATCTCATCAGTCCCCGGGTAAATGAGTCCACTGAGTAACATAGGCTATATTATGGAATAATTTTTGGGTTTTCAAACGCGTAAATATTTTGAAGTAAAACTTCTTTAGGCGCGACTAGGGGGTAACTCAGATTTTTCTAACGGAAGTAACGCTCAGTATTCTATAGTCTGTGTAGTTTCCGCTATTTAAAAATAGTAATTTCGATTGGTCGTAAGTATCTGTCATATTTTTTTTTTGAAGTAAAACTTCTTTAGGCGCGACTAGGGGGTAACTCAGATTTTTCTAACGGAAGTAACGCTCAGTATTCTATAGTCTGTGTAGTTTCCGCTATTTAAAAATAGTAATTTCGATTGGTCGTAAGTATCTGTCATATTTTTTTTTTGAAGTAAAACTTCTTTAGGCGCGACTAGGGGGTAACTCAGATTTTTCTAACGGAAGTAACGCTCAGTATTCTATAGTCTGTGTAGTTTCCGCTATTTAAAAATAGTAATTTCGATTGGTCGTAAGTATCTGTCATATTTTTTTTTTTGAAGTAAAACTTCTTTAGGCGCGACTAGGGGGTAACTCAGATTTTTCTAACGGAAGTAACGCTCAGTATTCTATAGTCTGTGTAGTTTCCGCTATTTAAAAATAGTAATTTCGATTGGTCGTAAGTATCTGTCATATTTTTTTTTTTTCAGTTAAAATTTAATCATTTCAGTGATCTACGTCAAAGAAGTTTTACTTCAATCACGCGTAAAGGTTACACGCACACAATTTTTTTTTAATACTAGAAAAACTACACTAAAAGCCACCCGGATTGCTAAACATGCTGGGTTCGATTCCCGCCTGAGGCAGGTCGATTTTTTTCAGTGTAGTTTTTCTAGTATTAAAAATATCTACGCGTTTTAAACGCAATAATTATTCCATAGTGTAAGGTAGTTTCATCTTAACTGGGCGTCAAATATTTGCAAAAATATTTCGTTGGGATTTTAGAAGTGCAAAATTCAAAGATTTGATGAAACAATGTTTACCATAAAAACATAAGAACCAAGCACTGACAAATTTCAACAGCGAAAAGCAGTGCCTCGGTGGCGTAGTGGTTAACGCAGCCGCCCGGATTGCGGAAGATGCTGGGTTCGATTCCCACCTGAGGCAGGACGATTTATTTCAGTGTATTTTTCTAGTATTAAAAATAGGCTATATTACATTTTCAAAAAGTTTCCAACCAACGGGAGAGCGCTAATCTATAATATAAAAATTAATCGCTGAATGTGATGCTAAGCGCAAATCTTGAGAGCAGCTGAACCGAATTCGTTATTTTTATTTATAATCTTCCTTGAAGTACGAGGATAGTTCCTACGGAGAGAAAAATAAAAAATAAAAAATTATTTAATTACATGATGTTATGGTTGACTTTCTTTTAGCTGCCGTTCGGGACACCGGGTCTAGGATAGCACAATAAGTATTTAAAAAATAAAAAAATAAAGAAACGACTGTTAGGCTGTTCGAAGTTCGCCGGGTCAGCTAGTCTTTTATAATCATCATTTTGAATTAGTCTTTCGTTTATGGTGAATATAGTTCTGCATTTCAATATTTTAAGCTAGATCTCTTAATGTTTTTTTGTATTCCTAAGTTTTATCTGCCGCTATGGCGCCACTGTGGCTTAGTGATTTAAAGTGCCTGGCTAGCTACAACGATCTTAGCAAATTATATATAATAATAATAGTTTAAATGCTATTGTTAAGACGACGACGTCTTAACAATAGCATTTAAACTATTTTTAGGAATCAGGAATGGAATAAAATAAAAATAAAGAATTATCATCGTAACTTAAAACAATTTTACTTTCAATTAGATTTTCACAACAAGTAACAAGCGATTGCACAGAAAACAACTCTTTACACAATAACCGAATAATAAGGATCAAACAAATGACTAACTGCAAATCACATCGATCACCACTGTGGTGTCCTCCGGAATGTCGGGAGAGGGTTGTGCTATAACACTAAGTCACTCTATGATTCACTGTACACTGTGGTGGCAGACGTCCGCTCGGTCCGGCGGTCGGAACACGACTGACTCAACCGAGCCGTCACCGCCATTACGGCGTATACCTTTCCAACCGACCTCGCTCTTCAACGTCCGACAAGCAAATGGGCTGAGAGCGAACTAGCGATTGCTTTTATGGCGGCGTTGTGGTGACGTCATGATTCGCAACGATTCATTCTTCATTTCTGCTAACACGGCCTATCCTGATCATGCGCCGTCCTCGGCCGCATTTCACAAGATATCTTCATGGAAGACCTCAACAGGGTCAACCTGAGCAGACCAGGGCTTAGCACCGGTGTCATCATTGTCTTCAGCTTCGGAATCTGTCGATGAGAAACAACATGAACACAAAAACAAAACTTTTTTGTAAAGTTGCCTATTCTTTCATTCCTCACACAATCAAGGCCGTCTTTCAATGATACACACGATGTTATTTCTTAACACTTCACTAACAATCATTTGTAATAAGATGATTGATTGCTTCATCGACCACACACATCTCTTATTTTCACAATTCTACGTACAAGGCTAAGCCATACGCGTCTGCAGGACCAAAGTCCAACACATATCAATGGATATGGATACAAAGTCGAATCCCAACACATATCGCAAGATATGTCTGCAAGGCCGAAGCCCAACACATATCGATAGATATGTCCGCAAGGCCGAAGCCCAACACATATCGTAAGATATGTCTGCCGGTTCGCAAAAGCGAGACCACGCATCGAATGATACGTCTGCCGGTTCGTAAAAGCGAGACCACGCATCAAATGATATGTCTGCCGGTTCGCAAGAGCGAGACCACGCATCGAATGATACGTCTGCCGGTTCGCAAGAGCGAGACCACGCATCGAATGATACGTCTGCCGGTTCGCAAAGCGAGACCACGCATCCAATGATACGTCTGCCGGTTCGCAAGAGCGAGACCACGCATCGAATGATACGTCTGCCGGTTCGCAAAGCGAGACCACGCATCGAATGATACGTCTGCCGGTTCGCAAAAGCGAGACCACGCATCGAATGATACGTCTGCCGGTTCGCAAAAGCGAGACCACGCATCGAATGATACGTCTGCCGGTTCGCAAAGCGAGACCACGCATCGAATGATACGTCTGCCGGTTCGCAAGAGCGAGACCACGCATCGAATGATACGTCTGCCGGTTCGCAAGAGCGAGACCACGCATCGAATGATACGTCTGCCGGTTCGCAAAGCGAGACCACGCATCGAATGATACGTCTGCCGTTCGCAAAGCGAGACCACGCATCGAATGATACGTCTGCCGGTTCGCAAAAGCGAGACCACGCATCGAATGATACCTCTGCCGGTTCGCAAGAGCGAGACCACGCATCGAATGATACGTCTGCCGGTTCGCAAGAGCGAGACCACGCACGTCATAAGACATGCAACCCAGTGCCGCTCGTCCATCCCACTACATAGGTATGCCACCCACTAGTCCGCCGACATCTCTGCACGGCACCTTTCGCGCCTGGGTAAACGCTCCTTTGATCCACGCCAGAGCGCCACGTGACTTGCAAACATACACACGCACACATAGACGTTCGCAAGTAAGAACTGTAACATAAGAGCGTTAGGTAAACCACAAACTTATTTTCGAAAAATTCTGCACAACTCTCGGGACACCATTTCCCTTTCTATATTCGATATCAAAATTAAAATCCCGTAGACAATTCATCCAGCGTGCAACCCTTGGCAGAAGATCTCTCTTGCCCTCGGCGGCCCCCAGAGCATTGCAATCAGTTACGATTTTGAAAGCCACCCCAATCAAATAATGCCCGAAAACTTCGCAACGCTATGACGACCGCCAGCGTCTCCAACCCATATGAGGAGCATCGGCCCTTCGCGCCCCGGGTGACCCCATTAAATAAACACCAACACGTTTGCTAGCATCAGCGTGGGTCCGCATCAATACAACACCGCGGCCCGCGCCACCGGCGTCCGTGTGCAGTTCGGTTGGCCTGCGAGGATCGAAAATTGCAAGTATAGGGGCACTCGTCAATTGCTCGACAACGCACCAACGGTCCCCGTCCTGTCCAACTCCCAACTCAAACCTCACGCCCCCCTTAACAAGCCCTGAGACACCTGCTCGGTGAGTCGTGCAAGTAGGGCGCGCAGGTAGGGCGCGCACGTCAAGGCACGCAAGTAAAGGCACGCACGTGGAGGGTGCGCGACTGCCGGGTAGGTCAGCACGCAGACTGCGAACGAACCCGGCCACGCAGCTCAGGAACTAGCGCACCCGCTCTGCCAGACGCTCGGCCTAACCTGTCACTCTGCCTAACTCGGCCCAGGTACTCTACCTCAGTAGTTAGAAAGGTACACTTTCGAAGATTTATTGAGACTCCCGCCTCAGATAATGTTTTCAATACATTGCATTACACCATTTCTATTGAGAACGTCAGTTATGATAATAATCGGGGTATGAATACCCTGATTGCGACAACTTGCGGGTACAACCATAAAATCAATATCGAGAGCAATGTTACTGAACTCCACTGTAAGTTTGACATATTCGAGCGCTAATGGTTTGTACTAATTCCTTTCAAAAAGCAATGAGTTTGATTACGCGGACAAGAAAAGTGTTAGAGTTTCTCCAGAGTTCTCGCTGCAAAAACACGCGTTGAGAGAATCTACTTCCAACTCAAATCCACCGTACAACCCTTAGTTACTTAATTACTCTTCCACTATATTGACATTGGCAAAACACGTAACGTAAATGTATAGCGACGCCATTAATTAAGAATAGAAGAAAAGTGAGAGCCGAATCGCATATTAGGGAAATCGCGCTCGCCACTATCTATCAAAACGTCCACAGGTGTACCCTGAATCACTGCGGTGGTGATGTCAATATTTTTGAAGAATTATTTAACTCACTACACAAATCAACTGTGCGTCGACCACGCCCCTGTGAGCGAACCTTGGCAAAACAATCACTTTCCTTGTGACCTGTCTTTTTACACAAAGAACATGTACCCAACTTTTGAGCTACCTATATCCTTAATTGTTTTTTGGTACACATTACACTTAAATGTCCAGTCTGACCGCAGTGACACTTCACATCTAGTGGAGTAGTGTAGCGTTTCTTAAAAGCATTAGCTGGTGTATGGCTGACTAATTTACTGCGGTTAGGCTTGACATAAATGGCCAGAAACGAACTACCTCCTCGCACCAAAATTATGGATAGACGATAGATCAAAGTTAGATACAAAGTTACTGTGGCCCCTTGCTTTATTTAATGATAGCATCAGCAAGCACCTGCGCTGCGATTAGATTGCTGTCCTCGCATCGGGGGTAGGACTAACACTAACATGATCAGACGAGTTTGGCGTTACATTCTTAGTATTTCTAACACGAACACGTGCAGACGTGTTTAGCGGTACACTCACAGTATTTCTAACCCGAACACGGTCAGATGGGTTTGGCGTTACACTCGCAATATTTCTAACACGAACACGGTCAGCGGGTTTGGCGTTACATTCGGAGTATATCTAACACGAACACGGTCAGACGGGGTTGACGTTACACTCGCCGTATTTTCCCCAATGGCATTTAGTGTAGACACTATGCGCTTAACGTCTCCGCCATCGAATCGTTATACGTGACCTGCGACGGTCACTATGATGATGTTGTAAATCGGTTCTGTTGTGACGAAGTCGCGTTGAGACCGCAAACTACATTCTACGTGCCGAGTAGACACACGAGTATCACTCCTACGAAACCGTGAAAGATTTTCACTCCTAGACAACCGTGAACGCGACCCACGACTACAAGAACGATATCTATAATGGTGTCGATGTGATTTGCTTGTACATACCACGCTTAATCTCATGGCGCGGTGGCGTATTTTCAGATTTTGTGACGGTAGCGGCATAATAAATCGAATCCCTGCAACTGCTTGTTATTTTCTTTTTTAAATTAAAAAAACCTCTAATGTAGGCGTAGGAAGAATTATCCCACTTCTGATTTTAGGAATCAGGAATGGAATAAAATAAAAATAAAGAATTATCATCGTAACTTAAAACAATTTTACTTTCAATTAGATTTTCACAACAAGTAACAAGCGATTGCACAGAAAACAACTCTTTACACAATAACCGAATAATAAGGATGAAACAAATGACTAACTGCAAATCACATCGATCACCACTGTGGTGTCCTCCGGAATGTCGGGAGAGGGTTGTGCTATAACACTAAGTCACTCTATGATTCACTGTACACTGTGGTGGCAGACGTCCGCTCGGTCCGGCGGTCGGAACACGACTGACTCAACCGAGCCGTCACCGCCATTACGGCGTATACCTTTCCAACCGACCTCGCTCTTCAACGTCCGACAAGCAAATGGGCTGAGAGCGAACTAGCGATTGCTTTTATGGCGGCGTTGTGGTGACGTCATGATTCGCAACGATTCATTCTTCATTTCTGCTAACACTATTATTACATTGTTTATATAGTTTATTATTATTATTATTATTTTCATAACTTTACTACTGGCACCCGTATAACTTTTGTAAACGTATACTTGATCACCACAGGACAGGCAATGCCTAGTGTGGGGTCAAGAAACCGCGCAGCCTCGTTTAAAAAAAGTGCTTATATTTTTTAAAACATTGGTATTTTACTTTCTTGTTTTAAGTTATACTTGTAAGTATTTGTCAAATAAAAATTTGTATAGTATTTTTATTTATTATTGTGATTCGACTCACACTGAAGCTTCCAGGTGAAGCTCACTTCAACTTTTAGCCTTTTGTCATTTATCAGGTTTTCCCGTTAAATGAAAAAAAAAACTATTTAATATAAATTTTGTAGTAAAAGTTCTTAAAAGCTCTTTCACTAACGCGGCAACCCTAGCTACCATAAATTCGTTCAACAACCCATTTGGTCCTATTATCGATATCTGATATGACGGAACCGTATAAAATAATTTGAATACAATGTTTCCAAGCTTAAGAGTCTATTGTGCTTTTATGAAAAATACGTTTCGTTCAGACCGTTGTTACCAACATCGGATTAATGTTGTTCACACCACTTTTGGAGCGGTACCGGGTCTTAATGTGTTTTTATCATTGTTCTTTTGACACTTCATTATTTTATTTTTGGAACGAAATTGTGTTTTCAATTCGCAGTGGTAATTAATTCCTTTAATTAATATGGAGCGAAGAAGTTGCTCAACGTTTGTTTCCAAATTAATTTTAATATTGGAATTTAATAACTACTGTAAAATAACATTTTATAGCTACAGTCGTAAATAAATTCGTAATAAATGAATAAAGTATAAAGGTAAACACATGCGTACCTACGTATTTAGGGTACTAACTGGAAACTACTCGTAATTTTCGTAAATCCACGTGCGTATTTCAACTGCGTCTAAATAAACCTTTTTGGTGACAACATAAAGATGGAGCATAACAGATATTACTTTATTTTATTTTTTACATTATAATACCACACATAGTCCATCATTAGTGAAGAGGCACGCCATGCCCAAAACAATATCCCACGCTATGCTACCGCAAAAACCATTGTCCATCTTTGTAATAACGACGCAGGTTATAATAATGATTGCGGATTTAAAAGAACAACAAATTAGATACTGAACAAATCAAATTTTTGATTACTCATGGGCGGTTGACGAAAAGGATAGGAATCGGAAGTAAGTGGAAACGCAATACGAGGAAAACCTAAGCCGAAGATCATCGATTAAATAGAAAACAATTGAAAGAAGGATCAGTAGGTCCAGACCACAGATTTAGATTGATATATCTGTGGTTCAGACTAAGCAACATATTGAAAAAGATAACGAAGTTCCATAAGAACAAAAGTATGGGTCGTCAAATCAAGTGGCCATTCGTCATCGCTAAGGATGGTAGTGAAAGCTTCGACGCTGTAGATAACAAAGGAATGTGGCCTCTGATGATGAGTTTCGATATGTTATCGTTATGAAACGATTGCCACTTGTCTAAGCAAAATAAATATAGGTATAAGGATCGTAGCAGGTGAAAAAAATCGGGAGCTGTCTCCCCTTGACTTTCTCGTATACCGGAAACGACTCAAAGGTTGATAGACACCTTACATTTTGATGTCATACATGCATGTTAAATTTTGGTCACCTATCCGAGTACCGACAGCGCACTTGGTTGCTTAACTTTCGTTAGGATTTTGAGCTTTTGAGCAAACATTTTACATACATAGAAGCGTATGACCAAAAAATATTCGATTTGCTTATTAGTGATGATGCAGATGAGGACACTTTGGCAGATGAACAGATGAGGATGGATGAGTATCAGAGCACGTTCATTAAGGCCAAGTTACGCTTTACGCGTGCTTCTGAAGAATATAAGAATTCCATTGAGGCCAATTGTCCCACTGTTCACCGTATGAAAAGCAATCATAGATTGAAGCTGCCGTATATTGAACTAGCGAAGTTTGATGGTGAGCTAAAAGGTTGGCTCAGTTTTTGGAGTCAATTCCAAAAAATACACAATGACCCAGATCTCTCCAACGAAGATAAGTTCCATTATCTAACACAAAGCATGATCCCAGGTTCGAGAGCCAGTGATGTAGTGAACAGCTACCCTCCTATCGCAGACAACTACAGCAAAGCCATAGAGAGCCTTGAAAACCGTTTTGGAAACAAAGATTTGTTAGTCGAAGTTTATGTTAGAGAGCTACTTCAATTGATCATTAGCAACATGAATAACGCGACGAGCAAAAACTTTCAAGTGGCAGCATTGTATGACAAGTTGGAATCACACTTGAGAGCTCTAGAATCTTTAAATGTTTCCAAAGAGTCGTGTACTCAAATACTCTATCCTTTGGTGGAGTCTTCACTGCCAGAGGAGCTGCTGCGTGTTTGGCAACGACATCGAAATGCCACTGTCATTGATCCGAAACAACGTCTCGAAAAGCTAATGGACTTCCTAAAAGGTGAGGCTGTAAATGAACAGAGTATTTCAATGGCTTTAAGAGGGTTCTCTTTTAACAAGGACAAGCCAGACACGAAGAAGACTATTAAAGGCAATGATAGCGATACGGAACGATTACCTACAGCTGCTAATCTTCTAGTGCCGAAAGCTGAAACATGTTGCTTATTTTGCAATGGCAAGCACGAAAGCTCCAAGTGTTTTAGAGCAAAGAAGCAGTCGGTTGAAGAACGGCACCAAGCGATCAAAGGGAAGGCTTGCACACGATGTTTAAAAACTGGACATGGTTATTGGAAATGTTGGAGCAAAGTCAAGTGCGAGGACTGTGGCAAACGGCATGTGACGATTATGTGTAGAGGTACACAGAATAAACCTTCGACATCGACACAAGAGGTGGTCAAAAGTTTCGCTGGCATTTCTGTGAACCAAGATGTTTATTTACAGACTTTGAGAATTGAGCTCAATTTTGAAGGAAGAACCAAAATTGTTCGAGCTATTCTTGATTCGGGGTCTCAGTATTCATACATTTTGAAAGATCTAGCCACAGAAATGAGATATAACTGCATAAGTAAACATAACATGCAACAAGGACTTTTTGGCGGTGCTACCTCATTACCAGAGACACACAATAAATTTTCAATAAAAGTCAAAAATATGTTGTCAACATTTTCATGCCATATTGACGTTTTTGATAAAAATATTATTTGTACGAATATACCAACAATTTCAGATAAAGTTTACAAACAATTAATTAAGGACCATAACATTTCGTTGACAGACATTGGTACGATGGAGCCTATTAGCATTTTGATAGGAGCTGATATGTTGCCCCGTTTACTAACAGGTAACATTATATACCTTACAAATGATATCGTGGCAATGGAGACCCAGTTGGGCTGGACATTGATGGGCCGGAGGAGTGACAAAACTACTCGTGAGAATGACACTGCGATGTTCGTTATTTCGCTGTATGTGCATCAGGCTAGTGTGGCTGACTTGTGGAAACTCGATACACTCGGTATTACGGATCCTATAGAAAAGGAAACGAAAGAGATGCACTTGAGAGAAGTGGAAAATTATTTCGTGAATACTACGACGGTAAATAAAGAAGGGCGTTACGAGATAGCGTTGCCGTGGAAACAAAATCATCCACCCTTGATCGAGAATCGAGAGCTATGCTTTCGCAGACTCCTAAAGGTGACAGAGAAATTGAAAAGCGACAACTACTTTGACGCCTACAACAAGGTTTTTGTAGATTGGTTAAATGAAGGTATAATCGAAAGGGTTACAGAGAGTGAGTATGACGAGTTTTCTTATTATCTTCCCCACAGGCCGGTCATAAAATTGTCGAGCAGCACCACCCCTATCCGTCCCGTATTTGACGCATCCGCTCATATGAAAGATAGCCCGTCACTAAATCAGTGTTTAGAAACTGGTCCTAATCTAATAGAGCTTATACCGTCAATGATACTAAGATTCCGTGAGAAAAAGTTAGGATGTATTGCAGATATCAGAAAGGCTTTCCTTATGATTAGTATTCGAACTAACGATCGCGATTATTTACGATTTCTTTGGTGGTCTAATAATAATTGTAACACTTTACAGATTTATCGTCACGCTAGAGTCGTTTTTGGTTTGACTAGTAGCCCTTTTTTACTCGGAGCTACTATTAGACTACACCTGGAAAGAGCTTTGAAATCTGCGGATAACATGTCTATTGAGAATCATATAATCGGTAAGTTATTAAAATCTTTTTATGTCGACAACTGTTTGTGTAGTGTAGACGATGAAGCTAGCCTTAATATATTTCGTGACACCGCAATTCGCGTTATGGCTTCGGGTGGTTTTGACTTACGTTGTTGGGAGCACACCGGTCAAAAAGACTCCGCGCTACAATCTTCAGTTTTAGGCATGGCATGGGATAAGTCAAATGACACATTATCACTGAAAGATATTCCTCAAGATACACTTCCGGACGTTATTACCAAGCGTGTTATTCTGTCATGTAGCCATAAAATTTTTGACTGTTTAGGCATGGTATGTCCTGTATTAGTGTACCCTAAATTACTTCTAAGAAAGCTTTCAACCCATTATGACTGGGACACACAGGTTAATGAAGAGGATCAGAAAACTTTCACTGAGTGGTATTTACAACTTAAATACTTAAAAGATATTAAAATACCCAGATGGATGTTTGCGAGTCAAATGGATAAGGGTAAACTGTCATTTCACGTTTTCGTAGATGCCAGTTTAGCAGCTTATGCAGCGGTTGTGTTCGCAAGAATAGAGAATGCAGATAGCGTTATAGTACGCTTCGTGCAAGCGAAGTCAAGGGTGGCACCAACTACGACAACAACGATTCCCAGACTTGAGCTTTTAGCGGCTACAATAGGAACGAGATTGATGAACTCTATAATCGAAGCCCTTGGCTACGAAGGTATATACTCTACTTATTATTGGTCTGACTCGTCTATTGTGTTGTCATGGATAAAGCGTAACTGGCAGTGGCGAGTTTTCGTACAAAACAGAGTTAAGGAAATAAGAAAGCTGTCAACTACTGATCAGTGGCGTTTCGTGCCTGGAGACCTCAATCCAGCAGACTTGCCTTCGAGGGGCTGCGATGCGGAATGTTTTATTAAAAGCGGTTGGCTTAACGGACCTGACTGGCTTAGGTTACAACCTGAATTATGGCCAATGACGTCGGAATGTATAGTGGACGAAGAAGAGGTCGTAAAAGAAAGAAAACAAGGAGATATGACAGCAAAGGGGGGCTTAGCACTTATCGATCAGAATTCTGCCAGTGAACCGTCTTGCTGGTACACTCATTACTTCTCTAATTACAACAAGATAGTGCGTATGATTGGTTGGATCAGACGTTTTATAATTAATATTCGTTCAGGAAATTTTGTTCGCACTAGAAGTAATATCAGGCAAGACCTATCAAATGAAGAATATCAAGCGGCAGTTATTGTTTTGTTAAGATTAGCCCAAAAAGACATGTTTTCTGGCCCCGGTGATCCGAAGTTAGTAAGTTTTAATACTCAACTAGATGAAGAAAGATTAATAAGGATTAAAACTCCTGTTGCAGCAAAAGTTGATGAATTTGCGTACAGATTTCCTATATTGTTAGATTCTAAACATGAGTTAGTAACTAGATTCCTTCAGTTTGAACACAACAGAAACCAACATGCGGGTACACAGACACTGTTGAGTTTACTTCGCGAAAGATATTGGATACTACGGGGTAGGCAAGCAATTCGCAAGGTTGTTAATGCTTGTGTCATTTGCAAACGGTATAGAGTCAAAAACTTGCAAGAGATAGCACCTACTTTACCAGAAAACAGAGTTAATACTGTTGGAGTGTTTCAAGTTATAGGCGTGGACTACGCAGGCCCACTTTATCTGAAAGATAAGAAGAAGGTGTGGATCTGCCTATTCACTTGTGCTGTGTATCGTGCGGTTCACTTAGAACTTGCAACAACGCTTTCGGCAGACAATTTTTTGCAAGCATTTCGTCGTTTTGCCGCCCGGAGGGGTGTCCCTTCCGTAGTTTATAGTGACAATGGCACTAATTTTGTATCGGCGAGTAAATTTCTCCCAGACATAGAGTGGCACTTTAATGTACCTAGCGCGCCTTGGTGGGGCGGTTTTTTTGAACGGTTGGTACGGGTTGTGAAGGATTTATTACGTAAAGTTTTAAGAAGAGCCTCTGTCAACTATGAAGAGATGCTGACGGTATTATACGAGTGTGAGGCGATAGTCAACTCAAGACCTATAACATATTTAAGTGAAAATCCTCTTGAACGCAGCCCGCTTACTCCGTCGTGCTTTCTACATTTCATGAAGGATGACATAAAGCATGATTTACACACCGTACGGGAACAGGACATTGGTCGAAGTTATCGACGTGTATGTCAGATAAAAGAAAGTCTAAAGAAAAGATTCAGAGATGAATATTTAGGTAGCTTACAAAACCACCCGAATCGCATTACTCGGTTGAGCGAACTCAAAATCGGAGATATTGTTTTAGTAGGCAACGATGACAAGAGAATTCATTGGCCGCTTGCAAAGATTTTAGAGCTCATTCCAGGTAGAGACGGTAAGACTAGAGTGGTTAAAGTAGGTACGGCCAGGGGTATGCTGACTCGACCGATCCAAAGGATCTACCCTTTAGAACTTTCTGGGGGCGGAGGATGTTAGAAATCTCGTCAGCACAAAACCTTTTTCCATCTATGAATTTGTTATACTTTTCCTTTTATGTCATGTTTTTTCGGTGCCTTTTTCAAATTGTTTGGTCGTAGTCTAGCAACTGACATATGCCCATGTAAATTTTATGTTTGCTCGGTTTTATAGTTTATTTATAATTAAATTCGTTTTATCCCCTCATAGTGTTGCGTTTATCTCACATTTTCTCTCCGCAATCACCAAATTTCTTTTAATTGTCACGGTCGCCACTTGTTGGAAATCTTGGAGAGAAAATGTGAGATAAACGCAACACTATGAGGGGATAAAACGAATTTAATTATAAATAAACTATAAAACCGAGCAAACATAAAATTTACATGGGCATATGTCAGTTGCTAGACTACGACCAAACAATTTGAAAAAGGCACCGAAAAAACATGACATAAAAGGAAAAGTATAACAAATTCATAGATGGAAAAAGGTTTTGTGCTGACGAGATTTCTAACATTCGTGATCGACGGCTCAAAAGTTGATAGAAACGTTATATTTTGATGTCATACACGCATGTTAAATTTGATTGCAATAAGTTAAAGCATGCTCGAGTTATCGTGCTAACGCACAGACCCACACACAGAGACATAATTCTAAAAAAAATATTTTTGGACTCAGGGAGGTCCAAAACGTGTAAATCCGTCAAAATCTCGAGGTCGAATTTTTTGACGATTACAAGACTTCCTCTATACTATAATACTACGTACGAGAAAGTAAATACAAATAAACAAATTTCGAAACGAGTTAAACTTAAACTTAAAATAATTTCCGTAAGCTTCTGTTGTGCTAATTATAATTAATTTGAAAATTATGTAAAACCATATTAAAGCCATTATTCATACATGATTAGTTATATATAAGGATTACGATGACACTAGTAGGTATCCAAAGATATGACAATAGGGTAATAATTCATAATTATTAAAACATCTATAAATTTTATATACATTGTCTAAGAAAGATTCTTCTTGCAACATCGACCGCACTGATACCTTTAGAGAAGTACCTACCTAATTGTGTATGTATCGTAACATGTTTTCTATTTCTATAGGTACGTTCTTCGTTCAGCTGTATCTCAGTTCTTTTTTTCATCTTCATCTGCCGCTAGCCGTCTCCATTCATGTTCATTGCTTTCTTTGTCAGATGCTCACCTTTTCTTCTCATTAAGCACATCCATAATTATCATTTATCTTAACTCATACGTTTAGGCTTAAAATGTTTCTAGTCGTGCCATAAATTCTGTCCCTTAATAATCTAAATGATTAAGATCAGAGCTTGCTGGAAGCCAATCAACAGAGGCGATGGAATCCGTTAAATTCAAGTCTAACCTGCGTTTGCTTGATTTCTCTTTGTGCGCCCCGGTGATGAGTCTTGTTGAAATACCCATGGTCTCCCAGCGAACACAGTGTTACTTAGTAGCTTAACTACCCCGTCTCTAAAATAACGCTTTGGTAGTTAGTTGCTCGTGTTTTCACCCCTTTTTCACAAATATGGAGCTTTGTCAGGCCCTCTTAAGGACAGACCCCACCAAATCATCACAGATGCTGGGTGGTGACCTCTTTTCTATGGAGCTGTGCAAAGACCCTTCGTTTTGACGGTTAAACTTCTTTTTTTAACACCAAAAAATTTTTCATCTATAAAGAGAAATTTTCGATGGTCACCGTCTGCGTGTCTCTGCAATAAGTTCTTCGCTCTCGTGGTTCGTTTGTGACGGAGGTCTGCAGTCAAAAGTTTTTCTGTCCGTCTTCGATAAGCCCTAAGCTTAAGATGTTCTTTTATGATACGAGGAAAATTTCATTTCCCTAGCCACGATTTTTTGCTTACGAATCGGATTCCTTTGATTTCTGATTCTCAACCCATTTTGAAGTAAAAAAAACCTCTCCTGTGATGGCTTTGATAGCTGCTTGTTTCCTGGTTGTTCGAGGTTGACCGGCCCTTGGCCTGTCATTGATAGAAGACAACTCATTGATGCTTCGGTCCGGTAAATAAACTGCGATACTTTTAATGGTTTCAGCAACATGAAAATCTCGAATGATGTTTTACATTTGTGTAAATCGAAATGTATAGTATAGAACCTCCTTAATATAATAATATCAAAAAATAATACATACTACCTTTATATTATTTGTTTCTTTTCAAATTCCTTCACATAAGTTGGGACAGACTTATTTCAAGACTAGGTATAAATAATAGGTTGGGGAAAAAGTTTCTTCGCATTTTTTAAGAAAATTCAAAACATTTTTTAATATAGTTTATTTACATTTAACTAAAGTATGTAGGTACCATTTTGTTCGATAACTTTTTGCCATCTTGTAGGTAGGGACATGATCCCATTGCTATAGAAATTTTGGGACTTCTGGTCAAAATACCGCGACAAGTGGTTTTGGCAGTCCTCTCGTGATGTTAACCTGACACTGCCTAAAGAATTCTGAAGAGACCGAAACAGGTGGAAATCTGAAGGTGCAAGGTCAGGACTATACGGCGGATGCATTAACACCTCCCAGCCAAACTCTCTTAATTTTTGCTGAGTGGCTAAAGATGTGTGAGGTCTAGCGTTATGATGAAAAACCACACCCCTTCTGTTGATTAATTCCGGCCGCTTTCTCTCAACTTCTTGCTTTAATCTCATCAGTTGTTCGCAGTAGAGTTCAGAATCGATGGTCCTGCCTGGTGGTAACAGCTCATAATGAATAATGCCCTTCCAATCCCACTACACACACAGCATCACCTTATTGCGAGTTAACCCGGGTTTCGCCACAGTCTGTGAAGCCTGACCGGCCTTTGACCACGACCTTTTTCGCACGTTCTTGTCGTACGTGATCCACTTTTCATCACCAGTTATCAGCTTCTTCAAAAATGGTTCGGTTTCATTACGTCGTAATAAAGAATCACAAATGAGTACACGATTCATTAGATTTCTTTCAGTGAGCTCGTGAGGTACCCAAATGTCGAGCTTTTTTGTGTACCCAGTTTTTTTCAAATGCGCCAAAACTGTTTTGTGGTCAATTCCCAGTTCTTCAGCTACGTCGTAACTACTGACATGCCGATCTTGCTCCACTTTTTCAAAAATGGCATCCATTTTATCTGTAATAGGGCGACCAGAGAAACGTGCATCTTTGACATCAAAATTTCCGGATTGAAAACGCTTAAACCAAATTTGTGCTACTCTCACAGACACTGCACTAGGTCCATAAACATCGCAAATTTTTTTCGCGGCTTGCGTTTCATTTTTACCTTTTTTGTAGTAAAATTTTAAAATGTATCGAATTTCTTCATTAGATTCACTCATCTTGGCGGTACGAAAAACAAATGAAAATCACACATTTTCCTAATTTGAATTTGGAACTATGTTCTTTAAAATTTAAACTTTCAATGATACCAAAACCAGCCAGATACAAATAGTATAGCCAAAGAGATTTTATTACAAGTTTATACATACTATAATGCGAAAAGACTTTTTCCCCAACCTAATATATCAAATTGGACTCATATTGTTATTAATTTGATAACTGGATAGCAGTAGATACACTTAGGTACGTGTTATGAAATCGTCCTACTTGTACACTTTGGTTCAGATCAGAACTCGATAAATCACAATCTACAATTAAGAAATTTTTCACCCATAAACAAGAACCTAAGCTTACCTTAGATCAGTTTTTACTGGTATTATAGATTTTTGTTTTTACAAATGAAGAACCATAAAAGTTAAAATAGGCTAACATTTTTTAGGGAAATCAGTTGAATTTTTAGGGTCAATAAATATGCGGGATTAATCAATTATTGAATAAACAATGAATCAATTAAAATTTTAACGCTTTGCATATGACGTAACAATGAGAAACAGTGGTATACAAAGAAATGAGTCTATTTCAACAAGCTCATGAAATTAGGTAACATTCAAATTATATTTACAGGTTTTGTTTAAAAGTTTTCAAGAGTCGAAACCTACGAGGTGGGTCGATTTCATTGCACGTAAGTGTATTGTATTATGTATTTAATAAAACTTAAATCCAAAATCTTGTCTATAATAATACAAGATTTTGGATTTAAGTTTTATTTTTCGGGGAATCATAAACTGACAGAGAACGCTAAAAACTCATTCACCGCTACGTACTCGTATCTTCAAGTGCTTTCTAATTCTTGTACAGTCATGTCATTTTAGTCAATACTGGTGCACGCGGCCGCGGGGGAGTGGGTTCGAGGACCGGTGGTGGCTGTGGGCGGGCTCGGGACCGAATCAATCAATAACATCGCCTTAATAGGAAATGATGTCTTATTGCACGCCATTGTTGTCGCTGTGACTGAGGTAGGTACTAATGGGTATGTCGTGATTCAGATTCTAGGTGAAAATTTGTGAAGGAATGACTATAGCTTGGTGACAATACGGACTGGAAGAGCGGTGACTACCTATCTGCTACGGGGGAAACTCACGATCATGTTATTACCTGGTTTTGAGGTGAAATATTTTTTATTATAATTAAAATTGTGTTACTAAAAATAATGAACATTATAGATTAGATTTTTCTTAGAAACTTGTATGAATAAAATCAATGTTAAAAATTATAATTTCTTCTGAAAGAGGGGAAACATTGAATGCAAACTTGACGTAATACTCGTATCTATTTTTACTTACTTACTAAGTAATATAAATAATATAAGATTACATTTTAAAATTAATACCCATAGATAAAAAAGTACTTAAATCTATGTATATATTGTAGGTATATATTTATGCAATGAAGGACGCTACAGAAAGCTTCTAAAGGCGTCCTTAAAAGCTTATTTTTCAAACGTATATACCTACTACCTACCTATGTTCATATATGTATATATTCTTTTTTGCACTTGACAGATCATAAATAACAAATTACAGTGACAAGGTTTGCAAGGGCGAACAAGAGATCTCTTCCAGCCAACCCAGAATGTATGAGAATGCGACAGTAAGCGGGAGACACATAGTGCACTTCATATAAGAAAAAATCGGGAGTGAGCTCCCCTTGACTTTCTCGTATACCGGAAACGACTCAAAAGTATTAAAGCATACTCGAGTTATTGTGCTAACGCACAGACACACAGACATACAGACAGACATAATTCCAAAAAAAAATATTTTTGGAATCAGGGAGGTCCAAAACGTGTAAATCCGTCAAAATCTCGAGGTCGAATTTTTTGACGATTACAAGACTTCCTTTATACTACGTATACGAGAAAGTAAAACTATTATAGTAAAGAATTTTAGCGTATACAATTACTAAACAGATATTATGTATGATATATAATATTTTGCTCGAATGTCTCGTACCAAGTAGGAAAATGCTTATTTTAAAATTTCTCTTTCTTTAAGTAAATGTTGAGAAGTAACTGTGTTGGCTAAGTTGAAACACCTTATTTGCCTACAATAAACAATAGTCGTAATATGACAGTCACACCAAAATCAAACACGAAGTGAAACCAAGCGGGGGTGGTCATAGACTCTTGCGCACTTAGAGAAATGAACGTGGTTATGCAAATCAGGAACAGCCCACAAGCCCACAATTGATAAAATATTTCGTATTTTTACATCCAAATTCTTATTATATCGTTCATAATTCCTCAAAAGCTGAGGAGAGGAAGGTATAACCGCAACTGGTAGTATGGGTCGTGCAGTATCTCAAAATAGTGAAGTTGCCAGCCCATAAAACCGCCTTAAAATTAAAACGGAAAATAAAAGTTAATGTTAAAAAATCTAAAAGTAAAATATGTCTGCGGTGTTTTTTTGAGGTTCACCGACCTCAAAAAATATAGTTGGCATATTTACTGTTAGATTATTTTATACAATAACTTTTATTTCTCCGTTTTTAGTTTTGGATGTGGTTTTTTTAATAACTTATTTTTGCTATAAAACAGGTACGCTGGATATTTATTAAAATCAATTTACAACTCAAAGTATCTCGAGACTTTGATCTTATGAAAAAAAAAAAGAATAATTAAAATTGGTTAACAACTGTTGCCGATTGCAACCTTTTTTATACTTTTGGTTTTTAAAAGATTATTATTTTTGGTATAGTTTTTGATTGTCTAGTTCGTTTTTGTTTGCGCTCTTTGTCTCTTGGCTTTTTAATACGTTCTTGTGTCGGTTTTTTTTATTTTGATGTGATTTTGCTTTATAAAACCCACCGAAGCTGAGAACATGTTTTCATTGCTATAACCAGCACCTCCTACTCTTACTTTTTTGTACAACAACTTTCAAAGATATAGACGCATAAAGTTGAAAAAGTGGGATAAATCCACATCGCGACTGCGTATTTTCACAAATCTAAAAAAAACACTGCACTTTTTCATGATACTGTATGGAATGGACCTTTCAAATAAAAAAAGAATTTTTCAAACCGGAATCGAAAAAAAAACAAAAACAGGATGGGATAACGAAATGAGAACCTTCTCTTTTTTTAAAGTCCATGGTTAAAATGACAACCACGGAAGACCACTTTGTAAAGTTTTAAAGCATAAATCGTAATTAATTCGAGGAGGTCGATAGCACTGCGGTATTCGTAACGATTACGAAAGTTAAGCTACTAATTGCGCGGTCGGTAGTCGGATGGGAAACGAAAATTTTCAACTCGATTTTCCTCCGTGGTTCAGAAGGCACGTTAAGCTGGTGGTCCCGGGTGCTGTGGAAAGATAGCGGTCGTCCCCAAGGAGAGTTGGTGTCAGGCACACGGCCGTATGCCAAAACCTTGGGAGCAGGCACAGATATATCATTGTAAGGAGATCGGTCAAATCGCCCAGTTCATAGGAAGACCGAGTGTCGCGATCAGCGGCCGTACTACATAACATGGTTCTAGTTGAGCATGCCGTAATATACACTATTCATTGCGCGCGACATAAAGACTGCGAAGCAATGAAAGTTAATCACAGCCGAAATACTGGGTGTAAAAGACATGAACAGTCAAACGAGAACCACGTATTCTATACATCAAAATAAGACATATTTAAAAAAAGATATTGCTGGGAAATGATTTTTATTTTTTGGTGTTAAAAAAAATTGCAAATTGTACCGCGCAATGTAAAGGGCTCAACTCGCACGCAACTCGCAAAACCGCGATTATTTTGCCAGACGGGGGCCCCGTTCGTTAGTATCCGTGCGCATCGAGTAAGCTACATTGAACGCTAACGTTTTGAAGCCATTTTTTGTTATGAAATACTAAAAAAAATGATTATGTTTCATTGGACAATAATTAAGAAATAACGTATAGAATACGTTTTCATAAAAAAATGAAAAAAATATTTATGACTTTGACCTTTAATAAAATCGTAACTATCAATTTCCCAGGTGTAGTCTAAAGGGAGAAAAATGTTATAATGGTGAGCAGAATACATGGTTCTCGTTTGACTGTTCATGTCTTTTACACCCTGTATAATACAATTTGTAAGATAGTAATGCATAATTTAAAGCGATTGTGTATATGTGAATAAAAGTCGGACTATTTGTTTAAATATTGTTTTTAGGGTTCCGTACCTCAAAAGGAAAAAACGGAACCCTTATAGGATCACTTTGTCGTCCGTCTGTCTGTCTGTCTGTCTGTCTGTCAAGACCCTTTATCTCAAGAACGCGTAGACGTATCAAGCTGAAATTCACATGAAATACTCAGGTCTATTGTCCCTTTAAGCTGTGAAAATATCAAACTTCTAAGCCAAGCCAATCAAAATATACAGCCGATTATGTCGATATTTTCAACAAATTTCCGACACTCGCAAAGGAATCAAAACCTACAGGATACTTCCCGTGAACTCAGAATCTTGAAATTTGGCATGAAGCATTGTCATATAATGCAAATATAGGAAAAATTGCGAAAATCACATTTTTTCAGTTATATAATATAATAAAAATATTTTAATAAAATGAAACTTACTACCTTATTTCTCACGAACGAATAAAGGTATCAAATTGAAATTTATACCAAATACCTAGGTCTATTGTCCCTTTAAGCTGTGAAAATATCAAACTTCTAAGCCAAGCCAATCAAAAGATACAGCCGATTATGTCGATATTTTCAACAAATTTCCGACACTCGCAAAGAAATCAAAACCTACAGGATACTTCCCGTGAACTCAGAATCTTGAAATTTGGCATGAAGCATTTTCATATAATGCAAATATAGGAAAAATTGCAAAAATCACATTTTTTTAGTTATATAATATAATAAAAATATTTTAATAAAATGAAACTTACTACCTTATTTCTCACGAACGAATAAAGGTATCAAATTGAAATTTATACCAAATACCAAGGTCTATTGTCCCTTTAAGCTGTGAAAATATCAAACTTCTAAGCCAAGCCAATCAAAAGATACAGCCGATTATGTCGATATTTTCAACAAATTTCCGACACTCGCAAAGGAATCAAAACCTACAGGATACTTCCCGTAAACTCAGAATCTTGAAAATTGGCATGAAGCATTGTCATATAATGCAAATATAGGAAAAATTGCGAAAATCACATTTTTTCAGTTATATAATATAATAAAAATATTTTAATAAAATGAAACTTACTACCTTATTTCTCACGAACGAATAAAGGTATCAAATTGAAATTTATACCAAATACCTAGGTCTATTGTCCCTTTAAGCTGTGAAAATATCAAACTTCTAAGCCAAGCCAATCAAAAGATACAGCCGATTATGTCGATATTTTCAACAAATTTCCGACACTCGCAAAGGAATCAAAACCTACAGGATACTTCCCGTGAACTCAGAATTTGATTTAATACGTCATAAATTGTAAACCGCTACGCTTATACGGCGGAACCCTCGGTGTGCGAGTCCAACTCGCACTTGGCCGGTTTTTTTAAATATAATTCTAAGTTTTTCGGTTCTTACGTGTGAAAAGTTATTCCGTTACTTGATAAATAACTGATTCATTGCAATGATTGCATGTTACAGTTGAACAGGACGGCATTTTGAAAGAAAAACGGATATTTCTTTCTGACATACGTATGTATTCATTCGACTTTATCGGAAGGCGAACTGGCGGCAATGTATGCCCGTTGGACATACACTTGTCACAAGTTAAACGGCGGCTTGCCCATCTCCTTGTATTATTAAATCTGTGGGAGCAGGGTAGAAGAAATCGTTAGTAATTTTGTGGAAACTGCATTGTGTTCGTTTTGTTTTGCATAATGTCGTCACCATAGATCCCTCTCGTATTAAGTCATTAACACGTCTACCGTGATTTGCCATTTTGGTAAATCGATTAAAATAGTTTTTAATTGATTTATGCGTTGCCTTATTTGACTGCTGGGTTAATATTTTTTCCTTTTGAAATGGCCATAAAATCAAACTATGTAATTGTTATGAACCATCGTAAAGGTTTTTTGTTGTTGTTTAAAACAGATGTTATTTATGACTTGAAAATTCACGTGAAGTAATTATTTCCGCAGATTCTTCATACACACAGAGTCTTTTTTTACTGTGAAAGTATAAAGTATAAATAACTAGTTACTTTATAATTTCATGGTGCAAAAGAGCAAACTTAAATATACTACTCGTATATTTTATTTAAGTAGTAACCATTATAATAATTTTTTTATGCTAAAACAATTTAAGCATAGCAAAACCTTTGGTCTAGCATGGGTGTATAATGAAAAAAGTAGAAAATTACCACCTGATTCACGATTCACGTTGATTCAGTGTCTATTTAGGACATTTATTTATAAACTCCAGCAAGTTTTACAACAAACTTCCAAATGTCTTTAAGGAATTATCTAATAATAAATTTCGATCTGTTATTAAAACAAAGCTTCTTACGAAATCCTATTGTAGTGTAAGGGATTACCTTAACGACAAAGAAGCTTGGAAATGAATATAAAAATTGTAATTGTATACCATAAGACGTACATAAGTGGTCGTTTACCTAGTGTAAGGATCCTGTAATTTAAAATATCCTGTAATGTACAAATGTAAAATAAATAAATAAATCCCATTCCACTTGATGGTAAGCAGAAGTAGAACCCAAATTCAAAATTAACTATTAGCTAGTAAGGGCCGCGCCTAGATAAGAATACTGACGCTGCGCTAGCTACCATTGCATTGCTGACCTGCAAGGTGCTTCTTCACGCCTCTTTATATCATGGTACCTCTCAATTTTCAATTAACCAATTTCCGTCTAAAAGTCCGAAAAAAACTTTAAAACATTAAGCCAACTGAATCAATCAAAACTGAAGTGGGAGAAGTCAACACGCCAACTAATTTTTTAAGGTCGGCTCCAGTTTTATGGTATTCCAAATTTCGCTAAAAAGAAATCTTATTTTTGTACCCACTGTAAATATAGAGTACTAGGTACTCGTGTAATTATTTTATTCACACTTGTAACTCTCTATTTCAAAAACTACTGAAGCGATTGTCATGAAACTTGCACAGATCCCTAAATTGGACTAAACGTAGTCGGACGAAAAAAATGGTTTTTGCAATCCGATTTATAGTTTTTGAGATAATATGCGTGGACAAACATCCAGACATACACTCTTGAAATTTGGCACCCATCCGTGGTTTGATAGTGATATAGACTCTCATTATACAAAAACTGTTCAATTCTGACAATATTACATACATACAGGTCGAAATGATAACCTCTTATTTCAGTTTGTGAAATCGGTTAATTAAATAAACATATACCTACTTAATATTTTCATTTTTGTCACAGAGTACGGACACGAGACTGTTTAGTAGTGAGGTGACCAAACAATAAACCAATGACTAGATAAATGTTTATAAACCTATTATGTCCGTACTTAATTATACGATTATGGACTCGTTCTCTTTGCTAAGATATCACACGTCTATCTAAGTATGTAAATCTGTTTAGAGCCAACAATGTGGACCCAGCGTGGGAGAACAATATCTGTCAACGGCGCGAAGGGCCTCGGGCGGATAGCCATTTTAAAATGGTTATTTTATTTATGAAACAGACCGGTAGTTGAACTACAAATATTGTCTAAAAGGGATCGATCTTTTTGGTTAAATAGTCTAGTCAACAAGTTGAAAATGGTCTAAAATTGAGATACTGCTCTTAAAATTATGTACTTATGATAAATAACTCATTGGATCTGGACACATTTATCAATGTTTGTTCAAGTACAAAAATTATTATACACAAAGTATGAATATCTTTTTAACTCTGATCTCGTGATCTTGTTAAGTATGTGTATCCATAAAACGAAAAAAATCTACGATAGTTATTTAAACTTTTTTTCATTTACAATGAAGAAGAAGAAGGAAGTTCAAGAAAAAATATTTACTTTTGTTGAAAAAATTACTTTAAGTAAAATTTCTTACTGAAATAAATTCTTTTAAGTGTTCAAAATGCACCACATTTTTTTTTCAAATAAAAAAAATCAATACCTTAAAAAGATTAATCAATGTGTGGTACTCGCTCTTGACGCCGCTATCTAAACATTTTCAGCGTTAAATTAAAATTATAAAGAATGGAGATAGAGTTCTGCGAGTCGCAAATTTTTATTAGAAATTTCCTTCTCTTTATGAATCTTCTTTTTTAATTACTTAAATATTAATAGTTGATGAAATATTGGCGAAAAACGAAATGCCTTTTTTTCATATTTAATTATTTATAACTTTTGTAATTTTCTGTCTAAGTATTTCTAGGCGTCATTCCGGATTCAATGCGCTATCACACATAAATTTAAGAGCAGTATCTCTATTGTAGACCATTTTCAACTTGTTGACTAGACTAATATATCAATCTATCAAGTAATATTAGTTTTTTGAGTGTTTACAAAAGAAATTTTTATTAACTTTATGACCTGTTTCACAGCTTTCAAGTACCTAAGTTCTAAAAAAATACTAGCGTTTATTTGATAGATATTCCATACAAAACTGTATATAAATTAATGTTGTCGTCAATCATCTCCATGGTCTCACGACATAGGCTGGTTTTGATACATATTTTATAATAGTGTCAATGTGATGTTCTATGTCTTTGCTACACTTCTTGTGTGTTCGTTGTTTTCTCTTTCTAGTCTTGTATTTTCTTATTAAATTACCTTTAACCTTTACCTTTAACCCTTACAATTAATTCGGCTGTCATCTTCTTTACCATGATTATCATCTTTCACACAGTCTGTCCAATGTCCATATTGTCTGTCTATCTTCTTCTGCCTCTATATCCGTATTCATTCTCATCACTT
This sequence comes from Elophila nymphaeata, assembly GCA_955850985.1. Lineage (NCBI taxonomy): Eukaryota > Metazoa > Arthropoda > Insecta > Lepidoptera > Crambidae > Elophila > Elophila nymphaeata. Next base: position 16,466,872 of record OY039087.1, read on the forward strand.
TCTTTGCAAAATGCTCATCATCTCTACATTCTATTTCGGAATATAGAGTTGTAATTTTTAGTTGACCCATAATAGGTATTCGAATTACCTATAGTAGACATAATGGAATAACTTTTGCGTTTACAAACGTGTAAATGTTTTTAAAACTAGAAAAAATCACTGAAAAAATCAACCTGCCTCAGGCGGGAAACGAACCCAGCATTCTCCGCAATCGGGGCGGCTGCGTTAACGCAGTTTTTTTTATAGTAGACATTGTTAAAAGTAACTAGTAGGTACGTAATTTTAATATTTGAAATTTTATTTACTGCGTAGCATTTATAAAGATCGAATTAACATTAACTGAATATCCAAATTCAGAATTAAATATTTTGGAATATTTAAGTGTTCACCAACTTATCCGTTCATCAATGTAGGTACCACCCGCAGGCAGTTACACTTATGTTATAATGATGATTATGACTTGTAAATAAACTAAATGGTTTAAGAAGCGTTTAAGGTAGGTGTACCATAAAAATGTCTACGAAATTTGTTGGTGATTCGTCTTTCTATGAAACGTCATCAAGTTTTTTTCTGCAGGTGCTAATTTATTAGTATGATACTTATGATTTTAGTAATGAGGTAATAATTTAACATAAACATTTAAATCACAGCAAGCAAGAGATTGTAGTGTTGTGTTTCTGATGAAATGGTCAGAGAGTATTATAAAAACCCTGTCTTTCTGTAAGGAACGTGTTAAAGTTAATATCATCATCATCACCATCATCAACAGCTCATATAATGTCCCAACCGAGGGGCTCGAGCCTACCTCACATTAGGAGCGATTAGGCCTTAGTGAACCACGCTGGCCAAGTGCGGGTTGGTCGACTTCACACAAAATCTAAGAATTTCTTCATAGGTGTGTGCAGGTTTTCTCATGATGTTTTCCTTCGCGGTAAAAGCGTCGATGAAACGTACATATGAATTCAAAATTTGAAAACACATTGGTACGTGGCGGGGTTCGCCCGGTAGGCACTGGTCCTCCCGGGCGGAAGACGACGCTCTTACGTACTACGTCACCGACGCTCATCAAAGTTAATATCAATCGTAGGCATTTCGTTGAGCTGGGCAAATCGAGATCTGCCTGAACCTATCACACAGAATATGTAGATGCATAGGACAGACTTCCACAAACAGTCCACCACGCATGGTCATAAAAATAATCTGAACCTACTGATGAGACTCCTGGCCACTATCATTTTTAACCACCAATGGTGAAAGCGCTTCTTAATAACGACCATTAGTGAGCTATAATTTACTCTACCCCGAGTAAATTGAAATCGTTTTGGAACGCACCCTTAGTGGATGAATGGGGGGTTATGTTACTACGGAGTACGTACCTATTTGGCTGGCTTATATCACATTAAAATGCAACTACCTACCCAAAAAGGGCGTATTGCACGAACAAACTACGAGATACAAGCTTAATACGCTAATAACTTATAATTAAATTACAGCCGTTTGTAATGCTTCTGTCAAACATCTCCCCATAAGGTATACCTCCTACCAGCCACAAAATTGGGTCACTTCGCTCCGTGGGTGTACTTGTGAGACCGTTACCAGTTGAACGTAGTTAGTAATTTTAATGGCGATGCAAATAGAACTATTTACTTTATCACGAGATTTTAATCTCAGGTTGTTTGATAAGTTTTAATACCTGCTCGGTTTGAATCAAAATAGCATTTTAGTTTGTTGATATAATTTAGTTGTTCAGTGGGTAGTATTCACATAGTAGAGACATTTAGTCTAATGTAATAAGCAAAAAAAATTTTTACTAACGCTACATTTGAAAAAGGTGTAAAAAAATCAATCTTTTTCGTTTTCTGTGTGTGTTATGCAAGCGCGGAAGGCTCCAGTCAGTATGACCAAGGACTTTATCGTCGTCGCCTTAAATCTTTATTTTACTCCTTCTCTTTTTTCTCATCCTACCCTACTCCCTATTTATTTACGGCCAGTGCAGTACGTCTTGATATCGAGAAGACTGCTTTAGGTTTTAGCTTTAAGTTTTAGTACCTATTATTTATTATTTAAATGATCCAAATGTGTGTGAGTAAAATCTGCCTAAAATTAAACATTTAAAATTGCAATTTATTCATATTGACGTGTAATGATGTTTTGAAATCATTACGAAATGGTACGCTGTGGAGTTTCTTTCGCTATTTCTTCTGCATCTCAGCATATTATTAACTATTTAAGTAAAATAATTATTTCGTCCCGAATTGGTGGTAGGGCTTTCTGACGATTTTAAAGTACGTAGCAAAGTCCATTTAAATAAAGTGCTTTTTCATTTCTTTAAAAGAAATGAAAAAGCACTTTATTTAGCAAAAAGCACTTTTTGCATTTCATAGCATTAGAGATGGGAACAACTCTCTATTTTACTACAATAACAAAATATACATACGTTGAAACAGCACGATATCGAAGTTCATTAGCACATAATTACACTAACGCGTTTAGTAAATATTTGCCTCACTAGAATAGTATAACTTGTCTAAAAATACTTATGTCCTACTTTATTAATTACATTCAATTACGTAAGCGCGGAATAAGGAAAGTCGGTTAACTTTACATGTGTTTTATTGGTCGGGAGTATTTAGTGGCGATTGTATTAGAGATTAATTAATTGAAAGTTTTTTGTGGCAATTGATTAGTCAGCGGTGTGTTGGAAAACGATTAAAAAATAACGATTTAAAAGCGCGTTTAAATGTAGAGCTGTTTGATTTCAATTGGCTTTAACTAGAATGTTTACTTTTTTACATCTTTTGTTAAAAAATGTAACAATAATATTTTTGTAAAAAGTAATTACATAAAAAGATCGATTGTTGGTATTTGATTTTCAAATTTTCAAGCTGATGTTTGAAGGAGTTCCATTCCATATAGATATTGGTTTGAGCGGAAATTTACTAACGGATTATTTTTTTTAGGCTTGAGAAATACCATTACATACTTTGACTAAGTGGTTGTAGCTTATATCTTTACAGCTTTTAATAATAGAAAATATTTCGTACCTAGTTTTATAATACTTGATTTTGAAAAGAATGTTGAACAAATATTACTGACCTACCAAAAAGTAAAATGATAAATTTATTTTGATATCAATGAAAATTTTGAAATTTATAAATATCAAATTAAAATTTAAATCATGCCAAATTAATTTTTTTCTTTTGATATGTTATGAGGACTATAATATGTAGAGGTAATTTCGCGTAAGGACAGAATACGGATAAAATAAAATATATTTCCATGCTCTAATATTTTTTCCCCATAATTGTAATGCCTTAATTGCTAGACAACAAAAAAATTTACTTTTTTATTTTTATGAATTCAAAGAATTGTATTGTACAATTCTTTGAATTCCAGAATCGTCATAAATAGCCGTAAGATACTCGTATCTGTGCCCGTATAAGGCAGTCAGTCAGGTAATGCATCCGATCTTTGAGCGGCGGAAGCGGGCTGAAATAGCCGCGCGCATCGCACGCGCCGCGCCAGAAACTAAATACCCAAATCTGTTTGTGATCACGCCAGCGGTTGCCAAATAAGGCACCAATCTCATGTTTCGCGCGCGCCGGCAACTCTGGCACCACACCAGCATGCGAAACTCCGTCTATTCCGGTCCAATACTCGTGAAAAATACGTAAAAACTTTGTTTTATTTTCGAGCGGCCTCTAAATTTAGGCCGTATGGAAACCGAAAGTAATACGAGCGATTTTGGTTGCGGTCGCCTTGTCTGTATTTAGATTAGAGGCGCGGGCGCAGCACGCAGCGCGCGCTGATAACGCCGTCTGCAACTGTGCATTGTGATGCTGTGATAGCTGTGATATCGTGTACAGTGAACATTTAAAAGGATTTGGATGTCAATGCTGCCCGAGACTGGAGGTGATTATTTTTTTTCTAATTTAATTTCTAGTGCGCTCTACATCGTTATCGCTTGATGCCAGTGTTATCGTTATCAAGCGACCTGGGGCACGTTCTACTTATTGATTAGCTGAATCATTTACTAGTGATAAAATGGAATAGAACAGCTATCTTGTATAATTTACTTTTTTATATAATTAACTGAAAATATTTTTTGTAGGGACAGAAAATGTAAAAAAAACATTGTTTTTGTCGAGTGGAATTTGTGAATAAATAGTTAGCTCTCCTACTTTCGGTACGTGACGTATTTTCATCAAAATTAAACTTTAAACGCTTTTGGTTTTGTGTTGTTGCTTCGTCAAAAAAAATACGAAAAACAAATTAATTTTGTAATCCCAGTTATACAATGTCAACAACGTAATGTTTACATCGACCTTCGTTTAATTAAGCCCTTAATTGTAACGTCTGATAACTAATTACTTAATGAAATTTTAAAACACACGTAACAATTGTGTATTATCTATTCATATTTGGAAGTCAATAATTTAGCCTATTTAGAGATAAAACATGGCTTTCTAGTCCTCTAGTGGCTGTCTAGAGGAAAAATATTGACTTTATTAGTGACAATTTATTAATGTTTGTAGGTATTACCAAGTTTTATTAGGAAAATACGAGTGTTCTACAGTATCACTTAAATATTGCATGTTATTTGTACAAGATGTAAACGAATTTTTCGAAATTAAACGACAAATGTCATAGTTATGTATCAAAAACAAAACTTTTAGATACTTATTTCTAAAAACCCAAACCAAAACGTTGTCATACATCTGACAGCTGTCAAAATATATAAAATAAGAAGCGACTCTCCCTTAAAATTATCTCTATACCTTCAAATTCCATCAAAATCGGTCCAGTTTTCGGTGCCTATTCAATTCAAAAAATCAAATCTTTCCTCTTCATAATATTAATAAAGATATATCAAAATGGAATGATATGTACGTAATTCAATCGTCCATTATAGTACCTACCCATAGGAGAAAATGTTTAACACAGCAGCACAGCAAACTCTATAACCATAAAACTAAAATAATTTAAGTATAATATTTACTTCAAAATTCGAAAATCTATGGCGATTTTCACTCTAGCGTATTAATGCATCTAATAGAGAACATTATTATGTTTTTAGTATTACAAATATAAGTTTTATTTAATACGTAACTAGGGCGTAAATAGAATGCACTTCAGACACGGCGGATTTGTTATTTTAACGCAAGCACCGTAGCATTTTTATACGTGATTGCCAATACTATAGGAGCAAGCGACACTATAGGTGGGTGGAAGATAGATATTCCTAACTGACATTTGTAACTGTCAAGAAAAAAATTCACAACTGAAAATAACAAGAATTAAATTTGAAGAATCTCAATGAATCAAACCGGCACATATATTTATATTTTTTTAATCCTTTCAAATATTTATTTGTTTAAGTAAATGATTTATCTGAATGTTATTTAAACGGCTAAAAATTAAAGGTAGGTAGGTGTTCACTGATTTTAAAAACGAATCTGGAATTTTGAATGAAATAAATTTTGTGACCTTAACGTGGAAATAAAATACGTAACTACAGGTTTTTTTAAACTGCTTTTCCGAATTATATGAGGCTAGGAAAACGCAGCGAATTCGTTCTAGTTAATATTAATTACATGAAACAACTTTTAATCAATACGTACTTCTGTTCTTTTGTAATTAGTTTATCTTACATTACCTAGTATACTATGATTAATTAATATCTAATTAAAAATATATATATAATTTATTGGAGAACGATAAAAGTTAACTTCCTACTCATGATAATTTGACATGAAAAATTTAAATATGGCGTATAAAACCATTCCGTTAAACTAATTATATAACCAGGATATCTAGGTTATATTTACATACACCAAGATTCAAGATTGTATCACAAGAATCTGCTATCAAAATACAAACACCAGTTATCATTAATAATATAAAAACTCTGGCATTCATTGCTGATTTTTCTGTCACTCCATCTCAAGGTAATGTCTTTCGGTCAAATGTGACAATAATTTTTATTTATTTCCTTTATAACAGCGGGGACAGAAATGAATCAGAACTTTTCATCGAATAACCAAATTATATACTTAGGTAAATTTGGATTTTGCTCTATATGAAAGTTCATCAACAGGTCATATAATGTCCCCCTACTGAGGGGCGCACATTAGAGGCGATTGGGCCTTAGCTCAACCACGCTGGCCAAGTGTGGGTTTGTCGACTTTATACACAACCTAAGAATTTCTTCATAGGTGTGTGCAGATTTCCTCACGATGTTTTCCTTCACAGTAAAAGCGTCGATTAAACGTACTTAGGTATGAATTCAAAATTTGAAAAGACATTGGTACGGTGCAGGGTTCGAACCGGTGCCTCCCGGGTGGGAGACAACGCCCTTACGCACTACGCCACCGACGCTTTTTTTCTATGTGAAAGTATGGTGAAAGTCAATCACCGTAAACAACTGAAGTATCGGAGCTTTCAAAAGGCAGAATGCAGTAACTGGCTTTGGGCCTTTTTGCGCTATTAATTGGCGATCAACCAAAAAATCCAATAGCCATGTGATGCCGGCGCAGTAGAATAGTATCACCCCATATCCTCCAATGGGTGTCGTAGAATGCGACTAATGGATCAGCAAAGGGGTATTGATTACCTTATACTCCGTCCCTCAATTCACATTGGGCAAGCATGGTGGACTAACTGTCTCCTTGTGTCCCGGCAGTGGGTGGAATTATAAAGGTTTTATATGATGCTGATGAGCCCAATCCAAAACGCTTTCATACATTTCCACGACAGCTTGACAGCAGTCAGATCTCAAAACGTTATGGGAACGCTGACAAATTGGTCTCTATGATCGTGAACATGGCCATAAGGCCCATCTGTTGTGAAAAGGTCAAAATTTTTAATTCCTTTACTTCAAACCTGTAAGTGCATACTTAGTCAAGATTAGTTTCTTCAGCGATTTCATCGATTATAGATCGTATTCCTATTTCCTACTCACAATTTTATATGGGTAGGTTTTTTTTATGGGAAAGGGGACAAACTTAGATCATATTACTTACCTACTTATATGATCTGAGGGGACAAAATGGGTATCGGTTCGGGAATACCGCTGACGACAATTGGCTCCATAATCTTGTAGTTCACGGCATAAAATTGCTCGAAAAACCGTTCGCGTTGTGTGTGACCAACCAGGCATCCAGACGGTGGGGATGGATTGAACCTCATTTTTGGCGTAAATATCGAATTCAATTGCTGAGGAACGGATTATATTGACATATTTCAGCTCAATAACTGTCCTTACTACTAAAATATCCGTCTTTGTTATCTTATTTCAACCAATAGGAATTTATATAAAAATTCAGACTTAATTTGCGTGATTAAGGCTACACTCAATCCTTAAGGGAAATCATTCGTTTTGCAGTTGAAATTCAACGCTCCTATTAAGAGATAAAACTCAATTTGATCATGTCATTAGCATGTTGTTGTTTAACACCTTCTTGGGTTTTCAAGCACATTCGTTTGACAAAACTGGTCAAAGAAATGTACACATCGATATGTGTCATCGTATTAACAAGTTGACGCAGTATTTGTCTGTCTTATTATTTAAGAAAGCTAGGTGTAGCGGTCAATTGACCATCTAAAATGTGCGAACCACCTAATTCTATATTTGCTAAGAAAACACGATAGTTTTTTGTGGCTACATGTGTTTTTATTTTAGGCTCTATAGTGATTAACAATAGGTACTTTAATTTCGACTGAAAAAATAGTTTTTGCAAAAACAAAAATTGTTATTTTAATGCTTGTATTTCATTCGAAAGTTTGGTCTGAGTGGTTAGTGTAAGTTTTTTAGTATACAAAACGCACCGATTCTAGTTGCGTTAAGAGCTCAATTTGTATAGGAAACGAACAGCGCCCCTAGCGGAGAGAAGCGCAAATCATGTTTCCCATACAAATTGAGCTCTTAACGCAACTAGAATCGGTGCGTTTTGTATACTAAAAAACTTAAACTAACCACTCTGATCAAATTTTTCATAAAACTGCGTGAAAGGGATTCTCTTCGCTTTACAAAATTATATAAATTGTAATAACGCTCTATATAGGTATGTACTTAGGCAGGTAAGTAGCAGTCTTCATAAAGACTTTATCCAAAAATAGTGCCAAGCGGAAGTCCAGAAATAGAGCAACATGGGAAGTATAAAAAAAATATGTAATAGGTATCTAAAACCTCCAAATGCAACTTCAGGTCGAAAATTAGTAAAAAATTCATAACACGAAAACTGTGAAAAATCGCGGAATGGATTTGGATTATTTCGGATACACTAAGGGGTGCCGCCGCTATCTATGGACTTCCGCTTGCTTCTATTTTTGGAACATACATAGGTACATCGTCAAAAAATAACCATATTTTTACATCAAAACATTGTCGAATTCCTATTTACTCTAATAAAGTTTTTAAACATTTAAATTCCGTCTCAAAACTTATTATTGTTACGTTTAAACCAGTTTTAGTGTTTGCAATTCCTATATGTACTTACTGCATTTTCTCCTCTCTCTTTATTTAAGAGAAGTGCCGCCTATGAGTACGAGCATTTCTCCACTCCTCTCTATCTGTTGCCATCTCTATGACTTCCCTGTATGACTCGGCGCCAACCTTCTTCTTAATTTGTTTGGTGTAGCTAAATCTTGACCTTTCCCTCCCCCTCCTTTCTTCCGCCTTTCCCTCCATGATATTTTTAGAAACTCGTCGTGTCGAGCAAGATGGCCAAAATACCTTCTATTTTCTATTGTTTCCAGTAGCGTTCTCTTCTCGTTCACCATTTTCAGTACCTAGCCTTTCGTTAGTTACCTTCAGTGTCCATTAATTGGACACATTAAGGTAACTAATCCTCCTCTCCTCTCCATTCTTCGTTAACACCACATCTAAAATGCTTCCACGATTTCCCTGTCCCTTTGTTTGTCACTGTCTATGTCTCACATCCATACAGAGCAGCACTCCAACAATATGTCTTTATAAATCTCTTCCTTGTTTCTCTTGATATTTTAAGATTTGCTTCTTAATTACAGCGTTTTCGTCCATGTTTTCTGAATAGTTTTTCTTTTATTTAGCTACTTTATAAATCACTTATTACCTAAATACATATATGATTAGCGGCCTCCTACATAATTGAGTACAATCAACATTAGTAGCATTATGTAAAAATCATTTTTCCACGTAAGATGAATTGCTTATTTGGACATGTTTTGTTAAAAAAAGACAGACAACAATGCCATTTTTTATTCTAATATAAGCGTTATTAAAACTAAGGTAAGGTTTTACCCATTATGAATTTTATTTCACCTACGCTCATTCTGAATCATAGTTTACTGTATGATAATTTTGTTGTCATTGTCCATTTATGGATTCTATTAGAGTTCCCTTCAAGTGTATATATTTATATCAATTTATATTCTGCTTGTAATATGTAAATACCGCTGTTATTTCTTCAGTAGGTATGTCCCATTTGCTATTTCCATTAATCCCATATTATAACAACATGTGTACTTTTCAGAAGAAAAGTGATTTATCTTTATCAAATATTTGAAAAGCAGTCTATGTTCGGCCTTGCAGCAGGAGAGTCAGTCAGCAAGTCGAGTGTGGCTGTGTGGCAAAACTTGTTTCTTTTATTCGTTGCATTTCCTTTTTTGGAATATTAGTAAAATCATTCTAAAAATCAATATTCTCAGTAAGTTCAACGTAATCATCATAAGTTTTCTGTCTTTGGTCACGAATTATAATATGAAAATTCTAGAATTTTATACAATTCTCCTTGAAGCCAAAAATAAATATTACTATGATGAACGAGCCCATGATTACGCTTAAGAGCGGTTGTAAAATCGTTATCATCTTCTTGATAATGGGTAAGTAATAAGGTTACTCTATCAGAAGCTTTTATTTTCAGAATTAATTTAAAATTCATTCACTCACTTTGCATAAAACTATAAGCAAATAATTGAAAAATATTTCAATCGACTGCCTTATTTTGTTGAGAGGAATGTGAATAAATTATATGAATTACAATATCTAATGTTTTGTTGTTTCATAAATATGCATTTGACTCCCACAATTCTGTGGCATAAGTACCGCGGCCCATGCAACCTACTGCAGTAACTAATTAGCAGTTTAGGTTGGACTGACCATATACAGAGTGTGGTAAATTATGCAAATATTACAGTTTTAATATTTACCTAATATTTTCATGTTTGTATAGGTAACTATACTAAAATTTCAAACATAGATTACGGATTTTCTTTAATATTGTATAGAATATTCTTAAGCCATGTATTGTGTGGATATTCAAGAGAAAAATTAATTGTAACTGAAGGCCGTGATTCCATTAGGCAAGTCTAGTATACAAGTATGACGTCAAGTGACTAAAAAGTTGATAGAAACCTTATATTTTGATGTCATACATGCATGTTAAATATGGTTGCAATAAGTTAAAGCATTACTCGAGTTATCGCGCTAACGCACAAACACACACAGACATAATTCCAAAAACGGTATTTTTGAACTCAGGGAGGTCCAAAACTTGTAAATCAGTCAAAATCTCGAAGTCGAATTTTTTGACGATTACAAGAAGAAGTAAAAACCTGCCTACAAGCCGCATCTTACTTGTATGAGGTAGTTTGAATTTGTACATTTTTATTAAAGTGACGTGCAAATTGAATTAACGCGTACCTAAATGTTAGTTGCACTGTGAATCCAGTTTCGAACCCACTTAACAGGACGGCGACGATGTGTTTTTTTTTATTCTAATTAATAACTCAGAAATTCGGCAAGCAGCACGTCTTCCACCCATACGCAATTATTGAACGTCTCCACTGGTATGCAAGTAAAACTTGCATTCAATTTGCATACTCTCGACAACATGTTTCCAATGCAAGCAACTTGTACACAAAGGTGACGTCATACTTGCATACAAGACGCCTAATGGAATCGAGCCTTAAATGGGTAATGTTTTATTAGGCACTAAAAGGACATTTTATACTGGGTGTAAAAGACATGAGCAGTCAAAAGAAAACCACGTATTCTATACATCAAAATAAGACATATTTCAAAAAAAATATTGCTGGGAAATGATTTTTATTTTTTGGTGTTACAAAAAATTGCAAATTGTACCGCGCAATGTAAAGGGCTCAACTCGCACGGAACTCGCAAAACCGCGATAATTTTGCTTGACGGTGGCCCCGTTCGTTAGTGTCCGTGCGCATCGAGTGAGCTACATTGAACGCTAACGTTTTGAAGCCATTTTTTGTTATTAAATACTAAAAAAAATTATAATGTTTCTTTGGACAATAATTAAGAAATAACGTATAGAATACGTTTTCATAAAAAAATTTAAAAAAAAATTATGACTTTGACCTTCAATAAAATCGTAACTATCAATTTCCCAGGTATAGTCTAAAGGAAGAAAAATGTTATGACGGTGAGCAGAATACATGGTTCTCGTTTGACTGCTCATGTCTTTTACACCCTGTATATGAATTGCTAGTTACCGAAATCATTGATAGATGAGCTAGCTATGAATAGCTAGCATCCTAATTCCATTTGTGGTTGGCGTGATAATGTTCTCTTCATCTGGACCACCCATTATCTCAACATTAACAGCCTTCTTGGCCATGTTTATCATCTGATAGGTACACATTAATCCATCATTTCTTTATTCTTCCGCTTTTTCTAAATCTCAATGAATGTGGATGCATTCATTCTCAGCATTTTCTTTATAACATACGTAGGTTCCTATTCATTATCTCTTCTCATTACATGGCCATACCATGCTAATAATGCTATTTTCAAACTGTCTATTTTTGTAACTCCACACGACCATCGTAGATTTGAAAATGAACAATAAACAACAGTTTTATTATAATTTCCTTACTTCCTATTTTATTATTATTAGCGCTAAAAGCAAATAACAGAAAACTTAAAATTGTTTTTTTTTTTTTACGGCTTTCTTCTTAATTTCCTACATATCCTCTGCGGCGGTTTAAAGCTCGAAGGACAGCTTTCCATACTTTCCAGTGTTGTGCAGCTATAGATGCCTGTTTCCACGACATTCCAAGTGCTCGTAGCTCACAGTCAGCTGAGCGTCGCCAGGTCTCCTTGGGACGTCCACTCTTTCGTTTAACAGTGATACACTAGGTAAGAGCTTGTCGCGAAGGATGATTCTCGGGTCTTCAGGATGTCCAATCTACCGCCATTTACGCATGATTTTTTTCGCTATACTCGACCGAGTACACAGCCACCAGAGCTCAGTGTTTGTGATTGTTTTAGGCCAAAAGATCTTCAATATGCCTTAGACATTTGTTCACGAACACTGAAAGCTTGTTGGTCAGGTCTTTCCGGACAAATCATGTTTCTTCTATCACTACGTAAATAAACTATCTAATGATCTATGATACGGAATAATGAATAAACGTTAACTAAAATAAACTATTTCCTCAATCAAACCATTGTAATATTACTAATATTTTATTAGATTAAATTATAACGCAAAATTCGAATCCCACGGATTCGAACCTAACTCTTGGCTCTTATCTTCTTTCTGAGACATCATTGACCATTCCACTAAGAGGGAAGATCTAAATACTAGTTAGGTAGGTATCTATCTACCTACTTCTATTTCTAAAAGCAAAAGTTAGCGTGTCTGTAGGGTATAGAACTAGCGTAGCGCTCTCTGATTATTCTATAAATAAACTTTCGTTTCGACTTCTAGTTGTGTCGAAAACATGTCTATTTTTACCTTTACAGAAGCAAAAGACAATATCACCAAGGATATATAGGTAGGTAGGTAATGATGTGTGTTGTATACAAGGTTTACCTACGATGAATGTGTAAAGAAATTATATATTTATACCTAGGAAATGTTTCAGTATAGATCTACTTATCTATCTATGTGAAGTAATCTATTTACGGATGTTGCCCCAAGAGGCGAAACCGTAAGCCAAGGAGTTAAACCCAGATTTAGCGTTCAGAAAGTACCTACCTACCTACTTACCTACATAGATACTTACTATCACGCTCATAATCCAAAAAGAGATGGAACTGAGCCTTATCTGTCTTTGTTACACATAAAGCTACATCTGGCAGGATAGGCCAGTAAAGCTAAACTTTCAAACTAATATTAGTGCCTAGCCAAGTGCCTAATCTATTCCATCGAACGCTTTACGAATAGAATCTAATGTATGAAACTGATATAATGACTACTGAGAAAACACTATGGGGACCGTCATGTCAAATGTTAGAGTTGACGTTGTTATTCGCAGAAACACTTTCTAGCCTTTACTACTTGTACCTACCCAGTAGTCCCAGTAGGTACTCAGGAACTCAGGACAGGTTTCTGAGGTTTTTACTCTCTTACAAGATCGTATCACGAAAAAGGAACGCCTCTTTTTTTACTATGACTACGGAACAGCGGCTACGAAAAAGCTACAAACCGTAGCTGGTCCGAGCTGATAAATGTGCTACGACCTTAAAACATCTTAGCCACAAACCGTAAATCTTTGAAATTCTATAGGTTACATTTGATCCAAATAGTATAAACTAGCTGCCCCGACAGACTTTGTTATGTAAAAGTTATTGACATGTCGCAGTCTCTGCTTGTATTGGAAAAGAAAAATGTTGTTTTTAATATTTTCTTCGCAATTTTTACGTTGTTTGTCTCCAAAAGAACCTTCTTTGCAGCTTAGCGAAAATGTAAAAAAAACTGCCGAATCGTTCGAGATGTTCCTGAGTTTTGCGTCGTAGCAACACATTTGGCGATTCATTTTTATTTATACCTAGGTATAGATTATATTGCTAACGATCCAAAAGCAATGACTTACACATTTTCATCCTCAAATTACAATACCATTTTGAACAAATTCACCTGAACTTCCTGGTTTTTGTTACGGATGCTGAACAGCACGATTTCGCATGACATCACAATTTGCGAGAATCAGTTGACTGTGAACCGCGACAGTGCCCAGTAATCGTGCCTCTATGCGGCTAGGTGAGCGATTGTATAATTATTACATCATATATAAGAGGACGACGATGACGCCGCGGTCGTGCGTTCTTAGTAACGATCACGAAAGTTAAGCAACCAAGTGCGCGGTCGGTACTCGGATGGGTGACCGTTTTTTTTTCAACTCGATTTTATCCGTGCTTCGGAAGTCACATAAAGTAATTAAAGTATTTGGTCGCCATTAACATTTGTAATGTACTGTGGTTTGAGATAAGCCAAAACATAGAAATCTCGAAACCTTAGTACGAAGAACATCAAACTTGATCACGAATATAGCAGTACGAATATAAAAACGTAAAAGAGCAAACGCATTCATGTGCTTATAAAAATAAACTTACTTTGAAATGCTATTGATAAACCAATCGACAGCGTGCGCCGGTGTAAACTTACGTCACAACACGTAGCCACCTCACCACTTGGCATGGCGCCAGACACGTCATCTAGTGACATCAGGATCACTGTCCTAGCCCTAGAGACGCTGAGAGATAGTCAACAGAGAGACTCAGAGGAAAAAGGAGATTGACAGGGTGTGGACCAAACGTTGCCCAAACATGGGATAGGTACTTCTAATTTATTTTATGTATAAGTAATCTAAAAAATATACGCTCGCAGAGTTACTAAGTCCTACTTAGTTACAAGTTTTATTTAAGCTTTTATTTATTTATTTATTTCATTCAAGTTTACATGCTGACTTACAGTTATACCAAATCGTCAGTATGTTTAAATAATAAATTCATGCCAGAAAACTAAACAATTAATATCAATTACAAAATATACGATGTCAATACAGGAGGCAATTAAAATTTTTAATAAAATAAACATTGTTTCATCAAATCTTTGAATTTTCCCCCCTCCGATTTATTTCAGTGATATTTTCAGATATTTTATCATTAACGGTTGGAACCATAGATATATGAAACTATAGATCGGCAATATAAAAGAGAAAGAGCAACAAGCACGTTTATTAGAGCGAGATAGATAGACGAGACCATTTCACGTACACGCAGGCGGCCTAGATCGGCCTGTCAGTCACGTAGAAAAGACAGCAACTGTCAGACTGCAGTACTATTTTTCGCGTTGAAATTGTTTTGGCATGGCATCCTGTTCTTATGCTGCTTGACATAATTTCTGTATTACTGTTACAAATAAACGTGAATCAGTGAACCAACATGTAAGCAACAATAGCATTGCAAAACACGCCCTTATGACTAGTATTTAAGGTCGGTTAAAAGTTACTTCTATATTTTATATCAGCTGAATATAATATGCAGCAAACAGCGTACAGTGTTTCCTTGTATATAGTTCCTACTTATGGACATTTAATGATAATTTATATTGGCACAGAGCCAGTACTGTTTTAGCTCCATTCACTTTCAAAACATCTTGTTCGTGGGAATCGCCATCACATTTATACAATCACTCTCATAATCTCAAAATGGGTTGAGCAAACTTGAGGTAACATTTGGTTGCACATAAAGCCACATCTGGCATTATGAGCCATGCAGTGCCTCTAAATATTGTCAGATTGCCAGCCTGTAGATGTTAAACTCAAAAAGTTATAGTTACCTACTTCTCTATGAACCAACATCACAAGCCGACAAATGTAAATGTTTTTTTTTAGTGTTAAAAAGTAACAATTTTAGTTGTGTTTGGTATTATTATATTATCTGTGGTTCGTTATAAGCTTAATTTGCATGAGAAAAGTAAGGACTCGAGGTGAGGAATGTCTGGCGGGAAACGATGGCGTCTGGTCGTAGATGTTTGTTTCGATAATTCAAGAAGACATGGCTGTATGGGCTAGATACATTTGCTGTCCCGTAATACGAAAATTTAACAAAAAAAGCGGTTCAAAAGTTAATCTATTTTAGTTTGAGTCACAGTTTACTTGAGTTTGTTTACTAACTTTGAACATTATGAACGTCGACGTACGACGTGGATCGATCTATTGCAGGAAAAACATAAAATTGAAGCTTTTATACTCGATTAATAATATTTAGGTAGATACAATTTACGACAGTTTTCTAAATTTCGTACAGAAAACATCCTTGCTTACATCACGGGACGTAGACCGATGTCTGAGATACAAGCTCTGCTGAGTTCAAGGATCGATCTCTCATAAATCTCATATTCTTCTTTTTCTTAAATTAATGGCGTTCGCGTTATTTATCGCATTTCGCCAATATCAAGTGAAAATGTACTTTTAAATTATCAGACAATTGTACGGTAGATTGAGGTTAAAAATGGAGTCTCTCAACACGTGTTTTTACAGCAAGAACTCGGGAGAAACTCCTCTCTCATAATCTAAAGTACCTACACACAAGTCTACTTTCATAATAAAACAACGTAAACTTTACATAGGTACATAATGAAATTGTTTTAACAAAGGATCACACCAAATCACGTTATATATTACCAATTTTTCTCCACACTTCCTTTGCTTCTTTTCCTGCATACGTATTATACAACCCTCACTTTGTGAGGGGAGGTAGATGACCTGAATTTTCTGAGATAAGTTTATACGGATAACCTGCCTCCCCTATCTTTTAGTTGTATAATGTTATACCAGTGTACTGTATTTTGTGAGACAATAAAGACATTATATTATTAATATTATTTGATAAATAGATGAAAAATTTCATATTAGCAAGAGAATGAAAGTTTAAGTATTTTGTAAACAAAAGCCGATGCGTTTTACCCGCTCATTAGCAAGCAAATTAGATTACGCCATACGTGGCTTTAGTGACTCACGCGGAGTTACATTTTTTATATACCGATGATGTCTCCGAGATGAGACATCGATGTTTTTATTGAGATTTGGTTTTTGCCAAACCTAGTGTCGGCGGACCCATTGTCAACCAAAAAGATTTTAAGGCAGATAATAATAAAATAATAACAAATTAGGTGTTCAAATATTAAGGCTATATTGTTATTAAAATTACTTTATTGATGTATTTGTTGTTATGAAAATCTCATATAGTTTTACCTTATTCCTACAAGGAATGTTCAATATTAGAGTAAATATTTTTTTCACACGAGTTTACATAGACAGGTATCTACATCTTATCGGATAACAGGTTATTATAATATATGTTGCAATGCAAGTATGAAGTTCGATCGACAAACGAATGTAGTTTTCTCTCTTTCAGAATAGCTAGGTATTCAATTAATCCATTTTTGTCCAATAAGTCGAATTTTATCTATCGATATAGGTGCTTGGGGGTATCGGAGGAGGTTCTACACCACCGATTACCTTCTAGGAAATCAAACTGCACCCTAAAGGCACGGTAATTATTACCGTGCTAAAGGCCTGCGCAGACAAACGACTTCTGTCTGCGGAGCACTAAAATCCCCGGACTATCAGCTAAATGTCCACCAAAATCTTGACACAGACTAAACGTGTTGAAACTACTTGAAAAACACTCCATGAGCGAACATTCGTTTGTCGGAAGTTTAGTAAAACGAGTGCTTTGAAATATTTTAAGATAGAAAAGGTATACTGAAAAAAATTGACCTGCCTCATTCGGAAATCGAACCCGGCATCTTCCGCAATCCGGGCGGCTGCGTTAACCACTACGCTACCGAGGCACTGCTTTCGCTGAAAAAAAATACACTGAAATTGCCCGGATTGCGGAAGATGCTGCGTTCGATTCCCGCCTGAGGCAGGTGGATTTTTTTGTGTATTTTTTCTAGTATTAAAAATATTTACGCATTTGTACACGCAAAAATTATTCCATGATATTTTAAGATTACCTACGTTGTATTATAATTATTAGTTGAAGTCGTCGATGTCCTGCGTTATATCCTGCAGTTCTAGGCGTTCTAATAGGTTGGGGAAAAAGTTTCTTCGCATTTTTTAAGAAAATTCAAAACATTTTTTAATATAGTTTATTTACATTTAACAAAGTATGTAGGTACCATTTTGTTCGATAACTTTTTGCCATCTTGTAGGTAGGGACATGATCCAATTGCTATAGAAATTTTGGGACTTCTGGTCAAAATACCGCGACAAGTGGTTTTGGCAGTCCTCTCGTGATGTTAACCTGACACTGCCTAAAGAATTCTGAAGAGACCGAAACAGGTGGAAATCTGAAGGTGCAAGGTCAGGACTATACGGCGGATGCATTAACACCTCCCAGCCAAACTCTCTTAATTTTTGCTGAGTGGCTAAAGATGTGTGAGGTCTAGCGTTATCATGATTGAAAACCACACCCCTTCTGTTGATTAATTCCGGCCGCTTTCTCTCAACTTCTTGCTTTAATCTCATCAGTTGTTCGCAGTAGAGTTCAGAATCGATGGTCCTGCCTGGTGGTAACAGCTCATAATGAATAATGCCCTTCCAATCCCACCACACACTCAGCATCACCTTGTTGCGAGTTAACCCGGGTTTCGCCACAGTCTGTGAAGCCTGACCGGCCTTTGACCACGACCTTTTTCGCACGTTCTTGTCGTACGTGATCCACTTTTCATCACCAGTTATCAGCT
The DNA here is from genome assembly GCA_955850985.1 of Elophila nymphaeata. NCBI lineage: Eukaryota > Metazoa > Arthropoda > Insecta > Lepidoptera > Crambidae > Elophila > Elophila nymphaeata. Next base: position 16,485,363 of record OY039087.1, read on the forward strand.
TCTTCAAAAATGGTTCGGTTTCATTACGTCGTAATAAAGAATCACAAATGAGTACACGGTTCATTAGGTTTCTTTCAGTGAGCTCGTGAGGTACCCAAATGTCGAGCTTTTTTGTGTACCCAGTTTTTTTCAAATGCGCCAAAACTGTTTTGTGGTCAATTCCCAGTTCTTCAGTTACGTCGTAACTACTGACATGCCGATCTTTCTCCACTTTTTCAAAAATGGCATCCATTTTATCTGTAATAGGGCGACCAGAGCGACGTGCATCTTTGACATCAAAATTTCCGGATTGAAAACGCTTAAACCAAATTTGTGCTACTCTCACAGACACTGCACTAGGTCCATAAACATCGCAAATTTTTTTCGCGGCTTGCGTTGCATTTTTACCTTTTTTGTAGTAAAATTTTAAAATGTATCGAATTTCTTCATTAGATTCACTCATCTTGGCGGTACGAAAAACAAATGAAAATCACACATTTTCCTAATTTGAATTTGGAATTATGTTCATAAAAATTTAAACTTTCAATGATACCAAAACCAGCCAGATACAAATAGTATAGCCAAAGAGATTTTATTACAAGTTTATACATACTATAATGCGAAAAGACTTTTTCCCAACCATATTTTGACGGACAAGAAAGTCCGCGGACAAATGTCCCTCGTCTATGCAGCACTTAAGATAGACGGGGTGTAAAGGGCCTACATTTTCCATAGGTATCTACCCTACAGAGTATAAACAATCGCATGAGCAAGGGGTGGTCGCCAATCGGCAGGATCGGTTAACGCAAATATCTGGACCCTCGTCCTGGTTTCTGATTGGTCCATGGTGGCACTGTCGTAGAAACTGTCTCATTTGACCACCACGGCAACATGGGCGCGGGTCAAAGAGAGGCTATACTAACTACTGACGAAGTTTCATTAAGCAATTCTTGAACTACTCAGCACCAGCCTTTTTACGACTTTTTATTGACGCTCACACTATTATCTAGCCCAAATTAAGTAGATATCATTAAGAATTTGTGTAATGGATAGCGGACAAATATAAGTACATACCTACCTAATAGGTAATCTAGATAATTTATAAACAAACTTATATAAATATATAAACAGCCATGACCCAAGAACAAATATTCGTGTTAATCACCTATTCATCACACAAACATTTGCCGCTATCCGGACCGCCAGATATGTAGGCAATGTTACTGACCACTCCACGACGACGTTTTATTATGTTCCATAAATCGATTAGTTAAACTTTGCACACGTCGTTTTTACCTACATGAGCTGAAAAATCAGGTCTTGAGTAGGTAGAGTTACTAAGGTAATGTACATACCTATTGAGCGCAATGTGTATTAAATTATGTAAAATCCAAGCCGATATTACCGAACCCAATGAACGAGTGACCAACGTATTCTAAAAGTACACATTCAAAACAAACAAATCGAGAAAATCCAGACACAACATCGAATCGCGCCAACAATCGATATTGTTGTCCGCTTCCTCAATTCGGCAAATATAACTGCCCCGGTTTGCCAAAGCGAACAGATGCAATATCACTTGAAGCAGAAAATTGATATTGTTACCCTAATCGGCTGCGCGTTCGTTGCGAAATAGGTATCTTTTATTTCGGAGTGCGCGCACGCATGCGCCATACGCGCGGATATTTCGGGCCGGCTTCACTGCTCAAGTTACAGCTGTTTTAAAAACTGAGTTGCGTTTTTGGATGGCTGTGAATCATGGACATAAGAGGACGCTCATATGGAGCTCATCGCCCATTTTAAAATTGCGACGATATTGACATTATTTAGGATAGGTAGGTATGGTCTATTTGAATGGCAACTTTGAGCGGTAGAGCGCATTGAATAGATTCGTGTGTAGGTACTACCTACCTATGAGACAAACGAAATTCGTATTTAGATATGGATTAGTTTAAAGCGATCTTTTTAAATTATTCAATGTAAGCATAGTTAGGTAAGCTTAGTAGTTTAGTAGGTAGGTAATGCTTTGATTGGTATCTATCTGATGCCAAGCAATGAAAGCATAACAAGATAGCATCGAGCATATAACATGATAGCGATAGATTCAGTCATTTATTGGCGGACTTCTCTCTAAAGATCTTTTCCAGTTAACTGATAGCATAACAACGTTTAGAAAATTAGTTCTAGCGTGCGATGTAGGTAACTATATCTTCTAAATCACCATTAATTAATTACATACTACTTAATTAACGAAATAATTTTACATTGGTATCCAAAGGACATTACATTTTAACACCCATTCATAGCGTTTCTGACATTCTACAAAACGAATGAATCAAATAATTCCATAAACTATATATAGTGGCATCAAATGGTACCACACAATAAAAATTCTATATTTGTTTATGCTTTTCATGCTTATTTGGTCATGTCCAATTTTAAAACTGAGTAGGTACCTACTTACTTATAATTTAATTTTGAAATATACTTTAAAGAATTCACTTATTTGGTTGGGTTTGTTTTGGGCAGGTGAGTTCATAAATATCCACCACTTTGAGACTGCGTGGTTTTACTTTAAAAGGTACCTCACGTAAGTAAAGTATCTTTTAAAGTAGAACTAACCAATTGATAGATAATTTTAGGTACAGTTGTAGTTTTCGGTCATAATAGAATGGGAATAGATTTTGCCAAGCTGTAGAAGATCTATGAAACATGCAATCTATTGTAAAAATTTGTAAGTGTTCGATAGGGCAAATTGCCCAATTACTACCTACTATCTGATTATTAAGACGGGTGAATGTAGGTAGATCACAGAAAGAGCTTAGACCAAATAACATAAAAAAATTGGTTGTCTGTAAAGTCGGTTTACTGACGATAGTTGAACGTGACAACGTCTTAAGAAAATACTGATGGAATGGTAGCATTTTTCAAAAGAAAAATTTAATTTCATTTGTTTTGCCGGCCTTACATGGAACGCCTCAGAGCGAGGTAACGCCGCATGCGTCATGTTTTTTCGTGCGTGCAGCCGGCTCTATCGAATTATAAGACGTTGTCACGTCAAAAGCTGTATTGACATGAATACTGTTTGTTCCAGAAGTGATGCGGCGCGTGGCGTGCGCCGACGTGTGCCCCGCGCCGCCCGCTGCGCTTGCGCAACACAACAACAACAATAACAACAGGTTAGCTAACAACTCAACTATCAATGTCCCTCCTCTGCTAGAACCTATCTCATATTGCGCAATTTTTTGAAGTAGGCTTTCCCTCATCCAGCCGCTATAAACAGCGCCACGGGCCATTGTACAGTCACGCCAGTTTGCGCCCTATTTTGTAACCTACATATACTCGTATCAGTCAAAGCCAAGAAGCTTATATTTTACTGGTCAAAGTCAAAAAACTACACTTTTCATAACATAAAAAAGTATATAGTTACAGTTAATTTGACAACAACCCAGAAGCGATTAACAAGAGTAGGCCCTCAGACCTACGAGTTATGTAGTCATAGAAATCAATGATTTGGTTTCTTTTCAGAAATGTTTGCAAGTAGATACTAATTGTCCTTTTCACTCTGTTACAGGTCGGAGAACAAAGAGCTACTTCGACAGCAACTATTGTCGGCGAGTAAAGACCGGCTGGCAGAGAAGGCAGACCCTCCGAAGCAGAAACTCGTAAGAAATCGGCAGAAAAACCGATGGAAGCTAAAGTTCCACCACCAGGCACTGCCCCAGGAATACCTTGATCACTACGAGCGGAGTCTGCATAAAGAGAAAGCGAATGCCAAGCAGACACAACCAAAACCCAAGCCCGCGGAGAAAGCCAAGCCGGAACAGAACTTCGACATCAACAACATCACGAATGAAACCTTCAAAATATGGGCACAGAGGCTAGCTGGAATACAGAATGAGACTGGCTCATTGACTATGCCCAACGTACCAGTATTAAACATGGCAGCGAAGCCGCCAGCTAAAGATGAAAAGAAAAAGAAACATCCTACGATAGCTCCCAGCAAAATCGTCACGTACGAAGACTTGCCGTATATGGGAGAGATGACTTTGAATAACTCCAAACCTAGGCGTGGCAGGAAGCCAAAGAAGGCGGACATTTGCCATTTGATTTACGAGAATTATGGAACTGTAGTGCCGGGACAACCCCCTCCCACGCAAGATAGACTAAACCCACTAAGTATGTGTACTCAGTATAGATCAGAAAATGCTCCTGTCAGTACTCCCAAAACAGATTTACAGAATAAAATAATATCAAGTTTATTAGAAAGAAAATTGTCTCAAGAGAACAAGAGGCGATTAGAATCATTTTCTCCGCAAAGATTCAACAGTCCCGACGAACCAATGCCTGAAGCGCCACCAACGATACCTGGTCCGTTGCACAGCGATGACGAACCACTCAATTTATGTATAAGAGACCTCCATGATCTGAAGATACAAATACAGAAGAAGTTTGGCAATATTTACCCATCAATGCCGGAAGTCAAAACTGAAACTGACGCCGAATTAGAACAAGAGAGTTCAAAGACTGTTCAAAAAAACGCTATCTCTGTCATACAGAGGAATACGAATCTCTTATCTTCAACCGCAAGTAGTTCTCCAGATCTTTCGCGGCAACCGAGGAATATATCTCCCGCGTTATCCGAGCCTGTACAGTCCACTTCAAGTCCGGATGGGGAGGGAAAGTTCCCTGGTTACGTATACTGGCCCAATGCAGGAATATATATGCACCCTTTAGCTTTACAAACTCAACTTCTGTATTATCAAAGACTAGCGGCGGCGGGACAGTTGCCTGCAGAGGAACAAGAAAGACTTTTTTCAACCCCCAGTAGTATAAATGAAAGTGCGTCGACAGAGGCTAATTCATCACCCGATGAAAGTAAAAGCAAATTAGTTCTCAAGCAAATATCTGAACTTTTAGACCCAAAAGTGATTAAGCAAGTGGAAGAAGCTAAACGCAGTCCTGATCAAACGAAAATGAAGAGAGCGTCTCCTAATCCGATTCCTGGGCCAGTGAAAAGGAAACGTTCTGCGATATTTATTCCGCCAATGCCAACTAAAAGTAGCTCGACTACGCCTACAACTGAAGTAAGCATTTGCAAGTTTAAATTCACTGGGGGTTCCAAGCCTTCGTTACAAGAAAAGAAGATGCTATCAGTGGACTCGGGAGGTAACTTCAGATACTACAGTGGAACCGGAAACAAGGGTAATAAAGGCTATGATTACTTACAAAGAGATTCGAATCAGGGGAGGAATGTAGAGGCAGAAGCGTCAGTGTCTACAGTCGCGAAAGCAGAAGCACAAACTCCTGCTTTAAGCAAGGAAGAACTGAACAAGAAGAAAAGAAAGTCCCGCAAAAGTTTACAGAGAGAGAAATTGGAGCAAACTTTCAAAGAGAAAGGGTTCTTGATACAAACTCAGCAACTGCAGTCGGCTGAGGGGGCGACATATTGCAAGTTTAGGCAGCTAAGGAAATTCACTAGATATCTATTCAGGAGTTGGAAGGATTACCTTCCAGGGGAGTTAGAAGAAAAACCCAACACTGAAACGCCCGCTGAACAGCAAACGTCTCCAGCGAATGAAGAAAACGCTGGGGAATGGGGCTGATTTTGAATTAAGCCAAAGATGTGAATGTTTATACGTGGCTGCTAAAGACTTAGTGGCTGACTGATGCATTTATTAATGTTTATAGTGAGATATAGAACTTCTTAATCGCCACTCCGTCCAAGTAAAGTGCCTTTGGTTACAGTTTTGTGTGTACCTAAGAATTTTAAGACATCCGGGCATTGCGTTAGGCTCAAAGACATTTGGATTGCAATAAATTTAAGTATTATTAGGAGTGAGTTACATGTGTATTGTTAAAGCTGTGGATTCACTGGAAGACATATACTGGGTGTAAAAGACATGAGCAGTCAAACGAAAACCACGTATTCTATACATGAAAATAAGACATATTTCAAAAAAAATATTGCTGGGAAATGATTTTTATTTTTTGGTGTTACAAAAAATTGCAAATTGTACCGCGCAATGTAAAGGGCTCAACTCGCACGCAACTCGCAAAACCGCGATAATTTTGCTTGACGGCGGCCCCGTTCGTTAGTGTCCGTGCGCATCGAGTGAGCTACATTGAACGCTAACGTTTTGAAGCCATTTTTTGTTATGAAATACTAAAAAAAATGATAATGTTTCTTTGGACAATAATTAAGAAATAACGTATAGAATACGTTTTCATAAAAAAATGAAAAAAAAAAATTTGACTTTGACCTTCAATAAAATCGTAACTATCAATTTCCCAGGTATAGTCTAAAGGAAGAAAAATGTTATGACGGTGAGCAGAATACATGGTTCTCGTTTGACTGCTCATGTCTTTTACACCCTGTATAGAGAGATATTATGGCTATAGAATAGAAAAATTGTGATAATTGTGCAGGATTATTCGTCATACATTAACAACTTTTCCATTGAAGTAACTCTGAAACCGCGAAAAAGATTTAAACTATTCCAGTTTACAAAAGAGTATGGAACAGTAGATTTTTTCCTCGCGATTCCAGTTTTCCTTCCATAGAAAAAGTTTTTTGTATTGTTGAGGTCTTCAAATGGTTTGGCTTCAAAAGGTTGTTGATGTATGGACAAATTATCCTTCATAATATCGAAAGGATCTACCCATTTTAACCAAAACCGTTACATAAGCTTCTAATTACAAATTATAAATTCCTGTCTTAAAAAATATTCCAGATTCCATAGTCAATCAAAATTTTTGATTAATTCCTTTACAAAGGAGAAATAAGCTTTCTTTAATTGTACAATATACTTATTTTTAATCACAATCATAATCGCAAAATGAGTTGAGAAGAGCTGGCAATAAGGATCATGCAATGCCTCAAAATAGCTACAGGTTATCAACAGCTCATATAATGTCCCCACCGAGGGGCTCGAGCCTACCCCACATTAGGGGCGATTAGGCCTTAGTCAACCACGCTGGCCAAGTGCGGGTTGGTCGACTTCACACACAACCTAAGAATTTCTTCATAGGTGTGTGCAGGTTTCCACACGATGTTTTCCTTCACCGTAAAAGCGTCGATTAAACGTACATATGAATTCAATACTAATAGCTACAGGTTGCCAGCCTGTTAACTACATAAAATGGGCATAAACCAAAAATAACTAACTTTCAGTGAAACAATAAACAAAAGCTGATGCGCGTGTCAGTAATAAAATTGCAGATAGCCCCTTTTCACACGAACCTACTACTAGCTACAAAGAAACACGTTTTATATTAGACCGAGACTCGCCCCGGCTTCGCACGTACAGTACAGAGTCATTAGAATTATACTTTATATTTTAAATAATTCTAACTCGCAAATTTTATAGAACAGGTGCGTACGTAAACAAAGTATTACCATGTTCAAAAGGTTTAAAATATCATTTCATTGTGTTAATGTCCGAAATTCTCTGTCCGAAAACCACCAGTTTTATAGTTACTGAAGTTTATAGATTGGCAATGAATCGACTAAGGGCGCGACTAAAAAAAAGAAACCAATATGTGAGTAATGCGCATGTGTCCGTGAAAAATAGTACTGGAATCTGACAGTTGCTGTCTTTTCTACGTGAGACCGACTTGGGCTGCCTGCGTGTACGTGAAATTGTCTCGTCCATCTATCTCGCTCTAATATACGCGTTAGTATGCTCTATTTCACATTACCAATGTAGTTTCCTATATCTAAGGTACCACACCTTTTTTGCTCATCACTCATGTAAAAGTGACAGCGGTTTGTTTATATCAATTATTCTTTATCAAATTTGGCTAAGTATAGAACATCTTGTAAAACATGTGCCGAGGCTTCCAAAGCTCCAGTGAATACACAGCCTAATTGACTTCGAATATTATTCAATAAGTACAAATATTACTGTAATTTTATTAATGCATTTTTATTTATTTATTTATTGTAATTGGGTATTCTATGTAAAATTTCAGTTGCAACGCTCCAATTTTCCCAGAGTAGAAATATTGTAATAAAAGTTACTAACAAAACTAGTCAATTGACACCTTTAACTTAAGCTTAAGTTAAACATGTACATATAAAAAACGAGTTACTCTAGTCATTAAAGTTAAGTTTTCTACTTATTTGTTACTTGTTATTAACTTGTACAGTTCTAATGAATGTAATATATTAAAGATGTTTTATACCAATTAAAAGGCGTTTTGTACTCAAATAAACTTTATTGAAAAAAACATATAAAAATGCCATAGAAGGAATGTAAACGTCCCGAAATAAACATTAACCAAGTTTAATGAAGTGTAATTTATTTAGACGGAACCCCAAAAATATTTGCAATGGTCCCAAAAAATAATCAGTTTTAACCGATCAATAATATACATACTTACATAAATTTTTTAAGATAACTGAAATATTTCATAAACCAGGTTTTGTAACTTTCATAGCAATATAACATTTTTATAACAACATACACAAGATAATGTATAAAAGTTTTACATTATGTTGTAATACACAACAAAGTATAAAAGTTTGAAAAAAAAATTGATAACACACAACAGTCGCTAAATCTTATACCAATAAAGGAACTACTCAGCAAATTTATTATCATTATTATTATAATGAACGAATACGAACAATCGTCAATAGATGGCGCCACATAGTGACGTTATATTGAACGCTGATTGGTCAATTCAAATAGATAAGCGTTTTCTTGATCGACCAACGAGAAATATTATTTTACACTTATGACAATCATAAATAATGATTTGTAATGGCGTTGTTACTGTTCGCTGGTTGAATTAGCACAACATATTTATTTCTTAATTATTATCAGTCTGTTTGATGAATAAAGCAATGCTTTTTGTTGTGGAATTTAAAAAAGCATGGCGCAATTTCAATTAATTTGTACGCTTATTTGAGTACTAAATCGAAATAAATTGGAATGATATGAAAATCAGATTAAGTAATTAACCTTTTTAACGTCGTTGTATACCCTACGCATATAGAATCGTATTCACAAACAATACTTCTCTAAGTAAAACACCAATACTATGCGAAGTAAAGCATTTCTCAGTGCATTCCGTATAGCAAGACTTTTAATTCAAAAACAATACTGAAACGACTCATAGATAAGTTAACGCATTGCGTTGAACTGTGATTGGTTCGTTTCTGTTGCGTAGTTCACTTCGTTGGATGGAAGTAGAGTGTCACAAACTTATCTGACGCGGCGTCAAAAAACAGACAACAATTAACCCATAGATTTTGACATATCTATTTCTTACTTAATTAATGGTGTCGCGACACATAAGCGTTTCGTATTTTGCGAATGTCAAGTGAAAATGTAACTAAAGTAACAAAAGTTGTACGGTTGATTGAGGTTAAAAATGGAGTCTCTCAACACTTGTTTTTAAAACAAGAACTCTTGAGAAACTCTTCAATCTACTTCCAATTTTAATCTTTTGACATCTCAACCTGTTCGTTGCGTAACATAGGTAGATAACTACCTTAGCTGTGCGTTCATTTTAAAGTACCTGCATTGTGCCGATATCCACTCAAGTATTGTCTGTGAATGTGCGTTCACGAGCGCTGAGACCTCTAGTACTCTGAGACCATAGTAATGTTTGTGAATACGAGCAATAGTTCTTTCAAAATCTAGTGATGTAAAAGAGATTACCTCCAAAGAACAGTAACATTTCAAAGTGAAGCTTACGGACTAGGCTTTAAGGATGGCTTTAGCTGCGGCGACGATGTGTGGGGCTGAAATGCCGTATTTGTCAAGCAGGGCCGCGGGGGGACCCGAACGTGGGACTTCGCGGACGAAGATGTGCTTCACTATGATATCCCGTTCGAGAGCTACCGCTGATAGGACCGCTTCACCGAGTCCACCTGAAATTGAATAGAATATAATGAGATATTTTTATCAAACTTAACCATGACTCGTGAACGTGAGCGTGGAAAAAACTATTCGTGTACCATTAGGAAATATTAAGATTTAATATTAGATAAAATACACTGAAGAAAATCGCCCTGCCTCAGGCGGGAAAGAGAAAGACCATACTAACACGTATATTAGAACGAGATAGATAGACGCGACCATTTCACGTACATGTAGAAAAGAGCAACTCTCAGACTGCAGTACTATTTTTCATGCACATATACGCATTTCTCACCCATTGGTGCATTTTTTGGTCTTGCCATAGTCGATTAATTTCCAATCTATAAACTTCAGTAATTATATGTTTCAACTCAAGCTCACTCTTTTCATTTTGATTTACAGTTCTGTGACTTAAGCCAGCGACTTATCTAACGACATCTCACGACTCAATACCGTAAGCGACTTTAGGCGAAGTCGTGCGAACTGGCGAAACTTCGCCTGACATATCTGGCAACATCACGATATAGTATGTCACAAGGCAGACATGGCAAGGCGATGTTGCCAGATATATCGAGCGAGGTCCGGTAACGTCGCGCCCTAGTGTATCTGTGGCTTTAGATATAACATGTTAAGACATTGCAAAGTAGTTACTTTTCTATTTGAACCGATATTTTAGTGTTGGTCGCATTACATCTACAGTTGAAACTTGAGGTTAAATCAACGCAGGATATCTAAGTGTACACCTAAACTAAAATAAATGCATTTGATTTGATTTATAGGTTTTTTACGCTCGCATCTTGAAATGCTCTCTTTCTTGTTTCACTAATAACTTTCCAATCATTTTTAATTAGAATAGAAAGCTGTCGGAGATTGAATTTTGTCAATTTTTCATAATTCCATCTCAAATAGAAATATTCTGATTGATGTAAACATCTCCCAAGAAAAGAATATCTATGCGCTTTACTGTTTAGTCTTCTGTATTCTTTTACAGGAGAGAATTAATAAACATCTCCGAAGAAAAGTTTAGATATGCGTGTTTGGGACTGCATAGTTGTATGCAACATTACTATTTTTTGCTTTTTATTTTGTTCCTTTGTTCCTATGTTTGGGTACTACAAAGTGTCGGTGAGATGTTTAATTTTTTTTAAATATTTTATAAAGAATTGTTTTGGTCGACAGTTGTGAAATAAAATTTGCAGTCTCCAATTCTTTACTTTAAGTATTTTTCACAGTAAATTTTTTCTACTTGTTTATTATAATAAAAGCAAAAAAACATGCGCTTTCCTTTATTGTTTAGTCCCCTGTCTTCCCCTAGAGGAGATGAGATATAGCTATTACTATAAGTACTCACCAGCCTGATAATGGTCTTCAACAACGAGGATTCTTCCTCCGGCAGCGTGGGCATGCTTCACCACAGCCGCTTCATCGAGAGGCTTGATGGTGAATGGATCCAGTATACGGACTTCCACGCCTGGACAACGGAAAAGTATGATGATAATAATAATAATCATCTTTATATTCTTTTCTCACTCAGAAAAATACAAATGAACTTAACCTAAAGTACAATGTCATTTTAATATTCTATGGATAAGGTCCCGTCTCAGCACTTATCCATGACAGGATTTTTTTTCATGTTTTTCGTTTTCTATTTAATTTGGTATCAATTTCAATCATAACAAAATGTTTTATTTTAAATAAAACATTTTGTTATGATTGAAATTCTACGAAACAAGTATATTATTCGAAAAACAGTTACGAATTCCATACCTTCTTCCTTCAGTTTATCAGCAGCGGTTATAGCTTCATGTAGAGTGATTCCAGCGCCGATCAACAAAACTTTGTCCTTGGGTGACTCTCGAACAATTTTAGCTTGGCCCACCTACAAAATTAGAAAATACATTTGTTATATTTTATATTCACGAGGAGGACATGTCCATGGGATCCCTTTCGTTGACATAATGCATTTATTCCTAAAATACTTTGACATAATGAATTTGGCATATTATTATTTGCATAATAATACTTTGGCATAATTGATTTTTGGCTGCATATGTAGTTTGGCATAATTGTAATTTAGACTAATATATTTAAGCATAGCGTTTTTAGGCATAGCCCATAGTCGCATAATAGTATTTTGTCGAGAGTTGAGAGTTTTATGCACCTACATGGCTGAGTGATGGGTAGGTTAGGGTTATTTTTTTTATGACCGGGCGGAGTGCACTGTTTTTGGGAGAGTCTAGTGTTTTATACACCTACATGACTGAGTGATGGCTAGGTTAAGATGATTATGCTTATATTAGTTATGGTTTGATACCATTATGCCTTTTTAAAATTATGGTAGTGAATGCTATGCTCAATCATTATTATGCAGATTGTATTTATGATGAAAACAATAATGCTAAATTTGTTATGGCTAAAAATTTTATGCGTAAGTATCATTACTTAGTATAAATTACCATATGCCAAGATATTTTATGGTTTAAATTTTTATGCAAATGGATAGTGAACCCATGTCCGTCCATGTGTCAATTATTTTTAATTGTGAAAATTCGAAATAAAGAATAATCAGAAATTTAAGAACAACGCTGTACAATATTGAAAGGATTAATACATATCAAATAATGACATCCTAACATTTTTTTAAATCTATTTTAGTTTTCTACCAATAAGATAAATGATCTACCAAATATAACATAAATGATTCATGCACTATTAATTAGGAATTACAAAAGTGTCAATAAAAGATACACATATAAAATTGGAATAATTAAATATCATGTAAAATGGGTGAGTGGATTTTTTTATTCTTGTAAAGGGGGCTGTAGTCCATGAAAGGTTGGGAACCTCTGTTATAGTGTCAATATTAGTAATTTTATTTTATTTTATCCATTGGCAAGTAAGTATTAGGAGTTTCTTCTGTAAAAACACATGTTGAGAGACTCCATTTTTAACCTCAATCTACCGTACAATTGTCTGTTACTTAAGGTACATTTTCACTTGACATTGGCGAAATGCGTTACATATCGCGAACGCCATTTAACCTCTTCAGACCTGAATTAGTGTTTCGTCTTTAAAATATATTTGATTGATATTTTTGAATAGGGGGAGGTTATTTATATCGTTTTTGACGTTTTTTTTTTTATTTTTGTAAATTTCATATCTACACATATTTCTTGACTATTGTTTAATATAACTTCATCTTAAGAATGTACCAAATGTCATAAAAAGTTTATATTTCAACTCTGGTAATAGCCCTTCATAATAAGAGTATTTTTAAACTATTTCCGTTGAAATGGACACCAGGTCCGAAGAAGAAGAAGTGGGTGGGTATTATTATTACTTATTGAGATTATTTACCTTGAATGTTTCATCGTTGGGGTAGACCATGCTGGTGTTGGGACGAGACGTACGGATGTAGCAGATGCCTTTAGTGTTGGCAGCCAACTCCACGGCGCGCTCCGTTGATACCGCATCACTGAGTAAATACAGGACTTCACATAAACCACGGTCGCGGAGCAGAGATAATTTACTAATGGTCTTTATAAAATTCTGTGAAACGAGAGCTTACTTGTAAAATACAAAAATATCGGCAGTGGTCTCCCCTTGACTTTCTCGTATACTGGACGACCCAATAGTTGATAGAAACCTTATATTTTGATGTCATACATGCATGTTAAATTTTGGTCACCCATCCGAGTAAAGACCGCGCACTTGGTTGCTTAACTTCCGTGATCGACGACTCAAAAGTTGATAGAAACCTTATATTTTGATGTTATACATGCATGTTAAATTTGGTTGCAATAAGTTAAAGCATACTCGAGTTATCGTGCTAACGCACAGACACATACACCAGACATAATCCCAAAAACGTGTTTTTTGGACTCGGGAGGTCCAAAGCGTGTAAATCCGTCAAAATCTCGAGGTGGAATTTTTTGACGATTACAAGACTTCCTCTATACTACGAATACGAGAAATTAAAAAGGTTTAAATAGACTGTACTAAGACAGTAGCGATAGGAACAGCTCGGAACAGCGCAAGGTCTTCCAGGGATATCCTCGCCGATACTGGCACTAATACTCACGAGGGATAGAACACAGTAGCGGTGGGCACAGCTCGGAACAGCGCGAAGTCTTCCAGCCCCATCTGCGAGGGATATCCTCGCCGATACTGACACTAATACTTACGATGGATAGAAGACAGTAGCGGTGGGCACAGCTCGGAACAGCGCGAGGTCTTCCAGACCCATCTGCGAGGGACCATCCTCGCCAATACTGACGCCGCAGTGGGAACCCACCAGGTTGATGTTGGACTGGCTGATGGCGCCCATACGGATCTAGTTCAAGACAATTTTCTATTATTGAACAGCTAGCTTGCTCTCACTAGTTCGAGTTAGATTTTTTTTCTCATTTTTTCGACCGTCGAACTGGAGGACCAAAAATCACATTAGATCTACTTTTTTGTCAAATTCTCAATATTACGGGACGGTAAAGGAATCTAGCCCATACAGCCATGTCTTCAGTTTTCTTCTTTCTTGTTTTTTAGGGGTGTTTATAGTTTGATTTAAACTGTTAATGTATTTGTTCTGTTGTTTTTTTTTTCAGTGTTGTTTTCGATCTGACCGTTTTAATTATGGACATTGAAAAATGTATTAACAGGCTACCACTGTATAAAAAAAAAATGTTACGATATGCTTCGAAACAGAAGATTAGCGAAGGGCTATGGGAAAAAAACTAAATTTTTAAGTTGCATTTTAATTTACTTTAATTCTGTCGAAGTCCCCGGTTGTTTGGGGTACTTTTTGTGCGACTTACTTTTAGTTCATTGTATGTGTTGTCATTTTAAGGTATGTGATCTGATTGACGGCCCAAAAAGTGCCCCGGGAATGTCTTTGTCTGCGCAGACCTTAGATTTAAATTAGATCTTAAGCGCACGTTCGTTTGCCGTAGATTCATGCAATGATTTTGATCTTGTCTAGCGTATCTTTTTTCCAAAAAGTGAACTTGTGGAATGTAAGAAAAGTTTACCTGGTCGAAGGTCCTGGTGAAGAAAGCTGCGAAGGTTGAGGCGAACACTACGGCGCGGTCGCGGCAGGCGGCTCCTGTTGCCACGCCCACAAGGTTCTGTTCCGCGATGAAGCATTCCACGTATCTAAACGGATATTACAATTCAATTTTGTTCCTAATTCTCATCATCATTTCAGCCGAGAGACGCCCACTGTTTGATATAGACCTCCCCCAAGGATCTCCAAACCGGTCGGTGCTGCACTGCTCGCATCTAGTGGTTTCTCGCGACCTTTAGTAGATCGTCAGGCCACCTTGTGGGACGCTGTGTCCACAGCGACCTTTACCAGATCGCCGGGCCACCTTGTGGGACGCTGCGTCCACAGCGAACTTTACCAGATCGCCGGGCCACCTTGTGGGACGCTGCGTCCACAGCGAACTTTACCAGATCGCCGGTCCACCTTGTGGGACGCTGCGTCTCCCGCGACCTTTACCAGATCGACGGTCCACCTTGTGGGAAGCTGCGTCTCCCGCGACCTTTACCAGATCGACGGTCCACCTTGTGGGACGCTGCGTCTCCCGCGACCTTTACCAGATCGACGGTCCACCTTGTGGGACGCTGCGTCTCCCGCGACCTTTACCAGATCGACGGTCCACCTTGTGGGACGCTGCGTCTCCCGCGACCTTTACCAGATCGACGGTCCACCTTGTGGGACGCTGCGTCTCCCGCGACCTTTACCAGATCGACGGTCCACCTTGTGGGACGCTGCGTCTCCCGCGACCTTTACCAGATCGACGGTCCACCTTGTAGGACGCTGCGTCTGTCGCGACCTTTACCAGATCGACGGTCCACCTTGTGGGACGCTGAGTCTCCCGCGACCTTTACCAGATCGACGGTCCACCTTGTGGGACGCTGCGTCTCCCGCGACCTTTACCAGATCGACGGTCCACCTTGTGGGACGTTGCGTCTCCCGCGACCTTTACCAGATCGACGGTCCACCTTGTGGGACGCTGCGTCTCCCGCGACCTTTACCAGATCGACGGTCCACCTTGTGGGACGTTGCGTCTCCCGCGACCTTTACCAGATCGACGGTCCACCTTGTGGGACGCTGCGTCTCCCGCGACCTTTACCAGATCGACGGTCCACCTTGTAGGACGCTGCGTCTGTCGCGACCTTTACCAGATCGACGGTCCACCTTGTGGGACGCTGAGTCTCCCGCGACCTTTACCAGATCGACGGTCCACCTTGTGGGACGCTGCGTCTCCCGCAACCTTTACCAGATCGACGGTCCACCTTGTAGGACGCTGCGTCTGCCGCGACCTTTACCAGATCGACGGTCCACCTTGTGGGACGCTGCGTCTCCCGCGACCTTTACTAGATCGTCGGTCCACCTTGTGAGACTCTGCGTCTCCCGCAACTTTTACTAGATCGTCAGTCTACCTTGTGGGACGCTACTACCAACGCTGTGTCTCCCGATATGTGGTGGCCACCTGAGGACCTTTACGCCGTAGTCCTCGCAATTTGCCCACTGCCACTAAGGTTCGCAATTCTTAGGGCTATGTCAGTGATCTTGGTTCTCCTGCGGATCTCATCATTACTGATATGATCACGCAGAGAAACTTCGAGCATAGCCCTCTCCATTGCCCTTTGGGTGGGACACCTTGAGCCTTCTTATGAGGCCCATTTGTAAGCGGCCACGTTTCAGTTTCGCTCGCACTCCACTTCCGCTCACCATTAGGTGGAATAGAGTCATTTGCTAGACCTTTTCATAGAATATTTCTTTTCTGATCTATCATTTTCCGTATTTGTAAAATGAAACCATGACTGTCGGTCCCCAAATTTCAGAATCTACGCACTGTTTTGACGTGAATCGACTAAACTTCTTTAACATTAGCAGGATATTGATCTTACCTGTCTGGGTAGGCGTTGCGGAGTTTGTCACTGAAGGTGGAGTTCTTGGTGTCACCGTCCAAAG
Source organism: Elophila nymphaeata (assembly GCA_955850985.1). Classification (NCBI taxonomy): domain Eukaryota; kingdom Metazoa; phylum Arthropoda; class Insecta; order Lepidoptera; family Crambidae; genus Elophila; species Elophila nymphaeata. The sequence continues at coordinate 16,502,190 of OY039087.1, forward strand.
CAATCACACTGTGAAAATAAAAAGCAAATAAATATTATTGTAGGAAACTGATAGAAAAATGTAGTAATAGTGTTTACTTTCTATGTAATGTTTTGATATGTTTTGTTAGATTGATCTTCTTAAGATCTAACTTACCGCATGTTCGTGTCGGCGATCTTCTTCAAGGCCATGCCATAAGCGAGTCGAGTGGCGACTTGTTCCCCGGGCTTGTATGAAGGCGGAGACGAGAGGGTAATGTCCCCGATGTGGACCTTCGGGGCTTCGGCGAGGGGCGGGGACGCCTTGAGGGTCACCGCGTTGTTCTTGATCAGGGATTGTAAATGCTGATGGAAAATAAAAAGACACTCGTCAGAATTTCTTTCAACAACCTGATTGTATGTCATAATTTGAAATTTTGATATTGCACTACGTACAATAGCCCCCCATCCACTAGCGTTCATTACGTATGACTTGTCCTCATAGATGAAGTATAGAGAATGATCGTAGGGATAAATAAAACCGTTGAGGCACTAACTAATGTCATCTCTACATGCTTTCCTGCAAGTTGTAAAAAAGACAAGGTCGCGTCGTGCGAGCGCGATGGAAGATACAAAAAGATTTTAACACTATCGTTTTTTCGCGCTTCGCCCATTTACTAGAATTCATTCCTTATAGATTGGACATTCCGGCAGGAATAAACGATCGTGGATGGGGGGCTGATGACGTTCAAATACGGCAAACCGTAATTATATACAACATACCGGTAATTTCCGACGGGCTTTTAAGGAAGAGTTCCATTTAATGTATCTTGTGTCACAACATATCAAATACTAGAAACTTTACTGGGACATAAAGTAAGACTTTTAACCATTTAAAAGTATTACTGTTGATAATTTGCGGCAACGCTATACATTTTGGCACAGCGTGTTAATACTTCCAAGGCGCTACTCGAATTAAGGAATAATAATACCCTCAGGTGGAATGGAGTCATTTACTAGATCTTTAGATAAAAAAATAAATAATAGACTTTTCTTAAAAATAAATCAACTTAATTTATAAAAGAGATTTGCCTTTTCTTTGTTCCCATAATAGTATAAAATAATTTTGAAAGGAAAGTCTATCCCACGTTCTTAATCTTATGGGGGCCGTTTCCTCTTCACATCGCACTTCAACCCAACGGTATCTTTTGTGTCTTTCCTTTCCTTTTACTCCTGTTGTTCTTTCAATATGTAGCCCATCAGTGTATCCCACGTTAAGAATTACACTGCATCTAGATAATTAAAAAACGGCGAAGTCAGCGCTAAAATACAAATTACCTTAATAACTTTGTCTCCTTCAGCTCCCAAGGCTTTTCCGTGCCAGTTTTCTAGATCCTCAATGCCAGGGAACCCTTTGCCCTTGAAGGTCTTAGCTAGAACACAGGTAGGTTTGCCGCTGGTTGTCGCCGCTTCATCGAACGCCTTCACCAGTTCCGAGACGTCATGCCCGTCCACTACGATGGAGTGGAAGCCGAATGACTTGACACGAGCGTCGTAGATGTTGAGCTGGTGGAGGAAAATTATTTATCTTATTATGAGTTGTATTAAATGCAAAATTAATTTAGTGTTATTGGTGTTTTAACAGTTAATGTACAAGTTCGTAGCCAAATACAAGCAGTAGCGGCAGCAGACGATGTGTCGTCGCGACACTACTGGTTTCTATGTATTTATATGAAATACCTTCCGTAGGTAGCAGGTAGGTTCAGTATATCGGCGATAAATACATACAATTCCTGCTGATGACGTGTCGCGCTAGCTACGAAGTGGATAATGTTATTTTTATTTTTCTTAAACCAATTTTAATAAAATTTGATGCAAATATAGATTAAACGTTGGGATAGGACATAACATATGCTACCTTTTACCGTGAAAAAGAAGCTTGAAGTGGTGGAAATAAAGGACGAAAGTTTATATGGAAGTTCGTCATTTGTGAAGATGAAACCACGAAACTTAGAATTTAGGCAACCAAGTAAGTACTTACCTAAATATTGTTTTTTTTTGTTTGGCAAGTTTAGTTATGGAATTATTTTATTTTTGCGTTTACAAACGCGTAAATATTTTTAATACTAGAAAATATGCACTGAAAAAAAAATCTACTTGCCTCAGGCGGGAGTCGAACCCATCCGCAATCCGGGCGGCTGCATTGACCATTACGCCACCGAGACACTGCTTTCGCTGTCGAAATTTGTCAGTGCTTGGTGCTTATGGTATGGTATGGTATAAAATTATTGCATAATGTAAGGTAGTTTCATCTTAACTGGGCGTCAAATATTTGCAAAAATATTCCCGTCTCAGCACTTATCCATTACAGGATTTTTTTCCATGTTTTTCGGTTTTCTATTTAATTTGGTATCAATTTCAATCATAAGTACCTAAATTCCAAGTTTCGTGGTTTTAGCTTCGACAATCAAGAACTTACATTAAAACTTTCATCTCTTCAGACCATTTTAAGCCCTTTTTTCGCAATAAAATGTAACCTATATGTTATATTGAAGTGTGAGCTATGTTATTGTAAAGCATTATGGAATAATTTTTGCATTTACAAACGCGCGTTTTTCTAGTATTATTGTAGTTTCATTAAAATTCATTCAGTGGTTTTTGCGTGAAAGAGTCATACACCCATACAAACTTTCGCGTTTATAATATAAGCAGGATAAGAAGAAACAAACATACATACAAGCACGCTCATAATCCCAAAAAATATTGAACAGAGTCATAGGTAACATTTGATTACTTAGAAAACACATTTTAAATGTATACCTACTATACTAGTATAGTATTATATTATCTGTGATAGACAATAGATAATACAAAGACATTTCATGATTATAAAAAGTTATCAATTATCATGTCATGGCATATTTATAACGATTGTAGTATATTTACGATAAGTGTCACAATGATTTTACAGTTTTCATAAAGTATACTATAATTACTATCACACAATTTGTCTACGAAATCGATATTAAAAGAGATATCGCTTTTTATTGTGTTATCTAATACGCATTAATGATCTCATAATTGGCTTCTAGATTTATAACTTGATAAAACGAATTTAATTTTCAAACGTATAAGATATGTTTAAAGCACTAATATTAATCATATTATATATTATTATCTGATTTAATTTGGCTTGGATTTAGTAATTTTACTTGAAAAAAAAAGTTTAATATGAAACTGTTGTTTCTCTTGGATTTTTCAGTGATAATTGTTTTCCAATCATATTGAACCTTATGGCTTTGAATATAAGGGTGAAAACCAGTTAGAGTCAAAGCTAATGTAGACAGTAATCATCCCTAAGTAACCATCCTATCTATTACTAAAATATCTTTGTTATCATTAAAAGTATGAGAGACCAACTAGTCAATCAATTATCTATTAAATTGGCTTTTTTTATGAAAGGAGATTCCCCGGGTCTGGATCAAATGTTTCCCAGACATTAGAATACGTCTAATTTAAAAAAAAAGTAATAGATAGGTACTAAAAATAAAAATCGGGAGTGATCTCCCCTCGACTTTCTCGTATACCGGAAATGACTCAAAAGTTAATAGAAACCTTATATTTTGATGTCATACATGCATATTAAATTTTGGTCACCCATCCGAGTACCGACCACGCAATTGGTTGCTCAACTTTCGTCATCGACGACTCAAACGTTGATAGAAATCTTATATTTTGATGTTATACATGCATGTTAAATTTGGTTGCGATAAGTTGAAGCATACTCGAGTTATCGTGCTAACGCACAGAGACACACATAGACATAATTCCAAAAAATATTTTTTTGGACTCAGGGAGGTCCAAAACGTGTAAGTCTGTCAAAATCTCGAGGTCGAGTTTTTGACGATTACAAGACTTCCTCTATACTACGTATACGAGAAAGTAAAAAATATACGCTCGTAGAGGGAGTTACTAAGTTGTTACAGGTCTAATTTTTAGATTGATAAACGATTTTGATGCTGTTTATTATAAGGCTTGTATTAAATGAACACCATACTAACCTAACCTACAAAAAAGGATAAATGCTCACCGAAAAACTGTAAAGTCTCACCAAAAGTAGTTTTTGGTGAGGAAAATATCCATTTTGGTGAGCAATGTACTATTTTTTTGGTGCGCACTAAATTTATTAATTCTTTATTGCACTTCACAGTTAATATTTAACAAACATAAGGTAACAAGGTTTGCAAGGGCGAACTTATCTCTAAAAGAGATCTCTTCCAGTCAACCCAGAATGTATGTAAGAGACTACAAAAATAATAAGCGGGTGACATCAAGTGCGCGGTTGTAAGAAAAATAATGCTAATTTTCCTTTATATATGATAACTAATATAGCATACCTATATAGGTATATGAATAAATATTAACATAAATAATCATAAAGTACACACATAATTAAATAAATACACAAATACATATTAAAATAAATACATAAATATATATTAAAATAAATACATAATGATAAATAAATATATAATAGACTATGAAAGACTGTTTGAACCAGAAGAAAGTTAGTCACGACTGTGAAAGAAGTGAGAGGTAGTGTTTTTTTATTTTATATTTAAAAGATTGCGCTGAAGGACTCTCCTGAACGTCTGATGGGAGTCGATTCCATAATTGAGCAGCACGAACGGTAAAGGAATGGAAAAAGAAGTTAGTATTACTACTAGGTAGTTGGAGCATCCTAGTAATACAGGAGCGTTGAGAACGGGAGGGTGCAGGTAGGAGATGGAAGCGGGAACGTAGATAAGGAGGAGAATTAGGATCTTTGAGGATTTTATTCAACATAGTGAGGATGTGCACATTTCGCCGCTCACGTATAGGCAACCATTGCAACTGCTCGCGGTATTTGGAAACATGGTCAAATTTCCGAAGCCCAAAGATAAAACGAATCGCGATATTTTGCAAACGCTCCAATTTGTTTAGTAGCTCCTCTGTGATATCCAGATAACAAACGTCAGCGTAGTCAAGAATAGGGAGAAGGAGAGTTTGCGCAAGCATAATTTTGGTCTTAAAAGGGAGGAAATATTGAAGTCGCTTGAGAGAGTGAAACGAATGGTGCATACGTCGGCTTAACTCACCAATATGCGCAGACCATGACATATGAGAGTCCATGATGAGGCCTAGGTTTTTAGCTTTCTCGGTGTAAGAAATAGTAGTTCCGTTATATGTAACTAAAGGGACCAGTTTCCAATCCAGCTTACTCCTTAATCTAGAGCTTCCAACAATCATGGCCTGAGATTTAGTTGGGTTGATAATAAGACCAAATGATTTTGCCCAAGTCTCTATAGTACGCAAATCTTTATTTAAAAGGTTGATAGCTTCACTGACTTCCGATATTCCGAAATGCTGATAAATCTGAAGGTCGTCGGCGTAGAGATGAAAATGTGAAGTGATAGCGGCAGAAATATTATTAATAAAAATCGAAAAGAGTAGGGGGGATAGAACACTACCTTGAGGTACACCAGCAGCAAGGCATGACCAGTTTGAATAAACATCATCCAATTTTATGCACTGCTGGCGACCAAACAAATAAGATCTAAACCACTGTAAAACTGGGATTGAGATGTTTACCGAGCGAAGAGTACCAAGGAGTAAGTCATAGTCTACAGAGTTAAATGCACTGCTGAAGTCCAACAAGACAATCGCTGTAAGTTTGGTGTTATCCATAGCCCAGCGAATGTCTTCAGTAACATTCAACAGTGCAGTAACAGTGCTATGGGATGGGCGAAAACCGGATTGATAAGGGGATAAAATGGAGTTATCAAGGAGGTGGGCATGCAACTGGTTATGCACGATGGACTCAAGGACCTTTGATAGGACAGGAAGTATAGAAATGGGACGGTAATCAGACAAGGAAGAGGGGTTGGTAGTTTTAGGCAGTGGAATGACAAAAGCTTTTTTCCAAGATAGGGGAAAGACATTGTGCGTCAATGAGAAATTAATTATGTGTGTGATTATTGGCACAATATCTTCCAGTACCGGTAAAATCATTTCAAGACCTAGGCCGTCACTACCAACCGCCTTGGAGGAAATGGAAAGGACACTCTTCGTAACGGTATCATCTGAAACTGTAGACAGAGAAAAAGATGGACAGTCAGGTGGGACAAGATTTGAGAGAAAGGAAAGTGAGTTCGACTTAGACACATCAGCTAAGTTAGTCGGAGAAGAAGAGAAGTGATTGTTTAAGGTATTCAGATCCACATCAGTCTGGCAAACCTCTGTGGACTTGCCCACGCCCAATGTCCGTAGGAAGCTCCAAATATGTTTTTGGTGTGTGTTTTCAATTTTATTGTGAATAAAACGACGTTTAGCATCTCTGCACATCCTGTTGCAATGATTTCTCAGTCTTTTGTACTGGGCAAGATAATGATCGTTGCGATTTTGCTTGTAACGGCTTTTGGCTTTGTCACGCTTTGACATAATATTTCGGATATCAGAAGTCAGCCAAGGTGCAGGAAGATGTTTGACACGTACGGGTCGTAGCGGCGCATGAGCATCATAAACCTCAATTAGCTTATTGGTAAATTCTGCAACCATAGTATCAATGTTATCAGAAGACAAAACCACCGACCACTCAATATTCATAACATCGTCCCTCAAACGACTTAACTTTATTCCTTTATTATATGATAATTACAGTTTTCCATTTAAAAACAACTTGGATAAAGAGTTAGTTATGATTTTTGGTCGGTAAAACCCATGTGACAAACCTGGGCAGCTTCCTTGGTCCAGATCCCATACGGTCTCCTTTAGATGGTATATTAAGAAAAAGAAATTAATAGCAAAAAAATCGGGAGTGGTCTCCCCTTGACTTTCTCGTAAGTATACCGGAAACTACTCAAAAGTTGATAGAAACCTTATATTTTGACCTCAGACATGTTGGTGCGCGAACCAACTATACGTCACCGCTGTGGAGGCGGTGGGGGCGCGGGCAGGTTCGCGCACCAACAGACATGCATGTTAAATTTTGGTCACCCATCCAAATACCGACCGGTATTTTTGGACTCAGGGACGTCCAAAACGTGTAAATCCGTCAAAATTTAAAGGTCGAATTTTTTGACGATTGCAAGCCTTCCTCTATACTACGTATACGAGAAAATAACCATCATGAAACACATACCTTGTGTTGTAGAGAAGTGGGTTCAGATTGTCCTAGACGATTCACGTCGAAGATGACGACCAGGTTGTCTAGGTTGTAGTGGCTGGCGAAATGGAGAGACTCCCATATGCTACCTTCGGCCGCTTCACCGTCTCCCACCAGGCAGAATACTCTGTAACGATGAATGTGAATTAATTAATCAATAAGCAACTTTGTATAGAGGACTGCAGACCAAGCTATTCAAAATTGAGTATCTTTTTTTAATAAGTCAACCTTATACCACGGTGAAACGAGTTGAAAGTATTAATACTAGAAAAATGCACTACCAGTTGAAAGTAGAATATTGAAGAATTTTCACAGCCTGATCTACCATCATCTGTACATTTAAAAATTTTTGATCCTTTATACATGATGTTTGGTATACACACTGTATAACATACTAATATAGGAATACCAATACTATGATGCTATGAAAAAAAATTATTTATAAAAAAATTTTTTGATTTCTCCACACAAATAGTTCAATCAGAGAAATAAAATGAAAGAAAATTAATTTTAATTAATTTTCTCTTGATATTTTTGCCTTGTCCTCTTACCTGTATGGGGCCTGGTCGAAGTATTTGCCCACGTAAGCCATCCCAGCGGCAACGGCCAATCCCTGTCCCAGCGAGCCAGTACCCACATCAACGAAGCTCAGTCTGGGAGTGGGGTGCCCTTCGAGGTCGGACTCCAGTTTGCGGAGGTTCTTGAGCTCCTCGACGGGGAATAGCCCAGCTTCAGCCCATGCCGCGTAGAGGATTGGAGCGGCGTGACCCTGGGATAAGGTATGACATTATTAGCCACCATACATTAAAATCTAACTATTTATTAATTTTTGGGTTGTGTCCCATTTGTGTAGGTAACAGGCTGGCAACCTGTCACTTATTGGATGCACTGCATGACCCAACCTGTATGGGGCATGCAGTACGTCTAAGACCCTTTACACATTGCGACTTATTAGCAGCGATGCTGTCGCGATGCAGCGTAGATGCTGTATCGCGTTAGCATCGAGACTGTATCAATTGCAGAGTAAAACGTTCTGTGTCAAACGGCTCCATTATTAAAAAGTAAGAAAAAAAAAATACGCGAGCGGACGGACGTCAACACACCGGTGAAGCATGACGTGAGTGATGACGGCAAGTGGCAAGGACATGCGCCCACTACCCCGCGCCTGCAATTCTGCATCGATGCTGACGCGAGTCTGACTCGATGTCGCGCGTGTGTATCGATGCTAACGCGCAACTGTATCGAAACTAACGCGCTACAGCTTCAATGTAATAAATAATCTGTCGCGAGACCGCATCGATCCTGAAAGTCGCAGTGTGCAAAGGGCCTAATAGATGTTACCTAAAACTCTAACTAAATTTATGATTGGCAATGGCATTGTTTGGTTTCGTAGTCAACTGCACGCAGCAGCAGCAGAGAACGACGTGTCGCCGCGACACCACTGGTTTTTATGTATTTATGTATATACGAACGACATGAAGGCGTTCATATAAATACATAGAAACCAGTAGTGTCGCGGTGACACGTCGTCTGCTGCTGCTGCGTGCGGTTGGATACGAAATCATACCTTAAACCTCTGCTCAATCCCTCTTGGGACTATTGTGTTTCGTTAAAATTTGTTTTTCTGTTTCTATTTAATTTAGTACAAAATTCAGACATTTTATGACAATATAGCGTGATATATACATACAATATAATTATAGTCTGACATACAATCACGCTCATCGTCCCAAGAGGGGTTGGGCAGAGCCTTAGGTAACATTTCATTACACATAAAGCTACATCTGGCCGTATGGGCCATGCAGTGCTTCCAAATAGTGACAGGTTGCAATCTGTCTCCTAATCGCTTGATAAAATGAAATGCTATTCCGTGGCATAGCCCAAAACTTACCTTGGATAGTATAAACCTGTCGGCGGACGCGTCTCTCGGCGCTGAGATTTTGTATCTCATGGTATGAAAGAACAGCACCGACATGATCTCTGCCATGGACGCGCATGATGTTGGGTGCCTGCAGACAAATAAATTTATCTTACCTCACATCAAAATATTTTTGAGTGTACCTGTAGCATAGTATTGAAAACTGGTAGATAGTTAAAAGCATTATCAATCATATTTAACGGTAAGTTTTTGTTCTTCTTCTTTTACTTAATGACAATTAGTCGTTTTATTAGGGAAACAACCATTACTGCGAAGTATTTGTTATTTTTTGTTTTAATTATTCACTGTCATGGCACATGTGGGTAGGGATCTCCTGGAGATCTGTCATGACCTATTTTTAGCACTGTTGCCAGGCACATTAAGATGCAAACAGTGCACAGATGGATTAGTAATATAGTATTATATTATCTATCCAAGTTGGGCACTTTCACAGTATTGAAATTATTGCGTCTTTCTTTAGACTGGGGTATGTCACACCTCAAATAGTACATGGAGGGTTAACGGGGTTTACAAGGGTGAATAAAGTCGCACGGGATCGGATGCTTTGGGGCTTGCGGCAGGAGATTGCTTGAGCAGGAGGGAAGGGATATCCAAGTCTCGATGTCGATCGACATTTGTATCGCATGTATCAATACATACATTACTCAGAACAATTATGCAGTCCACGTATGAGCGTCTAAAACTTGTAAAGAGTATAGTAATATTCAATTCAAATTAATTTATTATTAACAAAAATAAATACAAGATGTCTTAATTAATAATAATGTGCAACTTTGTTAACCACAAGTTCTACAAATATTAAAGCACTCAATAAAATAGACATGCCAGTCTCAGCTATTAGTACAAACAAAGAATATTTTTTATCACAGTATGACAATCAGTAGGCTTTTTTAAAAAAGCAATGTACATGTGAATGGCCTATCCCAGGCCAGAGTACTACAGGCTGTTCCAAGTCTATGGACATAGGCTGATAGCTTACTTATTCCAGAAGCGACAAGAGTAAAAGAGACAAAAAATCCCATTGGGTAAAAGTGCACAATAAGGAAACTCGCAGCCCCATCATAAAATAAGGTAAGCAATGTAGGGTGAGACTTTTATATCTGGTAAAATAAAATATATAAGAAATTATTAATGTATGAAGGAAGCAATTAATTTAATAACATTTTTTGGGAATTAATTACTTACACATTCATGTCATCATCACATTATTTCATAATAAATTAGTTATGAAACACATATCATCACATTAATGTTATGCTCTGTTTAACACTTTCATATGTACACACTCAGTTTTTTAGTAACGATAAAGTAGTGTATTTAGATTTAACCAACCTCAATCTTCATTTGAAGTTGATACCAGACAAGTTGTAGCTTATTAGGTACCTATGCAACAATTTAATGCAATTATAAAACAGATAAATAATTTTAGAATAATGTTCTTATGGTAACAGCGAGATAAAAATAATCAATTTGCTATTAATAAAAATTGTTTATGTTTTGTCCAAATCGACTGATAATGAAAATGTTTTAAGAAAAACTTTTTAACATTTATGATTGTTCCAAGTCAAGATTCAATTAAATACAACTAATACATTATTATATTAACACACTGATCTATTATTGTTAACTATCTTTGTCAAGTTTCAAAATTTTAGTAATATATGAACATTGAAACAGGTCTTGAGAATTATACATTAATTTGTACTACATTTTGTGGAGAAAATGTTTCAATGTGAATGATATTAAACTGTGTGATAGGTATTTTAAATAATACAAAATAGTAAACATGAAATATGTAAATTAATTTAATTATGTATGTCAACAACTGATATTTGACCCATTCTCTCCCCTACATAGAATATTAAATACAACTTCATTATCATGCATGTATTCACATACAGTGCATGTGCTGACAAAGTTCAAATTGATTCAAAATTCAGTTTTTTTTTTAATTTTGAAGAATACAGCAAAGTAAAATTTAGCATGGAAATTATTATAAGTAAGTAATATATTAGTTTAAGTGCAGCAGCAGCAGGTGATGTGTGTGTCATCACAACACTACTGGTTTGTATATAATACAGGGTCACTGGAAATTTGAAGTATTCCTGTTAACACATTATAGATGAGGTCAAAAGCAATAGATTTTGTCCTATAAGGTTATGGCCTAATCTTATAGTTACTGATTTATTAAAGATTTTGCTATTTTTTAACAATAATCAAGATTTCACCATTCAAATCGAAAAATAAAAAAACTTAACCATTTTACTTAATTATTTACTCTTTATTGCACTTAAAATAACAAAAGACATAAAATTACGTTAATATAGTTTGCAAGGGCGAACTTATCTCTATAAGAGATCTCTTTCAGCCAACCCAAAACATCAGTGAGGTATTTTCAGTAGGTGGGAGACAAGAAAGTGCATTATAGGATAATATTATTTTTAGTAGTAGTCAAAAACATGGAAAAGTTATTAAATTAAATACAAAGTATAATACAATATAAATATGCTAATATATTATACCTACAAACATATGTAATTATAATAGGCTACATTACTTGCAATAAACTGACTGAGAATTAAAAATTAATATATAAAGGCGCTAAGATGAATGCAACTTAAAGTGTTTTCTTTATTATTTAAACTTAAAAGCATTAGCTGAAGGACACTTGGATATCGAAAGGAAGCCAATTCCGAAGTTGAGTAGCACAGATAGCTTATGTCAGTTGTTTAAATTTTATTTGATAGAAGATAATCTGTGCAACAAAATAAATAACAACTTGACCAGACACTAGGTACAGCCCTTTTCATAATAATAGTCTTTAAATACTTACATTTTTTTTACAATTTAGGAACATAGATATAAATTATCTTAAAAAAATCTTAGACATAAAATGAAGATATATTCTAAAAACATCTCCATTTATGCAGCATTAAAATTAAAAAGAGGTCAAAGCCATGAATATAGGCGAAAAACTAGCAATGGGTCCTTTTCTTCAATAAACATCTTCATGACACCTTCCATAGCAAGTGAAATGTTGTCTGCATATAAATACATAAAACCAGCGGTGCCGGGTCACACATCGCCTGCTGCTGCTGCATGCAATCGGCTTCCAAATTGTACACAGGTGTCAAATCAGATTTAATTCCTACATAATAAAATTTCAAAATAAAAAGCTAATATTTTTTTCAAATAAAACATCAGGTAGTGGGTACCTAATTAATTGAATTATACTAAGTACAATTTAATAATAAATGTGGAGGTTACAATAAAGATGATGTTATAAAATACCTACCTACCTACCTACCTAAATATTTCATTCTATAGAGGGTAGGTACTGCATTAGCATTCCACAGGCAACTTTATATTGACCTCTAGTCATTTATCTAGGTCAACTGGTTATAGAAACAGGTGATCATAAAGATAACTTAGTTAAGTACCAACCTACCAAGTATTTAGGTAAATCCGTCTATGACTTTTTAGTTTACATTACGTTTCAAGACAACAATCAAAGTTGATAACATCTATTAGATTATATCAGATGTCTTGTTGTTGACTAAACTAGAAGAAATCAAACTACCTATATTCAAGTTGTTTTACTGTCACGTGATCGCCTCATGCTATTTATTGAAAAAGCATTGTTATGGGTTAAATTTAAACATTTTTACTTGATTTTCTTTAGATTTATTTCAATACACTGTCTAATCGTTAATTTCTGCCTATTAACCATGTCATTGTCGCGAATTATTCATACGGCAGTATGATAAAATTGCCAATACTGTTCGAATTTACATAAATAAGCACTTGTAACAGTATAACATTCGATTGAAGTGAATTACTTAGAACCAAAATCGACAAAAAACTTATTCTAACCTTCATTAGACCTTCAACAAAGCGGTGTGGAAGTAAGGTTAATTTACTTACCCGGATTTCGAGGCATTTGTAGCGACTATGCTGTCAATTCTCAGCTTATTAGCGATGTCTTTAAGAGCTTGGATGTCTACATTTTTGTCACCTTTCATTTTGGAAAAGTTTTGTTGACTTTTTTCCAATAAAACTTTAGACGCGGAGAAAGCAAGCGACCGGCTACAATCTTGCCGCTCAAATCAATGACAAATGACAGCACGCACAGCACAGACTAGTTAGAGATACACAACTATATAGTTACTTTTTTTTTTTGGTTTAATTTTCCCTGTTACGGGACGGCAAAGGGATCTAGCCCATACAGCCAAGTCTTTAGTTTCATCTTCTTTCTTGATTTTTGCATTAAAATGTGGGTGCCACACTTTTTAATGCATCTAAGGAGTGCTTGGCGAGAAATGCATGGTACAGACCTCATGATAGTGACTGATGAGAATTGTATAGTGGGATTTCCAACCACTATACAATTCTCAACGCCACATACACAAAACCTTTATTTCAATGATTCCTCATAACTGTTCGTCAACACGGATGCTTATGCAACAAAACGACACCACTTTCACTGCACAAAATCCACTCCGAAGCAATTTTAAATTATCGAAATAAAGATCGACATACAGACGCCATGATTACCCGCCAAACACTCCTATATAGTTACAGGATCGCAGTGCTGCCATGTCATCATTTTTTGTTTTTAAATTCTCCCTATTACATGAATGCACAGAAATATAGCCCATACAGGTAGCCCATACATGTTCTCAGTATTATTATTCTTTCTCAACTGCGAACAGCTATCAGTCAGCATTAAAATGTCGGTGCCAACATTTTATGGCATCTATAGGCCTATTCGCTAACTTTTTTTGACAGATGAAAGTGATGATCACTGAGTGATTTTCATATCTATTGCCGTTTTACATCACACGCTATTATGGTACTTGTCATGTAAAAACAGCAATGGATATGCAATTCACTCAGTGATCATCACTTTCAACTGTCAAATAAAGTTAGCGAATAGCCCCCCTAGAGAGTGCTTGCTGCTTGGCGTGGCTAGAGATGATGGCGACTAATTTTTTTTCGTGAGAAAGGGGACAATTGAGCAGGCGATTCACGTGGCCACCTGTCATCACAAATACGTTTCCGGCTTTTATAAAAGGAATATCTACGCATTTTTACTTTCTCGTTTATGTAGTTTATAGGAAGTCTTGTAATCGTCATAAAATTCGACCTCGAGATTTTGACGGATTTACATGTTTTGGACCTCCCTGAGTCCAAAAATATTTTTTTGGAATTATGTCTGTGTCTGTGCGTTAGCACGATAACTAGAGCATGCTTTAACCTATTGCAACTAAATTTAACATACATGTATGACATCAAAATATTTATAAGGTTTCTATCAAATTTTGAGCCGTCGATCACGAAAGTAAGCAACCAAGTGCGCGGTCGGTACTCGGATGGTTGACCAAAATTTTATCATGCATGTATGACATCAAAATATAAGGTTTCTATCAACCTTTGAGTCGTTTCCGGTATACGAGAAAGTCAAGGGGAGACAAATCCCGATTTTTTTAAATATCATAATGTTGCATTGGTTCGGGTACCTATACCGCTAGCGACAGTTGGATCTACAGTCCTGTGGTCATAGATTCGAATGCATCCAAACTGTTGGGGTGGATTTAACGTCGCAAGCACATTATAGAGAACAGCAAAGCCGGCAAAAAGGCAAAAACGGCCGTGTAACCGACGTTTGTACCTATGTGTGCGTGCGCGCCGATTCGTCACTATTATGGGGTCAGTACAGTCAGTACTTTGACCCCAGGGCACTGATGGGGAGTGTTCTGATCTGAGGAATTAATACCAGCTGCTGCATTCCGCCATCGTATCTTGCGACACAATATAGAGAGAGATACAGTTATCTGTGAGAGATACAGTTATCTGTCTCTATAATATGACGCAAGATACGATGGCGGAATGCAGCAGCTGGTATTAATTCCTCAGATCAGAAAACTCCCCATCAGTGCCCTGATTTACAGTTCTGACAGCCTTATGCTAACTATGGATCACCCCCTCTGGCAACTTATCACTATTTTGGGGTACCTACTATATGGCCTATACTGCCAGATGTGGTTTTAATGTGTAACCAAATCTTTAGTAATATTATAAAGCTGAAGAGTTTGTTTCTTTGTTAGGTTGAACGCCCTAACCCCAGGAACTACTGTATCGGTCCATAAATATCGGGAAACTATTTAACTGACATTAACGCGAGCGAAGCCGCGGGCGACCATTAGTGTTACCTAAAGCTCTGCTCAACCCCTTTTGAGATTATAAGCGAAATTTATTAAATTTGTTGTTTAAATGAAATCAATTGTGTAAGGATATTACTTATTCATCATGCACAGATTAATATTTTTTTTTAAATGACTAGTTGTCGCTCGCGGTTCTTTATGCGTGGATATCGCTTTAGTTGAGAAATTAAAATGAAATGAAAATCCTCATACAAAGTTTTACTCGTTTGAACTCCTTGGAATGATTTCCGTGAAAAAAACTAGAGCAATTTTATATCTACCTGCGTACTAATTTTGTATGTCCTTTTTTAACACTCTATTTGTTTGTCCAGGGTAGTTTTTGGTTCAGCCGCAGCGGCTAAGCGTGAAAATGTAATAGACAGACAGACAGAAAGGCTGACAGTGTTATATATTTGCATTTTCACGTATAACTAACTAGATGGATATTTTAATATAGGTATTGATTAATTCAACTTACCTTTCTTCATCTTGAAATATTTCGCTACCCCATAAAAACGGTACCTAACGAATATTTAATATTTATGATACTCAAGTATAAGTAAGTATTGATTGATGATGTGACGGATACTTCGTGTGCAAGAACGTTGTGGCCAAGCGACCAAGCCAGCGCCTATAAAAACGAAATGAGCAAAGTTTTGGCGGCAAAAACTTGCTGCCTGCACTGCGCTATCTTTAGAAGCGTTCGATTTGATGACCATCGAGTTTGGTTATTAGCTAGAAGGCGCATAAGAAAGAGAGGCGCATCTGCTTGTGCCCGGACTGGGTCAGCCAACACCTCCACCATAAAGAAGATTACAGTTAAATAAAATCTTTATTAGGTAGGTAGCTACCTTAGACTACCATCATTTTTCTAGAAGCATGCTGTGTTTACCTATAATTAACTTACTACTTAGTCTATTTAGGTGCTGTTCTAATTTTTTTTTGTATGCATTACTTATATAAGTTGTTGGTAAACCAATAAGTAAAAAACGCAGCGTGTAGCAAATAGGTGGGTACAGTCAACAGCACGTCGGGCTATACAAAACTGTAAAATTTCTCCAAACGATTTTCAACTTAAGACCATTCAATATAAAGTGCATAATCAATTGGGAAAATTTGACAGTTTGTGGTAACCCAACGTGCTGTTGTCTGTACCTACTATATTTTTTCTAGTACAGACAACAGCACGTTGGATTACCACAAACTGTCAAATTTTCCCAATTGATTATGCACTTTATATTCAATACACTTAGGTTGAAAATCGTTTGGAGAAATTTGACAGTTTTGTATAGCCCGACGTGCTGTTGACTGTACCTAAGTTGGATTACCATAGCTCCACAAATTCTGAGGCTACCCAAGGGGCGATATAAACTATCCGACATTATTATGTCTGCTTTACTACTTCAGGGGATATAAGCTTCGCCTGTATGTTTGCTTGTATGTAACCGACTCCTCACCTGTATGTTTGCTTGTATGTAACGGACTCCTTTTCCCATTTTAACCCACTTTAAAAGCTTATTCCCAGCCGTCACCACTGGCTACGTTCCCACTGGCGACAAACGAGAAAAAAAATCCCATTTATTGCCAGTGGTGACGGATGGGTTTTTAAAATCCCATTTGTTGCCACTGGCGAGAGTTGGGTCTTTGTCAAATCCTAATTGTTGCTACTGGTAACAGTTAGGATAAAAAATCCCAATTGTTTTCAGTGATGAAAGATAAATTTTTGGTGGCAATGCAATATTGCAATATTCCAAAATTACATACAAATACACTTCGAAAATATTTTATCAAATAGTTTGACAGATGTTGTTGTTTTAAAATTTTATTGATAATGTTAAAGCAAAGGAGGTTAATTTATTCAGCCACAACCAAGCAATAATTCGGTAGGTATAACATTGTTTTAGGTTAGGTTAGACTTGCGACCTATCTATACGCATGAGCCGAGCGAAGCGGAGCGAGCGTACCGCGACAGCGGCTAGCAAAGCACCAGAAACGTTTTTACATTTTATTATAGAACTATTACATGTCTCTTGGGTTTTTATGATGCAATTAGGATTTTCCCTCTGATGATAATCGGGAATTTTTAATCTCAAACGTCACCACTAGCAACTATTGGGAAGTTTATTATCTAATTTTCACCACTGGTGTACTCTGAGATTTCATTTTCCCTTTCATCACTACTATCGTCACCAATGGCAATAAATGGGATTTTTTTCTCCTTTGTCGCCAGTGGTGACGTCTGGGAATAGCCGACTTTAAACAGTCAGATTTCATTTAAACTTCACAGACTTATCAAAGACCGATGACATTACAATAAATCGATAAGAATATCCCATTATCCTGATTAGAATCGCCAGGACTAATAAATTAAACGTTTGGAATATTAGTTCAGTTATACGTCACTAGATGGCGTTGTCATTGTTAAGTTGGCGGTGTTAAGAGTTTTTTTAATACTATCGGCGGTTTTAATTCGCACTAAAAAGTGGAAAATAAAATAATAGTTTAAAAAAAACTAAAAAAACACCATTTTATCTAAAAATAGGACTAAAAGGTGAAAAATAACTTTTCAGTAAGCACTATAGAAACTAAATAATGAACGACAAGGTGGTCCTAATTATTATTGAGAAAAGCGTGGGGTGCTCAATTTAATTGGATAAGAATTGGATCGAATATTTTCAAGAACTAATGTTATTAAGCACCCTCGCTTTTCTCTAAATAATAATTACCTACATTACCTATACTTTTCGTTCGTCATTTAGTTTCTATACTAAAAAGTTTTTTTCACCTAACATAAAAACGTGTTGTTTTCGTTTTTTTAAACTATTATTTTTTCATAGTAAAAAGTGGCATTACGTCATACATATCCCCTTCCTAACTGATAAGTCTGCTACGACCTTTATAATACGTACAATCGTAGTAATAAAAATAATATAAAAATATGCACTTATGATTAAGTAGGTCATCAGAAGCTAAATTTTATACAATACCGTAAGGAAGTCCTTTGGAAGTTTGCAATCGATAGTGTTTCCAGTCCGAAAAATTGAAAAAAAGAACAATAAACCTGCCTATGGAAAATGCATTTGCCTTGAATGTAAACATAATAATAATTTCTGTAAAAAGTTAAAACAAATTTAATTTAACGCGACATGTTACAAGTAAACAGGCACCTAGGTATTATAGCTAGCTAGGTACCTCGAAAATATTTATGACGTTGGGATCAAACGATTCTGATATTGTATTGATACAGAAAATGGTACATCTGATAGCGAAGCTATTACAAATTTATTTCTACACGTGACCTATCTCTTATGCCTTCGACGGAGGGTTTATTTTCCTTTGTATTATTTTCGGGGTATAGCCGGCAAACGTTTACGATAAAACGAGGGTGGATATTCTACATCGCGCTGACGAATCATTGGCCGGACTTGGTTCACCTGTCTTTGTTGGAGAAGAGAGGATGTGACGACAGAAAAATATTTTTTATTATTCTTTGGACTCACTGGACTGAAAAAATATTTTATTTCGACTGCTTGCAGAAAACAAGTGAAGTTTTATGTTTATCATAATTAAATAGGTAGGTATAATTATTTACAATGAAAAATATAAAATAAATTGGCCATTAAAAATAGAATATGTATCTGTTTTTAGAACTAAAACTTTTTTGAAGTGTTTATTTTAGATATAAAAAGTGGGGACTCTCAATTATAGCTACCTATTTATTAACACATATTGTATTAACATAGATTTTTTTTCTGCTATTCTTCTCTATGTTTCAATTTTACTTGCATAATTATGCCACATTACACATTACTCTGTGCGCCTAATATGCTCAAAAAACTTAAAGGGGAGGGTAAGTACCTACTTAAACAAAGATTTTTCTTCATATAGAGCCAGATATACCTACCTACTAATTTAATTTCGAAATGCGGTTGTCAGTGGTCGAAATAAAATAATGTCCTTTGGATTTTAATTAAAAAGCTGTCCGCCATTATTATGATCGTCATGTCTCCTATCGCCTGTCGGCTGACCATTCGGCCGGCCTTTGCTACGTCATAAAGACACGCGCCAAAAACGATAGGGCAGAACAACGCAAAAACAGCCTCGGATAAATAAATATAAAAACAATAAAACTGTTGTCTATGGCCGGGAAAATGGCCGCGCTGGGCAGGGGCCAGTTAGGGTGACCACGAGAAAGATGGGATATATTTAATTATTTGATCTACTAGTGGTCTACTCTTGAAGTGCTAATGTCATACTAAAATATCCCCGGCTGCAAGTTCACGGGCGATCTTCCTTCATTACAAAGCTTCGAAAACTTTTTAAGTTCTCTTAAACATTTATCAACTATTTTTTTCTATACTAACGTCTAAGTCTCCATATTGCAAAAACTTAAAATCTCCTCGCGGCTGTCATCAGAGTGTCTACGAAGAGTCTTAGTATACTTCGATCATATTACAAGAAGGTGACAACCTAGAAAAGCTCATCGTGACCGGCAAAGTAGATGGGTGAAAGGCCTCGTGGACGCAGCCCAATGCGTTGGTCGGACCAGATCCGCACCGCTCTTGACTCCACAGTCCACACCCTCTCACACAGTCCATCCGGAGACAGAAACAGATGAAGAAAGACCATACGTGGGAAAGTCATGCAAAAGGGAGATCACGACCCTCAACGCTGAGGAATACGACTCAAGGAGGACGAAGAGGGAAAAATAAAAGTCTTAAGATGAGACCTGTCGTCCTGTATGGATCAGAGAGCTTAGCATTAAAGCGGATGGATGAAAATCGACTACACGTGGTAGAGACGAGAGTACTACGATGGATGTGTGGAGTAACAAGAATGGACTGAGAATGAAGTGAGGAATGAGTAGATTAGAGAAAGTTTGAAAGTAGCATAAGAAAGACTGAGGTAACATATTGGAAATACCTATACTGAGAAGAGATGATGAGCATGTAACAAAGAAAGTACACAATGACAATGAATGTGGATGGATTTATAGGGAGAGGAAGACCAAAGAAAAGATGGATAGACTGTGTGAAAGGTGATATGGCAAAGAAGGATGTTAATATTGAAATGACGGCTGATCAAGGAGAGTGGAAGAATAATACATAATAGGCCGACCCCAAATATTCTACAAGTTACCACATATACCAATACCATAATATTATATGATAGTCGTGTATTTATTAATTAATTTTTAAGTTCACTTAGAAGCAAAGAAGAATGTTTTTTGTGTCAAGAATTAAAAACCCGAGAAAACTGAAAAACTCTGTTTTTTGATTAGAAAAACCGGGTTCGAAATCGGTTATCAGGTTGCATACCCTATTACAGACCACTCCACCAGACACTTAAAATTGTATGTCTTAACAGGCGGAGTACGACATACAATTTTAAAACAGCTCGATAGTAAATTGACGCAATGTGTACCGAGTTTGTACATACTTAAAAAATAAGGACTAAGGAATATATTGTCTTCACATTGTCCTCGGACCACTGATTAGCAAGAAACTTTTCGGTTTAAAAACCGCACGTTTGATAAATAAATACACGTGATATCTTACTAAGACCCCCCCCCCCCCCTGTGATATTTCGTGATTTTTGCTGAACCTCCGACCCCCCACCCTCCTTTTGGAACCTCTCGTGATTAATGGACGACCCCTGGACGTTTTTTTTTTAAATATAATACGTGTTTTTTTTTTACCAAAGTCTAAAAAGTAAAACCTGGTGCCACTGGTCGATAGCAGGTCTAAAAAAGGTTGTCGTCACAATCACTCAAAAATCGGCCAAATTATAAGAAAAGAGCTTAGAATACTTGCACTTTGCTATTTATTTTGCTCAGGCGGCTATAATCGAGATTTAAAATAAAGGTTGTGTGTAGCCATAGCTAGCATATCCAGTGGTAAAATAAGAGTAAGTTTTTTTTCAACCACTTGTTTGTTTTTCAACACAATAAGGAAGTGTCTACGTAAATTAATTTGACAAAATTTTTAAATTTTACTTGGGTATGCAGGGGAGATGGTCTACAAGCCATAATTCTGTTGGCTGTACCTATTAACCAGTTATGGTCCATTATTATTTTTATTTTTTAAGTATATACAAATTCGGAACACATTGCAAGTTGTACACTGCGATATAAACTTATAAACAGCAAAATAGATGAGGGGGTTGCTGGGGAGTATGAAGGTATTTTTGTCATAGCTACTGCTGATGGCGGAAGGCCTTTGCCGGGTTTTCGTGATTCTTTAATTTATCAATATTAGACATCCGATATTTTCCTAAAATCATGGTCCCACTTTCTGGGGGCATAGCTTGAAGCGGGGGCGAGGCGGAGGGGGCTGATGTTCTGTTTTCAAATTCAATTGTGCGCTGTCCCGGGGCGATCTTTCTCCTTGCAATTCAGAATTGAATATCAATCGAACGATTGGACGATAGGCATAAGTGGATATGACGTTGAGAGCGGATAAAATTGTTTAAAAATATTGTAATTTAAATTATCAACTTCCTAAGGACTTAGGGCTCTATCTCATTAGGACACGTGGCGCAAATAACCAATCGCTTGTCATCAACAAAATGTTATTAGTGCAGGCATACACAACACAAGATGAAGGTTATGATGTTTTGAAATCATTACGAAATTGTAAGCTGTGGAGTTTCTTTCGCCATTTCTTCTTCGTCTCAGCATAATAATAAATATTTAAGTTAAATAATTATTTCGTCCCGAAATGGTGGTAGGGCTTTTGACGATTTAAAAGTAGGTACTTTAGCAAAGTCCATTTTAATAAAGAGCTTTATCATTTTAATTTTTTTCATTTATCCTAATACTTAGACGTTATAGTTACCTCATTATGGAACTGACCTATAGTCAAAGTTTTGACGATTTAAAAGAAGGTACTTAGCAAAGTCTATTTAAATAAAGAGCTTTTTCGTTTCATTTCATTTTATTACGAGAAGTTCGTTCTACAGGCCAAATTACTTAAGGACACCTTAAAAAATGTCCATTTGCGGCCAACACCGATATTCGCATATTGTTGATCTGTAGCAAAAAATGGCTTTGTTTCTTATCTATCCCGGGAACGGTTATTTTTCTGGATGAAAAGTACTCCATTTCCTTTTTTGTATCCATGACAATGTGAGTGCAAATTTGGTTGCGTTATTTCGGAAATCGGACTTTTCTTACTACCAAACTGCACGAGTATTGTAAGTAATAAGTATGTATTAGGTGCCTACTTAGGATATACCTAGTAGATAGCTGGACATTTTTAATTAGGTACTTTGAAATGGTTCTAATTATCTGACCTTCATATACCTAGATACTTATTTTTATTTATTGTATATGCTTGCACTAATATAATAAAGAGAAAAGATTATAATTTATATATTTGTAATGAAAAGGAAAAAACTGATTTCACCGGTGCCATGACTTAATTTTCATTAGACTATATTTTATTTTTATGTGTACGTTAGCCTCTCAACTGTCCAACCTCTTTTAAGAAATATTGTGCATCTGTCCCGCCATTTCCGGAATACTTCCGGTCCTTATTAAAATGACGATATCTAAAGAAACCTGTATGGAGGTTATATACAAATATTTATATTATTTGAATCGCTATGAAATAAGCTTTCAGATGATTGTATAATAATTACACTGTATTATAGTTACCTACTGTTACATTATAGTTTTATAGTGAATTAAGTTAGTAAATTGAAGGTAAAATTAGAAAAAGGCATTCTGGTCAGCCTTGTCCACACTATTACAATTTTACATATTACCGCGGTCAGCGCACAACGCGATCGAAAATTGTAGAAGGGCAAAACTTCTTGAACAGTTCTCAGTTCGTTCGGAAATTGTATCATCGAGCGCCCCTGCTTGGGGTGGAAACAAAACGTTTTCATATTTCAAAATCTTTGGTCCGTGTTCGAATCGGTTACTTTGATTTCTCGGCCGGTGTTTGTTGGCTTAGCTGTGTAAACAATGGAGAAATATACAAGGTTTGGGTTGACGAATGTCATTTCTGGGAAAGGGAACAGAAAACCAATACAGGTAACTGTACCCAATTTATTTGGCGTTGGTACTGTACGTCTTACTATCGATATGTTGCAGCCGCATCGTACAACGTATTACAAAACGACGCGGTGGATTGTAGTGTTGGAGAATTGTAAACCAAATAAAACCGTTTTTTTGTTTGTTTTTGGAATTGTGTTTCGGATTAAAGGGCATGGTAGCCAGTGTAAATACTGGGCATGGAAGGCATATCATCTTAGTCTTCAGGATGGCAACGCACTTGCAGCGTTACGTGATTTACCCTTAATATTGCAAGATTCTATAGGCGATGGTAACCCGTTAACAACCGTTTATTTTATCTAATAAATAAAATATATTAATATTGAAAACTACTAAACCGATTTTATAATGAAATTTTGTAATTGATGGAACAATTTTTGCGTTAACAAACGCGTAAATATTTTTAAAACTAGATAAAATACACTGAGCAATATCGACCTGCCCCAGGCGGGAATCGAACCCAGCTTCCTCCGCAATCCGGGCGGCTGCGATAGCCACTACGCTACCAGGGAACTGAATGATACGGGACGAACGAAAATCAAAAATATTTGTTGTTACTAGTTCCTACATTGTCAAACATTTTTGATATTCGTTCGTTCAGTTCCCTGATAGCGTAGTGGCTAACGCACCGCCCGGATTGCGGCGGCTGCTGGGTTCGATTCCCGCCTGGGGCAGGTCGATATTTTTCAGAGTATTTTTTCTAGTTTTGTAATTGAGTTTTGCTTGGTCCAATTTAAGTTCGTAGCACATTTATCAACTCGGAAAGAGAACGCCTCTTTTTTACTATGAAAGCTACGAAACAGCAGGTACGAAACGGTTAAGGACCTTAGTGCATCGCCTCTCTTTCATAGTAAAAAGAAGCTATATGGTACCGGGGTGATAAGTGTACGACGTTCTTTAAATTATAGGTACAAAGGCACTATACGATAGTTTTTATCTTGATAAGCAGTTTTTTTTGTAAATTAACCAGAACAAAGTGTGGCGTGTCCGCTAGTTTTGACGTGACAACGTCTTATAATTCGATAGAGCCGGCTGCACGCACGAAAAAACATGACGCATGCGGCGTTACCTCGCTCTGAGGCGTTCCATGTAAGGCTTGAAGTGCAAGCAAAAATCTATTAAACAAATGAAATTAAATTTTTCTTTTGAAAAATGCTACCATTCCATCAGTATTTTCTTAAGACGTTGTCACGTTCAACTATCGTCAGTAAACCGACTTTACAGACAACCAATTTGTAATGAGATATCGCTTAATGTTTTTTATATATGTTACAGGCCAAACCCGATTTTAGGATGAACTAGTTTTCCCTAGGCCAAAACAGTTCACTAACCTACCTCAGTCATGTAGGTGCATAAAACACAAGACTCTCCCAAACAAACTGCACTCCGCCTGGTCATAAAAAAATAACCCTAACCTACCCATCACTCAGCCACTAAATATCTCCAAATCGCATAAAGGACTAATTGGTTGGGCCTAGGCAAAACTAGTTCGTCCTAATACTAGAAAAATGCACTGAAAAAAATTGACTTGCCTCAGGCGGGACACGAACCCGCATCTTCCGCAATCCGGGCGGCTGCGTTGACCAATTACGCCACCGAGACACTGCTTTTCGCTGTCGAAATTTGTCAGTGCTTGGTGCTTATGTTTTTATGGTAAACATTGTTTCAGTGCATTTTTCTAGTATTAATATTTACGCGTTTAACGCAAAAATAAAATTATTCCATAGTTCATCCTAAATTCGGGTTTGGCCGGTAACATATATAATTCCCTTCATTATCACGTGCCTCCATCGTTTCTCCCCCAAAATCAAATTAAGTTCCATAACACGCAATAAACAAGATAAGCAGAGATCAAATTGTGGGCATCGATCACGCTTGTAATACTCTAACTCAATTAGGTCGCAATGTGTTTGTTGTCACGCCGCGGTACAGGCTGGTCGGCCGGCGCTGCGCCCACGCCGCGTGTTGGTCGCGTGTCGTGCGCGTGCGACCGTGTTACGGGCTGTGGTGTGTGCATTGGCGGGTAGCAACGCGGAAGCGATTCCGATACAGTAAGCGGAGCGCTGGCGTTTCATACTCCCTGGGTCCGTTCTCAAGTCAAAGTGAAAGTTGTTTATTTAAATAGGCTCAATTACTAATGTTCCTATTACAGAATGACATGATTGATTTATGAGTGTCATTCTGTTATACGGGCCTAAGTTCTTATAAATCGTCATAACTGAGAAGATGTACCTATGAGAAAAAAATAAATATAATTGCAGGTATAATACCTTCTAGTGATAACTTTAAATGGTTGCTAACATTTGTAAATTGTCCGAATACTTACTAAATTTTAATTTAGAAAGTATTTACTAAATTTTAAGTTAGTATTAAATTAATTATTTTATAATTAAAACTACCACTAATATTCATTGTGATTGTGACACGACACGATATAAAACCGATTTATAATTGTCTGACGTGTCGTTGTGATACTCTCTGACGTAACACCTGCCATTTACATAAGATATTGTGAACGTGTGAATCGTCAGAAGACATCTGAATGCGACATATATGTACATAATATTATTATATGTCGCATTGTGAACGTGTGAATCATCAGAAGACATCATTATATGTCGCATTCAGATGTCTTCTGAAGATTAACACGTTCACAACGTTTTTTAGAAGCTGTGTCAGGCACCATACTTATATAATCTTCTTTGTAATCAGAACTTTATTCAGATGAATCCCAAAAACTCTCGTGAACGAACCACCAAATGAGGAAGGTTGAAGACCACATTTGAATAAAAGTACTACACATTTGTAGTGTTGTGCTTCTGTTGGCGAGTCAGGTAGCCAGATCTCATCGGGGTAGGGAAGGGTACTAAGGTTAGTGTGAGTGTTGCAAGCGTCTATAGGCTACGCTGACTGCTTACCACCAGGCAGGTCGTATGCTTGTCTGCTAACCAAATAATATAAAAAATAATAATAACAATGTTGCCTGTTAATGGCGAGTTTCAATAAAATAATTACCGATAGTTTCCCCTGGTAACGGTAGAAATTTGACATTATTTTGTACAGGATATCTAAATCTTATGCCTAGTAAGCAAATATGTAGTGGTAGAAAAGTTATTGAAACCTAACAACTAACTGAATATTATTATTTTGATATGCTTAAAAATCTTTTAGAGTATTTCGTTAGAGCCTTGTGTGTTTACTGCATGCTCTCTTCTACCTTGTAATTATTTTAATAAATTTTGTGAATAGCATAACATCCCAATTATTAAGTATGTTTGTAATACATATTTTAGTCAGTAATTGTAATAGAAAGAAGAAAGAAAGAAAAACATTTATTGGCCTCGCCGGGACAAAAACAAAAGAAAAATAAAACAGTTTATAATTATATATTTTATATTAACTATTATATGTATTATTATGAAATAATTGCAAGTTATGTAAAGCTAGTTATATCTGTAGCATCGCCTACTTCCCTCTGTTTATATGATTTAATCGTGACCATCCAAAGGTTGCATGGAAGAGATCACTCAAAGCGACATGGCCGCCCATTGTGCATTGTACTGTAAATATTTATACTGTAATGTTTTATATCTGTGTCGATGTGCAATAAAGATTCATTCTATTCTATTCTATTCTATGTTTGGTTATTAAGTAGTATTAATAGCATAAGTTTTTGTGATTCTTTCTTCTGCTCATGGTTGTTAATAATGTCCAATTTGTGGTGTGAGCGGTTAAATGGAAAGCGGTTGTTACTCCTCGCTGTTTTTGCGACTGTGGCCTATAGATAATTGTAGCCGACGCGTGCGCTCGCTTTAATTTACCCACGAAAGGGCTGAGTTTGTTGTTTGTACGGCTTTACATCCGAAGACAAGGACTGCTCATAAGTAAAATAAATAAACTCTCCAAAGTATGTAGGGTAATACGTGTGAAATTATAATGTCACAATTGCACGGTTATGTTCCGGCTATCGTCATAACTCAGACATATCAATCTTCTCAGGACTCGCTTTCGTTTTATGTCTTCCTAACTACTCGAAGGTACCTACCAGTATTTTAAAAATGAAATAAAATTTACGAAATTGGTAACAGAGCATTTTTTATGGGCAACGAGCAGTCGAACACCTGATGTTAAGTGATTTATCATCGCCTATGGATGGACATTTGCAATACAAGGGGAATCGCAAATGTTTTTCTAGCTTTTAAGGATCCTTCCATATATACGCTCTTTTTTGAAGTTTTCGAGGTCGTATTGGTTAGGGAACACCGCTGGTAACAGTCCAGTCCAGTCCAGATTCCACAGGCTTGTGGTTCGCGGCAGAAAATTGCGCAGTTGTGGACAACCAAGCATTCAGACTGTGGAGATGGATTTGACGTCGCGAGGAACGATGGTGGAATGCAGCGTCAGGTATAAATCCGAACAACTCCTCAGAACGCTCTCTGTGATACAAGCGATAGAAGATGCAGAGTGATACCACATGCCAAAGTGTTAAGTCGAACTAAAAGCGCTGGTTCATCAAAGATTCGAGCCGCACTATAATTGTAGGCGATGGTATGGCTTGAAATACCACTTCTGTTGACATGCATATGAATGAACTTACTGCCATACCTGTGTAGTTTCCGTTCAGGAATAGGATTTCCTATTCTCATCCCGTGACCAAACCGTAGACCGAATGAGATTCTAAATTCACACAATCCCACCAATGGGTTATTCACGCGATGGCGAGCAACCACACAACAGCATTCCAGAGGAGGTTTGGCGTCAGAGATCTGTAGACGGCTGGCCATATAGTTATGTCAAAACCCGTAGGAGTATAGTGACATGGGGTCCACGTCCGGAAGACTCCAAGTGGCGGACCCTGGCAACGTGGAGGGGAAACTTTCTCGGCGGGCGTGTGGCTTTTGATGTCAAGTGTCCCTTGGCATTCAAAATCACATGCCATTGTCGAGTTGTTGTTTTTTGTTTTCCCACCACGGCTAGTTCCAGACGGCCCTTTTCAGGGCCACGACTGCGCCCGAAGTCCCTCGGGTGCAGTCCGATGGCTGCTCCCGGTGTTCTCGTCAGGAGGACGCGCCAGGTCGAGCAGCCGTCGGTGAGGAGGCGGTGTATAAGGCCAGCGTCGGCCAGTGGCCCACAGAGGCTGGCGTTAGTCGGTACCCCTGTGGGCTGCTGGCCACCAATTCGTGCACAAGGAGTGCCTAGACGTGCAGCGTTGGGACGATCTTTGCGTAGTTGCGCTCACGTGCGCAGATCCCGAGCCGTCCCGCAATAACGCACTGGAGGTCAGGCCGGGGAGGATGTTTAGTGGGTATGGAGGGAACGCCTTTACCTCGAGTCTCCCACATATCCCCTGCGGTTGGCACCACTCCGCAGGGACCATGCGTAAATGCATTAGACCTCCCCGTCAACAAAAAAAAGGAGTATAGTGACATATACCGCAGTAAAGACCAGCATAGCTCTTTTTCATAGTAAAAAGAGGCGATAAGGTTCCGAGCTAAGTGAGTTACGACTTTTAAGAAATTAGTACGTCAAGTACCGTCTTTATAAAAAATAACACATTGTTGCTCTAGGTGTTACGACAGTTGCAGACAGCCGTCCCATTGTGACTGAGGGATTCGGGTGAAGCTCGCTTGCCCAACGAGATATCAAGGCCCAGCGATTTGCCATAAAGATAAAATAATAGATTACTCTTTTCTAGTCACTTCTCTATTTATCTTGAAGAAGTCGCATAAACATCCTACTAATGTTTTAAATAGCAGCTTTCTGCATTATAAAGTAACTGATTTCCGGGAGGTCTAGGTAGCAATTTGAGGATGTTAGTCTTTATTCTATCGCAAATTGTATGATTGAAATATACCTACCCAATAACAATTGAACTAAAATGTCATCCATATTATATCTCAGAGAAGTGAGATTTACATTGGAAGATGGGGTGTCTCATAGGCGTGCAATCAATAAACCATCACCATAATCAATTACGATATTATTATAGATGCCGCGTGCGTACAGTTAACTTAAAAAGCGGAAATAATTAGTTACATCTGTCTGGCTAAAATAAAACTATTTTCTTATTTCAGCTAATAGTAAAGGAATTAGATACTCATAGCCATTCACTAAATATCCGTGTGCTTAATGATAATATTGTTGTGCAAACAACCCTCGGTATGCTGTGGAAGAATGTCGCAAACGGCTTGTGTCTGAAGTTGAGGACACTTTGAACAGCGTATCCGAGTGGGGCCATCGAAACTTAGTCCAATTTAACCCTACTAAGACACAAGTCTGCGCGTTCACCGCCAAAAAAACCCCGTTTGATGTAGTCCCTCAGTTCCTCAACACATCTCTTAACATCTCAAAAAGCATTGAGATTCTTGGTGTCGAAATATCCTGTGATGGTCAGTTCCGCAGTCATTTGGATAGTAAGGTCAAACTGGCATCTAAAAAGCTTGGCGTGCTCAATAAAGCGAAGCGGTACTTCATACCTGGGCAACGACTGATATTGTACAAGTCGCAAGTCAGGCCTCATATGGAGTACTGCTCTCATTTATGGGCTGGAGCACCGAGATGTAAATTAGCACCTTTCGACGCGGTCCAAAGACGAGCTGTGAGAATTGTTGATGATCCATTGCTTACCGCCGATATTGAACCCCTATATCTTAGGAGAGAATTTGCCTCCTTATGTGTTTTCTATCGGCTGTATAACGGAATGTGTTCTGAGGAACTATTTGACATGATGCCAACAGCTTCCTTCTATCACCGCACCGCTCGCCATCGGCAGGGTATTCATCCTCACACACTGGAACCGAGTTGGTCACGTACTGTGC
The DNA here is from genome assembly GCA_955850985.1 of Elophila nymphaeata. NCBI lineage: Eukaryota > Metazoa > Arthropoda > Insecta > Lepidoptera > Crambidae > Elophila > Elophila nymphaeata. The sequence goes on from OY039087.1 coordinate 16,532,370, forward strand.
GTTTCAGAAGAAATTTTCTTCCGCGTACCCTTCGGTTGTGGAATGCTGTGGAGTGCTTCGGTTGTGGAATGAGCTCCCTGTCGAGGTTTTCCCTAAGGACTACAACATGGGTGTCTTCAAGAAAGGTGTGAAAAAGTTTTTGCTAGGTCGGCAACGCACGTGTGATACCCCTGGTATTGCAAGTGTCCATAGGCTGCGGTGACCGCTTACCATCAGGCGGATCGTATGCTTGTTTGCCACCAAAGTGGTATAAAAAAAAAATACCCATAAGTATTCTTATCCTTTGTCAAAGGAAGACGAAATAATAGTAATTATCCTTCCCATCTGTCCTACAACGGGACTAGTAGTGATGATGGGCAGGGTATCAGCGATTTATTTGCTGCTTATTTTGATTCTACTTTTCTTAAATCATAAGCTTCATCCAATAGTACTGAGCAGAGAGTTGATGATTTGATTATAATTACTGACGTTTATAGATTGACAATGAATCGACTAGAGCGAGACCAAAAAACATTACCAATGTGTGAGTAATGCGCATGTGTGCGTGAAAAATAGTACTGCAATCTAACAGTTGCTGTCTTTTCTACGTGACTGACAGGCCGATTTGGGCCGATTTGAGTTTCCGATGGAGTTTCTCCCGAGTTCTTGTTCTAAAAACACGTGTTGAGATTGAGAGACTCCATTTTTAACCTCAATCAACCGTACAATTATTTTTCTTACTTAAGTTACATTTTCACTTGACATTGGCAAAATGCGTACGCTTAATGCGACGCGATGCCATTAATTAAGAATAGAATAGAATAGAGTTCCCGATTTAATAAAAACTCTTCTCAAAAAATCAATGAGAATACATAATTCAAAGGTTGCAATATTATCGAAAAATATACTCCATTAAAAAAATCCTGTGGTTGGAAGTCGATCTGGTCCACCTCACGCTACCATTTAGTTTAATTTTTCTTAGTTGTCTGCTCCTTCTTTTTTCGTAAAAAATTCTTGACTTTTAGTTATTAAAAAAAAATCAGAGATCGCAGAGGAAATTATATCAATCTTGTATCGTTCGTGCAGACCGTACCTAAATATGGAAGTCACTAACAAACTATAAAGTTGGAATCTCGAGTTACACTTGTCAGAAATACTTATACGCAACTTATATAAGTCGAGTCTTAACTTGGTCCCCACTTACGTGTAGCATTATGTGACTTAAGTGCTATTAATTTATTACGTGTACATTCATTATTTATGTATTTTGGACAGGCTTGCATTACTTTGTTTGGTTGTTATTAAGTAGGAGATCCTGAGTGTTCGGAACTGAGTATGAATTAAGTTACAAATAAGTTACTTAATACTTCAAAGTTGTTTTGGTATCGTACAAGAATATTTGGGAGTATACTCGTATAAGTAGTAATTTTGTTAATTTTTGACATTAAACATAAGCAACTTTTCGTAAATTCTTATGAAGTTTCACCAGATTTCTTACTGTAATAAGACGTGCAGGGAGAGATATGAAATATGTAATGTATTTTTTATTTGCTTTTAGTGAAACAAATCTACAATATTTCTTAATAATTTAGTCGAGGTAGGGCATAGAGGATTCATCATCATCATCATCAACAGCTCATATAATGTCCCCACCGAGGGGCTTGAGGCTACCCCACATTAGGCCCTAGTCAACCACGCTGGCCAAGTACGGGTTGGTCGACTTCACACACAACCTAAGAATTTCTTCATAGGTGTGTGCAGTAGGGTGTCCCAAGACATAAGGGGAAATTTTTTTTTCGTGAATTTAAATACGCATACCCTCTTATTTTTTTCCATTTGATCCCAATAGATCATATAATAAATATAATTGTGATTGGACACCGGCAACCCGTGCCGACTTGACGTCAAACATACGAAATTTTTTTTGTATGGAGTTTAATAGGAAAATATTTAAGACCTTGATATTTGTTGGATAAATAAAATTAAAACTACCCAAAAAATCTATTATGCACTTATTTATTTATTTAAAACGGTTCATTTATTAAATTTTCCCTTTAAAGTTTATTTTTTATAGTCAGAAAAATCTTCCGGTATTCGTAAACACATTGTGACAAAACTTGTATATTGTTCCTTCTCGACTGTGATGGAAATCATGCATTATCTTAACTACTCTTTCAGTTGTATCGTTCACTACCCTCAGAGACGACGTCTTCTTTCTATCTTTTTGAAAATAGGCATTATTTGGCGACTCAGAGGACATTCGTTAAGAAAAGTGGCATAGTTTTTAGACGATCAAATAGAGACTTGATGTTGACAGCAATGAAGTTGTAATTTTTTCCCTCTGAAAAAAAAACACTAAAATAAGACACAATTATCATTGAAACAATCCATATTTGAACCTGTTGGTTGTCACAACACAGAATTTATAATTTATCTTCTAGATTTCAGTCTACAATCATATTCATAAAGCAGCCACTTGTTGTCTTCCTGAAGAGCTTTCCATTCATAGCCCCGCAATAATTTGTTCTTTATTCCCATAAGATATAACTATTGAAAATTGGAAGATATTCTTCTTTTGATTTCCGAGTATCTGAAGCAGGCAACAGTTTGCCGTTCCAGTGAAGACTCACAACATCGGGTACTTCGTTTTGAAAGTAAACTTTTATGACTTTCGCGGGATTCTTCTGTTTCTCCTTTAAATTCTTGGAATCGTAGCCTTACTTATTGGAAACTTAGCAATATTTCATCCCAGCGCCTCAAAAGTAGCTTCAAGAATGAATACTGAGTCGTCTCATACTTAACTGGCACCTGTCTTTTAGTAGTCGCAGCGACTAACTTAAGAGTATTAAAGTCTTTTCGCATCGACGTTTTCTGGTGACTGGTTTCAGGTTGAGTACCTACTCCGTAGTGGTTCTGGCAAATCTTCTAAATTTGTAATCAGTCGTTTTGTAATGGTTTATAAGATAATCTGAAAGAAGGTGGCACAGAGAAATACGTTTTTGAGAAGTAATAGGTTTTTTTCCCACCCCAGCTAAGAGGCCACGACGACCTGGCTCTCTTTGCTACTGAAAGAAGATTAGGTCTTCATTTATTAATTCAAGGGCATTGGCATATGCAATATCAAATTAATTATCTTAGTTTTTGACAAACTTTTGATGACGTTCTAAAATCTTGTGTTTTATGAGCATTTTTTTGGTAGTCCCTCCAAACTTGTCATAAATTTACATGTTACTTCACAGAATTAGGCGAAGTTTTAGTATTTTTATGCGCCTTATACCATTGGAATAATATACTCGCAAAATTGTAAGATTTACACTTTAATTGACTGTTGAATTCACTTATCGAGGATATTGTAGAACATAACTTCCAGAACTTCCATTAAAGGACTGTTTAGAACCCGATATTTTTGTGTTATACGACTCCTATTACAAGTATACTCTTTCGATAACTGCGTGATACTAACGACCTCTTGATTGAATGAGGAATAATTGCATTTGCACGTTATTATATACGCCTCAACACGTTAGCTCACTGACGTCTTTATAGATAAGTACTAACATGTTTCGATGCAAGTTGGCACGGGTTCCCGTGGTCCTATGTCAATGAAATTTTATTTATAAGTGTTTTGTCATCATTGAAACAAAATTAGAGGGTATGCGTTAAAAAATAACTACTTTGATTTTTTTGGGACACCCTAGTGTGCAGGTTTCCTCACAATGTTTTCCTTCACCATAAAAGCGTCGATTAAACGTACATATGAATTAAATATTGAAAACACAAACGGTGGTAGTACCTCTACCTTACAGATAACCACAATCAATGACACTACAATTTTGTTGTATTGTGTTTCTGTTGGTAAGGATTCCAGAACTTCACGGGGTAGAGAAGGGAACTAGGGTTGGCAGCGTGCGAGTGTCACGACAATGCTACATGCGTCTATAGGCTACGGTGACTATTTACCACCAGACAGGCCGTATGCTTGTCTACTAGCCAAATAACATAAAATAAAAACCTACAGGTTAACTACATGTTACACCCACATATTACACACATACTGGTTACATAATAATTAAAAATATTTTTAAGTACAAAAACTGCCTTCAAAACTAAAAACGGAGAAATTAAAATTTTGTTTACTTATAAAAATCTAAATGGTTTTTTGAGGTCAAAAATATTTTATTTTTGCTTTTTAGTGTTTTAAGTACATGAAGCATTAAGTAGAGTTGGATAGTTCTAAAATTGGTTCACAACTCAAAGTTATCATTACTTAATAAGACAGAATTTTCGCCAGAATAACAAAAAACCTCAAGATCTAACGCTATAAAACTTTCAAAAAACTATTTCGAGACTTTGATCTTTAAGACAAAAAAAGAATAATTAAAATTGGTTAACAACTTTCGAAGATATCGACGCATAAAGTTAGAGCAGTTGGAATAAATTCATATTGTCACTGCTTATTCTTCATGATGCTAAAAAAACTACTAAACCGATTCATGAAAAATTTTTATGGGACTAAATGGCAACTATTTCGTATCGAACAAAAAAGAATCACTTAAATCGGATCAGAAATCTCGACGTAATCGATGTACATACATAAAAAAAAACATACCAACCGAATTGAGAACCTCCTCCTTTTTGAAGTCCGTTAACAAATAAATTACAATGTTGCCCGAACAAAGATATCTATAGTTTAAATTTTAATTATTGCATAACTTTCAATAAAATTTAATTTGTTGCAATCAAAGTGATGATTCGGAAAGTAATAGAACTTTTCATAAGAATTTCTGACACTTTCTCTATTGTTGTTTTAAAAAAACTATTTGAATATTGAAGATGATTGACACATATTCACCTAGACTTATTGCCGTATATCGAAACTAGTATATTTAATTTGCACACTCGTCACAGCTTAAAGCTAGCCAGCCATTTGCAAACCAAGTACAAATCATATATCAAATGTATGACTTAATATCATTAGTTAATTAAGCGAATACAAGCTATATGTTCTGGGCATTAAGTTTCATAATGATGAAGAGGGAACGAATAGGTTCAGGTGCGGAATTAACCTCAGTCCGGCTGTTTCGGGGTTATGACCTAACCCATAACCCGTGCGTTATGGCTTGTATTATTATAACTTTGACAGAGATATAAAAGTACTAGAATAAACGTTCTAAACTTGAAAATTGTGTCTTTATCTTTACTTATACATAATTATGATCTGAGGTTTTTATTTATAACTAGCTGACCCGGCGAACTTCGTACCGCCTAACAGTCGATTCTTTAATTTTTTTAAATATTTATTCTGCTATTCTAGACCCGGTGTCCTGAACAGCAGTGGGAAAATGAAAATTATGTTTTTTTATATAAATTAAAATGTAGCCTATGTCCTATGTTGGAATTAATCCAGCAAAATAAAAAAAAACGGAGTTCATCGGACTCAAACTCAAGCACTGTGACACGTGATTTTCTATATACTATATACTAAGTAATATCATAAAGCTGAAGAGTTTGTTTGTTTGTTGAACGCGCTAATTTCAAGAACTACTGATTCATATTGAAAAAATATTTTTGTGTTGGCTAGTCCATTTATCGAGGAAGGCTATAGGCTTTTAACTGACATTAACGCGAGCGAGCCGCCGGCCACCACTAGTTATATATATAATATATATATATATATAGAAAAATAATAATAAACTTTTACTGCACACAAATAATACAAGGAAGGAAATAAACATAAGCAGTACAAAAAAGGCGGCCTTATTGCTCAAAGCAATCACTTTAGAGAATGGACAAACAAATCAGAAACATGAAATGGGTACAGAACAGGAAAAATGTGTTCACTATTTATAAATACTACTTCATGGATGATACAAACATGAAATGATAAAAAGTTTTAGGTACTACACATAGCTGGATATGGAAACAAGAACTAAGAAAGAAGAATTAGTGCAGTATAAATGAGTGTTGGGTCATAGCTGGTGCAAAATTGAGTACTTAACAGGTTATTTTATAAGAAAAGTGGCGACGTGGCAGAGGGAACACCCAGGTGAACGGTTGTCGACGATGTGAGTAGATGAATCGAAAGAAATATATACTTAAGGATCGTAGCAAGTGGTGATATCAGAAATGATGAGATTCTCAGGAGAACTAAGGTCACCGACATAGCCCAAAGAATTGCGAACCTTAAGTGGCAATGGTAAAGCACATTGCTAGGAGAACTGACGGCCGTTGGGGCGCAAAGGTTCTTGAATGGCGGCCGCGTACCGGAAGACGCAGCGTTGGTAGGCCCCCCACAAGGTGGACCGACGATCTGGTAAAGGTCGCGGGTAGCCGCTGGATGCGGGCAGCGCAGGACCGACCGGTTTGGAGATCCTTGGGGGAGGCCTATGTCCAACAGTGGACGTCTCTCGGCTGATATGATGATGTAGCAAGTGGAAATAAGTGATATCTGATGTAAAAGGATATTTAAGGTATTAAAAAGAAAAACGATCCGTATTAATAAACCTCACTCAAATCATGCCAAGACAACATGAACAAGGGAACAAGACAGATATTATTTTCTTCTCCTACCGAAAAAGCATGTACTTATATTTATTTTTCCACTCTCAAAGTAGCGTGAAGACCGCTTTTCGAACACTAAAACTGCTTGATAATGAGTTAAGAAAAAGTCCCACGTTGGGTGCCAATACTACGACTAAGCAGACATACGTTTAGATGACTCTTCTAGGATTGATTATCACTAGGAGCTTTGTTTTCACTATCAGCTTTTAAACCTGGCGCTAAAGATCATTTTGTGATGAACTTAATTATTATTTAATATTGTAATGTTACAAGAGCATCCAGCACACCGAGATCATGGCCGGCCCGCAAGGTTATAAGTTACGGAGGTCGGATATTTATTCGTTCCGTTCGATTGTAGTTTTATGTTCAGCCATAAATGGTTCTTATTGGTCCACATTTGAATAATACGAGCGATCCCGAATGTTACTTGTAACGCGTAAAAATATTTACCTCCCTTAAACTGCACCTGTGCGCGCATTATGTGTCGGATAATGTACATATTGTTTAGAATTGTATTTAAATATATCCAGTAAAGCTTAAAATTATTTAAGTCAACACAGTTCTTGGATCTTTTATTTATTTAAAGATTTATTACACACGAGAATTACAAAAATAGGACAACATCATATCATTCTAAAAGAAATCTATTTCTGTTCCTACCCTTTTATTAGTCAGAAGTGATACTATAGAATCTATGGTGTCACTTATGATTCTACAAAACTTATATACAGAGTGTGTTAATCAATTTAAGTCATGTGTATTGTTTTCACAGTAACAAAGGCCCGCACAATTGAAAAAATATTGCTTAAGATTTTTATTTACAAATCATATGAAATTAAGATATAACCTAACTTAATTTAATATGATTTGAAAATAAAAATCTTTAGCAATATTAGGTTTGTGTAATGTCGGAATTTTTCATCAAGTCAATTCCTAAAGTAGGTATTGAAAATGTAACGATTAGCATTTACCGAATTAATGGCACAATAATATTATGTTTATTTAACAAAGTCTATCTATTCTGAGCTGGTTCAGGTTCTGGTTCTGGTGAACGTTTCTCCCATTGATATAATATAATGTATCTACTACATTTCTTCTTAGTTAAATTTCATTTCAAAATAAAATAGTTATTTCAATACAATATACTATGAACAATCGGTATAATACTTGTTGAACAAATATTATTGAATGAAGAAATTTCAAATGTTTGGAAATGAATAAAATAAGACAATACACCACTGTGTTTCATGGTACTAAGAAAATTAAGTAGAGAGGTTAAAATATTGAGTTTTAAATTTCATGAATTGAAATTTTAAGGTCATTTTCTGTCTTATATAAAGTTTTTTTTTGTCAAATCCAAAATTATTGTGTTTGGTTTATTAAAATCCTCTAAATTTTCGAGGAAAATAAATATGCTATAATGTCCACTTGGCCACAAAACTTGAGTCAAATTAACTTTTCTGGCCACAGTTCTTAGTAATTTAATTGCACTCGCATGTCAATTTTGTAATTAAATAGTTTGTTGACCTTCGCTTACAAGCTCAAACACTGAATTATTGAAAAAATGTAGAGTACCTAGTACTCTACATTTTTTAAACCAGAATATTATTATTATTTTAACAATTTTTGCTTCTTAAAAAATTATATTACTTGTTTCTTTTATACCCTGCGCTTGTGTTGCTATATTTAAATTTTATTCGCCTTAATGTTGCCACGCACGAGACTCCTTGCGATCTTATACTTATACCATGGCAATTTTGTTACCGGAAGCAGAATACTAAATTTTGTATCGTGAGGCAAAGGAATAAGGTACCATACGGCTTAAGGTAAAACAAGTGAACATGTTTTCTTACAGATGTTGGGAAAATAGAAACGGTTTTGGGGGCAATGTTTTTATTTAGAATGAGACCGTTTAGCAAATATGGGGTTGTTTGATATTTTACCTGTATGTTTTGATTTGAGTAGCCATTTTGATTGTAGGATTATTATGGAAACGGCTTTTGCGTACTTTGTTGTTGTATCCAAACATGTTATTGCAAGGAATAGTTTTGTTTGATCTTTCCTTTGTTTTAGTCTTTTGATATTTGATTCAAGTTGATTTAAGTATGTTTGTCGTGCCACAAATTAATCTAGTAAACAAATATTAAATAAAGTATATACTCATAGTTTTTCCTTTGTTTTTGTTTTGTTTGCAAATAATTTACACAAATTAGTTAACTCATCTCTGTTCGTTATTCAAAAAATCTGAGACCATTTTTAATAAGGACCAAGGAGGCGCGGACAAAACTTTTTGCTGCCAAGTTCTGACAAAAAAAACTAGCAATTTTCGTTAACTACTCTTGACAATCGCGTAAGGTGTACGAGTGAATTTTTACCCCCCTAATTAAGGGGGGAGGCGCCGCGTGCTCCTGGCACGGCGTAAATCATTCACACTTATTAAAAGAAACGCTACGAATCGAAAGTCCTTAAGAAATCAGCCTTTTCTTTTCTCACAGAGAAAATTCTACCTAAATAGACCGTGTAAGAGTTTACTTTTCTTTAATTTGGGTCTTGAAAAAAATATTATAATGCCTCTGTGTATAGAAATGTAATGCCGTAATATTAGCAAGGTTCGGATTGTGAACGATTCCGTTCGTATTAATAGGGAGGGGGAAATTTATGAGTTTGAATTCTCAAAGATTGGGAAATTAATTTTGTTCGGTTTAAATTGCATTTGCTTAAAGTATTTTTATTACGTACTTTAAAATCAATAACTGAAATAAGAAATAACTTTGTTTATTAGTAAGAATTTCGAGGTCCATGAACAAACAGGTTTTGTTGTTTGATACACGGCTAGTAGGTACTTTGATAGGTGAACATTATCTTTTTAACTCAATTTGCACCCGTGCTTTGGAAATCTTTAGAAATGGTTATATTTCTACAGTCTGCCAAGCTGTGAACATGTGTGTGTGCATAGCATAAATGCGGCGAATCAAACCGAATCGCACTTATTCCTCCATTCCGTGTGCGTTAATGCGCTCTGTCGATCTAATTCGGCGCTAATAGACGCCGTTTCATAGTAAATATATAGGAAGCGACTTTCTTAGATTCGATTAGACTCGACTCAGCACGCCTAGTGGATGTTTAGCACAGTTTGTCGGCAGTGACTCCCAAGGATAATAAGCTGTATAATGTCGCGTTACAACTCCTCCCGGGAGGAGAATAGGCGTAACGGAGCAGGTGAGAAAACTAGGATAGATAGGGAAAGCTCTAAACTACAAAGGATAAGAGAGAGGTTTAAAATAATATGTAAATTTATTTAAGATAAAACACCTAGTGTCCTTAGGAAGGTAGCACTCGCGACGGGAGGAAGAGGACGTGGGCGAAATGGGTGCGGCACTCGCGTGTGGTTTGTTCGGCACTCGCGACAGCCCGGGACTCAAGAAGGCTCTGCGTAAAATTTGTCTTTGAGAAAACGAAGAAACTACCAGCTACCCACGAGGCTCCGGACTGCTGCTGGACCCCGCTGCGTTACTGAAGTTCCGGGTGCTGAGAGCACCGCCACTGCTAGACAGTGACAAGTAGTATGCATGTAGTATTTTCTTAATGCTGGGGCCGCACCTGCGCCTATCGTCACGAAGCTTCGTGCTAGGACACGATACGCGCAGATGTGACCGGCCGTTATCGGCTATCGTCGCGAATATTCGGGATGCTTGTGCGTTATCGGCCGGGAGGCGGTACGTCAGGGTTTTAGCGCGCTAACCTATCGCGCTGCGTGGTCAGACATGCGTTGTTCATATCGGAGGTTGTTCTCCATTAGTTCAGACGCGTACGGGTGACTAAGTATACGATACGGCTGAGTTATTTTTTTAATAAATGCATTACGTAATTTATAGCACACAATTTAGAAGTATAGAAAGTGATTATCCATAGTTATACGCAAAGAGGATAATAATACTACGCAATTTACACATCTGGAAATGATTTCGGCCATCTTGGATTATTGCACGATAGTTCGTGCAAATAAAGAAATGCCACATGCTTTATCGCGATAATTTTGCTAGGGCCGCACTTGCGTGTATCGTACGAAGTATCGCCACGCATTACTTCGAGACGATAGGCGCAGGTGCGGCCAAAGCATAAGAGTGCTTTTAAATGGTTTTTACTGGTAACGTTCTGTAATAAGTCCCGGGGACCTCGTTAGCACACACAGGCGTTAGCTATCGTCTCGCGTTTACCGTAATAATTTTTAAACCTTGGAACAACTATTTTATGTATATTAGCTGTTCGGGTTGGGTACGTACGCTCCCTAATCCAATTTGTCAGTAGTTGAGGGTTACAGGTGATGCTTTCACATTAGGCCTTACATTACATACCATCAGTTGAGACCTCAGGGTGAGACGAATGCCAAGCGCTTTCCAGTCAAGTAGATAAGAACTTAGAGCATATTACAATCTCACGATGACAGGTAAACTCTCCAAAAGAAGACTATTATTATAGAAACAACGTTGGCAACTATAGGTCTGAAATTATATTTTTTATCACTATAACATTAGCCGTGTGATGAAGGCAGAGTAGAATAATAGCATCACCTCATATCCTCCAAAGGGTGTCGTAGAAGTCGACCACCTTATACTCTGTCCACCAATCCGCATTGGGCAAGCGTGGTGGACTACTGACTAAACCTCCTTCATTGACAAGGAGAGGCCTTGTGTCCCAGCAGTGGGTCGAATTATAAAGGCTGTGATGATGATGATGATGATCACTATTTTGGGCTACTGTACGGCTCATAGATTTATAATTACTGACGTTTATAGATTGGCAATGAATTGACTAGGGCAGACCAAAAAAATCGGGAGTGGTTTCCCCTTGACTTTCTAGTATACCGGAAACGACTCTAAGGTTAATAGAAACCTTATATTTTGATGTCATACATGCATGTTAAATTTTGGTCACCCATCCGAGTACCGATCGCCCACTTGGTTGCTTAACTTTCGTGATCGACGACTCAAAATTTGATAGAAACCTTATATTTTGATGTTATAAATGTATATTAAATTTGGTTGCAATAAGTTAAAGCATACTCGAGTTATCTTGCTAACGCACAGACATACAGACACACAGAAACACACACAGACATATTCCAAAAAAATATATTTTTGGAATCAGGGAGGTCCAAAACATGTAAATCCATCAAAATCTCGAGGATAATTTTTTTAACTATTACAAGGTAAGCCACCTGGAACATAAACGGACTTGCTCCAAACAAAGATGAACTGCAAATATTGATGACAGAACAAAAGCTGGACATTGTATTAATCTCCGAAGCCCACTGCACCAATAGGAGTAATATCAATCTCAAAGGATGTTCTACCTACCTCACTAACCATCCAGACGGTACAGCCCATGCAGGCACAGCAATAGTAATAAAAAGCACTATAAAACACCATGCATTGCCTGAGTATAAGACACAACAAATACAGGCAACTACTATTGCCGTTGAAGACAAACAGGGAAATTTCAATGTCGCAAGTGTCTACTGCCCACCTAGGCATAATATAGATGACACAATGTTCACCCACTTCCTGTCCACACTTGGAGGCAGATTCATAGCTGGGGGAGATTGGAATGCAAAGCATGTGCATTGGGGTTCTAGATTAACAACCACAAGAGGTAGACAACTCAAACGAAGTTTGAATCAAAATCACTTGCAGACCATCTCTAGTTCCGAGCCCACATACTGGCCAACAGACATCAATAAGAAACCCGACTTGCTGGACTTTTTTATCACCAAAGGTCTGGCCAAATACCACTTTAAGGCGGAATCATGTCTGGATAGCTCCTCGGACCACACTCCAGTAATACTTACAGTTAGCAACACCATAATTGAATGTGAAAAAGCCTTAACACTCGGTAACCCACGGACTGACTGGAATGGAGTTCGGGAATACATTGAAAATGAAATACAATTAAATATAAAATTAAAATCAGCCAATGACATTGATATTGCACTGGAAAGTATCACTTCACTGATCCAAACAGCTTGCTGGAAAAATACCCCTGAGCTATACAAAAACAAGCGCGTCATTAACTATCCACTAGAGATACGAGAAAAGATCCTTGAAAAACGCAGGCTGCGTCGAATTTGGCATGCAAGTAGACATCCTCAAGACAAAACTGCATTAAACAAAGCAATTAAAGAACTGAAGGCAATGATTAAGGAAGCCAACGAGAGCACTCTGCAAGCCAAACTCGAATCTCTTACAGCAACGAACTGCACAAATTACTCATTGTGGAAGTTTGCAAAAAGTTATGATAGACCACAAGAAACTAAACCTCCAATTAAAAACGAAGCCAATGGGTGGGCTAGAACCAGCAAACAAAAAGCAGAGGTATTCGCTAAGCACTTATCTGCGGTATTTACACCAAACCAGATATCAAACAAAGACTGCGAAGTGATGGTAGAGTCTGTGCTAAATACTGATCTTGATATTGACACGCCACTGAAATTTGTTACACCACAAGAAGTACAAAAGATAATAAGAAACCTTGATAGCCACAAGGCGCCAGGGTTTGATCTCATCACCAAAGAGATCCTTCGAGAACTCCCAAGGAAAGCCATTGTACTGATGACAATTCTGTATAATGCTATGCTGAGAATCCAGTACTTCCCAAGCCTTTGGAAAGTTTCTCAAATCATGATGATACATAAACATGGAAAACCTCCGCATGATAAATCATCATACAGACCGATAAGTTTGCTACCTGTGATGTCTAAGATATTTGAAAAGATCCTGCTAAGTAGATTAACACCTATTTTACAACGAGGTAAGCTGATCCCTGATCACCAGTTTGGCTTTAGGAGACAACATGCAACAATAGAACAGGCTCACCGTGTTTGTGCCACTATAAGGAAGACCCTAGAGAACAAAGAGTATTGCTCCTCGGCATTCTTGGATATACAGCAGGCCTTCGACAAGATATGGCACAAAGGCCTACTATACAAAATCAAGCAGAAACTCCCACATAGATTCTTCCAAATACTAAAATCCTTCATCTCTGATAGAATATTCTATGTTAAAGAAGCTGGAGAAAGTTCCGATTTCTATGAAATCAAGGCAGGAGTTCCTCAGGGCTCAGTACTTGGACCGACCCTTTACAACTTATATACTTCCGATCTGCCGACTTCACCTGGAGTTACTGTTGCAACCTTTGCTGATGACACTGCAGTGCTTGCTAGTGATAAAGACCCAAAGCGAGCCTCAGAGGCACTTGAAAGTGCTCTTACAAAAGTGTATAGTTGGCTGCAGGACTGGAAGATCAAGGCAAGTGCTGCAAAATCAGTCCAGATAACTTTTACCCTACGTAAAGGTAACTGTCCACCAGTCAAGCTTGGAGATAGTGCCTTGCCTCACAGTAACTGTGTCAAATATCTGGGTTTGCATATTGATCGCCGATTAACATGGAAAGAGCACATTAAGACCAAAAGAGATGAAGTGTCTTTCAAGCATAGGAACCTCTACTGGATGTTAGAAAGAAACTCAAGGCTGTCATTGGACAACAAACTTCTAATATACCAAACAATATTAAAACCAACATGGATGTATGGTATTCAGTTGTGGGGCTCGGCGAAGGACTCAAACGTTAATATCATACAAAGGCTACAGAACAAAATATTAAGGCAACTAGCGAACGCACCATGGTATATAACCAATACAGAACTGCACCAACACCTATCGGTACATACAGTAAGGGAAGAAATCCGATGCGCTTCTGTAAAATATAAAAACCGCCTTATTAACCATCCAAACAAACTGGCACGACAGCTAAGCAATCAGGACCATACCAACCGGCTCAAACGATTCAGCATCTTAGAGCTACATAATCGCCAGTAGCGCCAAGCTACCAAATACGAGTAGGTGCACTCAATGGAGAGCACACTCTACAAGTGAATAGTAAAAAAGACATCAAATCAGCTTATAGTCTGAGGACTGATTGCCGATAATATAACAAAAAAAAAAAAAAAAAAAAAAAAACTATTACAAGAATACGAGAAAGTAAAACGCACCAATGTGTGAGTAATGCGCATGTGCGTGAAAAATTGCACTGCAATCTGACAGTTGCTGTCTTTTCTACGTGACTGACAGGCCTACTTAGGCCGCCTGTGTTTACGTAAAATGGTCTCGTCTATCTCGCTCTAATATACGCGTTAGTATACACTTTCTCTTTCACATTGGCGATATACAGTTTCCTATATCTGGTATGGTCCATACTGCTTTTAAATACCGATCACTGGCCGAGTAACCCATTTTCTTAAAACGGTAGTAGTCAGAGTAATCAGTAGGTTCTAGGCATGGAACATTTCATGAATTGCATGTGAAAAATCATATGAAATTATTTTCAATCGTCAAACCTGCTACTTCTTTTCGCATCGACTGTTATAATTCACGCTCTGTGAAATAGCGGATCATTCACATTTCCATTGTTAAAGTTCGTTGTTTTTAAAAAAGCATACATTCCATATCACATGCGTAGATCGCAAATTTAACGACTAGTAAGTTACATTACATTTAATATCATAAGTCATCATTCATTACTTACTAAAAGCAAAAACCCGCAAATGTGACATTAGGCCACAGCGAAATAAAATCATTGCCTGTGAAATTTCACATGTGAAATCAAACGAAAAAAATCATAATTTCATTAAATGAAAATGAACGAAATGTAGCCTTCCATGCCTAGTAGGATCAGGGTTATTTTTTTATGACTAAGCGGTGTGGATTGTGTTACTTGGCCAGTGGTCGAGATTTTTATGGTCCAGTAGAGCTTCACGATATGCCGGCATATCACAATCTGCCTAATTATACGGTCGCAGTACGGTAGCAGTAGTGCATGCTAGTGACATGTGACAAAAAATTCACTCCGCTGGGTCGTAAGGAAATAGCCTGATTCTTCAAATAATAAACGATCTTCATTCGCTTACACAAACTAATATTGATAGAATCTGCTACGGATTTATCAACAAACGGATTTATTTAATTAACAATTCTCATGGACAATCTGCCACGCCGTTTGTAATACGGTGTGTTATTCGATACGGCAGCGAAATAAGGTGTATTAACTTGCGAGTCTGATTTAACTTGCGAGTATTTGGATATTTCTTTTTATTATTTTACCATAAACATGAAAGTTAGAAAGTTCTACGAAACGTCGGACTTTATGATAGCCAGACATTTCACTAAATGTGAAACCGATGAAATTTTATTATTTCATAAAAAAATCTTAAGATGGAAGCCCAAATCTCATACAATTACTTTATCCATCTCCTTTATTGTAAAATCTATCAAGAATCGTCCTGTGTACACCCACCTCCCTTTCATTCGAGCATATTTTCATAAATGCAAACATTCAGAAAGAATTTCCTTCGAAAGCTCATAAATATTTCCCACTTTTACTGCTCCCGTGCAAATTGGGGTGGCAAGTTCGCTACTTTAACTCTATGGAGTAAAGATCAAAGTCGATTGGCTCTGTAACTCATAAGCGCGTTTTAAAACGGACGGGTCCAGGGGCGAATTAAAGATTAATCCGATTCTCCAATAAATATCGGAACGAATTTTGTCCGAAATTGGAATCGAAGAATTGGGACTTATTCGGAATCCATTTCGTAGATGACATGTTTTTTCCACCGATGAATTATGGAAAGATTGTAATTTAGAGCACTCTTGGGTACGAAGGGGTTTTATTCGATTAATTGCCTATTCACTAATGAAGAACTTCTGAGTTTTTTTTTATTTCAATTTGGGAGAGTGGTGTTTTTGCGCTATTTTAGATTGAGGTATGTCTCTTTCTTTATTAATTCCTTATCAAAAGAGTTTTAATTATAAATAACTGTTGAAAGATAAATTGGTTTGCTTGTAAGTGGTGTAACAATGTTAATCAGCCTTCGACTTCAATTATGAAAAAAATACCAGATACTAATAAAATTATTGATCCTAAGCTTTTAATAAATACTAATAAATTATTGATCCTAAGACGTAAGCCCCGCTTAGTAAATGTCTACCGCGAGACAATTAAAATCAATTGTGTCTGTATATTCTTGATCATCCATAGTTTACTAAACTAATTTATCTTAAATTAATATTTTAAATTATACCTAATCCTTACTTTGAATATTTACAAGCAATACTAAAATTAATACTTAGATTAAATTAAAAATATTATACATCTAAAATGTGCAAAGTAAATGCGATCGCGAGCGGCAGATTCCGTGCTACATAAAAAAAAACGTTCCCGAGCGAGGCAAATGAAAAACTTCAGACAACATTCGATGCGTACAGGCAGATAGAATCTACATGTGATCGTCTCGTTAATACTATTGTAATTTATAAAAACTGTTTTGGTCTTGTTACTTTTTCATATTCGTAGTATGGAGGAAGTCTTGTAATCGTCAAAAAATTCGACCTCGAGATTTTGACGGATTTACACGTTTTGGACCTCCCTGAGTCCAAAAATACCGTTTTTGGAATTATGTTTGTGTGGAAGTATGCTTTAACTTATTGCAACCTAATTGAACATGCATATACGACATTAAAATATAAGGTGTCTATCAACTTTTGAGTCGTCGATCACGAAAGTAAAGCAACCAAGTGCGCGTAACTTATTTTATGCCTACGATTGTTACTTAGTAATTTGGCGAGGGAACTCTTCCAGCTGATCTCTGCTTGACCGCGACATAAATCTTTTGAGGTGCCGGTTACTAATGTGTTTGTTTGTCACTGCGATGTTTGCCCGATAGGAACGCGCTTGAATTAGTATGAGATACTAGGAATTTATAAGTTGATCTCATAATTGTCTGTGCAAGGATTTAAGTTGGCTCACGAAGAATTGGGCACCCCAAAATTTAATCACTTCATTGTTTAAATTTGACTGTAAACTTTTACAGATTTACATGCATAATAAGTTATAAACAAACTATTTTTTTATCAGTGCCCCAAGAACGAAGAAGGATCGCTTTCGTTAGGTATGGTCTCCGGAAACTTTCTAAAACAACAAAAAAAAAAAATTACGACAAATGTTAATAAAATCCTGATTTAGATTTAGAATTTATTTTATGCCGTTTTAGAAAGTTATGTATTAACGGTGCTGATGCTTATATCAACAAGCTTATATTACAAGTGTTTGTTTTATTCCTAAAAATAGAAAAAAAAACATAAATTCCATTGCTAACATAAGCATGTAGATATTTATGCATTGTTATAGCTTTTTAACTATATCTTTATTTGACGTAAAGTTTGTGATAAAATAATTTGGTAAAGATGTGCTTAACCACAGCGCGTCCTGGCGCCGGCGGGACTCGAGGAGAACCCGTAACACGTCGTAAATCGCAATTTGCCAGAGTACTGCCTAGCGAAGATCGACGCCTTTGGTCTGCTTGGTGTAGAGCTAGCAATGGAACAGAGCTGGCTGAAGATTTATAGAATATTTTAATAAAAAAAAATCGGGAGTGGTCTCCCCTTGACTTTCTCGTATACCGGAAACGACTCAAAGTTATCGACGGCTCAAATTTTGATTGAAACCTTATATTTTGTTGTCATATACGTATGTTAAATTTGGTTGCAATAAGTTAAAGCATGCTCGAGTTATCGTGCTAACGCACAGATACACAGACACACACACAAACATAATTACAAAAAAAAGTTATTGGACTCAGGGAGGTCCGAAACGTGCAAATCCGTCAAAATCTCTCTGTGTGAACGGACCGGTCTGCCGGTCTGCCGGCTCGGAGAGGAGAGCAGACTCTTATCACGTTGAAAACAGAGTTTTTAGTATTTGTAGTAAGAGGTTTATTTTTGCATGTGCACTGCTTTTGTCATTAAGAATGCTTGAACGCGTTTGGTGTGAAATATTAACTGGAGCTGACCGGCTCCGACCGCGTACTTTTTCTTGTTCGCGCAGCCGTTCGTCTCCGATTGCATGCTCATTGTCGCTGGCGCAGCGGATCGGCTCCGATTGCATGCTCTTTCTCGCTCGCGCAGCCGATAGGTTCCGAGTGCGCGCCAGCCCACGACGCCCAATTTCAAAAATTGCTAATATTCCATACGATAATACTCATAAAATTTAAGGCTATCATACTTCAATTCCTCGAAAATGGTGTGAAACTCCTCATGGATTAATCGATTTTTCCAAATATTTTTTGCCCATATTTTTCTCCGCTTGCGCTTTCGTTTATTTTGTTCTGCTTCAAAAAATCTTGCTAACAAATATCTTCATTGGAGCTATCTTAATCCGTTCCAAAAAGCAAACGTTATCACCGAAAACAAAACTTGGACTGCGTGGAATACTGGTACTACTGCCTTTGTAGTATATCTACCCGGCTCCGAGTGCATCCCACAGGCTCCGAGCGCATCTGACCGGCTGCTAGTGCATCCGACCGGCGGCGAGTGCATCCGACCGGCTCCGAGCGCATCGGCTTTCAGATCTATTCCAGTCGGTCGATGTGGAATAGTTGGCGGCTCCGCTCCGACCAACTCCAATCGTATACGATCCGGTCGATGTGAAATAGTTGGCGGCGCCGCTCCGACCAACTCCAATCGTATACGATCCGGTCGATGTGAAATAGTTGGCGGCTCCGCTCCGACCAACTCCAATCGTATACGATCTGGTCTATGTGAAAAGAAAAATGCGCGCCGATGCTCTCCAAGCCGGTCTAAGCCGGTGTCAAGAGTATTGTTTTTTGACAGGATAGCCGTTTATTAGTGGTTCTCGGTGCACCTCGCTTCTATCTAAGGGATTGAGATTATCATTATGACAGATGTAGGTCATAGACGAAAAACAATATAATTATTATTACGAAATAAATTGAAGTGGATGGATATATAGCCGTGTGATCCCGGCAGAGTAGAATAGCAAAATCCAATGGGTGTCGTAAAAGGCGACTAATGGATCAGCAAAGGGGTATTGATCACCTTATACTCTGTCCACCAATCTGCATTATGCAAGCTTGGTGGAGTACTATCTAAACCTCCTTCGATGATAAGGAGAAGCCTTGTGTCCCAGCAGTGGCTCGAACTGTACAGGCTGTTAGATGATGGATGGATATAGAGGGAAAGAAAGACTGAAGAAAAGGTGAAAGGTGATACGGCAATAAAGGGTGTTAATGTTGGATGACGGCTGACGGCGGACAGAGGAAGAAGAAAACATATTACTCCGACCCCAAATTAAATTGGGAGTGGGGCAGGTAATGATAATGATGAAATAAATTAAAGTTAGTAAAAGTTTGTCCTAATAAATTAAAAAAAAAAACAAAAAAAAAGTCGTAATTTTCAGAACTCTATTCTATAGATTCTTAGCTCTACGCGATTGGCTTTTAACACTTCCGGACACATTTTCCGTTGTCACCGGCAGTTACAATATTTGCTAATCTTACCCCCCAAGTTGCCATTAAGCCCCCCTTTTTGGCCCACACAAGTTAACTTAATGCTTCTAATATGCTACCCACACACTTTTTCTCGCTATAACGTTTTATCTCAAGTTACTTAGCAAGAATTATGGAGTCGTATTGATATTTAAAATTTGCGCTCCTATAGGTCCTAGCACGCAATACAGCTCGGAACTTTATCGACTCTTTTTACTTCGAAAGAAAGGGGTAATGCGCTACGGTCAATAGCACTTTCGTAGCGTGAAAAAAGAGGCAATGAACTACGCTCCGTAGCTGTTTCGTAGCGTAAGAAAGAGGGAATGCGCTACGGTCAGTAGCAGTTTCGTAGCGTGAAAAAAGAGGCAATGAGTTACGCTCCGTAGCAGTTTCGTAGCGTAAGAAAGAGAGAATGCGCTACGGTTAGTATCAGTTTCGTAGCGTAAGAAAGAGGAAATGCGATACGGTCATTACCAGTTTGGTAGCCTGAAAAAAGAGGCAATGAACTACGCTCCGTAGCAGTTTGGTAACGTAAGAAAGAGGGAATGCGCTACGCTCCGTAGCAGTTTCGTAGCGTAAGAAAGAGGAAATGCGCTACGGTCAGTACCAATTTGGTAGCGTGAAAAAAGAGGCAATGCACTACACTGCGTAGCAGTTTCGTAGCGTAAAAAAAGGGAATGCGCTACGGTCAGTAGCAGTTTTTTAGCGTGAAAAAAGAAGCAATGCGCTACGGTCCGTAGCAGTTTCGTAGCGTAAGAAAGAGGGAATGTGCTACAGGTCTGAAGCAGTTTCGTGGAGTGAAAAGGAGGTGTTCCCCTTCCGAGATGATAAGTGGGCAATGACGGAAAGTTATGCAGCTTCTTTTGGTTACCGATTCTGACCGATGAAGAAACGTATTTTTTTAATAGTAACAATAATAAATAATATACTTATGTCCGCACTCACACCGTTATCTAGTCCAAATTAAGTATCCTTAAGAACTTGTGTTATGGATACTAGATAAGATATTTTCAAAAGGGAACAAATTTAGTGCCCACCGACAAATAGTACATTGCTCACCAAAATGGATATTATGCTCACCAAAAACAACGTTTGGTGAGCCTTTACACTTTTTGGTGAGCATTTATCCTTTTTTGTAGATTAAGTTAGTATGGTGTTCATTTAAATACAAGATTTTTTAAAATAAATATAGCAACATAAACATAGGTAGGAAGCGTCGGTGGCCTAGTGCGTAAGAGCGTCGTCTCCCACCCGGGAGGCACTGGTTCGAATCCCGCCACGTGCCAATGTGTTTTCAAATTGCGAATTCATATGTACGTTTAATCGACGCTTTTACGGTGAAGGAAAACATCGTGAGGAAACCTGCACACACCTATGAAGAAATTCTTAGGTTGTGTGTGGAGTCGACCAACCCGCACTTGGCCAGCGTGGTTGACTAAGGCCTAATCGCCCCTAATGTGGGGTAGGCTGGAGCCCCTCGGTGGGGACATTATATGAGCTGTTGATGATGATGAAACATAGGTTCACCTTTCTCCTATAGGGGTAGGCAGAGATCACTTATTACGATCCTTACATATTTCTTTCTAATATGTTTCTTTCGATTACGTATTTCTTTCTATCAATCGAGCATACAGGTTTGCGCGAGGACAATCCCTGAACGCTCCCGAGAACGTACGATAGAGCATGTAAATCAAGTTAATAGGTAGATCTCTTTACTCAACGGTTCGTTAATTACAGCTATAACAAGGGCAACATTGTCCCAACATCTTCCGAAACAAGACAATTGTCGTTAACGAAAGACATGAAACAATGCTCGCATTAGGGGCACGTCAAACAAATTCAATTTATTTGGAGACCACCCCAGATACCCCCTTGTCTCCCCAAGCGGGGTTAATGGGGCTAAGTGCCAGTTAATTGGGTGGGATTTACGTCGCGGTTTCGGCTAATGCGAGACGGTTCTAGATCTCCTGTTATGGCAATTTTGATTTTAGTTGGACGCTTTGTGTGGTTAATGTTGGATTTATAGTAGTTTGTGTGGAATGCTATGTAAATATATTTGGGGATCCAGTAAGGCTGGTTTCTATTTTGTACAAGGGCCTAGCGATTTTAAGGCAAGTAAAACTCGAAATATATTAATCGGTCACGGCTGACAGCCGCGACTTATTAGGTATGTTGAATATGGACGTACACGGAACACTAAAGAATGCAAACTATCGGACGTAAGTCGCGGTCGTAAACTTGGACGTCTGGACGTCCTAATATAGAAATCTGGAAGGTCACTTATCGGACTTGTCCGTCAACCGCGACAGTCCGATTCGTCCGATATAGTTTCCAGCTAGTAACCATGAGTTTCATCGTCTATGATTAGCACATAGAAGCTACTTTGAAAATTAAATATTTGCCTCACTTAAAGATAATAAGTAAAGGAACCAAAAACGCAAAACTGAATCAAATATTTCATCAATCCAGTACTGAAATACGAAATTTAATAATAAACTTTCGCAGCGTTCTCCAATTGTAATCCGATCTAGGGCCCTTACATTGAAATAATAAACATTACTTCAACTTTTTTAATCGCAAACTTACCGTTTCATTCTTACGTACAATTTATCGTTTTTAATCCAGGTGCTGCAATAAAGAGTGTTCAAGTCACTCGGAATCACTCCGTGTGCTATAAAATAAATGTTTAGGTATCGCAATGTTCTACGTAGGGCTGGGTGCAGGGATTATCGATAAAAACTTCTTTCAAAGCCTTTTTGAAATCGATTTTGTTACTGGCTGTTGACAAATTTTACAGTCGTTGAAACTGAAGGGTGTATGTACTTCGATGATTTCTAGTGGACAAGCCTCTTTCATCATCTTGTCTAGAGTATCTAGGGAGTTCGGATCTGAAGGGAACTTCGGATTTATATAAATGGGTGCCTGCTACGGCTCGTACCTCAGCTCAGGTGTAAAATAGTTGTTTTCTTTTACTTCCTATTTAGAAATGCAATGTATATATTTAAGGAAATAAAAGTGAATAGTCTTTAATTTGTAATCAGTCGAGATTTTAAAAATAATTAACATAATTTACTTATTCTAACTAATATTATAAAATATTACAAATAAACTCATTTACTTTATTTATTTGTTTGTTACGCTATCACGCCTAAAAAATCGGGAGTGGCTTCTCCTTGACTTACTCGTTTACCGGAAACGACTCAAACGTTGACAGAAACCTTATATTTTGATGTCATACATGCATGTTAAATTTGGTTGGAATAAGTTAAAGCATACTCGAGTTATCGTGCTAACTGCTAACGCACAGACACACACACAGACACACAATCACACACAGAGGTCTAATTCCAAAATCGGTATTTTTGGACGCAGGGAAGTCCAAAACGTGTCAATCCGTCAAAATCAAGAGGTCGAATTTTTGGACGATTACGAGACTTCCTGTCTACGTATACGAGAAAGTGAAGTGAAGGTATTTCACGTCCACCACGTTGGATTTTAAAATCGTTGTTGTGCTCATAATCAGTGACTCGATAAACATTTTTCTTAATTTTTAATCGAAAGGTCATATACCAATTTTTGCGGATTTTACTTTAAAAATGACGGATTTCCATAAGAACTGACATCTCCTATTTAACCTCCATAGGGGTTGAATTTCAAAAAATCCGGTCTTATCCCTTGCCTAAATCATAAAAAAAACCTCTGTGCAAAAAAATCTGTGCAAAATTAGGTCCAAGGGCTGGGCGTCGATCAGTCACCCAGTGAGTCAGGACGTTATTTTTTTTTACAACTTTGAAAAAGGAATCGATACTTTCTGTCGACATATTGCCTCTTCCCTAGTAGCTCGTTTACCCCTCGCCTCCTAGCGTCCGTTAATTCTACAAGTTTTCCAATAGCCGCCGATACACCTGCGCAACCATGTTTATTGTTTATACCACCCGAATCTACGCGAAAAATATCAAAAAAGGAATTTTAATACTCAAGTAATAAGGTTGTTAATATGCTGCGCTTATAATTTGGCCTTGCTTGTTTATTGCTGTTTGCAACAAATGTAAGGTATTAATTTTGTTTATTAGTCGTGGTTATTGGCAACTGACTTTTCTAGTTCATAGATTATCCGGCAAAAGTGCCGGAAAATCTTTCATTCAATCATATTAATTGTAACACATAATTATACATAAACTAGCTGTATCGGTCACGCGTTGCTGTGGTAATTTCATACTACTGTCCCATCTCTCTCTTCTAGTGCCTCTTCAATCCTGAAGGTCGGCCGTCAGCTTCTGGTATTCTTCTCTGTTAGTCGCAAGCCGAAACAGTTGTTCAACAGAGGTAATGCCGGTCCACTCCCTAATGTTTCATAGCCACGATTTTCGTCGTCTCCCAGCGCGTCTCTTTCTCTCCACCCTGCCCATCATCTGTGTCTTAGCACGTGGCGAAGGTACTCGACTTTGCGTCTTTTGATAGTTCGCATTATGTTTCGGGACTCGTCCTATAACATTGAATTTGCAGTTAAAAAAAATTAGGACTAATGAAAAGATAAAAACTATCATATATTTCAAGTTGGATCAAACTGCACACGGTGTACAAATTTTATTGAAATCGGTTAAGTAGTTTAGGAGTCCATCGCGGACAAACAACGTGACACGTAATTTATATACCTACCTATAGTAGCTGTCCCGGCCACGCGTTGCTGTGGTAATTTCATACTACTGACCTATAACATTGTATCTGCAGTAGAAAAATATAAAAACTATCCTATCTCTCAAGTTGGATTAAACTGCAAACGGTGTACAAATTAGATTAAAATCGGTTAAGTAGTTTAGGAGTCCATCGCGGACAAACAACGTGACACGTAATTTATATATATTATATTAAGATTAGCTTTTTCTGCACTTCTTCTTTATATGAACTTTCACTATGCCAAAGCTCACATCTCCGTGCGCGTAATATGCTTGGTAGATACATACATAATAATCAAGCTCGGTAAGAAGCTCCGTCGAGATGGCAAAAAAGATCCAATGTATGGACGTCCCATTGTACCCATACGGCTTAAAAGTCGACAGAGCTTCCTAAAGCGTGTGCAACCTACTGCTACCGAAGACCCCTCGCAGGTTAGACTCAGGCATCTAGCTCGCCTATAACTTTATCTGAAAATCTCGCCCCTGGCCGTAAGCTGCCGCGGCCGACCTGGAAATCTTTGAATAGACTGAGAACACAAGTCGGTCGCAGTAAGGAAAACATGTGCAGGTGGGGTTACATCAGCAAAGACCAGTGCAAGTGTGGTGCTTCCCCGCAAATCATGGCTCACCTACTTTCGCCGCCTGACGCCGTGTTGGTGGAGTGGTCAGTATAGCTGCCTACACATCAAGCGGTCCGGGTTCGAATCCTGGTAGCGGCAAATGTTTGTATGACGAACACGAATATTTGTTTGCGAGTCATGGTTGTTTATATATTTATTTAAGTTTATTTATAAAAATATATAAATAAAATTATTATATGTATTAAAAAAGTATCCAGTAGGTATCTAGTATCCATAACACAAGTTCTTTATGATACTTACTTCGGGCTAGATAATTGGTGTGAGTGTGGAAATATATTATATTATTATTATTTCTTGCCCCGCATGCCCCACAATCTGCTCGCGTGAAGAGCTATGGAACTGCTGATTCTGCAAAAAATTTATTGAGAAAAAAAAATACAACCATCGAAACGAAAGAAGAATATCACGCTCTTAATGCCAAAAGGGGTTGAGCAGAGCTTTAGGTTACAAATGAAGCCACATTTGGCAGTATGGGCCTTGCAGTACCTCCAACAGTGACAAGTTGCCAGCTTGTTGCCTTCACAAATGGGACACCCAACCCAAAAAAGCAATCCTTCAGTATCCATTAAATTCATAACATATATCCTAGCTTTTGCCAGCGATTTCGTCCGCGTGAAATAGTTACCCTTTTCACATGTATTTTTAGAAGGGCAGTATTTTTTGGACTTTGTTTGGACATACATACGACCTGTCAACTCCATTTGATAATCACGAGCTCCCATACAATTTTTTATCCCTTATTTCCATATCCTATCTTAATCTATTTTGTACCAAATTTCATCAAAATCAGAGACTTGAGAGCGTGAATTGGTTTGTACTTTCATGCAACCTTTCATCGCAACATAGGTCAAGATTTCAAAAACTCTAGAAAAAATATTTACTTATTACTTAACAAGTGCCTCTCAAAGTTTTATCTTCACAAATGACGAACTTCCATAGGAATAGATATAAATATATTAAGCCTGTGTGGGGATGAAATAGGTGCTAAAAAGTACCCTATGTGATTTCTTCTTTTCTTGCGAAGCCTTACTCGTGGGGTCCCGGGAAAAAGGAAAAAGAAAGGTTTCATACTACAATACAAAGCATAGTTTCAGTGAGAAGGACGTGCTTATTTATTTTTCAAAAATTGTCATTTCTTGATGCTTTTTTTGACTAACCTCGTACTTACTTCCAAACAGCTTTCAAATCTCTTGTGGCTTCTTCAGTATTATAGGTTTTAAAAGGAATATAAGTAAGAAAATAAAGAAATAGAGACTCTATTCAAGAATAGACACTATATAATTACCTAGTCTGATAAGTTTAGACTCTATCATTAGTCTGTCTATTGCCTAAAGGGGTTGCTAAAATTTTTCAACCTTTATAGGGTTCGCATATTCAAAAAGATTGAAAAACACTGGCCTAGTGTAGTTTATAAATGTATAATATTTGATATTAATTAGAGACTTGTAATGGAAAAAAGAGATTGGGAATTAATCGCGCATTTTTTTTTATTAATTTTAACACTTTTATGTTTTAAAATTAATTTGGTGGGTACAAATTCAAAATATTTTTCAAACATTACATCACAATAGAAGAAAACAAAGCAAACTTCAAAATGATCAGCATGTGACTGTTTTCATTTACAACGCCCAATATTACTCAACTCAAAGTGACTCCAAATTAAATAAACTCCGTAACAAAATCAACAGTTTCATTACAATCGTGTTTGCAAAACGAAGACTAAATCGAGTGAAATAATTCCATTTCATAATAACGATGCAGCGTTACGTGGGGGCCCTTAAATAATAGAATCACAGACCCTTTTGTACTTTCGTGTGGGGCTAGGATGATTTAATTTTAGTTTGTTTAGTGTTATTAAGGCGATTGAATTGATTTAGTGATCATTTTGCCAGATTAAAAATTAACTGCGTCAGAATGGTCGGGCATTCGGCTTTTAATTTCAATTAGACATTCGGTGTATTTTTACTTTTTTTTAAAATTGTGTTTTCTTTTCTTGATGAGATATTTTCATATCATATTTTCTTTATAATGCAGTCGTTATTTTTTATTGTTGGTTGCAATATTTGTCAAGTTATTGAGAAGAAGGTTTTATTGCGGCCCAGAAACTTATTGAATTTTTTATTTTTAACCGACTTCAAAATCAAAAAAGGAGGTTATAAATTCGACCTGTATCTATGTAATATTGTCAGAATTGCAAAGTTTTGACGTGACAACGTCTTATAATTCGATAGAGCCGGCTGCACGCACGAAAAAACATGACGCATGCGGCGTTACCTCCTGTAAGGCCGGCAAAACAAATGAAATTAAATTTTTCTTTTGAAAAATGCTACCATTCCATCAGTATTTTCTTAAGACGTTGTCACGTTCAACTATCGTCAGTAAACCGACTTTACAGACAACCAATTTTTTGCATATGTTAGTAACCTAATAAACCTAGCAACTAAAAATTCCAGAATGAGCGATACTAAATGGGCGATTTATCATTTAGTAGTCGCAGCGATAGGCTGATGATGATGGTGACCCATCGTCCTTGCGAGGTACTGTCAACCGCAAGGGATATGTGGAACTGACTGACATTCAGTTCGCTGTGGTGGATGGTTCGGGCTCTGCGTTAGTCACATACAATCATACAATCATGTCAATACACCGAACCAATTAATGAGGCTAGCCTAGCAGCGTCATCAAAAAAATAGTTATCATATTAAAATATATAACATTTATATCTCCCTTTTCTATTGACGTCGGTATAATTTTTTTTAAGTATTTATTTTTATTTATAAGGTATTACTGATCCACCCGTGAATTTGTCCGCGAACACAATAAATGATGACTATGATTATGCAATTTAATACCGCTTTTGTTACTCAGTAAAAAGTAGTATTCTAACGGTGAAAGAATATTTGATATTTGTCCAGTAGTTTTTGGGCCTATTCATTACAAACATGTGAATGAAACCAATTTTTGTTGGACACTGACATTTAATTAATACTTTTTTTTATGAAGATAACTATGACAAGGGTTTATGATATGTACAAAGTATGAATATAAAACATAGTATAAAGATATAAAAACATGGTATAATATAAAAGGGTGATATACATACATATTACATACAAGTTGGTCGTAACAATTAATACAGATATAGTAAACAGTTGACAGAATTTCTCTTATTTATTACATTTAAATGTATTTTATTTAATAAATATTTTTAGGTGACAATAATCAATCATTTTGAACCCACACCCTACACATGGAAATGTTTAACGTTTTTTATGATTGATTGTGTTTAATTTTGTCTTAGATTGTTTTCTTGTATAACTTATATGACTAAATTTTTCACGAGCCTTGCCCTGAAAGCGGCCGTCCGCAGACGTCTTAGCATGCCGTGCGGGCTTTATCTCTGGGTCGAGTGAACCTCCAGCTGCACCTGTGTGCAAAACCTACGAAGCGCCTTTTTATGTCTTCGTGTGCCGACATGATAAATTTTTTTCAAAATTTTCCTGCAATGTGTTATCCAGTTTTAAATAAACACTTTACTTAATAGTTAAAATCGTTTCCGCTTGGCAATTGATCCATAGTCTTGCACAGAGTTGGACCCAGAGTTTCTCCCGAGTTCTTGTTGCAAAAACACGTGTTGGGAGAGTCCATTTTAAACTCAATCTACCGTACAATAATTGTCGGTTACTTTAAGTAAATCTTCGCTTGATATTGGCGCAATGCGTAATCTTTATGTGTCGCGATCGCCATTAATTTATAAGAAGAAGAAGAGTTGGACCCAGAAGCAGTGTAAGTGGATTAACCCAGTGTATGTTTAAGGTCCCTCTTATGATGCATTAACATTTACCAATACTTCCCTGGCTCAATATTAATCACTGCTTCCGAATTTCACTTTTTTTTGGAGTTTACTCCTTAAGAATTGATTTGCATATATAAGGGGCCCGGTATGAGAAAAATGTGAGGAGTAAAATCTATCGATGAATGACCTCGTTACGTTTTTGAAGGTCAAAGTCATAATTGGTGCGCATCCTATGTCGCGCAACTTTCTAACTGTCAAAACACGGATGACAGCAGGTGCGCCATCTCACCTGTCTCGGAGTAAACTCCAGTCGTGCGTCGGAGCTGACACACACAATTTTTTGTCAAACAGCAATGTTATTTGAATCTCTTCTTCTTTCTGATACCCAGATACTGGTTTTGGCGACTCTATGTTAGAGATATTACAAAAAAATACAAACTTTTATTTAAATGCTCTAAAATGAAAACAATAAATTTTAAATTTTATTTCGTTTTGTTTAGGTCTTTTTAATAAATTTGGACTTAATCTTTTAAACTTATTTATTGCTTACATTTTCAGCTTTCAAATGAGACCTCTTTTTTATTTATGAGTTGATATTACAAAATTACAACGCGCGCTCGAACTGCATTAACAAAAAATAAAAATTGGTGCCATTTTATTATAGTTGAATAGAAAGTAGGGTGATTTACTTAATAGGGTGATTTATCGATGTCACCGATTGTACTTCATAGCATTAAAAGCTCCGACCTCGGTACACAAACACATTGCATAGTACCTACTTACCGAAAAAATCTACTTTTGACTATAGAGTTAGGATCTTCTAGGTTTGACTTCGAAATCGGAATCTATTTTGGAAATTGTCGCAAACCTAGGATGGATCAGTTAATCCGCGAAACCCTTTGACTATAACATATATCTAAAATTTACTTATTAACTAATTTATTTTAGACAGCTATGGATTAATTTTTGCGTTTTACAAACGCATAAATATTTTTAATACTAGAAAAAATAAACTGAAAAAAATCGACTTGCCTCAGGCGGGAATACACTGAAAAAAATCTACTTACCGCTTTTTTTCAGTGTTTTTTTTCTAGTATTAGAAATATTTTTTCTAGTAACAAAAATTATTCCATAATACAAGGTAGTTTAATCTTAACTGGGCGTCAAATGATTGCAAAAATATTTCGTTCGGCTCTTAGAAGTGCAACTTTCAAAGATTTGATGAAAAAATGTTTACCATACATATATACGCACCAGGCACTGACAAATTTCGACAGCGAAAGCAGCATAGTCATACAGCTAGTTTAACTATTTTTAAAGTCATTGAGCTTTTTGTACAGACTCTCTTTCTTTGGGGCCCAGTATTGTTGGAAAAATAAACTTGTGTGTGATAGATGCTTAAATTTTGTAAATGGTTTTGTTTAATTTAATTGTAACTACCAAATTTATATTTTTGAGTGTCTTGAATTGTTATTCAAAGGGAAATTTTGCAAAAACATTAGTAGAGAGGATATTATTTCCAACCAAACTCTTATTGCAATACTTAGGTTATTTTTTGAAGTTGCATTAAAAGTATTTATTTAATTTTGTAATAGCAATGCCTATATTGTCAATATTTTCTAGTTCAAATACAAAACGTCAGTAGCGTTCATAGTGGCTGTTTTGTGTAATACAATATTAGTTTGTTCTACATAATTAGATTCAAATGCAACATGAAATACGACTACCATATTCCAAACGTAAATTTGACAAAGTTTCATGCAAAGGTCGTCACGTCCGCTCGGTTCAGCGTCTGAAAATCGTCTGATACTAACAAAAACACGTGGGCCGCTTCGGGGGGAGGGGCAAACGTTTATAACCGGCCGGCCAATAGCAACGTCGCGTTGTTTCTCTGTCTCTGTCACCTCGCATTGTTTGGCTCCTTCTAATTCGTAGATTACCGTAGTCGATTCTTCATATCCGAAGCTTGATTTTTTTATTGCCATTCAAAAGTTTAGAGCTCGCGCAAATATGGTGGGGTCCGCAATTCGTTTTAAATGTAGCAAAATTAAACGTGGAACCGGTTTTGTAGTAATAATAACTTTATTAGACATGTTTGGTAGCGGTTTTGATTTTGATTCAAGTTTATAATATGACTTTACGCTTATTATGATATGAGAATTTTTGATAAGAAGATTTATTCACTGAATATAGCAATATTAGCATCTAATAAAAAAGTAGTAATTCAGTGTTATATAACTATTGTTAGATTTACATTAATATTTTAATGTGAGAATAAACCGTCAACATTAATCGACAAGCCATATTAGCTATCCTAATTTATAGGATATATTAGCCAATAGTAGCTATCCTAATTTTTATCTTAGTTTTTTTTGGGGTAAATAATCAAATCAACAACATTGTTTAGACAGTTCAAAAACGGTATTACAAAAATGTAAGACCATTTTTAAACATTTTTGAAATATTTAGTGTTAGTTAAAAACTTAACACTAAATAACCGTGGAGTATTAAGAACAATGTAATATAAAATTTAAATATGTTCGAAGTAACTAACCTATTTTATAGCCTACTTAGTTACAAACGGGGAAAAAATCCTTTCTTATGTTGTTATACAACAAGTATGTATCTATCTCATTACAATGATGATAGGAGGCAAAAGTAAACTACACCAATTAATCACAATTTTTTATTAAACTCTGAACACGAATAAATAGGAATAAAAAAACTAGAAACAAACAGGTACTTACTCAACAAATTTACCTAACAAAAAAATTGGTAGATTACCTTTCTTCTCAAATTTTGTGACATAAAAATATAAAAACAATTCTCTCTCAATAAAATAACAGGCAAGTTCTTCATTTATATTATTTCGTCGACCGAATATTAAAATCATGTAGCCATAATTACTGCGTCCAAATAGATTTGGTTACGCTACAATATTCAGAACATTCAAGTACCTATCCGAATCCGAAGCAACATCTAATCCTTTCCTCAATTAAGTTCTAAGTAATTAATCAAAATACTGTTCCATTAATCTGGGTGCTGTTAACCACTTACCGTCTTTGTTTCTTAGGCACAGGGTTTAAAATCGCTTGCAGTGTCAGCAACAATACTTGGGGATATCATAAGCGTATAATAAACCGATGATAAAAGCGGGACAAAGCAAAGGTGTAGCCCTAATTGACGTCGGGATGAATACCCCAGCTTTTGTAGGGAAGTAGTACGGGGTATGACTCCACTGATAGCGAGAAGCGGTTTAATTTTATTTTATCAGTAACATTTCTATTTTTATATAATAAATAATAACACGCATAATTTTTACTTTCTCGTATACTTAGTATAGAGGAAGTCTTGTAATCGTCAAAAAATTCGACCCCGATATTTTGACGGATTTACACGTTTTGGACCTCCCTGAGTCCTAAAATTTTTTTTTTGGAATTATGTCTGTATGTGTGTCTGTGTGTCTATGCATTAGCACGATAACTCGAGTATGCTTTAATTTTTTGCAACCAAATTTAATATGCATGTATGACATCAAAAAAGGTTTCTATCAACTTTTGAGTTATCGATCACGAAAGTTAAGCAACCAAGTGCGTAGTCGGTACTCGGATGGGTGACCAAAATTAAATATGCATGTATGAAATCAAAATATAAGGTTTCTATCAACTTTTATATACGAGAAAGTCAAGGGGAGACCACTCCCGATTTTCTCTTTTATTAAATAAATAAAATGTGAGAAAACTTAAAATGAAATGGGATTTATATCACTTACTTCTGTTTTGTCACTGTTATACATATAATTAAGTAAGTACCTATATTTTATTTTCTCATATTTGAGGTAGTGTTAATGATAAGTTTAAAACATTAGATTTTTGAAATTAAATAAATAAGTTATGAAATTGCTGTATATTTATTGTGAATTTATACTAAAACTATCTGACCCCGCAAAAGTTGTTTGGCCTTATAAATTTAAAAAAAAATTAAGGGTGGACAACTCTTATCAC
This sequence comes from Elophila nymphaeata, assembly GCA_955850985.1. Classification (NCBI taxonomy): domain Eukaryota; kingdom Metazoa; phylum Arthropoda; class Insecta; order Lepidoptera; family Crambidae; genus Elophila; species Elophila nymphaeata. The sequence goes on from OY039087.1 coordinate 16,565,420, forward strand.
TAAGGGGTATAAAAAATAGATGTTAGTCGATTCTCAAACCTACTCAATATGCTCACAAAATTTCATGAGAATCGGTCAACCCGTTTCGGAGGAGTACGGGAACGAACATTGTGACACGAGAATTTTATATACAACATGTAAACTAAATAACCAACATCCTGAATACAGGTGGTTTGGGATCGGCTTCCGAGTTGATTTCAATATTTTTTTTTTAAACGATTTTTAAAAAAAAAAAAACAAAAGTACCCAGAAAATATTGTACAACATTTTCTGGGTACCTTTTGTTTTTTTTTCTAAAAAAAATTTGTTTTTTTCAAAAAAAAAATATTGAAATCAATTCGGAAGCCGATCACAAACCACCTGTATTCAGGATGTTGGTTATTTAGTTTACATGTTGTATAAGATATCGCTCCTACACTTTTTCTATTTCAGAAACGAAAGAATAGAACCAATACTTTTTTTCCAGCGGTGTTAATGCTATACAAACATCACTTTTCACTTCGATTTCACCTGCAAAATAGGGAAAAATTCTAGTTTGTCAAGGATGTTTAAAATGAAGTCGGCTGTGGTATCTTGTATGTACATACAATCACGCTTATAATCCCGAAAGGGGTTGAGCAAAGTCTTATGTTCGTATTATAGAATAAGTTTCAAGAATGAACGCCGACTTGAGCGTCCTACGTCTCTATCACTTTGTGCGTGATAGAAAGTGACAAACGATTCTCAAGATATGTTTGACTTCTGAGTGTCATTTTGTAATATGGGCCTTAGTCAACACTTGGACCATGCTGTGCCTAAAAATAGAGTGATTAGTTGCCAGCCTGTTGCCAACATAAAAGGTACAAAAAACCTAATAAGTAACCTTCAGTGAACTTACATACTCAAAGTGTCAAACAATTCTATTAGGATTCAATTGATAATCAATCGAGGCAATTGTTAACTAACAGAATTGACCCCTGGACAGTTGTTTCATTATAATTTTTAAAGTGTTCTAACATTTTATACCTGGATTGCAGATATGTTTTAGACTCTACATCTCAACAGTTCAGTCATTAATATCACTTAAAAGTAAATTTTTCGTGATTGCAAATGTGAATCTTGTTTATTTTTTAAACAAAAGTCAATTATTATTAAAAAATTCTTTACCGGTATATAGGCTATGAACGGAGCTTCGCGTGATCATATCAGAAATGATGAGATCCGGATCTGGATTTTTTATAATTTAAGCTAATATTTGCAATGCCTCAACAAGCTCATGTGTTTGTTCCATGTACTAATTTTAAGATCTTTTGTTCCGCATGACGCAATATACAATCTATCTATCTAGGAATAATTTACGACCATTTTATTTTAACCAAACTTGATTTGATCGCAGATTTGCTAATACGTCGACACAGGAACCACACCCTTACCTCTGTGTGTAGTGTACGGTATTATGTCACATCCGGCGGACAAATCGGTTGAGCCGACTGCGCCCAATAAAGGGAGGGAAACAATTAATACTGTCAATGGATGCTGACTTTTGTGCGCCGCGACTGCGGGCCACTTTGTTCGGTAATTTGGGGAGAGAAAAAATATTTATGCGTGTGTGTGTGTATCAGCTTGTTAGTTTACTATATTGGACGCGTTGTGGGTGAAATTTAAACAGTTTTGATACGATTAAACCGAACGGTTGGACCAGTAATAATAAAAACGTAAACTATACAATATTAACACTTATTTTCTCTTTATTGAAATTGCAAATTCACTTAATGAGTAACTTAGATTAGGCACAAACAAAAATATAAATGGCAGACTATGCTGGAAGCTATCATGAATATAGGCTATTCAGTGACTTGAACTGATTGTAGCGAGATAAGATCTTAATCAACATCATTTCAGATAAGAGATACCCATTATTGGTCAAGGCCCCAAAATTCCCCAATTCCCAATTCCCCCCAAGGATTTGAGATAGTATAATGTTAAGTATGCATTTGAAATAATAAACTGGAACTCAAATAAAAATACGATGTATTTGAATAAACGAAAAAAACGTAATAAAATATTTCCTAATGAAAATGTAACAAAGTATACCTAGCATACGAAAGTAGGTGAATAGATAAAAATAAAATATATCTTCAAAACCTTTACATACTGTATAATACAACTAAGCAAGCAAAAATGTGTTAATTTAAAAGTACCTAAACAAAAAAATGTATTAACGAAAAATATTAATTATTAGAAACCAAATTTTAAAACCTATTACCGAAGTTAAAATAATTAAAAGATAATTTTATTACATAGCTAAAATATCCAACAGCAACTTTTACGTTCAAAATCAGCAGAATCGTATTTAAAACTAATTTATATTAATAATAATTTGATAATGATCTGTAATTCCCTTTTGGAACTAATCCATTCTGAAACCTCAAGACCCTAACTTTAGATAAAATGCGTTTAATTAAAAAAATACTTTTATGTTCCCTTCCCCTTATCTATACGCAGACCCTACTACGAGTATAGTTTGTAAAATATCATTTTTTAATTCCACAATAAGAATAACATTAATATAGTTTAGTCGTTTTTTTCTGAATTTTGTTGTTAAACCGGATGAGGGTGTTTCCATTGATTTTTGGATGTTTTGTTGATGTTGACCAATGAATAGACTTAACTTCCTGTTGTTATTTTTATTGAAATTTTACTCGTTTTTGATAGAGCTTCATTGCTTGCTAATAATGATTTTCATTAATTATTTGGGAAATATCTAGTGATTCTTTAGGCTTAACCATATGATATGATCAGAAGAAGTCAATTTGTATTTTTTTTTCAATTACGTTAAAAAAATATTTTATTAATTTTCGCCCTACTTAAAAATAAAAAAAAAATATTAGTACAATATAAAATTATTATTTTTTTCTAAACATTGCTAACTGCATTCTATTTTATTATACAAAAATCTTTGGATGTCTTTTTTTCTAACTCATACGTATTTTTTTATAAATAGATACCTATATTTAAATTAAGGTATAGCTAAGTAATCTCTAATCACCTAACTTATATCAGTAAACGAACCATAAACTAGCATCTTGTGACCCTCGTACTAATTCATTGGGTGGTTTATTTCCTTCCAAATCGAGTGCCATTCACACGCAGTTGTCAATTAATAAAATATTTGTCACATAAATTAAACGGCGACAAACGATGCCGAGATCCTTCCGGCTATTATTGGTATTATTCTAAAATAAACTGCCGTGGACAATAAAGCACAATAGTTTTTAGCGCGGGCGAGGGGGGAGCGGGGGGACCGCAAAAACTGCACCCGACTTAATTATAAAGAGACAAGAAGCGCTATCAAATAGCGATTCGTTAAATCTACGCTCTCGTGTTAACACCACTACTTTTCCATCTCTATCAGCTACGTAGGTGCTAGAGCGAGACGCATACGCTTCCGAGTTGCGCCCCGAGCGATGGGCGGCGACGGGGATATAAGGTTTAGATTGACTGGGCGTTCTCTATACACTTTTTTTTTGTTTGCGAAGCTCGGGAGCTTTTCATTTGGTGTCGGACCGCGGCTGAGGTGGTTCGCTCGGCGCGCGTTGCGTTCGGAATACAAAATGTTTTAATTGCATTCGGTCAGTGTTGTGCAAGATGTCCGAACTTCGTGGTTCTTCGCCTCTGTCGCGAGGACTTGAAAACGGTTTTGGGGCGCCGTTGGCAGCGTTGAGTTCTTTGGCGGAGGCGCCTCCTCCAGCTCCCAATCCTCACGGGATAGACCACATACTCTCTCGCCCGGCTGTTGGCAGTAATGTTGGGGCTGGCTTGTTGGCGCCAAGGTTGTCGTTGGCTGCTGCAGCGGCTGGTATGGCGCATTACCTCCAACACAAGCCTCTATACTGGCCAGGGTTTCAGGGCCTGGTGTCCAACCCTATGGCGTGGAGAGACCGGTTGCAGTCTAGTGAGTAATTTCATCTTTTTACATTTTAGCTTCTTTTAAAATATCTAGGTACAATAAATTTAAATTTCATGAAAATGTTAACGACTAATTTTTATTAGGAAAAATTTACACTACCTAATATAATTGTTTGTTATTTGTTTTTGAAATAAAATACACCGATGGAAAGAATAAGTTGATTGTAAAATTATAATAGAAGAGTAATTGTATTTTTTGAGTCATTGTTATTTTGGTACCTATGTCTTAGAAAAGACATCAACGAGACTAGATTTTGAATAATGACGTCATTACATTACAGCTAATAAACCTATGTTCATTTGCTTTTTCACTTGTTGTAGTGTCTTAATTAAAATAGAAAATGAAATTTTATTATGATTTATGGTGCAATATTGTTACCTGTTGTAATTTTAAATATAATTATATGCTTATTAGTTTCAATAATAAAATTAAGTTCGGTGAATACTTCACATCGAGCTGAAGTTGCTGTTTTTATTAAATTCTATAAAACATTTTACATCTTCAAAACAAATATTATTTAAAAAAAATATGTTTGACTGACTGCAACAATATTCAGTTATGTGGTCAATATTGGAATAAAAAAATAATTGAAAGATCAATAGGTATCTATCTACCTACTCATTGGGCAGTTTAATTAGGTTCATGATTTTAGCTAGTGAAAGAAGCGAGTTAAAAAAAATTAACCGTGTGAGTTAGATTGAAAAATCATAGATTAAAATGCCAATTTTGTTTTTAAAATGAGATTTGTAAGAACGCGCGAAAAAAGTTTTAATAAAACCGAATGCACTTGAACATTTTTTTATAAATCAGGTTGACGTTTTTAAATTTCAGTCGAAGTTATTTTAAATCTTACTTTAGGTCATATATTTTTTTCTATTACCTAATAATGTTCTACACGTGTTGACTTACGTATCAAATTTATCATAATAATACTTACATAAGTATTATCATATTAAATAGGTAAGTACTTACCTACATCTCTTGAATTTTCCGGAATGAAGTAACCCGTGGGAGGATATACGTAATTTAGATGTCTGTTGGTTCATTGATAGTCATATTTCCAATTATGTAGTCAAACTTATTATAGACCTACGTAGATAATTTTCGGATGAAACAGCTACAGCAACGGTTTTGCTGCCGCCGCGCCGTCCGTCGGTCGTTCGCCGTCGGCACCAATAGTACTTGTCTTTCTAATTACCTACCTAAATTATTTAATGCAATAATCATTTGGCTATTTGATTAGAACTAATGAAATAAAATAAAGTTTTTCACATATTAATTTTCTTTAGGTAACCTATAGCTGGCTAATGTAAACGTTGTAGTTTATCTAATCATAATTGTTAAAAATAAGTCTTTCGTTTTTAATTTTGTGGTTGAATTTAAAATATATTTTATAACATTTTTAAAAAAGAATTATGATTCATTAATCTTGTGTAATTTAAAACTTACATAAACAATAATAGGTATAAATTATTTAACTATCAAAAAGTTACTATCCAGTTAATTTTAATTCACAATGACGCATAAATAAAAATATTTAGTTTATGGTATAGTAAGCAGATTATTAAATTTAAATTATTTTCGCATTAAATAAAAAAGGGTAATTGATATCAATATTATTTGGTTATTCATTCAGTTTTACTTTTTAATGATTTGATTCTTCTATATTTTATTGAAAAGCTTAAGTAAATATAACATTTAGAGAAATGGCAGATTTATACTAACAAATATTTTAATTCAATGTCCTTATAATATCTGGTAAGCAACCAATTTATGTGACAATTTTCTTTATGACTTGGCAATATATTTTCAAACAGAATATATTATTTTATGTTTTGTAGTCTATAAAGAAGAATGAAATGTTTAGAAACATAATTTATATAAACGTTTAATTAAAGTTTAAGTTTTCGATGAATTTATATTTTTGATAAAATGTATCTATAATATAGGTAATTATGTTCTCGAAAATTATTTTGTTTTCTGAATAAATCTTAAAGGTACATGAATTAGTGGTAAATTTTACACCTACACAGGTATGTATAACGTATCTATTATAAACATAGATAGTGTATAGGTATATTACTTTTTGTAGTACCTACCTACACAATAAAGGATTTTTAACGACAAGAAAAATTAAAATGATTATTTAAAAAATTTAGCAAGAGTTTACACAATACATTTTAAAATTTTAAACAAATGAAAATGAAAAAAGAGAAAAGATAAGCCATGAGTTTTGAAATAATTAGTTTTACTTGTGTATTTTTTTTAAAGTATAAAAGTAATTAAAAATATAATATCCTGTATATTGTCCTGTAAAAGACATGAACAGTCAAACGAGAACCATGTATTCTGCCCACCATCATAACATTTTTTTTCCTATAGACTATACCTGGGAAATTGATAGTCAAAGTCATAATTTTTTTTTCATTTTTTTATGAAAACGTATTCTGTACGTTATTTCTTAATTATTGTCCAAAGAAACATTACCATTTTTTTTAGTATTTCATAACAAAAAATGGCTTCAAAACTAAAGTTTTGAAGCCATTTTTTTCCAGCCACGCGTTCAATGTAGCTCACTCGATGCGCACGGACACTAACGAACGGGGCCGCCGTCTGGCAAAATTATCGCGGTTTTGCGAGTTGCGTGCGAGTTTAGCCCTTTACATTGCGCGGTACAATTTGCAATTTTTTTTAACACCAAAAAATAAAAATCATTTCCCAGCAATATTTTTTTTAAACATGTCTTATTTTGATGTATAGAATACATGGTTCTCGTTTGACTGTTCATGTCTTTTACACCCAGTATATAATATATAATTTTATTTTTCTATTTCTTTTTAAAAGGCAAACAGCATAACTGTATCTCCTATTATTATGCTGTCTATTTTCATCATCATCATCATATCAGTCGAGACACGTCCACTGTTGAACATAGGCCTCCCCTAAAGATATCCAACCCGATAGTGCTAACGACCCGGTACTGCTTTGCCCGCATCCAGCGGCTTCCCGCGACATTCACCAGATCATCAGTCCACCTTGTGGGCCTACCAACCCTTCGTCTCCCGGTACGCGGCCGCTGTCTAAATTATTATTAGTCAATTGAGAAGAGATGAAAACTCTTGGCATTCCATAGAATCAGCTAGTTGGAGTTAGGGAAGTTAGGAGCAGCTCCTGGAAATAGTGATCCAGGTGCAGATTTAAGGGTACCTTATTCCACCCAGCCATATTTGGTATGATTCCTGGAGAGCCACTTTAGATATATGCTTTCTAGTACACAACATACGAAAGTTCTAGAAAAGACTTTTAATAATTGCAGATCTACTTAGATTTACGTAGGTAATTTAGTTTGTATTCTATTAAAGAATGACAAATCCAAAACTTACAGACCTACATACTGAATCTTATTTTAACAATTCTCCTGCGTGCTCCGGAAGGCACGTTAAATCCCGGTTGCTGTCGAAATATTGCTGTCATTCCCAAGGAAGATTGGTGTAAGGCAGGCAGCTGGCCTAAAAATGTATTAACAAAACACATAGCAGTATCACAGAATACTTTTACAGACTGTGGAATATTGTCGTTATCAAGACAGCACTGATAAATTGGGAGCTAAGAAAATACTGGCTCTTAGTTCTACAATCTATACCCATTTAAAAATATTATATTTGTAGTTATAATTACGTAGATACCTTTGAAATATTATGAGCACTTTGTTAAAACCCAACGAAGACGATGGATCTGTAAAAAATATTCATTTTGAAGCTCCAGTAAGATGATCAGATTGACTTTGAGAAATGATTATGACGTTTCATAGGTCAAACGCGATGTTGATCGATATTCTGAGCAAACTGTTCCGAGTTTACGACCCAAAATGCTCAATTAGTAGCTTTAACAGTTAATTGCCTCTAATATAGTTTTAAAAGCGTCGGTTAGGAACGGTTATGTTTTATCGTACTGTAGAGACTTGTGTTTACGATAAACATTGTGAGGCAATAGTATTTTTAGTTTGAACAAGATATTCCCATACCTAGTTTGAGCACGGTTAGAATCCTATCTCAAGTTTATGATTACAATAGAATATAGACTGGTTTCCCTTTTTTTATTCAGAAACTGATCTCTTTTTTAAACGATTCTCGAAACTCTATGTAATGTATAATAGACAATTGCTCTTCACCCTAAGAGTATAGGTTTTTTATACCATAATTGTCATTGCCGCATAAGTTACGTGGTACTTGTGCGGAAATGACAATTACGTAATTGAAGCTATTCAGGGAGAATAGTCAACTAGTGCCACCTATATATTAAAATATATAACGTCCTTTGAATCCGATCAATTTTGAAAAACCTTAAACAAACACGATCTCTTTAAATGCGTGTTTAATTTATTGAATAATCTTCATTTCATTGATCCATTGAGTTTTTAAATTACTTTTAGCCATAACTTATCATTTTCGCCTGAACGTCATTTAAAAATGACCGTTTTAGATATCTTTAATTAACATAATTTTGAATTTATCAACTTAAGTTTATTTTAGGCGCTAGTTAGCTCATGTTACTTACGAATTCCAAAATAGTAACGATTAAGACTGCTTTAGAAGCAAGTGTTTTGAAAAATTAAATCTTTATTTACCTTCTACCAGTTCGTATACCTGAAGTAATAGTACATTTATTAACTAGGTCAGTAAAACAAAGAATGTCTCAAATCGCAGGTATTTGACCCCGATCTGAAGGCGAAGGCGATTAGGTAATATGCGACATAAGGCTTTCTTTTTTACCACCACAAAAAAATATGTTACTTCCTGACTAGGAAGTGAGATTTTCTTTACGCGTAGCGGGCGGAAAATGCCACTTTCTGGTTAGGTGGGGTATGTGGTACAATTACTATGCTAAGCAAATTATTTATTAGCATAGTAATTGTTTTCGACATAATATAAAAAGTCTATGCTACAAGCAATAGTTATAGTGGAAAGACTACTTGCGTGAAAATAAAGTAATGAGAAGATAAAGTACAAACTCGATTTTTGTAATAAGCTGAATAACAACCTAAACGCGGCACCTTAAGGTCTTAGCACACTCATATGGTACGCCTCTTTTTACTATAGAGAGTAAGCGAAAAAAACCGGCCAAGTGCGAGTCGGACTCGCACACCGACGTATTAAATCAAATTACTTACTAGTATAAACTGCTGTATCGTTTGATCGCGTTAACTTGGAAGTTTGATTTTTTCACTGCTTAAAGGGACAATAGACCTAGGTATTTGGTATAAATTTCAATTTGATACCTTTCGTTCGTGAGAAATAAGGTAGTAAGTTTCATTTTATTAAAATATTGTTATTATATTATATAACTAAAAAAATGTGATTTTCGCAATTTTTCCTATATTTGCATTATATGACAATGCTTCATACCAAATTTCAAGATTCTGAGTTTACGGGAAGTATCCTGTAGGTTTTGATTCCTTTGCGAGTGTCGGAAATTTGTTGAAAATATCGACATAATCGGCTGTATCTTTTGATTGGCTTGGCTTAGAAATTTGATATTTTCACAGCTTAAAGGGACAATAGACCTGAGTATTTCATGCGAATTTCAGCTTGATACGTTCACGCGTTCTTGAGATAAAGGGTCTTGACAGACAGACAGACGGACAAAAAAGTGATCCTATAAGGGTTCCGTTTTTTCCTTTTGAGGTACGGAACCCTAAAAAGAGTCCATTTACGAGTATGTGTGTTAAAAAAAAATTAAAAGTTTTTAATATTTCATTATAACCTAGCTATCAAAATCAAATTTGACTTTTTTCAAATGGGTATTCTTAAATCATCAATAGCTCTACCACTGTTTCGGGCCGAGAATAATTATTTTATTCAGGTAACTTTTTTAAAATGGTATTGATAATTTCAACTAATTTTCAATGTCAATGTAAAACGACATTTGTTAATCCAAAATGACACTTAAGTTAGCGCTTCTAATGTTGTAATTTGAGTGTTACATCACTTTTATATTTCATTAAGTGATAGAAAAACCAATTAAATACCTTTATCAGGCTAGGTTGTCCATATCTCTGTAATACGCCATAACATTGGATTATTAAAGCACGTAACAATATTACAGCCGTAATTCCTCTAATCTAGCACTTAAGATTACAGCCGATGACTGCGATTATGTTTCATGTGGTACTATGAAAATTATAATTAATTATACAGCATTAAAATCAAACAAGGCATTTATTTTTTATATATATATTTAGGCACATCAACAATATAAACACAAAAGTTTCACAGATTAGTAAATTTATCTAAATTTAATGCTTATATTAATTATAGATACTCATAATATTTTTAATTAGTAGTTAGAAAGTGTGGACTATTAAGATAATAAAAAAAAACATTGAAAAAGTACAAGACAGCAAATCAATCCACAGTACAAGGAGTAAGCGCTCGATAGATTTTTTATATAAATAAAAAGACAGTTCTAAAATTGTAAATTGCGGAAAAATCCGACATTTAATCTATCACGAAAACCTTTCATCACCTGAAAATACCGACGTTTAATAAGCTAATGTAATTTCCGTTACGGTTCTGTGCAGAATTTAATAAAAGCTCTTTTACAGAAAGATAGCGCTTATCGACCGATAAAAGATCAGGTAATAATGGTTAATGAGCACTAATAATCCATAGCTGTAATATATTTTTGGACTCATTGACGCCAAGAACTTTAGATGTAAGCAAAAAGGAATTAAATTTTATTCTAAAAAAAAAGCTACTCATACGGCAGAACGGTTGGCCCAAAGGGTAGATAGTGCTGATAGGCCTTATTTGGCAAACATTTGTGTTGCATCCCTTACTTATTGTATACAGAAAGAAAAAGATGCAGCACAAATGTTTTGGGGTTAGTTGACTATTGGTCAATTTGCATTATTCTGCACTTATATTCTCAAAAGTTACGAAAGTTGATCATGATTGTTATTAATAAAAGTTAATAATGAAGAAGATTACTAAACCGTTACAATTAGGTATTGTTAGTTCCCTTTTGTTAATAATTAAGAATATTATTCAGTTATGTTAGGCATTCTGCACCCATGTTATTAAAAGCTACCAATATTGATAATGATTACATTAGAAAAAGTTTATTATTAAAATTTAGTTTTAATTTTTTTTCTATCATAACAAAACATAACAAGTAATTCATAGATCAACGACGAAAACTAAGATATATTCTCACTTCACTTTTATGTTCACATCAAAATAATATACTTTTTTTTTTATTTTTCTAAAGTAATGTTTTATATTAATTACTTATTTCTCTGATTTTATGTTGTTACTTTTAGGAAATAAAAGGAACATAAATAGTACTAACACATTTAAAAACTTTTTTAATTTTAGGTTAAAATTTAATACTAGGTTAAACAATATCATAACTAGTACCTAATAAGGAACACAATTAGTAATTGATTTACCTAAAATTATATTCATAATAAAATTTCATTTCATTTAAATATTGTGAGTCTGTAATGTTATTCCCTTTCTTTTTAAAATAAGATAATAATTACCTTATTTTAACTTCTTTTAGTGATTTACTTGAATACAAAAACCTAAATTGCAAAAGACAGCTGTCTAGATACCAGTTTAATTAGCTTTGTGCGTATGTATGCCTATTAATATTAAGGTTCATATTGCAATATCATAATCACACGTAACACCAACAAACATATTCCGCTTGCCACCGTAAATTTAATAAAGCCTCTTTCGTACAGCCCACTTATACATAATCCGAGTATTAATTAGTGTATTGGAAGTAAGCCGCATCGGTAAAAACAGTGCGAAGGTCCACCCCAAAAACAATTGACAATTATTAAAATCCCAAAACCATTTCATAGCAGCAGTTTGAAATTATTAATAATTTTCGTACCCTATTAAAAGTTTACGCAGTATGTTATGTCATTAATGTTGATAATGATAACATACTTGCTGGCGAATACGAAATATACGGTTACATATTTGAAAATCGTAAATGAATACATCTACAGTAAAAATTATTTTGTCAAAAACGCTTTCCTATTACATATATCTAAAAAAAGTGGTTAGGTTTCTTTTGGTTTCTAAACAATACATGGTCAGTATTTATTTTGCAACTATAAACTACGGTAACTGCTTACCAAGCGGAATGTACAACGTACCTACTCAAAATCATCAAAGCTGATTCGTTGTAAATAAAGTTAAACTAAATATCCATAAGCAAAGGTCTTGTTTAAACTTAATATTCTCCCAGATTTAGAAGGTGCTTCGTGAGAATTGAGAGATCACATATTTCAGACTGTATTTAATTTTACCTATTACTTTCAGTTTTAGGTTAGACGATCTTTACCACCGCATTTCTTCTTTCTGACATTCGCTGTTTTTCGGTTCGAAAGAAAAGGTAGCCAGTGTAACTACTGGGCATGGAAAACATATAATTCTAGTCCCTAGGATAGCAGCACACTTGCAGTGTTAAGCGATTTACCACATGCAAGTGTCTATAGGCGACGGTAACCTCTTAACACCAGGTGGATCGCAAGCTTGTTTGCCATTACATAATACCTATCTATATATCAAAAATAACACCTTTTCAAAGGCAAGTTGTAGTCTATTTACATTACACAAACGAAACCCAACAAACAACACAAATGCTACACTCAAAATCATCTCAGCAGACCGGGTTAACATCTCATTTGAACAACCACAAAATAACATCTTTAACGTCAGAGTGAAAACGCATCTCAGACCTCATCGTCGCTTTCTATTAGGCGTGATTGTGGTTTAATAACCTGACTATAAAAAAACAAAGCTAAGGTACTGTCCAGCTTGTTTACTATGACCATAACGCCAGCGCGGTCAAGCGCCCAAATGAAGTGGGACACATTTTTTTAATTACCGCAACCCCTCCCACAGGGGGGGAGTGACCCCACCCCCGGTGCATATGCTGGCGGCAATTAAAATTCCAGTTTTCGAATGCAGTTTTAGCAGACGCGTTTGTTCAATACGGCAGCTTTTTAATTTTTTTATTTACAGTGTGTTGCCAGTTTTGCTTGTGGATGAGCGGTAGCAAATGATCATACATCTTATATATAAAATTCTCGTGTCACAATGTTCGTTCCCGTACTCCTCCGAAACGGCTTGACCGATTCTCATGAAATTTTGTGAGCATATTAAGTAGGTCTGAGAATCGGCTAACATCTATTTTTCATACCCCTTAGTGATAAGGGTTGTCCACCCTTAATTTTTTTTTTTTATAAGGCAAAACAACGTTTGCAGGGTCAGCTAGTACATATATAAAATCACACTCATAATCCGAAAAGGGGTTGAGCAGAGCTTCAGGTAACATTTGGTTACACACAAAGCCACATCTGGCAGTATGGGCCATTACCCCCAATATAAGGGAATGTTGCCAGCATGTCGCCTTTAGTAAGAGTCAACTTCTTCTTCTTAATTTAATGGCGTTCGCGTTATTTATCGCATTTCGCCAATGTCAAGTGAAAATGTACTTTTAATGTAACAGACAATTGTACGGTAGATTGAGGTTAAAAATGGAGTCTCAACACGTGTTTTTACAACAAGAACTCGAGAGAAACTCCAAAAAGTACCAGCTCAAATGTTACCATAAAATATTTAACTTGTCTACTGGACAACTTCATGCTTTAGACTTAAGATCGTAACTCACTTATCAGCTCGGAAAGGGAACCCCTCTGGTGATGCGGGTGATAAAATGGACTTATCCATAGGAAAAAATGGCGCCAAGTTTCAGAAATGCGAATTGTACAGCGTTAGTTACCTCCTACGCATATGCATACGCGTGGCTGAGTTATGGGATCATCCTGTGGGGAAACAGTACAGACACACCGCTCCTGGTTATCTTACAAAAAAGCTCATGAGAATTATAGTTAACAGAGAACCCACTGAGAGAAAACTCCTGTTATATTTATAAAATGTTTGCAATGACTCCCAAAGGCCCATATGTAATTGTTACCTTAAACCTACTAAAATATTTTTATCATCTGTATGTAAGTTTTATTTTTATTATAAAGTTAATTTTTACAAATAGATTTTTTGACTTTTTAGGCCCATTATTGTATAATAGACTTAATAAAAAACTATGCATATATGAGCTGACCTATAATGAATGTAAGCTAGTACTAATTAATTATTTGAATAGTATTAGTTATAATCAGACAGAGGAATAACTAGCAATTTGTAAGTAAATAATAATTATATTAGATCAAAAAAGACAATAAAAATATTTATATACACACTGTAATTATCATACTGAATGAGAAACTGTTCTTTTTTATTATTTAATTAAATAGTCATAATATACTACATATAAAACACTTATTATAAATTTTACCTTTGTTAATATTTTTAATTTAATTAAGACAGCACTTTAGCTTACCTTAGATACAGATTTTAAACCTAGTTTAGGTACCATGATTTTGTAATTTATTTTAATTTAAGGACTTCACTGTCAATATTTGAAGCAATGGTAAACAATAAACATTTATTTTATTTTATTTATTTATTTTGGAGCAATAAATTGATTTGATTTGATGTAAGGTTTAGCGAGTTTCGGTTTAGAAGATCAAAAGGGCGCGGAGAACATTTTGCGACTGACTTGGCGAGGGTTTCTTTGAAGGCGGAGCGTTTAGAGCGCGTCCTAGGCTCTTAGTGCGTAGGCGCAAACTAGACTTTTGAGGATCCTAGCTGTCAAGCCAGCACATAGCATTCACAAGTCTATATGGAATTATATGCAAAAACAAAGAAAAGCGCGCGAACAGCCTCTTTCTTTACTATGAACGGTACGGAAAAGAGGCGCGTCGCCTCTTTTTTAAAGTAAAAAGATCTATTCAATGCAAACAAACAATCAAATCTGAATTGTAGCTAAAAATCAAACAAAAAAACCGCATCAAAATCGGTCATTTCGCTACGATGCCACAGACAGACACCAGACCTACAGACACACTGACATGTCAAACTTATAACACCCCTCTTTTTGCGTCGGGGGTTATTGAAGTGGTATATTTTTTCTGATTATTGAAAAATCTGCACTTAAGCAATTAAATAAATGATCATTAAGAACATTAACATATTGATGGACATCTCAAATGTAACCGAGTTGTCTACAAGATGACACTTGAAATTGACGCCTTAATTACCGAAGTGAATATGTATATTTTTTGGTGTGGCCTACTTTTTAGTCACCGTAAGTGGGAGGTAACGGAGGTGACTGACAACCAATGACACACCACACCCGAATGTTACTCCTTGTGACTCTTAAGATATACCTACACATAAACCATCAAAGCAAGTGATATGGCTGTTATTACCTTTTGTCACCTCGTAGTTTAATAATATCTAATTATCTAATAGATTCCCATACTCACACCAGTTCTAGCCCAATTTAAATAAGAAGTTGTTATAGATATCTAGTACCTACTAGATGCCTACATCATAAATTAGATATTTTCGTAAATAAGCTTAAATTATATGCACGACCGGACCCATGAACCGTGTTTATCACACAAATATTTTCTGCTACAAGGATTCGAACCTAGACCGCTTGGTGCGTTGACAACGTTACTGACTACGGCGTAACGACGGCATCACTATCTTTATAATTTCAAAATCAATCATTTTTCTTCTTATATAGTTGTTTGTCAGTGTTATAACAAAAAACTGAACGGTTTTTACGATTACAATCTTAGGGCCCTAACTCACCGAGACGCCACAGCGAAATCGCCAGCTACGTAGCCATGGCTACCTCTGGCTACCTTCGGTTACCAAATGGAGTAGCCAGTGACTAATCAGTTGTCTTAGTTCTCGTATCGAGAATGGACGCTAGGTACCTGCTTAGAAGACATCACGCTTATTTATATTGCAGTATTCCATAAACATGGACTGAATTTCCACAATAAGTATTTCGGTATCAAAACTAATTATTCCGTACAACACTGCTCGTCTGTCTTGGCGACGAGTTGTACACCGAGTGAGTGAGACACAGCTTGGTCGTGTAAATACAATTTATTGAGAACGTCGCCAGCGTGCCAGGTATCCAGTCTCCACAAAGTGACCCGTTGCTTGTGGATACGCTTTCAAAATGGCGACGACATTGCCAAACCATCGCCAAGTGAGTTAGCTGCCATAGACTTCAATACTAATTCTTCTTTTTTTAACCCCCGACGCAAAAAGAGGGGTGTTATAAGTTTGACCTGTCTGTGTGTCTATGTATCTGTCTGTGGCATCGTAGCTCCTAAGCAAATGGACCAATTTTAATGCGGTTTTTTTGTTTGAATGCTGACATGATCGACATGGTTTATAGCTATAAATTTATGTCGGGGGTAACATAAAATTTTCAATTTTGTAGTTTTTAAATAAATGGCGATCGTGACTCATTAAAGATTACGCATCTCCCCAATGTCAAGTGAAAATGTACTTAAATTAACAGAAAATGGTACGGTAGATTGAGTTAAAAATGCAGTCTCTCAACACGTGTTTTACAACAAGAACTCGAAAGAAAGTCTCAATACTAATTATTTGGATACGTAGCTGGCGACGTAGCGTCTCGGTGAGTTAGGGTCCTGTTGTCTTTAGTAAAAATGTTTGCAAATGGCTCCAACCCACTAAGCTATTAAGCTAATAAGCTATAAGCTAAGGGTGAGGTGAATTCAAATGCAAAAATAGCTAGTGCTTGAGATTTATAATAATGCTAGCAAGGTGCTTTTTCACGCCTCCTTTTGATGACCCAGGTTTTTATGAAGAAGAAAACACGTGTGCTTAGATGCTGCATGCTCACAACAAAATTGGTTTTAAAGATACAAACAGCTTGATTTTTGACGGTTGGCGCGTGTTTCGCTCTTCTTTGGCGCTACGGAAAACCAGTGCTGTGACCTCTCAGGTTGCAGCAGATGCTGAGTTATTATTAACACTAACTAATTGTTAACTAAAATGTAACTAAAATGTTTTCTTTCTTTAATTGTAGCATTTTATCCATTTCCATTTAAAATATTTTCGATCATCCATTCGAATATTAACGCGCACTTAGTTGCTTAACTTTGCAATTGTTATCTAGAATACGAACCCTAATTATTGACCTCCTTCCTGAAAATTTGGGAAACTATTTGCTTACCTAGAAGTAGCCTATAGATTCGCTCTAACCTTGTAGCTTCAATAAGAAGCTTTTACATTTTAAGATTATATCTACTGTAAAATGTAATACCCAATACTGTATTTAGCATTACCTTCAAAAGTATTATTTCAATTTCAATTCCAAAACTTTAATTCCGCGGAAATCAGAGCAAAAATATTCAAACAATTACTCTATAGAGTTGACCGTAGCAATTATAGCCGGGAGCAGCAGTAATTTCGCTCTGTGTAATGAAATTAAATGAAGAAATAACGTAATACCGCGCCTCTGCCACCGCACATTTTCACGTTTCTCCCTGCCGCCACCCATAACGCCTACCGAACTAGGGTTGCCTTAAGTATGAAATATATTTTTTAAATAAAACATACCCGAACTGCTGAGACGTGAGAGTGTATTATCTCTGCTAGTTATACGCCTTGCCAATGTCAAGTGAAAAGTAACCAAAGTAACAATAAATCGTACAGTACATAGTTTGAGTTAAAAATGGCGTCTCTCAACACGTGTTATTACAACAAGAACTCGACACAAACTACCGGTTTTTGTTTGTAGGTTCAGTTGCTTTATGTGATTGATGTTTATTTCGTGTTGGCGAGATGCTTGCAAACTGCTTGCAACTGGTATGACCCATACTGCAAGTTGTAGCTTTATGTGTAACCCAATATTACCTAGATTTCTGCTCAACAAACCCTTTAGGGATTACCAGCATGATTTTCTGTACGTATATACCTGTAAGGGACACCTTTATGATTGCAAAATAAAATATAGTTCTTGGAATAAGGATCGAGAGTTTATTGCGAATTTAGAGAAATTTGCTAAAATGATATTAATGAAATGATTGCTAATTGCGAACTGAACTCTACACTAATACAACAAAGCGAATATTATACTAAAATAAACGGCATGCGAAAATGCTGATGTTGATGTATTGTTGTACGCCGTACAATACTAGTTTTCCATACACAATTGAAAATACACATAAAACATTAGTACAAATGCCTTGCTTACAGGTTTTCATGATCTTAGGATGAACAGTATTTATAGGAAGATAACATTTAAGGTACGTTAGCGCATCATTTGTACGCGTCAATCTTAAGCAGGTTAATTATTTTTCCATATACCTATATGCCTACATAACTTCAAACAAAGAAATATCACTTATTTATTTCTATAAGCATCCCAAAATTATGTTACAAGTCTGTTCGATACACGTGTTGACATTTAATTTTTAACCCCCAACGCAAAAGAGCGGTGTTATAACGTTATAAGTTTGACCTGTCTGTGTGTCTGTATGTTTGTGTATCTGTCTGTGGCATCGTAGCGCCTAAACGAATGAACTAATTTTGATGCGTTTTTTTTTGTTTGAAAGCTGACGTGATCGAGGTGGTTTTTAGTTATAAATTTATGTCGGGGTTACATAAAATTTTCAATTTTGTAGTTTTTTTAAAGTGTGCCAACCCTACCGACTGAATGACTCCATCTTTGTTTTCGGTACCGAGGTGTCGCTTATTAAATCTCTCGGTCAATGCGGTGCTCGTTTGCTACTTCCATTATTATTATTGTCCTACATGATAAAAGTTATACACATAACAACTTTACCCTTTAGTGTAGTAATGTTAGTGTAAGATTTATTGTTTAAATTTTTCTGCATTTATAGAATAGTTCGCGATTGACAGTCAGAGGTCACTGCAGACGGTTGCAATATTTGAGTGACACCTGCGCGTTTAATCTATTATATAAAGGGCAAAGTCCTGACTCACTCTCTGACTGTTCAACACCCAGCCCATACTCTTGGATAGGTCCAAGCAATAGCTGAAATTTTACACAGAGGTTCATTCTATGACGTAGGCAAGGTATAAGGCCGGATGTTTCGAAATTCCCTAAGGGGGTAAAATAGGGGATGACAGTTTGTATGGAAATCCGTAATTTTTAAAGTTAAATCCATAAAAAATGGTATATAAAGCTTTTCGATCAAAAATAAAGAAAGTGGTATTTTAGAATTTTTCGAATTTCAACCTCTAAGGGGATGAAATAGGGGATGAAAGTTTTTATGGGAAGTCCGTCATTTTTAAAGTAAAATCTATACAAATTTGTATATGGATTTTCCCTTTAAAATTAGGAAAGAAGTATTTTAGGATTTCTCGAAATTCAACCCCTAAGGGGATGAAATAGTCTACTAGGTTCTGCCCCGACTTCTTCTGTGCAGGATTATTATAATAAATTATAACCCATAGCCTTTATGTTACTCTGATGTATGAACTATATTATTGTAAAGTTTCATTAAAATCCATTCAGTAGATTTTGCGTGAAAGAGTAACAAACAGACATCCATACAAACTTTCGCCTTTATAATATTAGTAGGATGTTGATTTGATTTTTTTGACTTGGTTCAAGTCCGCCTAGGTGAGTGCAACCGTCTGTCGTTATAATAAAGGTGATTTTAGTTAAAAAAACCGACCAAGTGCGAGTCGGAGTCGCACACTGAGGGTTCCGCCGTACAAACGTAGCGGTTTACAATTTATGACGTATTAAATCAAATTACTTACTAGATATCGTTACCTTGTAGGTTTTGATTCCCTAGCGTGTGACGGAAATTCGTCTAAGGTGTCGGTATAAACTGCTGTATCTTTTGATCGCGTTAACTTAGAAGTTTGATTTTTTTACTGCTTAAAGGGACAATAGACCTAGGTATTTGGTATAAATTTTAATTTGATACCTTTATTCGTTCGTGAGAAATAAGGTAGTAAGTTTCATTTTATTTAAATATTTTTATTATATTATATAACTAAAAAAATGTGATTTTCGCAATTTTTCCTATATTGGCATTATATGACAATGCTTCATGCCAAATTTCAAGATTCTGAGTTTACGGGAAGTATCCTGTAGGTTTTGATTCCTTTGCGAGTGTCGGAAATTTGTTGAAAATATCGACATAATCGGCTGTATCTTTTGATTGGCTTGGCTTAGAAGTTTGATATTTTCACAGCTTAAAGGGACAATAGATCTGAGTATTTCATGTGAATTTCAGCTTGATACGTCCACGCGTTCTTGAGATAAAGAGTCTTGACAGACAGACAGACAGACAGACGGACAACAAAGTGATCCAATAAGGGTTCCGTTTTTTCCTTTTGAGGTACGGAACCCTAAAAATAAGTACTTAAGGCAAAAATAACAACCAAGAATATAATTAAAGATTAACAAACATGTTTCTTGATAGTGTTGCTTGCAGTATGTTAGATATTAATAAACAACTTTAAAAAAAAAAAGTCAAACCGACTTCAAAAATATAAAAATAATATATTAATAAAATGTGTGCTAGGTGCCTGCTGTACTGTTTGAAATCGGTGCCAAGCCATGTCAATCGTTCAGCACAACGAGCCCCCCATCACCCAAGCTGGCGCGTTCGTTTGCAATCACGGGATGGTGTGATCAATGAATGCGATGTGGCAGGTGGACCTATAGAATACCCTAGTTAGCTTGGCACCGACTTCAACAGTACAGCAGGCACCTAGCACACATTTTATTAATATATTATTTTTATATTTTTGAAGTCGGTTTGACTTTTTTTTTTAAAAGTTGTTTATTTTTCTCTTTTTAGTGTAAATTATTGTTGTTGTTTTTTATACATATATTACGAGATGGAACACAAACTTGCGGCCCATCCGGTGTTAAAGTGGTTCTGTCGCCTACCGACACTTGCAATGTTAAGGGTAAATCACTTAACATTAGAAGTGCGTTGCCATTCTGGGGATGTATGTATGGGCCTATTAGGGGGTACCTACCTTTAATTTTTAAATAATTATCATCCAAGTCCTAACAATTAAGGAGATTTCCCTTCCATCATCAGCTAACCGAAATAACCTTAAAATACAACTATCGGTCTTTACGTACCTGTGACCTTTAAAGGACTAACATCCAATTCCTAACTGTTACGGTGCTTTGCCTTTCATCATGAGCTCACCTAATAAGCTGTAAGAATACAACTAATGGACTTCA
The DNA here is from genome assembly GCA_955850985.1 of Elophila nymphaeata. Taxonomy (NCBI): domain Eukaryota; kingdom Metazoa; phylum Arthropoda; class Insecta; order Lepidoptera; family Crambidae; genus Elophila; species Elophila nymphaeata. Next base: position 16,586,529 of record OY039087.1, read on the forward strand.
GGTACCTTTAATATTTAAAGAATTATCATCCAACTCCTAACCATTAAGGAGTTTTCGTTCCATCATCAGCTCAGCTCAATAGCCTGAAAGAATACAACTATCGCTCTTTAGGTACATACCTTTGATACTTAAAGAATTATCATCCAACCCCTAACCATTAAGGAGTTTATCGTTTCATCATCAGCTCACCTGAATTATTTGAAAGAATACAACTATCGTTCTTTAGGTACCTTTAATACTTATATAATCATCAACCAACTTTAAAAAATACAAGTACCAGTCTTTACGTGCCTATAATATTAAAGAACTATCATCCAACTCTTAACCGTTCAGGAGTTTTGCCTTCCATCATCAGCTCACTTGAATAACCTGTAAGAATACAACTATCACTCTTTTGGTACCTTTAATATTTAAAGAATTATCATCCGACTCCTAACCGTTAAGGAGTTTCTCCTTCCATCATCAGCTCACTTGAATAACCTGAAAGAATACAACTATCGGTCTTTAGCTACTTTTAATATTTAAATAATCATTAACCAACTCCTAACAGTTAAGGAGTTTTACCATCCATCATCAGCTCATCAACATGACATGACTACCAAGCGCAATTATACTAGAATAGCTTTACAAAAAACAGAGTAACCCTCCCTTTCCGTTGTTTTCCAAGGGTTCCCCTCGATTTCCCTAGCTTTCCATCATCAGATCCTGACTTGGTGACAATGGGACCACCACAGGAGTATACACTATCGAATAAAAAAAGAATTTTGAATATCGGTCCACCAATGACAGAGATATCGGTGAACGTACATTTACCTTCCATCATCAGCTCATCATCATTAGATGATGACTACCAGACGCAAATGCTAGTATAGCTTTAGAAAAAATATAAAAATCGTTATACATGCCTATAAAATTTTAGGGTCGCCCTCGATTTCCCTGACTTTCCATCATCAGATCCTGACTTGGTGACAATGGGACCACCTCTGGAGTAAACACTATCGAATAAAAAAAGAATTTTGAAAATCGGTCCACAATTGACGGAGTAATCGGTGAACATACATAAAAAAAAAATACATACAGACGAATACAGAACCTCCTTCTTTTTGGAAGTCGGTTAAAAAAGGTTAAGACGCTATTTAACTTTCATACAAATAATAGCTGAAAATTATTGCATGTCCCAACATTAATTAATCATCCTTTTTGACAATGGACTAGTAATTATAATAATACAACTCGATACGGCATTTTATAATATGGAAAAATGACAACTACTAATTTAAAAAAATTGGGGAAAATGACACACGGTCACAATGTTTTATATTAAGTACTTATTTTTTTAACAAAAAGCACTTTCATTTCACCATTGGCCTTATCTGTATCTACTATTAATTTTCATAATTTTCGCTTTTAGCGATGCGGTAGATAGGCGCTTTACCAAGTAATTTTATTAAATACTTTATCGGTGTTCCACGCCATCACACACCCCATACAGTTCAGCTTTGGCCCTCCGCTTGAATACAAATGTATTGCAAATCTTTGACGGGAAAAGAGATTTTATATTTTCTTCTATTGGCACGACTGTGGGCCCGACTATTGAGCAAAGTAATGTCATGACAGAAAAAAAAGTCTTATTTAACTTCTTTTCAATATTTTAACAGGATCACAATATATTTTTTGTATTTTCTCATGTTATTCTTAACTAGCGATCCGCCCTGGCTTCGCACGGATAGTACTTAGAGTACTTTTTTTTTTTTTTTTTTTTTAGTGAATATAGGAAAGCATTTGACCACACTCTCGCCTGATCTTAAGCGAAGATGTGGCCTACGATGTTACATGCTTACCTAGAAATAGCCTATTCACTCTTGCCTTGTACTTAATTTAACCTCAAAGAATTCTACATGTAAACCTTCCTCTTAAATCACTCCTATTGATGAAAACCGCATTGAAGTCTGTTGCGTAGTTTAAAAGTTCTAATACAGAAAGAGCGACTTTGTTTTCTTACATGGCTGAGTGATGTGTAGGTTAGAATTATTATCTTTTTATGAACAGGCGGTGTGAGTTGTTTGTGGGAATCAATGCCAGTTTATTTAACTCAAAGCTTCAACTGATTATTAAGCTACTTTCTACTTAAAATTATCCTTGACTGTAGTTGCCATTATCTTATCTACTGGCTTTAATTTTTATTTTTATAGCGTCGGTGGCGTAGTGCGTAAGAGCGTTGTCTTCCACCCGGGAGGCACCGGTTTGAACCCCGCCACGTACCAATATGTTTTCAAATTTTGAATTCTTTACGGTGAAGGAAAACATCGCGAGGAAACCTGCACACACCTATGAAGAAATTCTTAGGTTGTGTGCGAAGTCGACCAACACACACTTGGCCAGCGTGGTTGACTAAGGCTCATAATCGCCCTTAATGTGGGGTAGGCTCGAGCCCCTCAGTGGGGACATTATATGAGCAGTTGATGATGATTTAATTTTTAAAATCTTAAATTTAGATGTTAAAATCCCAAAATCAGATTAATAATAATAATAATAATAATAATAAACGCTTTTAATGCACACAAAAAGAAAAATAGGAAAAAAAAGAACAATACAAGTAAACACAAATGTATGTACAAGGTAGGCGGCCTTATTGCTAATAAGCAATTTCTTCCAGGCAACCTTGTGTTGCAGGAAAACAAATAGAAAAGAATATAATATAGGGTGCAGGCAAAAACAAATTACTTTAAAACAAAATTAAGCTAATTAAAAAAGCAAATAACAGAAAATAACATAAGCTAAGTATACTTATAGGCATTGTATAAAAAAAAAAAAAAAAAAAAAAAAAACAAACGAACAGCATATAATAAGGTGATGGTAACACAGCTAAGGACGGGTGGAAAGAAAATGACTCCAAACTTGACTTTTAAAGGAGTCCAACGTGCGAGCACTTCTAATACTCATAGGCAGAGCATTCCACAATCGGACTGCATGAACAGAAAAGGAATAGGACAGGAAGTCAGAAGTATGAGGTGGTATAACAAGGGTAAGATCAAAGTTAGAACGTAAAGTGCGACTTGAAAAAGAAGGACGAAAGATAAAGTAGGAGCGAAGATATGGTGGCGCAGAGGGTAGAAAAAGGACAGAATAAAGGAGAGAGAGAACGTGTAAGTCTCGCCGCCGACGAATTGGTAGCCAGTTTAATTGGGCACGATAAGAAGAAACATGGTCAAATTTACGTAGGTTAAAGACAAACCTGATGCAAAGATTTTGCAGACGCTCTAATTTGTCAAGAAGCTCCTCCGAAAGGTCCGCATAGGAAACGTCAGCGTAATCAATAATAGAGAGCAGCAGCGACTGTGCCAAAACGACTTTCGTACTGGTCGGAAGGAAATTCCGGAATCTATTTAACGAACCATACGCAGCAAAAACTCTTCTCCGAACCGTCTCCACTTGTGGCCTCCACGCTAAACACTGGTCAAAAACTACACCAAGGTTCCTTACATTTTGAGCAAAAGGAATCATTGTGCCACTAAAATTTACTAACGGTAATGTAGAATAATCAATCCTTGAAACAAAGTATGGGCTACCAATTATAATTGTCTGTGTTTTCAGAGGATTAATGACTAGACCATAAGAGTTACTCCAACTGTTGATAGTGATAAGGTCATTGTTGGTTAAAGCTACAGCACTAGAAAGTTCACACAGTGGTGCTTGTGTGTAAATCTGCAAATCATCTGCATACAAGTGATAAGAACATGAGAGAGACTGCGTAATAGAATTAATAAATATTGAGAAAAGAAGTGGAGATAAAACGCCACCCTGAGGAACGCCGGCATTAATATCGCACCACTTAGAGAAGGTATCTTCAATGCGTATGCGCTGCCGACGACCTAGCAGGTAACTTTGAAACCAATCAATAACGGAAGGAGATATGCCAAGAGAACTCAGAATGCTAAGGAGAACATCAAAATCCACGGAATTGAACGCATTGCTAAAATCTAACAAGGTCAACAAGGTGAGATGGCGATTCTCCATACCTCGATGAATGTCTTCAGTGATTTTAGTTAAGGCAGTAGTGGTACTATGACCCGTACGGAAGCCGGATTGTAAGGGATTAAGGAGATTATTTACGTTAAGGAATGCAATGAGTTGACGGTAAATTAATTTCTCAAGGACTTTGGACAAGAAAGGAAGGATTGAAATGGGACGATAATCAGAAAATGACGTTGGACTGGACTTTTTTGGGAGTGGAATAACAAAGGCATCCTTCCAAGCAGAAGGAAAAACAGAAGATGCTATGGAAGTGTTAAGGATATGAGCAACTATAGGAGTAAGGATGTCTAAAATGGGAAGGATCATATTACGACTGATAGAATCACTCCCTTCCGCACCGGAACTTATGGATAAAATGGTTCTCTTGACATCACACTCCGAAAATTGATTAATGAAGAAAGAAGGATAGTCAGGTACTGGTATCATAGAAAGATCGTTCAAAGTATCAGTTTTTCGGTCCCCATGAAAAGAGGTCGAGGAAGTGAAATGTGAATTAAGACAATCGATGTCTAGACTAGAGGCGTTGCTATTATTTTGAGATTTACCAATACCAAGAGACTTGAGGAATTTCCATACTTTAGATGGATCTTCATTTTCTACTGACTTATGTATGTGGCGTCTTTGAGCGTCCCTTATCACCGTATTGCAGCGATTTCTTGCACGATTATACCTAACTTTATTTTTATCGGTAGGTTCAAGTTTATACCGCGTTTTAGCCTTATCTTTTTTGTTCATTAATTTACGAATCTCGTCTGTCAACCAAGGTGCAGGTATATGTTTCATTTTGACCGGTCGGATAGGAGCTAATAGGAGATAATTTGTCGCCGCGTTAAATACAAGCCAAATTTTAATATTCTATTTCTTGACCAAATCCATTTCTAGTTCTGATGTGCCAGTTCTCCTTTAACCAGCTTTAAATTCAGTGAAGAAATAAAAAAAACAATACAACAAAATATTCATCCAAACTTTACAGATAACCAACGGTCACAGCGCAAACTACATCCCATAACAATGTCGAGACAAAAACATGGCCGCCATCAAATTGTTATAAGCCGCAGATGGGAGCGCAAAACCTCCGTAATGACGTCGGCCCTGCTCACTTTATTATTCTTTTAACATAATATCAGTAGTTTTCCACTTATAAAGACTTACATGAGAAAGTTTGGTTTAAATCAATTGTATATTATTCATCTGTCATTAATAGGAATCATTTAAGCGATAACTTAAAGAGCTTCTTGTTCGCAGACGCGTTAACTCTCTAAGAATATCAGAATATTAGCTATGTCCATAAAACTATATAATCACCTACCTGAAACAATAAAGAACGAAGCCAAAGACATAGACTTTATTAAGCAATTAAAACATTTACTTCTTACAAAATGCTACTATACAGTTAACGAATACATGGAGGATAAATTAAATTGATTAATATAATTGTTAAAAATAGTGTTAAAATTTTTAATTTATGTTATTTAATAGTTTAAAGCAAACTTAAATATTATTATGATTATAGATTTTAAGTACATAATTAATGTTTGCAGTGCCCCCACGGGGTATCACAGGAACTACAGCCTATGTATAAGACCCTTGTGAATGTTATGTGATACGCAATAAAGATATTTGATTTGATTTAAGCAGATATCAAAGTTAAAATTAATATTTGAATCGGTTCTTTGGTATATAACATAAGATATTAACGAAACCCTTCAATAGTTTGGTGTCATCAAAATTTCTGAATAGTAAAATTAATTTTGACGCCTTCTCCTGGTGGAGTGGTCTGTATGGCTGCCTACACATCAAGCTGTCCGGATTCGACTCCTGTTAGGGGAAAATATTTGTGTGACAAACAAGTATATATTTGTTTGCGAGTTATGTTGTTTATATATTTATTTAAGTTTATTTATAAAAATATCTAAAATTATTATCTATATTAAAAAATGTCCGTTATCTAGTACCAATAACACAAGTTCTTAATGATACTTACTTTGGGCTAGATAATAGGTGTGAGCGTGAAAGTGAAAGAAAATTTTGAAATTTCCCTACTGACTAAACTATTTGTATGGAAGAAAAACATACATAATCACGCTTATAATCCCAAAAGAGGTTGATCAGAGCTTTATACAAAATTTGGTTACACATAAAGCCGCATATGGCAGTACTAGCTTCCACCCGCGACTTCGTCCGCGTGGACATTTTACCCTCTTAGGGGTGGAATTTCCAAAAATCCTTTCTTAGCGGATGCCTACGTCATAACATCTACCTGCTAGTCAAATTTCAGCCCAATCCGTCGAATGGTTTGGGCTGTGCGTTGATAGATCACTATGCCAGTCAGTCACCTGAGTTATATATATTTAGATGGGCCATACAGTGTCTACACAAAGGGGAACCAAACCCAAAAAGTAACAACAGTAAACAAACAAGCAAAAGTCTATCACTAGATCAGATGTTACACTCAATATCATCTCAGCAGTCCGGGTATGGAAAAAGGTTGAACATAATTTCAAATCGACCTTTATAACACTAAATAATACTACAACGCTATAGTTTTATCAAGACTATGTTAATTTGGTCATGCCCGCTTATTATGCCATGGAACAAAAATCATGATCATATCTTAGAGTATATTATTATATTTTACGAAAGACCGTTTTTCAATTCACTGCTGTATGTATTAGTCTGTGAAAACAACAGATTCAGTCCGTACAGCGCTCGCGGTATACAGTGCGCAGGCCCGACTCCCGGTGTCGCTACATTCAATAAAGGTTATGAACAAATGTCGCTAGAATAACGCCCATTCGCGGTCGTCGACTTAGGCCGGTTACACAACGGCGGATAGATTACAGAATAGTAGAGGAAAATAACCGATTATACCCCAGCATTTCTTTTTATTATATTTACTAAATTGGATGATAAACCCGTGGCATTTTTTCATTAGTGGCTGGCGCTTTTGATCCAGATGTAAACTGTAAACTTAAGGAGTCTCAATGCATCAACATTTGCTTTCAGTACCTTGGCTTCTCTCTGCCCATCCATATTTGTTAGCTGTGCCCGCGACTTTGTTCGCGTGTTATGATATTATATAGCCTTCCTCGATAAATGGACATATCCAACACAAAAAGATTTTGTCAATTTGAATCAGTAATTCTTGAGATTAGCGCGTTTAAACAAACAAACAAACTGTTCAGCTTTACAATATTAGTATAGATGACTCCGCGTGAGCTTTAGATATGGGTTGCGGTCTGAACCGCAAAGTTGAGGAAGGAAAGTTGAGGAGAAACAAACCGAGGTTTTTCATTATTATGAAGTTCGTGGCATATCCTTTTTGTATACCACATTGGTGGCAATCGAGCATATAGTTTCCCTGTTGTCAAATTGTCACCGCAGTCTTTGTACAGATGCTGTACCCGGGGTATACCTTACCTTATAAGGCATTAAAAAGTTGTTACAATAATGTATTGTAACAACTTTTTAATGCCTTTCTTAAAGAAACACGTCTTCAAGTCTTTCAAATCTCTTGTTAAAAAATCTTTGCGTGGTAAGTGGAGGGCTATTTCATTAATAAGACGTTAATGTTAACCTGGCACAGACAACAGCAGATCACACTACCCAAAACTGTCAAATTTCTCCAATTGATTTTCAACCTTAAACGTCTGCATTATGAAGCGCAAAATCGATTGAGAAAATTTGACAGTTTGTGGTAAGATAGCGTACTGTTGACTGTACGTGTAAACCTAAGGCACAACTGTGTAAGACCACGTTCGTATTTTTGGATCTATCCGTCTCTTTCAATCATATATTAATTCCAGAGCAAGCAAGAGGGATAGAAATACTGAAATCGATTAACAGAGTAGGCCCTTTGGTGACAGTGTTTTACAATTAGCCATCGGTGGTTTCGACCGTGACATTTGGTCACCCATCTGAGTACTAACTTCTGCGATTGTTATGACAAACGCACGACAGCGCTATCGACCCTGTTTAGTTATTAATAGTAAAATTTGATGTAGTCGCCAGTGTGTAACCCCCCTAACCGTCGTTATCTTCACCGGCAGGTGTCTCGCGTGTCGCCATACGGTGCGATACCGTATCACAATCGCAATCGGCCGCGTAATATCGTGTACGTACGATTATTACGACACTTCGCCGACGTGTCATGAATGTTGAGAATTTTCATGATGTTGCCGATTGCTTTATCTGTGGCTCATGTGGCAGATGGGTTTTTCTTTATTGGTTTTGAATCAAGAATCACGGTTCGAAAAAGACGAATATATGAGAATTTGGTTCTCTTTTGGAATTATCCACTTCGATAGCCAAAGAAAAATAGAATATTCTTCATTGCAAACCAGTAAATGTTCATAGCCGTAAGAAATCAATAGTGCTAAAAACCAGGGATTTATGAAACTAACTTTTGAAAATTTCAATAGCCCATTCAGGTACCTATATTAATTAGTTATTAAAGAATCAACTTGGAAACTCTACGATAGAGATTTTCACAAACATCGAACAATCATATCTCAAAATAGCTTTGAGAAATACAGCTCTTAATGCAACTGAACAAGATCGATATTCCCTCGAATCAGCACGAGCTGCCATCTTAACACAGCCCTGTATCAAAGTACTCCTTCTTAATTACGTTATTTACGTTCTACGTCTATGACAGTTCTTCAGTTAATATAATTAGACTGAAGCGAAAGGTGCCCATGAGAATACGTTGCGTGTACCACTCAAACTTGACGCGTGTGGGTGACACCACAAAGATGTTAAGTTTGAGTCGGTAATGTGATTCTTAATTGACTAATGTTTGAAGGGGCTATGTAGACGTAGCCTTATAATTATTTTGGTGAGCTAAACAAACGAGTTTTGTAGTTGAGTATCTTAAGTTGATTTTCCTTTGTCTTATGAATGTTTAAGATACATTTTCTAATTCTGTGACGATATTTATTTTACTGTGATCATATTAATTGTAGGGTATTAGCGTATAGGTATTTTCTGAATCTGAACTCCATTAGATATAGGTTTCAATATAACTGAATTACATTTTTTGTTTACAACAATGCTTTTTTTTATTATTTTATACTAGTTGTGCCCGCGATTTCGTTCGCGATGATGTCGGCCTATCCTAGCCTTCCACGATAAATAAACTATCAAAAAAAATTCAATTTGAATCAGTAGTTCCTGAGATTAGCGCGTTCAACCAAATACACAAACTCTTCGGCTTAACAATATTAGTACAGATAAGTATAGAAGTATGGATTCAGGTAACTTCAATTCTCGCGTTTTACTTAAATTTAACTTAGAGCAATATTCGCATTTAAAAGCACAGGTTGATTAAAAACCTCAAAGATATTCGAGAATAACGTTAACTTTCTCCAGCGCAAACCTCCAGAGTAAATATGGCGGTTAGTGACCCCCCTTCACTCCCGGAGGGGGATGAAGATGCTTGTTTGTTCATAATAAAGGTTATACACAGATTTCGTGCGTGCTAGCTTTGATGACATTGTGTTGTATTTGACACTAGGGCCATGTTATTGTGCCTTATTATAAATATTTTCTTATTATCTAAGTTATTATCTGATATATTTGCATAGACAATAGGTACGGATTTTAATTGACAAAGGTTTTATTAACTATAAACAAGAAATTAAACCTTGACTGCTGAGATGTGTTAGTGTGTAACATCAGTCCTGCCGGCCTATTCGCTAACTTTTTTAAGGGTAGACTTTGTTTGAAATAAAAGTGATAATCAACGTACTACGCATTTGTGGATTTTTCTCAGAAATGCCATACGATACGCATTATAAAACTCGTCTCCACAGAATAAACAATTCCTTTGTGGGCCAATGTATACGTTTTTACAATAAGCTTCCGAAGAATATTAGAGATTTGCCTGTAAACAAATTAAAAAAATTGTAAAATCTAAATTATATAAAAAAGCTTATTACAAGATAGATGATTATTTAAATGAACCAAATGCGTGGGAGTAAAATCTGCCCAAAAATTACGTATTTAAAATTGTAATTTACTCACATTGATATATCTGACTTGTGCAAGATTATACTAAAAAGAATGGCTACGGCGGTAGATAACGAACTGCGGGAAGAGCAAGGCGGATTTAGACCGGGGCGCTCGTGTGCAGACCAAATCAACCTGCTACGCATGGTGCTTGAGCAGTGCCGAGAAATGCAGAGCGAAGTTTTCGCACTTTTCGTGGACTTTGAGAAGGCATTCGACACAGTAAAGTGGTCTAGTATGTGGAGGATTATGTCGGAGAAGGGAGTACCCCCTAAGATTATAGGTATAATTAAGGCGATGTATGTGGGCTCAACATGCAGAGTTCTTCATAGGGGTCAACTGTCGGACCCTATTGAGGTTGCAGCCGGAGTCAAACAAGGTTGCCTGCTTTCACCACTGCTGTTCCTGATGGTGCTGGATGACGTTATGTGCAAAGTAACGTGCAAATGTCGCAGAGGGCTGCCATGGACGCCTGAAGGGGATTTGGAGGACATTGATTTTGCTGACGATCTCTGTATCTTAGCCAAAACTCGTCAAGACCTACAATCCAAAACGACTGACCTTTGCACGGAAGCTGGAAAAGTAGGGATGCGCATAAACACCTTAAAGACCAAAGCCATGCGTCTCAACACCTCTGATTCAACGCCATTGGAAATTACGGGCGAAGTGGTGGAGACTGTTGATCGATTCTGTTACTTGGGTAGCATAGTGGACGCTAGTGGAGGTACAGAGGCAGATATTGAGAATCGCATCAATAAAGCTAGAGCTGCATTTTGCCAATTAAAACCAGTTTGGAAATCGTGCACTATATCCAGGAGAACAAAACTGCGCATCTTCAACTCCAATGTCAAGTCGGTGTTGCTGTATGGTTGCGAGACATGGTTTGTCCGGAAAGACCTGACCAATAAGCTACAAGTGTTTGTGAACAAAAGTCTAAGGCATATATTGAAGATCTTTTGGCCTAAAACTATCACAAACAGTGAGCTCTGGAGGCTGTGTGGTCAGTCCAGTATAGAGGATGAAATTCGCATACGTAAATGGCGGTGGATTGGCCATGTCCTGAGGAGACCCGAGAATCATCCTTCACGACAAGCTCTCACCTGGTGTATCAGTGGTAAACGAAAGAGGGGACGTCCCAAGGAGACCTGGCGACGCTCAGTTAACTGTGAGCTACGAGCACTGGGAATGTCGTGGCAACAGGCGTGTACAGCTGCACAGGATCGGAAAACATGGAAAGCTGTCCTTCGAGCCCTACATCCCAGCGGGGGATAACAGGAATTTAAGAAGAAGATATATCTGACTGTAATGATGTTTTGAATTCATTACGAAATTGTAAGCTGTGGAGTTTCTTTCGCCATTTCTTGACCATCTTAGCATAGTAGTGTATTTTTTCTAGTTTAAAAAATATTTACGCGTTTGTAAACGCAAACAATATTCCATAATATAAGGTAGATTCATCTTAACCGGACGTGAAATATTTGCAAAAATATTTCTTTCGGACCTTAGAAGTGTAAATTTCAAAGATTTGATGAAACAATGTTTACCATAAAAACGTAAGCACCAAGCACTGACAAATTTCGACGGCGAAAGCAGTGCCCTGGTAGCGTAGTGTGGTTAACGAAACGCCCGGATTGCGGAGGAACTGGGCTCGATTCTAGCCTGGGGCAGATCGTTTTTTTTTTTCATTTTATTTTTATAGTTTCTTTCATAAATGTAGCAAATGCAACTTTAATGATTCAATGTTGTGTTTATCGTGTACTACATTAATCACGTAACAACAGGCCATCCGCTTGACTCCCTATAACATACTAAAACACTTGCACAATTACTGAAAGAAAGAAACTCTACAGAAAATCTTTATTCAAACTGTTTATTCAGAGTTAACGTTACAACATCTACCAAAGAATCTGTTCCACCACTCGCAGCGTACTGAGTGTGGTCGAAAAAGATCATACGTGCTCGTAAATCCCCCTTTCGCTGCTCGTTAGGGCCCTACAAATTGAGACGAGTGGGGCCGCCCCCAGCGGGAAGGGATGCTGCAGTGTCGGCGCACCACGCAATCCGAACGAAATTGGATGGATTTGTTTTTAAAACAAAAACATGCAACTTCATGATGCATATCTATCTATCCATCTATCTTAGATAGATAGATAGAAATTCATCATATTATTTATCATTCTTAAATAATGGCGTCGCGTTGCTTTAAACGTACGCATTTTGCCAATGTCAAGTGAAAATGTAACTAAAGTTAAGATTTGGGTTAAAAATGGAGTCTCTCAACATGTCTTTTTACAACTAGAACTCGGGAGAAACTAATGATGTATATCAGATCAGTCTGCTTTTATTATAAATGTGAAGTGAAAGTTAATATACAGCTGCTATCAGATTTAAAAAAATATATATATCGTCATAATATTACTTTTATTAACATTATTATAGTGTTGCGACATTAAGTGACAAGACAGCTATTCTTTTTTTTGTGACTACTGCTGTTGGTCGCAGATGACTTTCACAGCGTCATAACTGGTGACGTAGTTTGTACCTTGCTTAGAGCGATCAAAATGCGTTAAAAATAAAAGCGAATTTCGAAAAAACATACGCGGGAAACTCGATTACTTACACAACAAATTAGTATGTACAAAATAATATGTATGAATGTTTTAAAATATGTATATTTTAGTGTAAATAAAATAAAAAAAATGAGACAACTCTGAAACTATTTGCATAAAGATTTTTTTATATCTCATAGGTAATTTCGTTATTTAAAAATTTAAGTTAAAAAGTAATAAGGAAAGGAAAATCAATATTCGTTTTTGTGTGTGTTCTGCATTTTCTAAGTATGCCATTCAGGCGCAAGATCTTCTCTAGTCTTTATACCGATTAGATTCCTTAAGGCGATCGAACCGAAATTGAAATAGCAGGTAGCCATCCCTCAGCGATAGAGACTTACCATCAAGACTTACCTCAAGGCCAAAAGCTTCTCCATCAAAATGATAAAAAAGAAGAAAAATCTTACATTATTCGTGTCCTGTCATTATCACTACACCTGGTCACCGTAGCGACTAGCCCACCGCATACAAAGAGGCTGTGTACAGATTTCCGGAGTTTTGTGGTGTAATAGCACGCTTTTCATAATTGTTATTTGGTGTTTTACTGCGCGGTACAGACGACAGGATAAGTAACTTATAGTCGGGTTCCACAAATCATATAATAGGATAAATATGATTCCAAATTATTGTTTAAACATTTAATATAACTAATAAAGTTTCATGCATCTCATATCATCACATTCATAATCCCATTAAGGTTAAGCAGAGCCTTAGTTAACTTTTTGTTCCACACAAAGCCACATCTGGCAGTACGTGCCATGCCTCCAAATAGTGACAGGGTGCCAGCCTGTCGCTTGCATAAAAGGGGCACCAAGCCCAAAAAAGTAACAATCTTTCAGTTAACACTCCAACAAAAAGGTAACCAGGACAGATGTTACACTCAATGTCTTCTCAGCAGGGTATCCGGGTAATATGGTGTTGTCTTTCGGCGCTTTAGAGGACGACTACCGGATACTGCGCCGTTACGTCATGAGACGCAGAAGATCGTGCCTAGTGTTAATTAGATAATTATAATATTTATATGTATGTTAGTCTATAAGGTATATGTAATATGGGCCTAATGTTTTATATTTAACACATTTTGTTGCCTGAAACAAAGAATTATTATTATTATTATATAATATTTTTTTTTACAAAATTGTATATCGCATGTATTTGACGCCGCCGTGGTGGAGTGGTCAGTAACGCTGCCTACACATCGGGCGGTCCGGGTTCGAGTCCTGGTAGTGGCCAATGTTAGTGTGATGAACACGAGCATTTGTTCACGAGTCATGGTTGTTTATATATTTATTTAAGTGTATTTATAAAAATATCTAGATTACCTATTAAGTATATTTGTCCGTTATCTAGTATCCATAACACAAGTTCTTAAAGATACTTAATTTGGGCTAGATAATTGGTGTGAGCGTAGAAATATATTATTATTATTGTATGTCGTCGTTGAATAGTATAATTTGCAAGATCATGAAATGTCTCGGCATATCTTGAAATGTCTACTGAAGCATAAAAATTGTGTCCACTGGTTGAGTGACATATTTTGTTAAGGCAGATAGACGGTTAATTTTTGCTTTCATTTTCGATGAAGCATCGAAAATTTGAAGATCTAGCAAAAATCGTCTTGCGTAATAAATTAATGGGCCCTAAGCAATTCTAACTCTTATAACAAACTTGCAATTACTAGGCAGTGTTAAGTGATTTACCCTTAATATTGCAAGTGTCTATAAAAGCATAATTCACAGAAAATGCTTAACTTCACATTCACTAACATTTTACGCCTGAATAGCAAAAGTCGTTCACTATTCATCATTCACCAAAAATGAGTCGCTTTGGATGAACCGTCCAATTCTTAAACACAGTTAAGAGTGATCATTAGGTTCGGGGTAATTTTTTTATGACCACGCGGGGTAGACTGTTTGCGGGAGAGTTAATGTCCTAAGCACCTACTTAACCGTGTGATCGGTAGTTCAGACAGATCTCGACCAGTCCAGCTCAACCATTGGCTTACGACGTATAAGGTATTTTATCTTAAGGTTTGACCCCCCTTTTAAGCAACAGGCTAGCAATCTGTCACTATAGCACTATGTGTAACAAAATAAAAAGTCAGTTAGCTAGTTAAAACACATAATATAATTTATAGTTACCTAAAGTTAAATCCGTAAAACTTGTTTTATCCACAATTACCTTAAGCTCTGCTGATAACCCAGTGAGTTAACGAGCGTGATAGTACCTACCTATGTATTTATATTTTTCTGTGTAAGTTCTTTGTGAATGCACTTTGTCGTTCATCAATGAAATACCTACTTTATTCTTCTTTTCTTCCAAAACGGGGAAGTAGTATAATTTAACTTCTCTATTGTGCGCGTTTATACTTGATAGCGTTGCTAAAGTTATTTGGTTCATAAAGATTAAACAAACGCCTCGTATGTCTACCCATTCCAATATTGTTCTCTATTCTCCCGGAATCGAACTGGTCAAATTTATTCGAGCCACCGAAGCTGTAGACAATATTAACATAGAGACAGAACTGCATAATGTATGACGCCACATGGCGGCGAAAAACTGCCGCGATGCAAATGGGGGTAGTTTTCAAAATATCCGCGCGGTTTGTTTGGACTATATGCCAGCTTCGAGAGTATATTGCCGATGGTGTTCACATTTTTCATTGTAAATTTTGGCAGCTAACATATTAGTTTTCAAAGAAAGTGCAATATACATAAACCATATAATGGATTTGTAAAAGCTTACATCGAAATGTTGGTTAATATGCGGTTAAGGTAGGTGCGAGGGTTGTAGGGATCGGCTAAATTCCTCTATTACATCATCCCTGACCTGAGGATACCATTAAATGACATGTCAAATCGTTTATCAAAAGATCTCAGCTTCTCTAGAACCTCCTTAAGGTCTGTACTGTAACGCGTAAGTATTTTAAGCAGCTGTATATTTCTATATATTGTTTTTTTATCTATATTTTTCTCTCGAGGAATCGTGCCATATATGTCTCTGTCTGGGCAGAGAGCGAAGCGATGTAACCTATCCCTGGGTCACAAGTCCAAGACACTGCTCAGGCTTTTCTCTGCAACAAAATGAACCCGGCATCCGCACGGTGAATACATCGAATGCTAACAGTTTTTGTCTCTTAAATATTGAGCAGAATTTTATAAACTTCACCCAAATATTGTATTAAAATTATAGCTGCGTGACTATCTAAGTATGTATACTAATTTAAAAATTGTTGGAACATTCGGAAATAGCTCTAGTGGTATTATATCCTTGATATCATGACTAAACATTGTTAGGAACTCTTTAGTGATAATTACTTATGTAATAATTTTATTTTTGAGTTTACAAACGCGTAAATATTTTGCATACCAGAAAAAATGCACTGAAAAAAATCGACTTGCCTCAGGCGGGAATCGAACCCGCATCTTCCGCAATTCGGGCGGCTGCGTTGTTACTTTTTTTCTATGATCTTTTTTTGAGTTGCTGTCAATGATCGGAGAAAACCATATCGAATCCTGGTAGCGGCAAATGTTTGTGTGACGAACACGAATGTTTGTTTGCGAGTCATGGTTGTTTATATATTTATTTAAGTTTATTTATAAAAATATCTAAAATTATTATGTATATTAAACAAAAAAAAAAAATGTCCGATATCTAGTATCCGTAACACAAGTTCTTAATGATACTTACTTCGGGCTAGATAATTGGTGTGAGCGTGAAAATATATTATATTATTTATATTATATGGTGTGTAGAATAAAAATTATCAGTTTACAAGAAGATGCATCAATGTCCTTTGATTCCTTACAACATATAAATCAGTTCTCTTTTTAATACGCTCATATTTAATATTAATGCACACATCGCCCGGAAAGTTTTGCAACACACTGAGTTTTGCTTGTAAGTAGAACTCTTGTATAGTTAACAAAGGTTTACATACAACAAAACAAACGCCAACCGAAACGCGAAACTCCCTGTAAATACGCAATGCACAACTGTACTACAAGCCCGTAGCTGGCAGTCACCAAATGAATTCAACTTAGTACCAAACTTACTCCAAGCTTCCATATAATAGACAGCTCACTACGCAATTCAGACCTTAATCCGAACTCCACATAGCTCAAATTCCAACTCAATGAAATACCTACTACACGACAGTGTAGCGAAGTTGCCCGTAGCTAATGGAATTGGTGTTTTATGTTCTGCGTAATAAAGTTCAGTTTGGGTGTGGATTGCCGGTGTTTTCATAAGTTTCACGGCGGTCAGTGAACGAGAAAACGTTTCAGCTTCGTCCTGTAATGGACGGAGGAGTATTGATCATTTCAGGCGGAATGGACACTTTAATGGACCATGTTTTCTTTCAATTGGCTCCGTACTGTTTATCAATTATCTTCTATTTAAGAGGTCAATTTTATTCTACTAAATTGATAGACGAATAAACGTGTTAACTATAAAATTCATGTCAGTTATCTAATCTTCTATTCTATTCTTAATGGAATGTTTTGCGACACAATTTATTCGAATTTGGTGCAACTCGAACTGAGGTAATACCTCCACCTTACAAAAGACCACAGTCAAATAACACTTAAATATTTGTGGTGTTGTGTTTCTATTGGTGAGTAAGGTCGCCACAGCTCCACGGGGTAGGGAAGGGGACTGCGAGCTAGTGTCACGTTCTCTGCTCAAAGCTGATAGAACATCCCAAGCATTCTCGGGAAGTTCTTTGCCCACCGTAGGGGCCTGATGGAGCCAGCCGCTGGTGACCTCGCGGACGTATACAATGTTCCTCGTGAGGCACACCGACAAGTGGGGCGTAGAGAACGTCGACGGTTTTTGGTGGGTATCCTTATCGCAACTAGGGTAGAAATAAAATCTTTTCCGTCGCAAAAAAGGGCACATTGCGAGGAGGCCTGACGGCTTTTGGGGTGGGAAGGACCTCGACTAGCGGCCGTGTAAGCAGCGTTGGTAGGCCCCATCTACCAGGTGGTCCACGTCCGGAAGCCTCCTCGTGGCGGATCCTGGTAACGTGGTAGGGAAACTTTTTCGGCGGGTGTATGGCTTTTGATGTCAACTGTGTCCCTTTGGCATTCGAAGTCACATATCATCGTCGAGTTGTTTTTGTTTTCCCACCACGACTAGTTCCGGACGGACCTTTTCAAGGCCACGACCGCGCCCGAAGTCCCTCGGGTGCGGTCTGATGGCTGCTCCCGGTATCCTCTTCAGGTGGAGGAGTGGCTGCTGGCCACCAATTGGTGCAAGGAGTGCCTAGACAGGCAGCGTTGGGACGGTCTCAGTGTAGTTGCGCTCACGTGTGCAGATCCCGAGCCGTCCCGTAATAGCGCACTGAAGGTCAGGCCGGGGATGATGTTTAGTGGGTATGGAGAGAACGCCTTTACCTCGAGTCTCACATATCCCCTGCGGTTGGCACCACCCCGCAGGTACGATGAGTAAATGCATTTGACCTCCCAGTCAACAAAAAAAGGCCCCCCACAAGGTGGACCGACGATCTGTTTAGGGTCACGGGCAGTCTCTGGATGCGGGCAGCGCAGGACCCATCGGGTTGGAGATCCTTGGGGGAGGCCTATTTCGTATGTAGGCATCTCTTGCTTGATATGAAGAAGATGATGAGTGTTTCAATTGATGAATTTAAAAATATACTCAATCAATACATTATACAATATACTCAATTATTGTATTTGATTACTTTACGGCATGTTTATAACGTCCTCTGTACGACAGAAGTTGTATTAAAAATTTATTATTATCATTATTCATCTAAGTATCCTATCTGTTCCAGATAAACTTATACGAATAATTTATTAACATAAAAATAATAACTGAGTCGATTTAATTGTAATTAGAATGTCTTAAATGATTTATCGTAGATATATAATTATTACGTTTAATTTTTTTGAGTTTACGCAATAGTCAATGATAAACAAATATAAATATTTATGAATAGGACTAAAGTAGGTTGCAATAAAGGTATTTTTTATACAAAATACGAGCAAATGAATTACGGCATACAAGGATTTATTATAGTGCTTTGTATATTAATTCCTTATATGGTTGTTTGAGAAAAACAAATTAGACTAAGACTACAATAAATTACGTCGCAAAATAAATGAAATGAATAAAATATACGAATTTGCAAGCATTCGTTTCTATATAAGTACAGGATGAATAAAATTATGTTATACAAGACGTAACTAGGTTTTATTTTCGTGAAGAAAAGAATGTGCTTTACCTTTTTTTGCTATGAAGTTGTCAATTAGGTAGTGAGCAGTCACCATAGCAGAACACAACACAGTAACAGTCAGCTAGCGTACTTTTGTCACAGTGACTGTTTCGTCACTCGTATCAAGACCGTGTATGTTTATTAAACACGTGCTCGCATGCGAGCACAAGTGGGTGACATTTGTGTCACTTGTGTGGATATCGATACATACCTCTCCACGAGCCCGATAAGAGTGACGAAACAGTCACTATGACAAAAGTAACCAGAGCCTTTATAATTCGACCCACTGCTTGGACACAAGGCCTCTCCTTGGTCATTGAAATAGGCAGTATTTCACCACGCTCGCCCAATGCAGATTGGCGGGTGGGGTAGAAGGTGATCAATACCCCTTTGCTGATCCATTAGTCGCCTTCTACGACACCCATTGGAGGATATGAGGTGATGTTCTAGTCTGCCGGCATCACATTGCTGTCGCGCTAGCTATTATAGAAACACAACTCCACAAAATCTAGTACCTATTCAATGGCTGCGGTATTCTGTAAGGTGGAGTTGTTTTCTTTGAGAATGATGCTCTAATTTCGAACTGCAAATCTGTTCTACGTGCACCACCTACGTAGGGTCGTAGGTATGTGAGGGCTTATCTCTTTTGCCTATAGTATATTATTATTGTCTAGTGGTACACTTACCCCTATTTTATGAATTTCACAGACGGATTTTATGCGATTATGCGTAAGAAAGTTGTGTCGTTGTAACAACAGTGCATATGCAATAGCACCAATGGCATCCCAGAGGTGATTGCTGCAGCAGAATGCCCCCGTCAAAGGTAGTGACTGCCATAGGGCTTAATAATAATGTTATATATGTCGAGAAAAGCGTCAGGATTTTTGCCCGAAGTCAAAATCAAACACTTTAAAACACTCGGGATTGATTAGATAATCACGGATTCGTTACGAAACGCGGTGAAATCGGACGCCGGTTACAACACGACTGCACTGCTCGGTGTCTCGATCCAAAGTGCCCGCGAGCCGCACGTTGTCGCCGCTTGACAGCTCGCGCAGTGTTGCCAATCGCAAAAAATCCGAATACCCCCAAGTTTGGTCGGACTTGACAATTATATACATGCTCGGCGGTTTCAAGAACTTTGGACCTGAGCCTGTTTCAAGACGTCTTCGATTTGATCGGTAGACTAGGTCTTCCTCGACCCGCCTCTCCGTTCAATTCTGATCTAAGTATATCCTTTTCGTCAATCTACTTTCAAACATCATGACCGATCCATTTGAGCATCTCTTTCTCATTTTTGGTCACTCTATCTTTTTTCAAGTCACATTACTCTTACACGCTATTGTATAACCTGTCAGTCAATTTTACATCAGCCATACTCCTTAAGGCTCTCAATTCACCTGTATTTATTCTGCATATCAGTGTAAATAATTGGCGTTTAAGCCTATTGAATGAATTGTGAACATATTATTGGTGTATCTGTACAAATAAATAAATAAAAACACCTTCGCACCCCCTTAGTCGTAGTTAGATCCAACACCAACCAATGAAAACAGAAACTCAAAAATAAATGGCGCATAAAACCAGAACGGACGGCCATTGTTTCCTATTGCTATATTTTCATCGTACAAATGTTTTGATGAAGCGACGCCGGTACTCGGCTCCCGAGGGAGAGGGGGAGGAAAAAATGAAATGGAAATAATGATAAAACCGTCGACATGGAGGGGCGTTTGATTTGAGATGCTGTTTTGGTGACTGTTCTCACAAAATAAACGGTGTGCAGAAGCCGAGCTATTATACAATATGCTTAGAAATGTCTGAAACAAAAATTCTGTAGGTATAATTCCTCATGCATAGAATTTCTAAAATCTGCTAAAATATGAGTAGACTCAGAGTGGATCTTCGCTGGAGAAACAAATCATCCAAATTGTTTAGTAAAATAAATAAATTTACTAACCTTGTTATATTATTGTGTCTTTTTTTCAGAATAGTTATTTTACATTTTCCAAGTAATCCTGAAATAGATTTCCTATGAATCGATATTAGTAAAACCTTTGTGAACTGTGTTCTTTGCCAAGTGTGTAACCGTAGTTCTTCTCCACTTGTTGTAGTGAGCAATGGTGCCCTCAGCGCATGCGCAGCGCAATCCGGCGGCGTCGACAAAGACGGCAAGAAGAAGCACACGAGACCCACGTTTAGTGGGCAACAGATCTTTGCATTGGAGAAGACCTTTGAGCAAACGAAGTACCTTGCGGGCCCGGAGAGGGCTAAGTTAGCATATGCGCTTGGGATGACAGAGTCACAAGTTAAGGTAGGTTCACTTTATTAAAAATGCTGCTGAAACTAAAAGGAAAATGTCTGAAAATAATCAGAGATTTTTATTAAGCTTAAATATTCAAAAAGTAACAAATCGATTTATTTTATAAACAATATGAAAACAAAATGTGCCGCTGCTACTAGCAATCACAAGATTAAAACTTCTTCAACTCAACAGCATTATCATAGGTATGAATAAAATGTAATTATAATATCTATTGACGATATTTTTAGTTTGCAATATAATGCCTTCATTAGTACACATACTCGTAAAGGAACATAACAAAGTTGATTAAGTTGTAATTGTGAAACTGGATTCCTATTTTTTTATTGAAATGAAATGAAATGAAAAAACTCTTTATTCAAATGGACTCTGCTAAGTACTTTTAAATCGTCAAAACCCTACCACCATTTCGGGGCGAAATAATTATTATTATACTGAGATGAAGAAAAAATGGCGAAAGAAACTCCACAGCTTACAATTTGGTAATGATTTGAAAACATCATTACAGGCCAATAGATAATAAGAATATAATTAAAATTACAGTTTTACATGCGTGAATTCTGGGGTTTGTGATGTTGATAAATTAATATTGTTGAAGTGCCGCTGGGTCGGACTTCATTTGGAATAGCATGTTCCTAAGTGTTTAAGTGTTCTATTTCGAGCTTATTTCCCAACTGAAAAGTTTGAAGTTGGAATTTTTTTGTTATGTTCCTTCGTGTTTCGCAATGTTAAGTCTTTTGAAGAATCCTAGAATTTACTCTATAGCTTACGTAACAAACATTCGGACAGAAACATTTTATTTTAATTAAAGCAGCATAATGCGCGACAATGTTTAATAAAGTTCGGACAATTAACTGATACTCTGACGAGTAGGGTACCACCGCCGATAACCGACACTCGCGTAATCCGATTATACAGATTGAAAAGTCAATCACTTAGCCGGTTGCGCGGCGCAATCAAACGATTCGCTCTATTACTGGGGATTAAGCGCAGGCGACATGTGGACGTATCGACTTTTGTTTTGTTTTCCGACATCTGAGTCTAGCTGTTGATACGTAAATTGTGACTCACCCCTGCTTTTGTCTCGTAAAGCTTTTGTTTAGAAATTTATTGTTATAATCGCGATGCATGTGATATGTTTTTATGCGTCATTTTTTAAAACTAATTTTAATTTAGAAGGACTAGCTACTTGAATTTGGAGCAGCCTGAACTGGGGTAGTACCTCCACCTTACAGAAGACCACACTCAAATAACACAACATTTTTGTGATATTGTGTTTATGTTGCTGAGTTTTTGAATCAAAGAACTTTCGCGTTTATAATATTAGTAGGATTGGAAATATATATAAAATATTTTCTAGTACTAGAAAATATACACTGTAAAATATCGAATCAGCATCCTCCGCAATCGCAGCCGCCCGGATTGCGGAAGATGCTGGGTTCGATTCCCGCCTGAGGCAGGTCAATTTTTTTCAGTGTATTTTTTCTAGTATTAAAAATATTTGCGCGTTTGTAAACGCAATAATTATTCCATAATATTTTCTAGTAGGTATCTCAGATTATATCAGAAAAGATTTACATACTTATATCATTTAACCAATGACATTTTTCTAAAATATTAACTCGTGAACACGAAATTTTACATTTACCAAGGATTTACATGATGTCGATGGAATATAAAAGCATTACGTTGCATTGGTTACTCCACAATAAAGTTCGTCTAATTCAGGTTA
The DNA here is from genome assembly GCA_955850985.1 of Elophila nymphaeata. Classification (NCBI taxonomy): domain Eukaryota; kingdom Metazoa; phylum Arthropoda; class Insecta; order Lepidoptera; family Crambidae; genus Elophila; species Elophila nymphaeata. Next base: position 16,609,472 of record OY039087.1, read on the forward strand.
CAAAAACATTTTTGTTCCGAAAAGATAAACAATAAAAACTCAATTAAGTCACGATAAAAAGACTGTTTCAATTAAACCGCACGCGCAAAATAGGCGTAAAAAGACACAATTTTATTTTAAACTAATTAGGGTGTGACATGGCGTCCCCTCGCTAAACGGCCGCTAAGCGCCAAGGGCATTTTTGGGGTGTGTGCCGAGGACTGGCGCTGTCACCCTACTGCCTGTGGTCACGGGTGTTTAGATATTTCGCCATAGCTAAAAGGTTATTGAATTTTCTGTTGCGTTGTACAGGCAGTTTCAATCTAACGTTCTATTGTTTGTATAACGGCATATGCCGTTTTATGCCGATTACTGATTACGGAATCTGTTTCTGATTAGGAATCTATGCCGTATGAAAAACACGATTGAATTAAATAAAATAATTTGTTTACTTATGTAATCTGCATTATATTTTTATTCCAATTCTTCGTAAAGTTCTCATTTTTTTAAACTTTGAATTTCAAACATTGAATGTTGCTATTTCATGTATGAAACCACGTGATTCACAGCATTTCACTAATTTTACTTTTTAGACTCATAAATTTTAAGCATAAATTAATGAGGTGTTACTTACTTTAATATGAATTGCATTCAAATTACCTACACCGACAATATCAAATTCAATTCGGATCATTTAACCTTACGATGCAAAAAACAATGACTATCCGAATACGCAATAAGAACTCGTCCATAATTATTATTCTCGAGTTAATGATGCGTTACTAATCAAAGTTGAAAAATGCTTTTAGTTAAAAGACCACGTCAGAAAGCATCAACACCCCCTTATTGTCGCTGATCGTAGATCATGAGCAAGTTGGGGTCCAAATTATATTACAGTAAGTGATACGTACCATTAAGGGGCAACTGTTCAATTTGACTCCACTGAGCAGGCTTGAAGTGACTATCGAATTAGCATACAGGATAAATTTAATCTTATATTAGAAAACAGTTGAGTTAGAAAAATACTTAAAAATAGTTTCCTAAGTAAAAAACGGATCATTACCATCATCACAGCCTGTATAATTCGACGATTTTGCCACTGCTGGGCAAAAGGTCTTTCTTTATGGAATAATTTTATTTTTGCGTTTACAAACGCGTAAATATAATACTAGAAAAATGCACTGAAAAAAATCGACTTGCCTCAGGTGGGACTCGAACCCGCACCTTCCACAATCCGGGTGGACGCGTTGACCAATTTCGCCACCGAGGCACTGCTTTTCGCTGTCGAAATTTGTCAGTGCTTGGTGCTTATGTTTTTATGGTAAACAATGTAAGGTAGTTTCATCTTAGCTGGGCGTCAAATATTTGCAAAAATATTTCGTTCATATTTTTTTCAGTGCATTTTTCTAGGTCTTTCTTTGTCATCGAAGGAGGTTTCGGCAGTAGTCCACCACGCTTCGCCAATGCGTATTGGTGGACGGAGTATAAGGTGATCAATACCCCTTTGCTGATCCATTAGTCGCCTTCTACGACCCCCATTGGAGGATGTGGGGTGATGCTATTCTACTCTGTCGGCATCATATGGCCAAAAACGTATAGATTTCTAAAAATTTAACAAATATTACAATGTCGTGACCGAATAAGAGAAAAAGAAAACTTATCTAAAGGAGACTGAATTGTCTTTGCAGTGAGTAAGTTTGTACTTTTACACATTGAAATTCGCTATGAGAAGGATCGTTTCGATTTCGATTTTTTTCAGATCGAAGACTGATTTTTTATTGAATTTATTTTCATGTATGCAATAGAAAAACTGTGAATTAGAAAAAAAAGATTAATAGCCATCTTTAGCATAATTTTAAAACAATTTATATATGTTGCTTAAAATTTTACATTTAATATTATAACTTTTCTGCCAATACTTCATTTAGCGCCAGCTAAATGAAGCGTAGAAACTATATAACGCTCCCGTTACTCATTGTACAGCTTATAGTGAAAGTTGGCGCACGAAATCATGTGGACACAATGTGATTAATGTATCAAACATCAGACGAACAGTTGCATTACTCGCTAATACGGCTATTTTCCATTCCGATCCAGTGATTGTTAGATGCGACAGGCGTAAAAAGATTTGATTACTCAATCCTATGACAATGCGATTTTTATATACAAATCAAATCAAATGGGCTAATACATCATCCAGATACATTGCGTCATACAAAGCACAGCAAAAAGGTTATATTGTTAAATATTTTCAAAATATATTTGAGTTAGTTATTGGTCTACGAGTCACGAGTTAAATTCCATTGAAATTGCCTAGTATTGCACATGTGACATTCGATAACTTTTTAATGCACTCATAAAAATAGTAAGCTTAACGTAGATTCAAGTAGCAAAGGATAATACTACTAAATTATGCAATTTGGTAGGTTTATCTATTTTCGAGTTACCTAGTTAACCTAAATTCAGAATATTATGCACAATCGCACGCCATTTAGGATCACCACTATAATCCTTTATAGCTAACTAACTGCCCGTACAAATGAGTACTCCCATTCACAAATTGGGCTCAAAAGCCAATGTACAGAGGGTAATTACTGAACCAACGTAGCAAAGTCAAAATTCCAAGGATAATGAACTTTATGTCAAAAGACTTAAATTTGTAGCGAGATGAAAAGGGGACAGTTTGATTCCCTTGTCATAGCTCATTTGGCATTCAATAAAATTAATCCCCACGGATGATTAAGGGAGGGTGCAGTGTTTACACATGTGACTCGCATTCGCTGCATCGGGAATGCATAATGAAATTAATTGTTGACTGACGATTGTTTATTCAATAACTGTTATTTTACGGAAAATTAAATGAGCCTGTTTATTATGAGCTGATATTTAAACACATCTCTGAGAATTATGGGGTTTTACGCAATTTTAGTGTTCATCTGTGTTGGTTTATTGCTTTTCGTATAATACTATTGGCGTATGGAAATTAATAGCAATTATTTAAATGCGAACCACCATTCCCATATAAACGTGAAAATGCTACAAATTTGTATGCTACAAAACGGAAAATCAATTTATTTATCAATTCATCTACATAACTGATCTATTTAGTGATGTCTAAATTATTGTGGTCAATAAATCTGTCCTTTCCAAAGAGTCGATCAATTAGCACGTCTTCCAAAATATCTATATCCATAACATCCGTTCGTCACCGAAGCGAAGGCTCTAAAACTTTACAGCTATTATAACACGTGATATACAGCAGTCATAACAACGGGCCCGCTTATTGCATGTCATAATTCCTTCTCGGGTACTTAAAATGCAAATCTGAGTGTATCGTTATCATTCCTTTTATGGGAGTAGTAAAGCTGCATCGAATTAGCTGGGACGTCGTTGTGGGAACGGTGAACGGGTATGTCCTGTCAGGGGTGATGGAATGTCGCGATTGCTGAAAACATTAGACCAAACCCTGCATAAAATTTGTTATGGAGCACGTATAATGCACACAAAGTTTTATCCCTTACTTGTGTCAAATGTAAAATGTTTATACTTACTGAGTTTTCCACTTAAATTTGAGATATAATTCAAACAAGACAATGGGTATAGAGGAGTACCATTACCCTTCAAAATAGCACGGCAAAATTCATCTTCATTTTTGTAGTGACAGTCTTCAGGATACTTCATTACGTATCCTATTAATTTTTATGACCATTTTGCTATTCATCCAATACAAACACAGATCACAATATGTGTTTTTACAATATTTTTGTAAGTGTAAATTATTAAAATAATATGTAAATTATTACTAAATTACGCGTCTAGAATAGTTAACATTGTTAATGTGATTCAAAGAATAGAAGCAGGATCTTTACGATGCTGTGCTGGAGTGTCTATCGTAAAACAGTCAGAATCAGAAGTAGATTAACGCTTTAGTACCACTTCATAGCAACCAACGCCAGTGCATGTGCAGTAATAGGTGCCACCAGTATGTATGAATGAATATTAAGACAAAGTCCTAGTGTTTTTTTTCTTTTTTATATACAACTAGATGACAAACAAGCTAACGGTCCACCTGGCTGTAAGTGGATAGCATCGCCTATAAACACCTGCACAATACCAAGGAAAAAATCAGTTGGTATTGCAGATGCGTTGTCCTCCTGAGACCTCAGATGAAATGGCTTCCATGCCCAGTAATTACCTTTCCCTTCAATCCGAAACACAGCTAACTGATTCAGGTGTTAATCTACTTCTGATACTGACCGTACCTGTTCATTAAATACTTGATTGCACTTCACAAATTATGATTTACAAAATAGATGCAAACCATGATATTAAGCTAGCATCTTTTGTAAATCTACAAGTCTTTTGTAAATACTGATTTACAAAGGAGTCATAGATTTACGAAAGGAAGGAGCCCGCCTGAGGCAAGTCGATATTTTCAGTGCATTTTTCTAGGGAAGGAGCTGTTACTGGTAGATTTTTTGACTCAATATTTAAATTCTTTGCAATACCGCTTCCGTAGTCTAGTAGTTCGACCACCGAAACTAGGTCCTAAGATCCCGGTTCGATACTCAGGGGAGTACTTTGTGCTCGGTTTGCTTGGACATAGTTGTTTGAAGCCCACCTGCCCACCCAACATCATCTTATCAAGCTCTGTCGCCCCTCCTAAGACCCCGCGTACAATAATTTGCAAAAAATTAACAGTGCTTACCAGGGCTAGGCTTGTAGCACACTTCATAGCACTATATTCCCACTGTACAATTTTCTGTACTTATTTTTTAATTGCAAGTATTTCATATCGAATTTTCTTAATTTTTTCCCTTAGACCATTTAACATTGTCTAAGTTTATTCATAAATAATAACTTTATAACATACAAATTACCTACATTGCAGCGGACGTGCATATTTTTGAATAAAATATAATCCAACTGAACCTAGCCTAGGTCAAATTGTCTCTTATTGAGGTTAAAAAAGATCTTTCAAAATGGATAATCATCTTTGTGTCTAACGGCAAATATTTAGTGCAAAAAATAGGAAAGGAACATTCATTGAGACAATAGAATAAACAAACAGAAATATCAAATATAATAATTTTGTCTCAAATTGTCTTTTTATTCGCTATAAAATTTATTTTAATACGGCAAAAAATACCACTAATAAAAAATCGTTAAGATTTAAAAAGCTTATCCTTAAAGCAAATATGTCGAATATAAAAGCAGGATTCAAAGAATCCAAAGTTTTCATTTAACGACATGAAACAATACAAATTGAAAATTTAATCATCTCAAAATGCCAACACACAATTATGTCCCTTCTGTGAATATGAAGTAAGTAATGTTTATACTTCAAAATGTTTTGGCAAACGGAGCGTGTGCCGCCCTAACTACAGTAGAGATAAGATAGAATGCAGTTTAAACTCGTGTAGATGGCTATTGATACCGCGAGGGTAACACTAGAGCATATTAAATTATTTTGATTGATGACACTATAATTTAATTTTAATGTGTTTTGATAAAATGGTTCTTTTATAGTCGTGGCACCGTTTTAATTTTTTCTGTTCCAAAATTGCTATTTGAATACTCAGCGCAGTGCGTGGTGAATTTTAATATTATTTAGATAGCGATGCAGATTTTGCTGATCGATTGTTTTGTTAACTCGTTGCATGCTGCAGATGCGTTAGTCAATTACGCTGGATAATTTTGATATTGCATTAAATGAATTCAGGACAACGCTGACGCTAACTGATAATGCGTAATCGTTATTCTTATTTAATTTTTGACGAAACCGTGGTGGAGTGGTCAGTAACGCTGCCTACACATCGGGCGGTCCAGGCTCGACTCCTGGTAGTGCCAAATGTTCATTTGTTCATGAGTCACGGTTGTTTATATTTTTATTTAAGTTTATTTATAAAAATATCTAAATTATTAAGCATATTTGTCCGTTAACTAGTATCCATAACACAAGTTCTTTAAAAGATACTTAATTTGGACTAGATAATTGGTGTGAGCGTAGAAATGTATTATACTAGGTGTCCCGGCCACGCGTTGCTGTGGTACTTTCATACTACTGACCTATAACATTGTATCTGCAGTAAAAAATATGACTACTTATCAAGATAAAAACTATCCTATCTCTCAAGTTGGATCAAACTGCACACGGTGTAAGTACAAATTTGATTAAAATCTGTTAAGTAGTTTAGGAGTCCATCGTGGACAAACAACGTGACACGTAATATATATATTAAGATTATATTATTTTAGGTTTTCAGCATTCAGCATTTTCTCTTTCGTCTAGTAATACCGCGTTGGACTTTAAAGAAAAACCTTATGAAGCTGCACTTTAGTGCTAGTTCGAATGTTCGTTCGAAATAAGTCGAGCTGTCTTGTTTCGAACAAACATTCTGCTAACTGAAAACTTATTGATAAAAGCGTAAAGTTTAATGTTAGCTTGTGTGTGTATATTGTGATGTAAATAAATTTATGACCTATCTATCTAAAGTGTATGTATATTAACCATCAACTTTTTTAAGAAATTAACGTGATTTTCCAATATGTAATTATAGTTCCCAATGAAAGTTTGTAATAGTATTATTAATGGTATCTCGGATATCATTGATGTTATCCATACATTCTCTACCTTAGCATCTATCACAATTAATTATAACATTATAGAGAAATCAGAGTATAAACTTGACAGTGTTTTGATCAACCCACCCATAGACATCGGGCGTGTGGGGGCATCGCTTAATTATGTCGACACGTGTCGCTCGACATGTGTACAACATGCGCCTGTGTTGCTCGCGACAAGGGCTGGTGATATTATATAATGCTTAGGATTTGAGTATGTTCTAATTCAAATGTATTGGTTAAACATTATATTGACTATCATTACAATTATAACTAGAGAGATTGTATAAGAAAAGTTTGTTCTTTCGTATTATTAAAACGATCTCTACCACAGATATAAAAGAAGAAAATATTTTTATAATTATCGGGGTCATGATTTTTGACCGAAATCACAATCAAACGATAGAGGGGTAGTGCCTGTGGTAGTGCCTATGGTAGTGCCTGTGGTAGTGCCTGTGGTAGTGCCTGTGGTAGTGCCTGTGACTTGTGACTCAGTGTATTGTGTTCCGAAGCAACTACATAACTCCAAACAGATCATTAGTACGGACCACAAACTCACGACCTCAAAGAAACTGTTATCATGACCAGTGACCACGCTCCGACATAATAATAATATAACATACCATGAAAATGTTTTTTTTTCTTGCATTCGCGAGATACCTGTGTATTTAAAATAGTGAAGCTTTTTTGTAAGAGACTTGTTAATGTTATCTTCAATTCTAATAATGTATTGAATATATAATGCTTAGGATTTGAGTATGTTCTAATTCAAATGTATTGGTTAAACATTATATTGACTATCATTACAATTATAACTAGAGAGATTGTATAAGAAAAGTTTGTTCTTTCGTATTATTAAAACGATCTCTACCACAGATATAAAAGAAGAAAATATTTTTATAATTATCGGGGTCATGATTTTTGACCGAAATCACAATCAAACGATAGAGGGGTAGTGCCTGTGGTAGTGCCTATGGTAGTGCCTGTGGTAGTGCCTGTGGTAGTGCCTGTGGTAGTGCCTGTGACTTGTGACTCAGTGTATTGTGTTCCGAAGCAACTACATAACTCCAAACAGATCATTAGTACGGACCACAAACTCACGACCTCAAAGAAACTGTTATCATGACCAGTGACCACGCTCCGACATAATAATAATATAACATACCATGAAAATGTTTTTTTTTCTTGCATTCGCGAGATACCTGTGTATTTAAAATAGTGAAGCTTTTTTGTAAGAGACTTGTTAATGTTATCTTCAATTCTAATAATGTATTGAAGATAATATCAACAAGTCTATCGTTACAGTAACATTCAGTCCTTCAGTGGCTGAGGCGATCTAATCTGAAAGTACTTAAGTGATAAAGAAGGAATCGTCATTTATTTATTCTTATCTTCTTATTTTAATTATCTTTCTCTTATTTTAATTCTCTAGCCCAAATTAAGTATCTTTTAGAACTTGTGTTATGGATACTAGATAACGGATAAATATACTTAATAATCTAGATATTTTTATAAATAAACTTAAATAAGTATATAAACAACCATGACCCATGAACAAATGCTCGTGTTCATCACACTAACATTTGCCACTACCAGGACTCGAACCCGGACTGGCTAATGTGTAGGCAGCGTTACTGACCACTCCACCACGGTTGCGTCTAAATACATTAATAAAAGACATGTACAAAGGTGAGCTTATCTCTAGAAGAGATTTCTTCCACCCAACCCTAGCTTTTGTATAATAATTAAAATTTCGTTACGGGTATAATGTTAAGCTACTAATTGCTTTATTTTGAATAAAAACATTTAATAAGAATAACATGGCACAACTATAGTAAGATTTAACAATTTAGGAGTATAACACTTATTAGCTTTTTACTCAAATGAATTGGAAACTGATTGATCAACTTTAATCCCATTCAAATATTGTCAATCCTTTATCCCGACATTTTGTCTACTCAAAACTACAATATCACAGCTAAACCTTTACAAATACATTTTAAAACATCGAACAGCCATTTGTCAGCACGTAATCGGTCCAACTGATATGTTTATTCGTCTATTGACACTTGACGACAGATATCCGCCTAAATTCCAAGCTAAATCTATTCGACAGACATCGATGGTATTTCCATATACCGCAGCCGACATACTGAACATGAAATTTTTGAATTTGAACCGAATATTCGTGGGCGTATGGTCGATTGTTATCTGCTGGTAGAGGGCAATCAATCGATTGTTCCGATGACAGTGCCTAGCGAACGTTAATCGATGATCATTAGTCGAATACGTGAGACTCGATTCCGATGTTTTGCTAGATTGCTGGGTTAATTAGTGTTGGTGTTGGACTATCGAATTTTCATCATCCTTGTTGCAAGTTTAACTTTTTTTAAATAAGTAGTTATAGTTGAGTTGATAGCTGATGTTGATGACTGGAATGAAAAGAGATATAAACATCTAATTAGGCCTCAAGCATAAGTAAAATGGGTTCCATTTATATATTATTTAAAGCTTTTATTTAACTTGTTATTACGTAGTACAGCAAATTGTAATTTATATAGATACTAGATGTCCCGGCCACGCGTTGCTGTGGTACTTTCATACTTTCTGTCCTATAACATTCAATTTGCAATAAAAAAATGAGGACTACTTATCAAGGTAAAAACTATCCTATCTTTCAAGTTGGATCAAACTGCACACGGTGTACAAATTACATTAAAATCGGTTAAGTAGTTTAGGAGTCCATCGCGGACAAACAACGTGACACGTAATTTATGTATATTAAGATTAGTTAGTACAGTCAACAGCACGTTGGGCTATACAAAACTGTCAAATTTCTCCAAACGATTTTCAACCTAAGGCTATTTAATATAAAGTGCATAATCGATTGGGAAAATTTGGCAGTTTGTGGTAACCCAACGTGCTGTTGTCTGTAGATGAACATCATAGAAATATTTATATAGATACCTCTAAAGAGTAAAAGGACTGTCTGTGAGAGGAGTGGAACACCTGAAATGCCGGCCTGTTCGCTAACTTTTTTTGACAGATAAAGGTCACTCCACTACTAATTTTCAACACCGCTATTATGAAACTTGTCGTTTAAAACAGCAATGTATATGTAATTCACTGAGTGATTATCACTTTCAACTGTCAAAAAAAGTTAGCAAATACGCCGCTGATTGTTCGTTCAATGAAGGTTTGTTGCTCTTTGGGTGTGTTATCCCTGTTATGTAGGCGACAGGTTGGCAACCTGACACCATTTTGTGTCACTTGGTATTGAAGGTTGTCATCCTGAGGCCTAAGATGAAATGACTTCCCAGTAATTACACTGGCTACCTTTCCCTTCAATCCGAAACACAGCGAACTGTTTCACGCCTGAAATAGGAAAAGCGGAGGTACCTAGACAACCCTACATATAGGGCTACCACCTAGTCTGTAGGTATTTAAGCCACCTCGTATGTAGGTTTTTTTTATACTACGAGATGGCAAACAAGCTTGTTGTTAAGTGTTAAGTGGTTACCGTCGCCTACAGACACTTGCAATATTAAGGGTAAATCACTTAACTCTGCAAGTACGTTGCCATCCTGAGGACTAAGATGATATGGCTTTCATGACCAGTAATTACACTGGCTACCTTTCCTTTCAATCCGAAACACAGCGAACTGCTTCACGGCAGAAATAAGGAAGGCGGTGGTACCTACCCAGACGACTCTATATGTATGCCTACCACCTAGTCTGTAGGTATTTAAACCACCTTGTATGTAGGTATTTAAACAGTAATGAATTGGGGACTCTCAACAAGTTAAAGGTCAATAAACGTTGTGTTCTATATACTTATGTACCGTCTCTTATACCTGTTACAAAGTAGGGTTCCGTATGTGGCTGTCAATACGTAGTACAGCCCCCGTGTGGGAGTGGGCCCCTTAATTGATTGGTGCGCGGTAACTGCGCATTTTTAGGGGTCGGTAGGCATCGATCGTCTTATTTACGGCCTATAAATTAGTTCATTTTATGGCGCTTATTAAGTAGGGTGTTTAATGTCGATAGGATTTCGAAAAGGCGTTTTTTTATCAATAAGCTTCAATATGGGTAAGCTTAGGGACTTCATTTTGAAATCAGCAAAGAAGTCGTCAATGTAGACATATTACTAATGACAGAAATATACACGCATATGTATACAATCGCGCTTATAATCTTGAATTTGCAGAGCTTAAGGTAACATTGAGCTACACATAAAACCACATCTGCCAGTAAAGGCCATGCATTGCCTCAAAATAGTGAGAGGTAGTCAGCTTGTCATCTACAAAAAAAGCCACTAGTTTTACCTGAGTTCTTCTTGTAATAACACGTGTTGAACGGTAGATTGATTTAAAAATGGAGTCTCCATTTTTAAATCAATCTACCGTACAATTTATTGTTACTAAAACATTTCTATTCTAATCTAATCGCGCTCGTAATCCCAAAAGGCTTAAGGTGACATTAAGTTTTACATAAATCCACATTTGACAGTTTTTTTTATGTTACGGGATGGCAAACAAGCTTGCGGCCCACCTGGTGTTTAGTGGTCACCGCCGCCTATAGACACTTGCAATATTAAGTGTAAATCACTTAAGACCGCAAGTGCGTTTGCCATTCTGGGGACTAAGATGATATGCCCTCCATGCCTAGTAATTACACTGGCTACCTTTCCCTTCAATCCGAAACACAGCGAACTGCTTCAAGGCAGAAATAAGAAAGGCGGTGGTACCTACCCAGACGACCCTACATATGGGATTACCACCTAGTAAAAGTATAGGCCATGCAGTGCCTCCAATAGTGACAGGCCGCCAGCCTGTTGCCTATACAAATGGCAATCGTGTATTCCAATAAAATGTGCAAGCCACCACAGAAAAGAAACTCCAATAAACCCAATGACATAAAATCAGAAGACCAACTAGTAAATATTCGCAAATCTACATAGTTTGAATTCAATACGAATATTTATTAAGAGTTATGATAGGGAATCAATCATTTTGGGTTTAGACGCAGCTGATGCTCGGGCTCCATCCCCAGTTTGTGGGATCACGGGATATGACCGCGCAAATGATGTGCTAACTGACGTCACTGACACGCATTTTTTATGCGAGATCAGTCCATTGTGATTTATAGAACCATTTTGGATGACGATGTACTTTTAAATTAAAGCTGATTAAACTTTCAATTAAATATAAAACATTTTGTCTTTTTTCACTTTTTCTCTGATTTGTCGCACCTTATTATTAATAAGAGAAATTAAGTTTGATAAGAAACAAATCCGCTGATTTCGAAGAGGTAAGAAAAATTGTCTGGATTTGACTACATGTGTGTTAACCGACTTCAAAAAAAGGAGAAGGTTCTCAATTCGACTGCATGTTTTTTTTTGTGTGTTACCTCATAACTCTTTACTGGGTGTACCGATTTTGAAGATTCTATTAACGTTAGGAAGCTTCCTATTTTTGTATTTTTTTGCTTCATGTCGAATTAGTGGGAATATGTACCTAAAGCTGTTAAGGGTCTATTGTGTGTTGAATATTGCGAAAGGACGCGTCTTTACTACTTCTGTTACTGCATGGTGTATAGTATGTAACGCTCCAAGGTCATAAAGCATGTTCGTTTAGGAGATGGGTGTTCTAAAATGGAATTAATATAGTTATAGCTATGATTTCTAATAAAATGTACGGTCTTGTCATCTTTCATATATTAAAAAATAAACTATCCTTTTGTGTCCCGTTTAAGATGTCGCTCATATGACAATCACCAGCTGGTGATTGTCATATGAGCGACATCTGACGAGTAGTTTTCAGTTATCCCTAAGATTACCTATTTCATCGGCGATATCTTTATCATTTTATTACTTATTTGTCTAAAAGATCTCGAGATAGTTTCCTGAAAATTACGTAAATTATTTTTAAACAAAAAATACCGCATTATAAACTAAAAACGTAGAAATAAAAATGTTATGCAAAAAAAATCTAAATGTTTTTGTCGAAACATATCTGTGGTCGAAACGTAATCATGCCGACGACTATAATAACATCATCGAAATTCACTCAGAAGCTTGTGTCAAATCTATCACTACGCTGAATAGCAAAACATAATCGCAGCCGACCGCGCGTGGGCGTTACCTCCGCATTATTCGCGCGTTACCCCGCGACCAACAACTGCTGCTGCATTAACATCACAATGTTGCCCTTAACTTAACTAATAGGATTTGTATATGATATATTTGACAGATGGTTTTGGAACCTATCGCTTTTTGCGGTGCCAGTTTAATATTGTTTTTATGTTGACACAATAGAAAGCTTTGGGGTAGTTTATTGTTGGTAAACTTGTGCTTTGATAAAAAGTAACCATTAGATTAGAGTAATACTCAGTAATCTTTTTAAAGAATGAAAACTTAATGGGTGCTTCTACTATTTTTAAAAATAATTTGAAAAAAAAATCATGAAACTTGTCTTTACGTAAGTAAAACTTCACTTCACTTCGCTTTGAGTGTTGCATTGATAATTTTAAATGTAACAGACTATTACGTAATCTGTTATAAATATAATTCCCGTGTCACGATGTTTGTCCGGAATAAACTCCGAAACTAACAATCCGATTTTAACTTTTGTTTTCAAATGTGTGTTTTGTTAGGACTTGAGAGATAGGATAGTTTTTATCTTGATAAGTCCTTATTTTTTTACTGAAAATTCAATGTTATAGGTCAGTAGTATGAAATTACCACAGAACGCGTTAAAAATGAATAAATTCCTTTGATGAGCCGTATTCAGCTTATTAAAAACAATATGTTTTTTATTGAATACGCCTGCTAAGCCCTTTACCTTATGAAAAAAAATGCACTTTTTACATCTTCTTTTATCTCTAATAAGTTTCAGAGTTTCCTACGCAATACGTGTGTTGCTTATGGCGTTAGTTTACCTAAAAGTTACTTATATCATCTGATAGTTATTAATTTCACGGTCATATTGTTTAGTCTAACTTATTTCTATGTATAAAAATATCACCAAGACAAAAAGCAGTTTCTTAACATATTATTTACTAAGGTACATCGCGTTTCATTGTGTCTATTTGTACGTAAATAAAGAACGGGGTACAAGCAGTCACAAAGACGTATTCTGTTATGTGGCAGTCAGCGCATTATTGACTGCGCACACAGACTACCTAACAACAGTATAACCATTTAGCGCCCGTTCCGTCACCATAACAATGGTGTTAGCAGCTCTATCATGTTTCGACAGTTAGTTAATTTAGCCCATCCTCGGTTGTTAAGGTTTGCGTTATGCTCATGACTGAAGGCTTAGTTACTTTTTGGGTTCCACGCCCCTTTTATAAAAGGTGGCAGTTTGGCAACCTGTTACTATTTGAAGGCACTGCTTGGCCCATAGCTACAGCCAGATATGGCTTTCATCATACTGCTTTCATATTTCGACCCAATGCTGGTACACAAGCCTCGTTCTCGTTATCATCAAAGGAGGTTTAGGTAGTAGTACACCACGCTTGCCCAATGCAGATTGGTAGACGGAGTATAAGGTGATCAATACCCCTTTGCTGATCCATTAGTCGCCTTCTACGACACCCATTGCAGGATATCATCATCGTTTCTGCCGAAATATGCCCACTGTTGAATATAAGCCCAAGTATCGGTCGGTCCTGCGCTGCCCGCATCCAGCGGCTCCCCGCGACCTTTACCAGATCGTCAGTCGACCTTGTGGGGGGCCTACCAACGCTGCGATTCCCGGTACGTGGTCGCCACTCGAAGGCCTATCCGCCAAAACGGCCGTCAGTCCTCCTCGCAATGTGCCCTGCCCACTGCCACTTAAGGTTCGCAATTCTCTGGGCTATGTCGGTGAAATCGGTTCTCTTGCGGATCTCATGGACATTGGAAGATATGGGGTAGTGCTATTCTACTCTGCCGGCATCGCATGGCTTACGTGATAGTAAACCTAGATGTAATTTGTAAGTGAGACCAACAATCATGAGGTCTATCTTTTCAAATTAAACGGTCAGTAGCCATCGCCAATATTTTTATTTATTTCTTATTTAAAAGCTTTTCTTGATCTCATCAGATGGTAACTAACGGTAAAGCCGAACGTGCAAGCGGATGCACTAGAAACCCTCAACCACTGGGTACTTACTATCTTAAGATCTTATCATTTACTGATGGAACCATAGGTATAAGAACTGATCTGCAATGTGAGAAAGAGCATATTAACGCGTATATTAGAACGAGATAGAAGAGACCATTTCACGCGACTTCAATCGGCCTGAAGTTACGTTGAAAAGACAGCAACTTACTCTCAGACTGCAGTACTATTTTTCACGCACATACATGCGCATTACTCACACGTTGGTTCATTTTTTTGGTTTCACCTAATCGTGGTAGACCCATAAATGTAGGGTCGTCTGGGTAAGTACCACCGCCTTTATTATTTCTGCCGTGAAGCAGTTCGCTGTATTTCGGATTGAGGGAATGGTAGCCAGTGTAATTACTGGGCATGTAATGCATATCATCTTAAGCCCCAGGATGGCAACGCACTTGCAGTGTTAATTTATTTACCCTGTGTCTATAGGCGACGGTAACCACTTAAAACCAGATGGGCCGCAAGCTTCTTTACCATCTTGTAGTATAGAAAAAGCTTTAGGTAACATAACGCCTCATTTGATAGTATGAGTCATGCATTTTCTCCAACAGTGACAGGTTGCCAGCCTGTCGCCTAACTTTTTTCAAAGAAAAATAATGAATACTCTTAGTATTCTTTTCAATGTTTTAAGCAAGAAATATATTTATTTATTGGCAATAAGAATTCAATAATAAAAATAAAATGAACTTGTACAATACAGAAAACGAGAAACACAATCATGGACACCGGTATATATTATCTAGTCTGTGAACCGCGTAGGGCGGTGTAGCTAGGGCGGCGCCCATAAAAATGTAAATGCCCGTGTCGACGAGGGATTTCATTGTTGTATCAATCACACAGCGTCTTATTATTGCGGGATTTCAGCCGGGATCTGCCGTTTATTGTTTTCTGAAGGAATCCCGCGAACGTTTCGAGTGAGATCTGTAATCTTGTAAGCTATTGATGTAATAGGTTCCCCTCTATCTTTATAATTGTATTCTGCGGTTGAATCTACAACCACGTACGTGTGTGCTGTGAGTGTGTTAGTATTAATTGTGTTGGTTTAAGTAATAGGGGTTAAAGTATGAAATTGACGATTTTTTTCCTCATTATTTATTGGTGTATAATTCCTTTAATGCAATAGGTAGGTCCATTATTCTTTTTTATTTTAAACTTCATTACAAGGACTTATATTTATGTATAAAATTTTATTCTTATTTTTATTTTTTTTACTAGAAATACACCTTCAAAAACAGCTCGTCCTAAAAGGTGTCCGTCTCCGTTATAAAAATATGAATATTTTTTACAGGTATCAATTCTCAAATTTGTTCTCTAATTATCCTATTGCTTAATGTTGTCTAAATATATCCACAAAATTACACAAAATTTAGATATGTGGTTCCTTAAAAAAATGCAAATATATTTGTATGAAAAACGAATTTTCGTTAAATTCTCCATGCAAAACGGCAATTTCATACTTAAACCCCTAACATAATCGTTTATTCAATATTTTGAACTAAGGTCTCAATTAACGTAAGTCGTTTCTTGTAGTTTGCTATTACCGATTTACACTCGTAGGAATAAGAGAGAGCGAGCGAAAACCGCCGCGCTTACCACCCTCGCCTTACCGACCTGCAAGTTGCAGCCTCTTTTGAATGAGCCAGGATTGTAAGAAGGAGGTCTTTCACTTCACATCTTATATAAAATAAAATTGAAGTGTCTGTTTGTAATATTGAAATAACCGTTTTTTACTACATTCATTTATGAATATATATATAAGGTACATACACCAAAATAACATTTTTTACAATTTTTGTCTGTCTGTCTGTTTGTTCCGGCTAATCTCTGAAACGTCTTAACCGATTTTGACGAGACTTTTTTGGCAGGTAGCTGGTGTAATAAGGAGTAACTTAGGCTACTTTTTTTTTCTTTTGGTAAATTCTACGCGGACGAAGTCGCGGGCACAGCTAGTATACATATAAGACTTTGTATGTAAGTCGGACGACAATAATGAAAATACTACTAGTCTAAGATCCGAACCTAGATCGACCTTCACCGAGCTGATAATAGAATGAAACATATTTTATTATTAATTTAGTATATTAGAAAATATATTAAAAATGGGTTGTCTAAAAAAATCCTGGACAGACTATTTTTAATTATTTTTTGAAAAATTATTTTTAATAAAATATTGCAACATCAAGATAATAAGAAAATTTTGTCGCGCGCTTATGATGATATAAATTTTTTTCTATTATCCAATCGAGTGAAAGTAACTGATATCGACATACCTGTTCATACCTGACAACCCAGTAGTTCGCGCAGGTAAATAATAGACAACCCAATGCCTGCACATTCTATACGGTTTCTACTATCAGTCAGGACAAAATTTTCTTATTATCTTGATGTTGCAATATTTTATTCATTTTTTTTTAAAAATCATTTTTCAAAAAATAAAAAAAAATAGTCTGTCCAGGATTTTTTTAGACAACCCATTTTTAATATATTTTCTAATATACTAAATTAATAATAAAATATGTTTCATTCTATTATCAGCTCGGTGAAGGTCGATCTAGGTTCGGATCTTCTACTATACCATGTCAGCTAGAGTAGTAGCCAAAGAGTTACGTTACAAGCAACTTCTGACCTTAACACCTTCTTCATACGAATCAATTTTGACATGAGTTATCAATTTTAACTCTATTTTTTCATCTCGATCGAAATGGATGATATGAATATTTAATTCTCTTCGTGACTCGAATCAATTAGAACATAATCGGCTAAAGAACAGTCAATTAACTATAATCGTGTCATTCAGTGGACTCATAGCCGGATATGTCACTCGATATCGAATATTTAATTAGTTTTTTAATGTGATTCATTTTTGTCACTGTGCGCTTATTCACCTTAGGATAATATTACAAAACAATTTGTGTCATTATGTTTTGTGTGGAGAAGTCGTTTCTATGAAAATACAATTTAATTACCATGAATAGTATTAAAGAATACTTTCCCGGATTTAACTTCTGTTTTGGTATTGGGAATGGTAGAGTACCAAACCTAACAAAATTTGAAATCACAATAAAAATACATGAAAATTGATTCCGTAAAAATACTCGTAGATTACCTATACATTTATGTCTAGCACTGTCGCAAATCTAAGAAAACATGCTTTGTAGTAAAAATATGTTAATACGCTGAAATTCTTTAAAAAAAATAAGCATTTGGTATTTAAATTTAAAAATATTTCTTATGTGATTAAAAGTCAAATAAACCAACTACTAATTTGTAATTAAAATATGTAAAAACTAGCTTCTGCCCGAGACTTAGTCTGCTCAAGATTATTATAAAA
The DNA here is from genome assembly GCA_955850985.1 of Elophila nymphaeata. Classification (NCBI taxonomy): domain Eukaryota; kingdom Metazoa; phylum Arthropoda; class Insecta; order Lepidoptera; family Crambidae; genus Elophila; species Elophila nymphaeata. The sequence continues at coordinate 16,627,568 of OY039087.1, forward strand.
TATAGCCTGATATATAAGCTATATTATTGTAAAGTTTCAAAATCTACTCAATAGTTTTTGCGTGAACGAGTAACAAACACTTTGAAATTTGCACTTCAGGTTCCGAACGAAATATTTTTGCAAATATTTGACGCCCAGTTAAGATGAAACTACCTTACATTATGGAGTAATTTTTGCGTTTACAAACACGTAAATATTTTTAATGGTAGAAAAAAAACACTGAAATAAAAAAAATCGTTTAAATCTTAGAAGTGAAAATTTCAAAGATTTGATGATACCACCATAAAAACATAAGTACTATTTCGACAGCGAATGCAATGCCTCGGTGGCGTAGTAGTTAACGCAGCCGCCCGGATTACGGAAGATGCTGTGTTCAATTACCGCCTGAGGCAGGTCGATTTTTATCACTGTATTTTTTCTAGTTTTAGAAATATTTACGCGTTTGTAAACGCGAAAAATATTCCATAGCAGAGAATTTGTAGGAAGCAGTAACTTTGTATACTTTTATCCTTATTTGTCTCCGGTTTTTTTTTATGTGTGTAACTAAGTAAATACTATTATAATCAAGGCATTAAGATAACAACATTTATCCACGAGTTCGAGCAAAGCTTCGTTACTCTTAAACTGGCATGCAAACAACTGGAGCTTAGATTCATCAATTTTGACAACGCGTTTATGAGCGAACCTCCTAAAGTTGCAAACGCCTCGTTATCCCAGATTACCTTTAACGTCTCGAATAAAACAATACGAGACGCGCTTGACAGCCGACTAAACGACAACACTCCAGTTTTACGCGCGCAAACAATTATTTATTGCACCGAAAACAACCAAACACCCTATACATACTGACCCCCTAACAAACTAAATTACACTCTATCTCAGCACCCGTAAGGTCCGCTTTAGCTTAACCTGCGCCGTACACAGTCGAGCAAGATTAATAGGGCATAAAACGTAAGATAATACAATATACAAGAAGATACGTTGTTAACCGTTCCGCTGAGCGGCGGTGTTGACTGAATACGTTTGTCTCACTCGCGCCGGTACTATTTATGTTGTGGCATCTCGTTCGCACAGTTTCAATTATCTGCCTAATCCCTCAATTACGGCGACAGATGTCGCGCGCGTCTTCGAGCTTATGTGCAGTTTAAAGTACCGTCCGCAGAAGCAATTACTGTTGATCGCTGAGATTTGAAGGTTTATACTTCCAGCTCTTTGTTTTGTACGGGCATCGAATACAATTAGTTCTCTCGCTTACGAGCTTCCGTGCCCGTTTTACGATGCATTCACCTTAGATGAGTTTAATTATGACTCATTGGTTCAATTAGAAAGTCTCTGCTTGATTAGCAGTTCAGACATCATAATTGGATTTGTCTAAGTTGGATAATTTACTACACTTAATTGGACTATAGGAACTATTTTCGTTTTAGTTTCACTTCAAAATGAATCAAGGTTTAAATAGTAATAGCCTTAAGTAAACAATTTTAATGCGAATCTCGCTAATTCAAATGTTTGATTTATTCTTAAAAAAGTAACTTACAATATAATCACCCTATTAGATCACTGCAAAAGGCAGCAATGACATTTTTATTGACAAGTTGCATAACGTTAATGGCCTAAAATTTTTAATTTTCTAGTAGCTCACAACTAATAAACGTAACTATACTCTGTAGCTCTGTAGCTCACAACTAATATATGTAACTGTGCTGGGACCGACACTGTTTTTGATTTATATCAATGATCTCTGCAACATGACGATTCCACATACTAAGATAATCTCATACGCTGATGATACCGCGGTGGTCTTTACTGGCGATTCATGGAGTGGCGTGAAGGCTCAAGCTGAGGCCGGACTAACCAAAATCGCTCTATGGCTAAATGCTAACCGCCTAACACTTAACACCTCAAAAACGAATTTCATGTGCTTTTCAATTCATGATAGATATCAACCAGACACCTCTTTTCAAATTAAAATACATAACTGTGATTATATCAATAGTATAGCTTCCGACGACAAATGTACATGTTCTGTCATAAATAAAATCAAAACAGTAAAATATCTCGGAGTCATGCTAGATCAAAGACTTAATTGGCATTCTCATATTGATTTAGTCTCTAGTAGGTTGAGGAAATTAATATGGATTTTTAAAGAATTAAGACATGTAGCTGATAAAAAATTACTAAACGAAATATACATGGCTTTAGCACAATCAATTACAATTTACTGCATAACGTTATGGGGAGGAGCTCTTAAAACTAAATTCTTAGAGGTTGAGCGTGCTCAAAGAGCATTACTAAAGGTGATGTACTTTAAAAGAAGGAGATTTCCTACTCTGACTTTATACTCAATCACTGATTTACTCACTGTTAGAAAGCTGTACTTGCTACATGTTGTACTTAAAAAACATAAATCATTAAAATACTACCCTGATAATGAATTTAGAAGAAGAAAGGATAAATACGAGTAAAAACGGGAATTAACGCGATAAAATTACCTTTTAAATGCCTGACGTTTCAGCCGGGTTGCACCGACCGTGGTCACAGGCGGACTGGAGAACTGCGATTCACTCCGTATGTGAGGTAGATTCACACTCGTCTACCCACAGGATGTTTCTTCTGCTACCGTCACACACCACACTTACTGTGTCCCTATTCTGTAAACTGACCGACGCGTCCGTATTCTGGCGAGTTCTCGTCTGCATAATGTTTATCACTGGATTCCACGTCGCAGATAATTTGAAACCGACTTCCCGATTGAAATTATCGTGTTATTAATCGGGAAGTCGGTTTCAAATTATCAGCGACGTGGAATCCAGTGTGCATATATAAATATCTAAAGCACAAGTATGGGAATCGAAATGATATCAAAAGCCTCGGTTAAATCAAGGAATATCCTAAGACATTTATTATATTACACCTGTCTAATAAAAAAACCTACTAACTCAGATACAGCTTTTTTAGTACTTACCCCAGATCTAAAACCGTATTGACAAGACGACAGTAGATGGTTGTTTATCAAACAAGTGTTTCGTCTTTCTTACAACCCTAGGTCATTCAAACGAGGTATGAAGAACACAGAACTCAGTGGTGACGAAGCACCTTGCAGGTAAGCAAGGCGAGGTGGCATTTACATTATCTCTTAGAATAACTACGAGTATCTTTGCGTTTGGATTCCAGTGCTGCTTATATTCAAGCGAAATGGGGTCATTTGCTAGACTTAAAAAAAAACACTTACCTATGCAAGTGTAGTAGTATCTTGAGCCTACATTGATTGTTTATCATCAGTTGGATCTAATCTTAAGCCTACAAAAAGAGTATCTGTATAAATTTCATTTATGAGATGCAAGGTTTGCTTTGGTTTGTGTGTATCCCAAAAGTAAAATGATGATTATTATGAAAAATAGTTACCTATATTTGTTAGTCATATATGTTGTTTAGCAGTTAAGCTCCGGTAACTGAATTTATGTATTTTATAAGGCATATTTTCAATCAGTTCAAAATCAACTTTTAAACAACCTTAAGCAGTCCTAATATCGACTGGTTTTATCAAGCAGCTGCAAAATGTGATGTGCTGTCGATTGTACCACTTTCAAATTCATATTATTAATTCTATCCAATAATAATCTTTAATATCTATAAACGTGTAAGCTTAACACCGAGACCGTTAATATCGATCGATCTACAAAACATGCGCGCGCGCAATCACGAATTGACATGACCAATAACTTTAATGGTTCACACGGACTATGAATGCGACATTAATTAAAAGGAAAACTGTAAGCTGTGTGTTTGATTCTTAGGGAGCGTTCACATTAGAACTGTGGGATAGGATGTACAAAATATATTTTTAATTTTATTTTAGATTTTAATATAAAGATAATTATTTGGAATATTATGTAAAAGCTAACATATTTTTCACGATATTCAAATTTTATTTTCAGTTAAGTACATATTTTAGTAGTTTATATAAATACTCTTTGATTATTTACTGTCCATATTAAGCTAATAGGGAATTATACATTATACTACGGCCTTACCTAATTTTACTTTTTCTCCTCCAAATCCTTTCTTTGTCGTATCATTCACATACATCTTTATTCTTCTTCTTCTTTTTGTTTCTACAGCTCTCCTAATAAAATTGATGGCGGAACTCTTTATTATTAGTTTAGAGTTTATTTTCTTTTATAGTCTATGGTTATTGTCAATCCTCTCCGTTTTTCGGCTTTGACTCTGGTTTTATGTATTTTATAATACCTATTCGTCTTTTCCTTCACGGTCGCCGATATCATTGTAAAACTGTAGGTATGTTGACAAAAATAATAAATTAGTAAGAATGTTTCTGTAAATAATAAAGAATCAGTTGCGTATTTATACAATCAATTGCATAAAGCGGCTGTGAACGCTTCTCTCCTCACTGCTGTGCCGGCGGCTTTAAAAAGTCATTAGTGTAGCTAATGACATTAATGTAATCGTCGGCCGCTACCGAACGGCATTCCGCCCTGTCGCCCGCCATAATTACCATTTTGACATACCATAGACTATATCATCTACCTTACTTCACAAGCGAAACTAAGCTTCATCACTAACAAAATAGAGCTTTTAATTCCTTGCACCAGCACCGAAATTGACTCTTTGATTTTGGAACGAATATGAACGTTTGACAGCTCAAAAGGAAGATCGCAAAAAAGGTTTTAAGTGGATTCTGTATCGAATCAATTTGAAATTTCGAATAGTGGCTCTTAAGGTAGATTTTTAACTGTCCGAAAGAGGTCCGAAAGCTCGTTAATAATTATCAGTGTCCGTATTTAATTTCTCCGATGAGACGGCTTGCTTTCATTTGTCAAGCGACGCCCGGACAGATTACCCGTGTTGTGCCTAGAGTGATGTATTAAAGTAGATGGTATTAAGATAAAAACGGTCTCATTTATCGGGTTCAGTTAATTTCGGCGTTTTGACGCACCGCTTATTGGGACAGGCACTTAATTGATTTCCAAGTCAGCGTTGGTTGACAAATTTTTGAGTGTCGATTAATTAATTGATAGGATATACCTTTTTGGCTACAAAATTAATAAAGATTTTCAATCACTGTTGAAGTACCATTTGTATGATACTTGCAAGATTTCGCAAAAGGGAACTGAATTCTAGTACTCTACACTTGTTTGCAAGAAATTTTGGCTACACGCCCATAAAAAAAAATAAGTTGCTGATGTTATAGAACTTTGTGGAACAGGTCAGGTAATTTTTTTAATCGAATATGGTTTGATCTTCAAAGCAGATCTCGTCGAAAAAGATGAGGGATATGACGCTTGTGATAAGAGTACACGAAACGAAAGAAATTATGACTGTGAGGATCGTAGCAAGTGGAAAGAAGTGATCTCTGCCTACCCCTATAGGAGAAAAGCGTGACTTTAAGTATGTATAATAATAAATTTCCAGATTTAAAAAAAATATTCTATTAAAAGAGAAACTTCTTAAGACAAATTCTGTATGATACAGTACTCGACCAAAATAATAGGCAAGTTGTCATATTTATGCCTTGTCAAAATCTTAGGGCCATCAACACGGCATCTAACATGCGTGGAATGGAACGTAACGACAGTTCGCGAGTCAGTACATAAGGAAGGCTCGTGGGGACACAATCGATACCGCATTATTCATACATGTGTCGACACGACCTACACAGGCGTGGGGAACAGATATATTTAGACATTACCTGTGTGTTATGATATTATACCACTGAAATTTATCTGTAAACCTAGTACAGCTATAGAGATAAGGGTGACTTTTCCTTGAAACTAATATTATAAAGAAAAATATTATGAGTGTTTGAAGAGATCGTCTAATCTAAAACTGAACGCCCCTCCATTGTATTACTCTTACATGCATCAGTGTACAGATGCAACACACTCAAATTAGCTAAAGTCATTGGTCATTCAATTGATTCAGTCACTAGTTAGACAAGAACGTGGCAGCACGCTTCGATCACTCATAAAAGTACCGTCAATATCAATTTTACAGTTCAATGAAAATGAAAAAGCTCTTTATTTAAATGGACTTTCCTAAGTAAAAGGTTTAAATCGTCAAAAGCCCTACCACCATTTCGGCGAAATAATTATTTTACTTAAATAATTATTATTATACTGAAAAGCAGAAGAAATGGGGAAAGAAACTCATAAAAGGCACTAAAACCTAAAAATGTAAACTTTCATAATAGGACATACAGGACATAATATGTTACACTGGGCTTTGTTTTAGAGTAGACAATATACGCAATTATTTTACTAATGTTTGACCATATCGTGAAATTACTTCATGCTTATATTCATATTGTCAAACGATGATTGATCTGGCCAGACTATATCATGATGTGTGCAGGGAGTATTTTATATTTTACTAGCTGTCCCGTCCACGCGTTGCTGTGGTAATTTCACACTTCTGTCCTATAACATTGAATTTGCAGTAAAAAATGAGAACTACTTATCAAGATAAACTATCCTAACTATCAAGTTGGATCAAATTGCACAAGGTGTAAAAATTTTAGTTTAGGAGTCCATCGCGGACAAACAACGTGACACGTAATTTATATATATTAAGAAGATGAGATACAACATTGCATGAAATGGATTGTCAATGTTTGTGCAATACACAAATCCATATAATGCCCATAATCGAATCAGTTTAACACGACACACAGCTTATTAAATTACCATAAAAACCCACTATGTCGCCAAGAGGCATTAAAAGAAAAATACCTCAGCCGGAGCACTTTAAAAAAGTGTCGAGTTTCCGCCACAGACTGCAAACGACCGGCCAATCCTAAACGCATTAGGCGATCGATCTCACTGCTACATGTGTCTTTCGCGACTACATATTCCCTCCCTCTCCGAAAGGGGGAGTGGGGGCGAGATAGACAACGCAAAGTCAATATGTGGAAATAATAATAAAGGATCGCGCGGCCCGCATACGTATCGGTGTATTATCGTTGTATTATCGGCGTAACATCGCTAACAAGTCGATATTTGGGATAGTTTAAGTTACTGGTGTTACGTTTTCTTCCTCTCCTCGGTTCTGTGGATTTATTGGTATATATTTTGTTACTGGATTACATTGAACTAAGTTCTAATGGTTCCCAAGGAAATGTTTTGTCTGATAATTCAGTTAATATTATTGACGGCGCAGCTATTTTTCTTGTCATTTGTTTTCTGCCAGTGAAATTATTGTAGTTCCCATAGACGGTTATGTGTTCTTAACGATTGCAGAAATTAAGCTACCAAGTGTGCAAGGGTATAATGTAATGTCCGTGTTTTGAAAGGCAAGTTAAGCTATTGGTCCCGGCTGCGGACGATAGAGGAGTAGAAGTCGTAAAAAAACAGTCAGCGGCCAGTAAAATCGAACTGGTAAACTCGTCACTAGGATAACCGCAGATTCTTCTTCTTCGGCGTACGTGCTGTTTCGGCAACTTGAGAACTCTGAACATATCCTGGATAGCACTTGAATGGCCAAGTGAGAGCAGTTGAGAGCCCGGTGTGTTGTCTGATACTTTCCATTAAAACGTGAGTGGCTGTTTCTTCTGCCTCCATGTATCCTCTGCATAGGGGGCTGTATGTTACACCTAAAGTGAAAAGTAGGTTAACCAAACGATGACACGAAGAAAAGTTCTGTAGTCGTCATGGAAGGATAATTAAATAAAAATAAAGAGGATGACTGGGTCAAGCTGTGTAGACATCTTGTTAGGATCAAAGATGAGGTAACCTGCGCAGCGTAGATCTGCCCAGATTTGGAATATTCTCAACAGCTTTATGAACTTATAATGCATTTTTATTTTGTATTATTCATATTTAACTGTTCCTGTTTTTTCACTGGTGTGCAATAAAGATTATTCTATTCTATTCTATTGACTAGAGGACCATCAGACGAACATTAAAAATCAAAAAGTTCTTTAAGTAAATGAAAGGAGATGTTCCAGAATGTATGGAGTCTGGCCTATATAGTTGTACAGTTATTCAAAATGTAGGCAATAATTTATAAAACAGTTCTCAAGTGTTAAATTCCTATTTACAAGCTCTGTTTTTTGGCTTAAGTTGTTTATTGCAATTATTGCAACACAACAGACCACCATCATGGCGGAAGATGTCACTTTATGACCACAGACTAGTTAGAGATACTACGTGACATTGTGTGACAAACAACGATATACTAGCGAAAGCAAAGAAAATAAGCCTTAACGTAATAATCTTAAGAAAATAATCTTCAGATATTATTCGTTCTTGACGAAACATCAAAATAACCGTGTAATATATTTTAACGTTTGGGATATTTCATTTAAATACGAATGATTATTTCATAATTTGTTCCATCTTAATTTGTTAATGGGGTAATGCATGCGTAGTGCTGACTTTATACGCGTTAAAACAGCAATTCGGAACGGAACGCTCCAGTTTTTTTTTTAGTGTAATAGATAGGTAAGCTATCTATAGTTGCCATATTCAAAGTGCACTAAGAAGTTCAATTGTTTTAAGCCAAAAAACTATACATTATTTATATTTAGTTGTAAATTTCCCAGAATCATTTATTTTTTCTCCATTTTTTGAGATACAAGACATGGGCCAGTTTGAAACATCTCCTTTTCTAAGTTCTTTTAAACCCCCTATTACCATCCCTGATTGCTATTGTTTTAAAATGCATCCAGTCAAAGATTGGAAAATACTACTAACATCGATTTAAAACCTGAGTTCTTTTAAGGCTAGTCAGAATAGGCAACTCCGGGCAAGCTCTATCATCAACTCCTTCTTTAAGCCTGGCTGAGTAAGAATGGGATTAACAGTAAGCTCGTTATCGAAAAAGATCAGTTTTTCACTCGAAAATCAGCACTCGTAATCCAGTACGGTATTTGTGTTTCGAAAACTGTTTCAAATTCTGGCTGAAGCTGTCGCCACATCACTTGCGTAACACTGATAGTTGTAATACAAGAAACTATCTGAAAGACGGCACAACGCGAGGTCCCGCTCGTGTATGATAAGTATGAGGGCTTGGATTGGAGTTGATTCTTTTAATAGCACACTTCCAGTGTAGCATCAACTTGATACTGCACTTGAGTTTAGAAGACTCGCTCCTAATGACGGACTATTTTAATAACGGGATATTTTTGTATCACCCCATATCCTCCTGTGGGTGTCGTAGAAGGTGATTAATCAGCAAAGGGGTATTGATCACCTTACACTCCGTCCACCAATCCACATTGAGCTAGCGTGGTGGAATACTGCCTAAACCTCCTTCGATGACAAGGAGAGGCCTTGTGTCCCAGCAGTAGGTCGAATTATTTAAGCTGTTATGATGAAAGGGTTGTTACTTTTTGGGTTTGGTGCACTTTTTGTGTAGGCGACAGACTGGCAACCTCTCACTGTTTTGGGGTACTGAATGGCCCATACTGCCAGATGTGACAGAATGTGTACAAACAAATGTTACTTGAAGCTCTGCTCAACCCTTTTTGGGATTATGAGCGTGGTTATGTATCTATTAGGTGAAATAAACACCCAAAAGTTGTTTAGTCAATTAGAAAAAAAATACGGTAGTCATATGGAATAATTTTAGCCATGCCGTGCCGTGAAAAGCAGTGTCTTGGTGGCGTAGGGTTAACGCAGCCGCCCGGATTGCGGAAAATGCTGGGTTCGATTCCCGCCTGAGGCAGGTCGATTTTTCAGTGTATTTTTTGTAGTGTCGATACTCTTGTTTCCATTAGTTGTAAATACTCAAGTATTCTCCGTGTCAATATTTACTTTTCTTGCTAAATTTAATAGTGTTAATTGTGAAAGAACAACGTAGCTAACCAGTACTGTTGACAAAATAAATGTAGGTAGTCAATAAAATATAATAATACCGAAATATGCCGTGTAAGCGCCGCGCGTACGACCGAGGGAGAGTGTCTCATAAAATAAGTGCTGACTGGCCGTAGTCACGCGGACGTGACGCTGTCTTGTTTATATCGATGTTGCCAGTATTAAAAATTACGTCTTTATAGATAGATTGAGATGACTTTATTCTCAGCACATCAAGGAACAACATTTTCGAACTATAGGGATGTTGAAGCCTTTTACAAATAATTTTAAGGTTTTAAATGTGATGAGGAGGTCGGGCGTTCTTCCTATCAATCTCAACGTGCCTTAGGAAGCATGGAGGAAAATCGTGTTGATAACTTTTCGGTCACCCATCCTGGTACCGCGCACTTGGTAACTTAGCTTTATTATTTAATTTACAAATTAGAAACATTTTCATAACCAAACTCTTCATTATTGTGTAGACATTACTAAGCGGCTATGAAGCGTTGCCAGCGCTTTATTGTACGATAGTGCACTGAAGTTTTCTATTAACAATCTTTGTATTGTAAAGGTCACACTGATGACGTCGCGGTAAATTGCTGGGAAATAAAGGGGAAATGGAAATTGCTTGAAAACGTGTGATAATCACTGTTACTTGGCTGGCAACCTGTCATTATTTGGAGGCACTGCATGGCTCATACTGCCAGTTTTGGTTTTATCTGTAACAAAGTGTCACCTAAGGTTCTGTTCAATCTCTCATGGGATTACGAGCGTGACCGTATGTATGTACCTTCACATTACCACCATCAACGTCTGCCGGATTTTTTCTAATGATGGCGAGAACCATAGTGGTCCTTTAGCTTGCAGCGCAATCTTCCCGTAGAGGCATTCTAAGATTAGAATTGTTGTCAACAGGAGTCTCGCTCTAGACTCTCTGCAGAGTTCAAGTCTGTTTCAGAAAGAAATCAACATAATAACATAACACCAGTTAAAGACATGTGCCGGGACGCTTCTCTCCTATTACTGACTGCGCACCGCCCAGCAAACTAGTCGCTCGAAATTCTGTGGGAGAGAGTCCGTGTTCAGGGATCTCTACTTTTATCTTACAGAAGACTGAAGTCAAATAACGCGGCATTTTTGTAATGTTGGTTTCTGTTGGTGCGACAGGTTTCCAGGGTAATTATTTACCACCAAGCAGACCGTATGTTTTTTGTTACGCTTCTCTACATAGTATAAAACAAAGCTGCTGTTCGCTAAGATCTTTTAAGCTACGCAACGGATTTTGATAAGTTTTTTATCAATAGGAAGAGTGATTTAATAGGAAGCTTAGTATAACTTAAGCACAGTATAACTCGTTAAGTTTTTATGTAAATTGGTTGAAATCTACATTAGTATCAACAGCGCACGTACGAAGTCCAGGCGGGTCCCTAATCTATGACTGACTGACATATCAACAGCCCAAACCGCTGGGTCTAGAGATTCCAAATTTGGTACATAGGTTCCTTATGGGGCTAGGGGTGCACTAAGAAAGGATTTTTCGAAATTCACCCTATAAGGTGGTGAAAAGTAGGTGCAAAGTTTGTATGGAAATCCGTAATTTTTAAAGTAAAATCCACACAAATTGGTGCATGGCCTTTCAGTTAAAAATTAAGTAAGAGGTATTAAGGATTTTTGGAAATTCAATCCCCAAGGGGGTAAAATAAGGAATGAAAGTTTGTATGGAAATCTATCATTTTTAAAGTAAAATTCATGAAAATTGGTAAATGGCGTTTCGGTTAGAAATCAAGAAAGACATATTTTAGGATTTCTATTTAGGATAAATAGAATAAATGAGTAAACATGTTTCAGATTTTTTCTTTCAAAATTCAACCCCTAAAATGGAGGAAACGGGTGACTAAGTCTGTAATAAACATGTTAATAAATTTAGTATCCAAAAAATGATGCACATAGTAACCATTACACGCAGACTAAGACTATTAGTCGCGTAAAAACTAGTATCGTATAAAAATATCTGTTTCAATAACTGCCTCCATCCCAAATCAATGCCAATGTTGTCCCGTATTCATGCTCAAATTGCACAATAAGAAATTACAATAACAGACGGGACCTAATGAAACACTACAGACAGTGCTATATCAAGCGAATCGAGAAAACATAATGACGATAAACATATTCATTACTCGATACGAGTGTAACGTCAATATATATTCATGAATCGATTCGGCCCGCAATCGAATAGATCGAGACGGACTCGACGTAATATCGATATGATGGCGCATCAAATTTCATGTTCCCGATATTTGCTGATCTAACAAAGATTTTTTTATTTGATACCCTGATTATTGTTCCAAGGTTGGTGTCCGAGGTACCTATTGCAATGTTATACGAGGTTCATTATACCACAGATAATATAATACTATTTTATAGCGAAGTGTTTGTTCGTTTGGTTGAAAGTACTAATGTCAGGAACAACTAATTCAAATTGAATATTTCTTTTTGTGTTGGATAGTCCATTTATAGACATCATCGTCGTGTCATATTACCATCTTATAAATTGTTCTGACAATAGTGTTATACCTAATTTCTTTAATTTGACGCCGTTGTGGTGGAGTAGTCAGTAACTCTGCCTACATATAGGGCGGTCCGGGTTAGAATCTTGGTATGCAGTGGCAAATGTTTGTATGATTTAAGAGTCTTTGTTGGTATATTTACTATTTTTTTAACCAACTTCAAAAAAAAGAAGGAGGTTCTCAATTCGATTTTTTTTTAAATGTGTTACCTCATAACTCTTTACGGGGTGTACCGATTTTAACGTTTGGAAGCTGGTGTTTGTCATGTGGTCCCATCTACATTTGTAAGACATTTGACGAGTAGTTTTTGAGTTAACCCTAATAATGCCTATTTAATTGAAATCGATGATATCGTAAAAAAAATTGAATTTTCTATTTTGGAATGTTCTTTCTTTGGAATTTTTCGACTGATGGAGTGGGTGAAGATTCTGCTTACATATCGAAAGTCTCCAGGTTTGAATCTTGATATAAACACTAACTTATTTTTGCATTATTAGAATAGATAAGCTAAGTAGGGGTACTGACTCCATAAAAGCGCACCAAAAACATATACTTACCATCAATGAAAACATATTTGCATATTTTTTTTAATATACATACAAAACTAGCCTATTATCCTTACCTCGATTGGAAATTAAGTCTCAAAGCCGATTAAACCACGTCACGGACTCATTTGAAACAGGTATTAAAAAACCGCGAATCTGCCAAAACCGTTGCCATAAACAAATTTGGCGAATAAAAAAAATGTTGAGAGCACATCCATTTGTTATCCATTTTGTCGTGTGTATCTCGGGTCCATTAATAACAAGGACTTATCCCGGCCTAATCTGCCGCTCATTCCCGCTTTCCGCGGCCGATTCTTTTTCGCGCCAAAAAACTGCCGCCATTTTGGCTTCTGTCCGCGCAGATTTATTGCGTTACAGGATTAAAAATAAAACACTCGGCGCGTGTATCCGATCGCGGTGTTAGGGCTGCTACACGATGTGATCAGGTAGCTACAGTAATTCTAGTATGAATTTTATTAGTTTTGCAATGGATTATCTATCGGATAGATGATATAATATTATGGAAATATAGGTAAAAATAAATTTCGAATAAAATTGCGAATTATTTTTGGCTGTTTAGTTTTTTCCTTTTGTTTTTTGCTACATTTTTTCTTGGCCTGTACCTGGTAAGTGAGGATAAGGCTGGAGGTGGAAAAAGTGAAAAAGTTTGGCAGTAGGACTCGTTTTCAATTCAACTAACGAATTTATCAATCCGTTTCTTTGTCGCACAATCAAGAAATAGAATTTACTGCCAGCACACGTGTTTCCCCTTCCTACAATCCTGCGTCATTCAAAAGAGGCGCGAAGAAGCACCTTGCAGTAAGCAAGGCGAGGGTGGTTAGCGCAGCAGTTTATCACTCGCACTGGCTACTCGCTCTTCTGTTTACCATCAGGTGGAATGGAGTCATTTTCTTGACGTTTTAATAAAAAAAAAAACAATCTGTCAAAGTAATAATAGTGCAAACGGCATTGTTGTGTTCCGACAGTTAGGGAAAAGATAAACAGTCCCTGAGTATTTGAGGGCTCCGTATGAAGCTTCCATCTTCGGGCATAATTTTATTTATTTATTAACGAACAACAAACAGCAATCTTAATCTACTTAAAAACTATACTTCACTTCAACAGCTCATATAATATAATGTCCCCACCGGGGGGCTCGAGCGTACCCAACATTAGGGGCGATTAGGCCTTAGTCAACCACGCTTGCCAAGTGCGGGTTGGTCGACTTCTCAGACAACCTAAGAATTTCTTCATAACTAGGTGTGTGCAGGTTTCCACACGATGTTTTCTTTCACCGTTAAAGCGTCGATTAAACGTATTTATGAATCCAAAATTTGAAAACATATTGGTACGTGGCGGAGTTCGAACCGGTGCCTCCCGGGTGGGAGTTGTCTAAAATTGGCAAAAACTACACAATTGTCTAAAATTAATTCGGCCCACACAGTTATCCACAAATTAGTTATTAACTAAAATAAACAAATACACTTTCGCTTTATTTATTTTAAGTATATAAATTAAAAATTAACACAAAAAAATTAAAAATTACCGCCTTTATATATACATATCATTACTTACTTAGGTGATATAAAGGTAAAGCGCTTCCTTGTCAAAAATAGAAAAAACTAATTTTTAATTTCTGATAAATTACAGTCAGTAAATAAATTAGCATTAAAAACAGTGCTATATAAATTTGTACCTGGTTTACCGACGTGTTTCAGATGTCAATATTTGACATCCATTTTTCTCCCAAATTTCCCGCTAACATTACAACACGCTCTTTAGCTCACGCCTATGGTGCGGTTGATAAATAATAAAATGGCGAGAGATAGGCGTTTTTATGGGGATTTTTCAATTTGTTTCGGCGGCCGTGGGTTTATCGGATCTCCCTGTCCTGTGGGACAGAACGGCATGTTTTTCGGGATTATTGATAGTTCCAATTGTAATTGGTATCTGTTCCGCGGTTAGATATCGTGGCATTTAATGGTTATGATATGTTTGTGTGATAGAAAACGCGAGATTAATATTTTTAGTAGTTACGCGTCGCACATACGTATGTAAGACTGTGTCTGCTGTTCTGTGCTAATAAATGTCTTTCTTTTCCTACTTTAATAATAAATAATAGACCCATAATAACTTTAGCTCTTGCAAGGTCTAGATAGGTCTTTTAGAAGAATAATCGGATCATTGTTTAATAGATATTTTCTCAGTTTATTGTCAAAATTTTACTTAATAGAAAATAAAATAAAGATATTGACTTTATTTTTTCTTTCTCTTTACTTTCATATGTTTTATATATTGAGTTTTTTATAGAAAACAAGTTATATTAAAATATAATAAACAAAAATAAATAATTCGTTCTTGACCCTCTGTAGATTTTTTTTTCATATCATCCACATAAAAATCTACAGTAAGCAAATCTATAAAGCTCAAAATAAATACAAAAATATTAAAGGTATTGTATAATTTTGTGTTGTGTGATGTTCTCTTTTTCTTTTGTGTTTTTTTATCAAATTCTCTTACACTTGCTCAGTAATCAACATTTTAATATCTTATTCGAAATTTTATGATAGAACTAAATCAAATCATTAATGAATTAAAGCGTAAAGTTGCGCCAAAATTTAAATTCCCGCCCACGTCAACAGAACGTTTAATTTAAAAATGGACTCCAATGTTTACCGCAGTTTAAAAATGCACCCCATTCCGATAAGACGTGCTCAGCCGAACATCGGTGTAATACCTTAATTTAAATTTAAATGACATCTAAGCCCAGTGCTGATACTATCGGCCGCATCATTACACATCTAAACACTTTAGGGGAGAGAAGCGTGTTGAGGATTGGACGAAGAATGCGGAATTATGGCTATTTTAAAAAAGGCGGTAGGCGAAAAAAATATATAAGTTAGAGCTTGCAAGTAAAGGTTTCTTTACACCATCGACTTCGTTTGCCCGCCTAAGGGTGCTGGCTCATGAGCAACAACACCGAGCAATTATTTTGTCGCCGAATATAAACAATTCAGAGTTCAATACTGAAACGCCCATGTGCTACAAAAAATCGCTCATATGCCAAAAAAGTGCTGCAATTATTGAAGCTACAAAAACTTGTACTAGGCGAGCTCCCTGGGGATGACTAGTTACCCGGCGTAAACGCCAAAGACGATTATGGCGGAATATTGTCCAACCTTCGAAAACTACCACAAGTCATTTAAATCTTGACCTTCCTATTGGAAGTATCTTGGACAATTCATTAATTATAAGCCAATACCCAGATTTTTTTATACTTACCGGGAAACCGAGTACGCGCACGAAAAGTGAAGCCCTTAAAACTGAGTATATCGGCTTAGTTTGTATGACCGTCCCATCAGTTAACCAATCTGATTTCACGTAAGTATAAATTTTGTCCCACCTTTACTGTACCACTGTACAGTGTACACATCCTCACATCAGACTTTAATTCGTGTTCGTGTCCGCCAATCGTAAATACGTAATGCTCACACCTACATCAATCTGATTTATGCCTTAGAAGCGCTTGTAATGAACTTCTATCAATTTCGTTATTTAATAATAATACATTTCCCTGAAGAAATAATAAACAATCATACGAGTAATAATGTTCATAACGCACGAATTTTAACGCGATCTAAGAGAGTTACACGTGCTTTTGATATACAAGTAATTTAAATAACCAACACCCTGAATACATGTGGGTTGGGATAAAAAACAAATAGTACCCAGAAAATATCGTAATATTTTCTGGCTATTTTTTTTAAAAAATAATCTTTTTTTTTAATTTTTTTTAAATAAACCTAGAAGCCGATCCCAACCTACCTGTATTCAGGGTGTTGGTTATTTAAATTACATGTTGTATACATGCTCTGAAATCGAAATCATCAATAGAAATAAAGCAACTATGACACATTATAGCGAACCGGTGAGTGATTCAGTACATGTTTCCTCCCACAAAAATCAGTATCTCAATTCCCAACACTCCCAAATGACGTTGCAGACATAAAGACCTTTTCCAAATGTGAACTAATGCCTACTTGATGAGTGGCTTACACGATAAGGGCCGGATTACACGGAGCGCCCGCCCTAACTTTAAAATTCAGATTCGTTGATAGATAACGGAAACCTACGTCTGGTATTACCACGAGCTTTAAAATGCGGACCTGGATTAATGCACGTGACTTTTAAAAAGTTTATAATCCTAATTAGGTTTTGATTCGTGAGTGTTTCTGAAAAAGTAGGCTGAAATATGTTATAGTTTGCATTTTGTAGACAAGCAAAATAAACTAATCATTTGCCATCATAATTATTTTAAAAAAAACTCGTGGGATAATAACGAGCAATAATTGTAACCACTTTAACATCTTTATTTTCCTAATTAATAGAGTTACGAAATGTCAAATTTGGAAACTTATAACAATAAGCTTTTTAACCAGCAATGACGTTCAATTGTAATAATGAAAAAGATTTTAATGGTGAACAATAGAATTTTTTTTAAATTTATTTATTTCTTAAAATACATTGCGAGTATACACACAAATTACAATGAGGCTGTTACTCTCAAGCCTATAGAGCTTATCTGAGACAAGCGAGACACTCTTATAAATAGTTATATATATATATTTACTTAGTTCCTTATTATTTAAGAATTCCTCTTTCATTTTAATCTTGTACTTGCCCCCCTCTATATACAAGTTTTGAAGTTCAACTGGTAGGTTGTTAACGTACTTAGGCACAAGATAATTTAACATTCTACATCCATATAAGTTGTTAGTTTTAGGCAGGAGAAACTTCTCTTTATTTTTAATAGTTCTTAACCTACTAGGTCTTGATTTTTCAATTTGGTACTCCGGGCTATTTACTTCTTTAAGAATGCAAAGGATGAAACATTGCGTTGAACAAGTACTTCTACGCGGTTTTTCAGATATAATATGCTTGTCGGGGATAACGTCAGGATTTAGCCGAATCACTATCTCACATACGAATGCCGAGTCAATTTATCAACACACATCACAAAGAGGAGAACCAGAGTAGTGCCTGGGACTTGTGACCCAGTGTGTAGGTTTACCTAGCGCACATTCTACATTGCACCGGCACTCGCCTTCACTTCTCTCTAACTATTATCACACAACCGTCGGACATAGCTTCCACAAGCATTCCTAATACAACCATAGACACGTCCGCACTCAGCGACGCCTCGAACTAGACTGAGCTCTGTCGAGCGCGCACCGCTGCAACAAAGGCGCGCCCCACCACTATTACGTCGCATCGTACGATAGCTCGTGCGGCGCTGACGTCACTCGCAATCCCTCGTGGACTATTTCTAATGAAAATAACAAATTCAATTACAATTGAACCTAATAATGTCATAGCGCCGTCACGGCCATCCTGCATCATCACACGTCCTCAAAAAATCAACCGTTACAATCGTAACTCTTAAAACTAAAACTAGATGGCGTTGCTTGTATTCAGATTCTTCGACACGGCCATCCTGCACTTCACACGCCCTCGTGTGAAGGGTCTGAAACAAGTGAAAATTTCTCGAACAGTAACAACGTACGTCTCGGTCATTCCTGACCACAAAGAGTAATGAATACAGTCTCAGTTAACAACTACTTAAACAATTTTTAAATAAGGTGAACTATAATGTGGCTGTTAAACATTCCATTTCCTTCATATCATCAATGAATCTATTTAGTAACTTGCAGAGCTTTCCGACAACGACCTCCAACCAGTCACGTATGGCAACTTCTATCCAGTTACCATACCACACAGCGACCTCTATCCGGTCACGTATGGCAACTTCCATCCAGTTACCATACAATACAACATAAGTCACACCACGACCTCTATCCGGTCTCGTATCGCAACCTCCATCCGGTCGCCATACCGATAACCTCCATCCGGTTATCATAACTACACGTAACCTCCATCCGGTTACAAGCCTCCATCCGGCTTCATCACGAGTAGCCTCCATTCGGTTACTCCATAAAGCAATGCAAATAAAACAAGTGACACATAGTAATTCAAAGGATCATACACTCTTAATAATTAAAAAAATGGTATGCTTAACCGTCACAGCACAAAAGATGTTATTCACAGGCCATAGCCTCTTGATCTACATTGGAGTTATTAACACACATAAATTTCCATTTTGTTTAAATTTACTTACTTTTGCCGTCATCGGCACATCCAGCGGTACTTCTAAGTAAGCACTTAATTCCAAAGGAACAATACAATCCAGCATAGCACGAACACGGTCAACCCTATTTCTCACCAAGATAAAATAGGCCGCAGTTACAGTGGCACAAAACTAGTTATTTCAAATTAAACTGCCTAACAGATTATATTGCGCAAATAGGCAACATCACGCCTCAGCCTAGAATAGAATTTCAGACGTCCAATTATTAATTTCTTTATGTCGGGTAGACATTAAATCTATCCACAATTGAGTAGTTTGAATTACAAACCAATGCAGTTAAAATTAACAGTTACGATTCTATTGAACAACAATAATTTCGTTTACCCTCAATCTAATTAGATTAAATTCGAAACAAATAATTCACTACGCTCAACACTACACAACACTTTCTTTTAAATAAGCAGCTCTAAACTTAAAATCATGATTTAAACACTCACCAAAGCTCTCCAATGCAACAGACGGCGGCGGGCGGCGCGACCGTACTCGTCCAAAGTGGGCAACTGGGCATGCTGGGTACGAATCATGACATAAAGAATCTGTATAAAGGACAGTCATGACATAGTGTTGTTTGCAGATGATACATCTCTGATTTTTAAAATAAATAGACAAATGACTAATTATGACGAAGTAAACAATGCACTATCTAAAGTAGTAGATTGGTTTAACATTAATAATTTGTTATTAAATGAAAATAAAACCAAACTAATTAAGTTTTGCACACCCAATGTCAAACGGGTTGAAACAATGGTACAAATAAATGGGATTGGATTGGAACCTGTTGAATCTACTATTTTCTTGGGCATAGTGTTGGATGCTAAATTGCAATGGGGTCCACACATTGAGAGAATATCTGGTAAGTTAAGTTCAGCTGCATATGCAGTTAAAACTATCAGACGACTTACCGATGTAGACACAGCCAGAATTGTGTATTTTAGTTATTTCCATAGTATTATGTCTTATGGAATTCTTCTCTGGGGTAATGCTGCGGATATTAACACCATATTTGTTTTGCAAAAACGAGCAGTACGAGCTATTTACCAATTAGCTCATCGGGTTTCACTTAGGGAAAAGTTCAAAGAAATAAATATTCTAACAGTGGCATCACAATATATATTTGAAAATTTAATGTACGTACGAAAAAACATAACAAATTTTTCTGAAAAGTGTGACATTCATAATGTTAATACGAGGAACAAACATAATCTTGTGGTACATGCTACTCGTCTCCACAGAATAAGCAATTCTTTTATGGGACAATGTATACGCTTCTATAACAAACTCCCAAATAATATTCGAATCCTACCTATTAATAAATTCAAAACTGCTATTAAAAATAAACTGTATACTAAAGCATACTATAAGGTGTCTGATTACATAAATGATTCTAACGCATGGGGGTGAATTTGCTCGAGATCCATGCATCTTAAATATGCTTCTTAATTATGCATATAATCTATAATGTGTCTTATAGTTGACTCGGAAGCATAACTTTAGTTTGAATAATCAAGGAACATGTGTATGTCATTCTCACTAAAAAGGTCTTGTGGCGGTGTCGTCTTGCGTCGGGTCGTTACGTTCCCTAAAATATGGTTGAGCGAAGCGATGGCTGATTCTTGCGTCATGCCTGTGAACAGGTGCCGCCAGCGGGGCCTGGTCATCTCATGTTTTCTTGATTGATGTAAACGTAGGTCTTATAATTAGTTGTTATCTTTAGATGGACAATTGTATGACACATGCAATAATAATATGTAATAATTGTTTTTTTTTATGTATACATTGTATTCTTATAACATTGTTAACCGGAGGATCTTAAATGTATGCTTACCACTTATATTGAAAGGAATGTCTGTAAGTACCTATCTAACAATAACATAAAATGGTGGTGGGTATCAAAATTTAAATTGCTTAGTTCAATAATTTAATTAATTAAATTATATAGAAAAGCTTTTCACAAGATAGATAATTCAAATGCGTGGGAGTAATAACTACCCAAACTTTACGCATGTTAAAATGTAACTTAAATTATATTGATAATTATTTATTGACTTGTATTGATGTTTTGAAATCATTACGAAATTGTAAGCTGTGGAGTTTCTTTCGCCATTTCTTCTCCATCTCAGCATAATAATAATTATTCGTCTCGAAATGGTGGTAGGGTTTTGACGATTTAAAAGTACTTAGCAAAGTCCATTTAAATAAAGAGCTTTTTCATTTTCATTTTCATTTTCATTTTCAATCGTAAAAAAAACCGTACGAACGACCAATCGTGAGAGGCTTTTGACGTTCCAAAAGCACTTAGCTAAATTCATTCAAATAAAAAGCTTTTTCATTTTCTTTTTCATTCTACTCTACACATTTTTCAATTTTTCTGGACCACGAGATAAAAACTTAAATATCTCTAAAACGGTGCATCGTAGCCCAAAAATAATGAAATTTTCTCCCTCGTAGACCCCAACCGACCAGGCGGTACATCCAATGCAATAAGAATTTTTGCACTACCCTCATTAATTAAAAAAGGATAGACTCCAAAATTATTTCAACACATCCCACTTCTGATGTCGTGGATAACGTCAGGATTTAGCCGAAGCACTATCTCACATACGAATGCCGAGTCAATTTATCAACACACATCACAAAGAGGAGAACCAGAGTAGTGCCTGGGACTTGTGACCCAGTGTGTAGGTTTACCTAGCGCACATTCTACATTGCACCGGCACTCGCCTTCACTTCTCTCTAACTATTATCACACAACCGTCGGACATAGCTTCCACAAGCATTCCTAATACAACCATAGACACGTCCGCACTCAGCGACGCCTCGAACTAGACTGAGCTCTGTCGAGCGCGCACCGCTGCAACAAAGGCGCGCCCCACCACTATTACGTCGCATCGTACGATAGCTCGTGCGGCGCTGACGTCACTCGCAATCCCTCGTGGACTATTTCTAATGAAAATAACAAATTCAATTACAATTGAACCTAATAATGTCATAGCGCCGTCACGGCCATCCTGCATCATCACACGTCCTCAAAAAATCAACCGTTACAATCGTAACTCTTAAAACTAAAACTAGATGGCGTTGCTTGTATTCAGATTCTTCGACACGGCCATCCTGCACTTCACACGCCCTCGTGTGAAGGGTCTGAAACAAGTGAAAATTTCTCGAACAGTAACAACGTACGTCTCGGTCATTCCTGACCACAAAGAGTAATGAATACAGTCTCAGTTAACAACTACTTAAACAATTTTTAAATAAGGTGAACTATAATGTGGCTGTTAAACATTCCATTTCCTTCATATCATCAATGAATCTATTTAGTAACTTGCAGAGCTTTCCGACAACGACCTCCAACCAGTCACGTATGGCAACTTCTATCCAGTTACCATACCACACAGCGACCTCTATCCGGTCACGTATGGCAACTTCCATCCAGTTACCATACAATACAACATAAGTCACACCACGACCTCTATCCGGTCTCGTATCGCAACCTCCATCCGGTCGCCATACCGATAACCTCCATCCGGTTATCATAACTACACGTAACCTCCATCCGGTTACAAGCCTCCATCCGGCTTCATCACGAGTAGCCTCCATTCGGTTACTCCATAAAGCAATGCAAATAAAACAAGTGACACATAGTAATTCAAAGGATCATACACTCTTAATAATTAAAAAAATGGTATGCTTAACCGTCACAGCACAAAAGATGTTATTCACAGGCCATAGCCTCTTGATCTACATTGGAGTTATTAACACACATAAATTTCCATTTTGTTTAAATTTACTTACTTTTGCCGTCATCGGCACATCCAGCGGTACTTCTAAGTAAGCACTTAATTCCAAAGGAACAATACAATCCAGCATAGCACGAACACGGTCAACCCTATTTCTCACCAAGATAAAATAGGCCGCAGTTACAGTGGCACAAAACTAGTTATTTCAAATTAAACTGCCTAACAGATTATATTGCGCAAATAGGCAACATCACGCCTCAGCCTAGAATAGAATTTCAGACGTCCAATTATTAATTTCTTTATGTCGGGTAGACATTAAATCTATCCACAATTGAGTAGTTTGAATTACAAACCAATGCAGTTAAAATTAACAGTTACGATTCTATTGAACAACAATAATTTCGTTTACCCTCAATCTAATTAGATTAAATTCGAAACAAATAATTCACTACGCTCAACACTACACAACACTTTCTTTTAAATAAGCAGCTCTAAACTTAAAATCATGATTTAAACACTCACCAAAGCTCTCCAATGCAACAGACGGCGGCGGGCGGCGCGACCGTACTCGTCCAAAGTGGGCAACTGGGCATGCTGGGTACGAATCGTAAAAAAAACCGTACGAACGACCAATCGTGAGAGGCTTTTGACGTTCCAAAAGCACTTAGCTAAATTCATTCAAATAAAAAGCTTTTTCATTTTCTTTTTCATTCTACTCTACACATTTTTCAATTTTTCTGGACCACGAGATAAAAACTTAAATATCTCTAAAACGGTGCATCGTAGCCCAAAAATAATGAAATTTTCTCCCTCGTAGACCCCAACCGACCAGGCGGTACATCCAATGCAATAAGAATTTTTGCACTACCCTCATTAATTAAAAAAGGATAGACTCCAAAATTATTTCAACACATCCCACTTCTGATGTCGTGGATAACGTCAGGATTTAGCCGAAGCACTATCTCACATACGAATGCCGAGTCAATTTATCAACACACATCACAAAGAGGAGAACCAGAGTAGTGCCTGGGACTTGTGACCCAGTGTGTAGGTTTACCTAGCGCACATTCTACATTGCACCGGCACTCGCCTTCACTTCTCTCTAACTATTATCACACAACCGTCGGACATAGCTTCCACAAGCATTCCTAATACAACCATAGACACGACCGCACTCAGCGACGCCTCGAACTAGACTGAGCTCTGTCGAGCGCGCACCGCTGCAACAAAGGCGCGCCCCACCACTATTACGTCGCATCGTACGATAGCTCGTGCGGCGCTGACGTCACTCGCAATCCCTCGTGGACTATTTCTAATGAAAATAACAAATTCAATTACAATTGAACCTAATAATGTCATAGCGCCGTCACGGCCATCCTGCATCATCACACGTCCTCAAAAAATCAACCGTTACAATCGTAACTCTTAAAACTAAAACTAGATGGCGTTGCTTGTATTCAGATTCTTCGACATGCTATTTCCTTCTTAATAATATTCACGGTAACAATACCTCACAATTGAGAATTACTTTCATTCATCGATAACAATATAACCCAAATCTAAAGAAATAAAATGTATCACCCATATAATTTGTTATGTTTTGAATTTGTAAATAATATTTTATTTACTGAAAAAATCATTACACTTACAACAAAATTGCAATATGCAACATTAGCAATTTAGTCGTTAGTGCCAGAAATTAGATAAAAATAAAAATCTCAACATATGTTGCTTAGGAATGTCCTCATTGTTCTGTCATGCATGACACAAATTTGAGACATTATTCTAGTTAGACGTCTACAAAATAAATACTAAGAACGCATTATGACGTTAGTACTGTCACTCAGAAGTGTATTTCACGGAGAATATTAAAACAATAAACGTTACGAAATTGAATCTGGCCCAAGAAAAACAAAGGTTGATTGTGAAAAAGTAATTTAGGAACTTCAGAAAAATTAATAAGAAGTTGCTCGAAAACCATTTGTCATGCACGCACTTGAAATTAAAAAAGACAAAAGCAAAAAGGTCGTATCAAAAATCTCTGCCGTTTCATTAACTCGTCCAAAAAAATGTCTCCGCGAAAAAATTAAATTTTAAAGGCGCTCTTTCTAAATTAATTAATAAAGGCGAGGTGGCGTTGGGGAAAAAATTAAATGTCAAAATTACAACAAGATTCCGCTTAATTATGTCCTGCGGGGGAGGGGACTAATTACATTTTCTTAATTTGCAAAGTTTCGGGCCGTTTCGTGTTACGGCTTGTTCAGATTTGGGCACAGTTTGTTTCGTGATTTTTGTGTCGACCTTAATTGTCTGTACCGGCCTTAAGTAGGCAGAGGCTTTCGTCTTTTAGAAGGACCATGGGTTCAATTTAAACAATATTTTTTCCTGATACCAGGCTGCATACGAGATTAAAAATATTTGCAAGCAAAATGTTCGCGTTCGAAAAAATGTCGCTACCAGACTTCGGACGTAATTGCAATATGTTGACAACTTAAGTAACCACTCTTACCCATACCCGTCAACCACCATCAGGTAGGTTATATGCTCGTTGAAAACAAACAAAAGAAAATCGCGTTTATCGCCGAAGCAAAGACCCAAATAAAAGACAGCGGCCCCTATTTTTAAAGAAACTAAAAGAAGATAGGGTTGCCACTCGGACAACCCTAGATAATTCAGTTTATCGCTGTACAATCTCCGTGCTCTTCCGAAATTTGCAAATTAGTTTTTTTAATTACGGCAAATTTTTACAGCGCGCTTCTTAATCCTCCAATGATTTACGTCCGCCCCAGAGATACTTGGTTAATGAAGTTTTTTACCCGTTCTCTTTATTGATACAGGCCCTTTTTGGTTATTAAATTTAATTAAGAAATCATACATTTTAATGCCGGAGTCATAATGCGCATCTTTAGCTGCTACAATTTTTTTATGCTTACTTAAATTATAAAGTACAAAAGTACATTAAAATATTGTTTTTTCTTTGAAATGAGATAATTTTGCGATACCCAGGAGAATGATCTACTAGAAAACACCCAGGTTTTTCAACACCGGTGACTAGTAATATAGGAAGAGTGTTTTTGTATAGTTCTTTATTAAAAGAGGGTAACTTATTTATAGAAATGGCCATACTAAACAAGAGCCTCGATGTCAGATAATCTGTTATTTGACTACGCTACAGAGATGCGCCATCAGGACAAGCGGGGAAGTCGGTAAAATATGCTTCGACTTCTCATAAAAAGTGTTGAAAAATAATTTAATTTAAAGCACAAGAACACTACCTATAGTAATGCTAGGACCTCTGAATTAGTGATTGCATACAGCAGATATTAGCGAAACACAATGACACAGTTGGTAAACTGCCTTCGTCTAAAAATCATCAATCAACAGCGTCGCACGCCAGTAGCGAAATGGAATCGCTTCGGAATTTTTTTCGCGTCCATTAGTCGGGCACCATCGATCAAACAATTCCAATTTACCTATCGGCCACAAATTCTTCAAAACGACTGTCCGACGAATAAAGATAAAAAATAAATTGGCAACCGCCACGCCTGTGTCAGGCGTACGCGTGTACGAAATCTATTTGCGTACACAATTTGAGTTGCGTTCGCCTATGTTTCATGATGTAAGGTTTATTTGTTTCGGAGTAGTTATAAACACAAATTATATTTGGTTTAAACGTTTGTTATTTGTAGAGTAAGATTCATATTATTTTTCAACACCTACAAACGTCAGCGTCATCATTATTTGTCAGTCGAAACATATGCCTACTAAGAAACTCCAACTCGATTGGTCACTTCTGCTTACCATCAAGTGGTGTCATTGATGGTAAGCAGAAGTGACCAATCGATTGCAAGAACTTTTTTTCGCTCTTAAAGTAACTACAGTCAGCTACAATTGACTATCCAGTTCCATGAATTTGCGTCCCTTTAGTCGTCCCATGCTGTTAGGGATTGTAAGTTGCACTGCTAAATGGTTATGTATTCATTTGTAGTTGTGAAGTTTAATTTCATCCTTTACTGTGTTAATATTTTGGTAATTATGTAGCTTATTAATTCTTATATACCAGGGTGGATTTGCAGAGTGCTTTAAAATACAGTTTTGAACTCTCTGTATCATCATTATCTTTGAATCAGAAGCTGAACCCCACAGTTGGATGCCATGGGTCTTATAGATCAAGAGCATGTTATCCACTGATAAAGAGTTTCGACCAAGTAGTCAGTATAGCCCCCTGTGTTTTAGGTTAATGTGATCTCTTTTGGTTTTTATATATTTCTTCCAAGTTAGCCTTCGATTCAAATGTATTCCTAGGTATTTCGCTGATTCTTGGTCTAGTTCTGATTCTCCATTGTTTGAGCCATTTCTCTATCTTGCGTAGACCATTTTGTAAGATATTTGACGCCTCCACAGGACACCTACTAGATGCTTAAATTGCTGTATCATCTGCTTAAGTTACAATCGTCACGTCTGGAATCTTAAGAAAGTCGGATTTGTACCTATAATGTGTATAGTACAGGCTCAAATACTAAACCTTGTGGTACTCCAGCTGTTATGTTATACGGATATAGAGAGGAAAATACTCTTTGACTTGAAAAAAACTTTTTTTTTTATGGCGATATAAGGTTTATAATATACTCTATGCCTTTGTGCATTTTGTGACAAAGATGTATGTAATTCTCTACGTCAACATTGGCCAGAATTTATAATTAATTAAGGTAATAAAACATATTTACTAATGACATCTAATGTGTAGTCCAATTAAATGAATTAAAGCGGGAAACTTTCAAATAAAAAATAATTTAATTATGTAGAGTATTTTTCAGTAACATGTAAAACATTGACAAGTAGATTATATTTTCGAATTACAAAACAAGACGAGTTTTTCTTTATTTTAAGTGGTTTTAATGGAATATTATTTCAATAATGATTCATTTCAAAGGTAAAGTGTCAACCAGTGGATGGCGATAACAATTTTACAGGAATACATACCGCTAATCGAAATTAATGCTTTGAGTAGCTTTGAGGTAGACGAATATATTCTGTTTATTTTTATTTAAAAAATAAACTTGAAAACCACCGCTACAAAGAATTACTGTTTGCCGGTGAATCTTTCGCCGAAAAGTTCATAGATTTACAAATACCTATTAAATAGATATAATGACTCCACGCCGTTTGTTAATTAAAAAAAATAACGCAAACCAATAATAAGATTGATCAGCTTTCTCCTACCCTACTTCCAATTCAATTGGGGTCGGTGCTGTATGTCTTGATATCAGCAATAGGGCTATAGGATTTATAACCTCCTATCTTTAGGGACTTGTATCTTTAGGGACTACTATCTTTTGACAGCACCCGTGACCAGCTTAACGTGCATTCCGAAGCACGGAGGAAAATCGAGTTGAAAAATTGTCGGTCACCCATCTGACTATTGACCGTGCACTTAGTAGCTTAGTTTTCGTGATTGTTACAAAGAACGCAAGACCGTGGTGTCATCGACCTCCTCATTGAGGAGTTGAGTTAATGGATCAAAATAAGAAATTTGATCATTTAGATAATTTGATATGTAGATACGGTAATTTAGTTAACCATTCGACGATGGAAAACCACTGATCTCAAGCAATAGTTCCAGTAAACGCTTCATCCTCTCAATTATACCATACAGAAATACTTATTACAGTAGTAACAAAACAGAAGGCAATAATCTCGACGGCGCTACCCAATTGAAGCGTGAATCTTATTAATAATTATTATTTAGTTATTAACATCTGACGCCATTGCGGCCTGAATTACATATTGATTGGTTACCGTCTGGGTTTCAAATAGCTAATTGGTTCCCATGGTGTGTTCAATACGAGGTTTATGTTTGAAAAGAAATCTATTGGGTATAGAATTGTGTTTCTAGTTCCTTTTCGAAAAGAAGGCTTCTTATTAGTAGTGATTTGTCATTTATTTGAAAAGGTATAATTGAGTATATAAAGTTATTAATGTTATGACCTCTGTTTTGTTAGCAATGATTTATTTATACCTACTTAAATGTTTGTATTATTCTATTAGTAGAGACAGTAAATTAAGTACCCTTTACGCAAAGAAAAATGAATTATTCATGCAATGATTGAAAAAAGTTGGCATCGATTGTAAAATCATCTTTAAAGTAAATCAATTTGTAAAATCAGCTTTTAAGCTCAAGTTGGACATTTACATATCAAGCGTTTGTTATGTTTTTACGCAATTACAAGCTGGTTTCATCTACATGTAAAAGTAATCTTACAGAAGTTTGGTTGCATAACAATTATGGTTAAATTACTAAAAATAGCAGCGATCGCGTATCGATCTGTAACTGTGAATTGATATTTGATATTTTTTTTTGTGTTTCATGGCAATCGGTCGGGTTAACAACCACTACTGCCAGAATTGAATATTGAAACCGGCCATAATCTATCATCATGCAATTTTTACATTATGTATGTCCATTTGACATAGGGTAGGTGACATCCACAAGGAATTTCTCGAGGTTTTTTTTTACAAAATCTACCGTTAATGTATTTGTTATTAAAACACCCAAAATAGGTGAAAATATTTTGTGATTTCTATTGATTTATATAAGTTTTCAAATTTTTTATACTCTCATGCTTAGAACAGTTTCTAAGTTTGCATGACAATATACCTGATAATTAAATCAATAAAGTTTGGATTAAGATTCTTATGAATAGAGTTTTTATTTGAATGCAATTAACTATTGCAATCGTGTTCAGTGATACACAACATTGCACCATCTAACTTTTAAGCGGGATTACGTCATCATTTAAATGTCAGATTTCTTGAACATTTCCAAAAAAAGCATTCCGTTTTCAAATCCTTAGCATCATTAGCGCGGGTCGTTTGTCACGACTTATCGCACCCTTGCCCGGTTAATAGTCCCGGCGATTTGTCGCGCGGTAGCTAGTGTGCACGCGGCCTAATGATCGTGTCACTGGAAAACTGATAGTCTATTTGTTTAATGTAAATTGTCTTGGGTATACATATGGTGTTTTTATGTGCTGCAAATTTTATTATGTCTTATCATTGCCTGATTGCCCGGCTTATATAATTCCAGTCCAACAATGAAATCCAGCGCTGGATTACAAATGATATAATATAATGCAATCCAGCCAGTGCACTCCAGTGCATGTTTACATTATTCCAGCGTTGGATTTGATAGCTAGAATGGAATAATGTAAACCGATGAAATTGAGCTTCACACGGGACCCCCTATATTAACTAACAATGATAAAATATACTTAAAAAGCTTCATAATAAAGCAATTATATAATTATGATTTAAATGTTATTTAAATAAAATAATGATAAAATATTTATATGTAAGACATTTTTTATTTTTTATTCTTTATCTTTTTCTTCTTTATCTTTTTCTTTCCTTTATTTCGCAACAATTTTAAGGAGCTTAATCATGGAAAAGTATAATCACAAAAAACATGTTTTAACCTATCGGTAGGTACAGTCAGCAGCAAAAGTAGATAGATAGAGTAAATACGAATATGTATAAAGTTAAACCAATGTTTACTTGCATCAATAACATAAGTGTAAAGGTAAATGTGTATTTTGTTCGGACCTGTGACCCGTGAGATTCCGACCCAAAACAAATCACATTTCAATAATGGACGTGAACTTCGGGGTAGTGGGTCAAAAATGCCCGATGACCAATATTTTATACGTTTCTGCAAGTTCTGTTTTTTTTTTTATTTACTCTTCTGCTGTTGACTGTACATACTCTACCAATAAATATTTACTTTATCTTTTAAATAATAAAATAAAATTATAATTAAAGTTTTAAAATTTATCAATCTCAAAAATATCAAGATCCGTCACGTATACGAATAAAAATAATACAAGCAAACTTTCTCAAACAGGTAACGAATCTAAAATACTCCCATGTTTATGCCAAATCAAATCAAACGTTGTTTTGACACCCCAGTTGGTATTAAAATCAGCAAACCGAGCACGTTTGTTTGGGTTCAACTTTCTTCTCAAACAAAATGAGATTCTTGATTTATTGCACCTTATTATTGACAGGTACAAAAGATACGGGATTCTTTATGTTGTTCAAGTAGTAGCAATTTATTTATATTTCACATATAACAAGGCCAATCAATTTATACGAGCATTAAAATATCCCAAATCACATTTTTTGATAACTAACGCCTTACAATTTAATTCGCAGTTAACTAGACTTAAAGCTTTCCAATGAACACAAGTCAATAACTCCTATTCAATAGTAAACATCACAATGAAACACAAAACCCCACATTCAACTCATTCAAATTAATTACTCGAATAACAAGATGGCGGGCCAGCTAAGACGTTTTTATTCGCTGCCACTGAAAGCGTATTATCCCCATCGGCCCATTACAGACATTTCTTGTGAAAAATAATAGATATACACATAATTACCCGTCCCTACTCGCTAGAGAGTCGCGTCGGGGCCATATGAAAGAACGAGACGGATATACTTCTCGCGGTTTCACTGCGAGCACTTAAGTAATTGAATAGAGGGGAATCGGGTAAGTCGGAACATAAAGGAAGACTGGAAAATAATAATACTAGTCATAATATTACTGGCGTCGCGTAAAGGGTCGCAACTTGTTCACTTGGCTCGTAAATATAATAATAAACATACGTCTCTGTTTGTTGATCTCGTACAGTTATACCCTCCAAGTAACATGCAAGATTATCTTTATTATTATTATTGTTACAATTGACATCCTGAGCCTACTGTGAGAAATAAATTGCAAAGGGACGTGATATTAAAAGTCAAAATAATTTAAAATATTGATAGGATACGATAACATTTTTATAATAAGATTTATTTGTAATAGAGACAATAACAATAACGACAAATTTAATGTACAATTAATATCTTTTTCTTATTTCACGTATGACAGTGCAAGTGAACCTATTCATAATTCTAAATTTTAATGTTGATAACATGTCCTGTATATGGTATGAAGGAAGCTTGGTAATATATTATGTAGATTATTTAATATTACTGACTAAGACTTAGCTCACAAAGAAAAGGCCAGTCACTCATTGAACTATTTTATTCAAAATGGTATAATGGTTTTTCAGTGTAAACATCAAATGTCATGATTCTGAAAACTTTAAAGGGCATTGCATTGATTCGCCGAGCGAATTCTAGTTCCACAGTGTTCTAAGGAGGGGTGCTAATAGGTTTAAGGGCATAATGATGCTTTAACATTTATCTCCACAACCTGGGTTCTCTTTCTGTCAAAATATTTATTTGAAATAACAGAAAGTTCTACAACAGTAATCTACCTACATTTTTCTTGAAAATTATTCAGGCACTTCCGATAGTAACATGAACAGATTAGTTTTATCATTAATATTGGGCCACAGACAAAGCATATAGCCATGACTTCATAAACAAAGAAACTTTCGTAGTTCTTTATTTATTATTCCCATTTTTCTAATAAACAAATGAGCAAGACGGATATAAATCTAAATACGTCGTAAAACATCACTCTCTCGATGTCTAGCGTCAACTCGCGAACTATAAAAGTAAATGGCGCAATAATAATGAGAAGAACTTACGATGTTTTGTTTCGTTACAATCTAGCAGTTTTTTATTATCGTCACATAGGGCTTTATACGTCGGAAACTATATTCTAGAATAATTTAATTTTTTTGAGTTTACAAACGCGTAAATATTAGAAAAATGCACTGAAAAAGATCGACTTGCCTCAGGCGGGACTCGAACCGCATCTTCCGCAATCCGGGCGGCTGCGTTGACCAATTACGCCACCGAGGCACTGCTTTTCGCTGTCGAAATTGTTTCCACCATAAAAACAAAGCACCAAGCACTGACAAATTTCGTCAGCGAAAAGCAGTGTCTCGGTGGCGTAATTGGTCAACGCAGCCGCCCGCATTGCGGAAGATGCGGGTTCGAGTCCCGCCTAAGGCAAGTCGATTTTTTTCAGTGCATTTTTCTAGTTATATTCTATTTTATGTATGATTTGAAGTACAGACGACAGCAGACTAGGCTACAAATTTTTATATCAAACTTCAATTCAACCCTATTCCACTTGGAATTAGAAGTTTGTCTTAGACTGTTATATAGCGGAAACTCACTAGGATTTTAGAACCACAATTTTGGCTGGCCTAATGCGAGTTAGCAAGTAGAAAGAGTTCAAGTAACCAACGGGACCGAGCCATCCTGGACCGACTAACTAAAGGCACAGATTATTATGGTACTAACAAGTACGCTTAAAAGCATTCTAAAAATGAGCATGCTATAATGCTTTCGATTTTTGAGCAAAATAAGCATGCTAATTTCTAGCATAGTACTTACATACACAAGTAGCAGTTGCTTAATAGGGGCATGCTCTTGTGCTAGTATGAGCATGTCTTCATCTTACTTTTGACGACATTTTTTATAATTGGTGGGGACGTTCCTGACCTTTATCTCACCTGATGATAAGGGCAAAGCTAAGAAAAGATTAAGGTTTCCGTGGGATAGATTTGACGCATCAATTTCATTTAGTTGACTTTTTAATGAACATAAAATAAAAGGTTCTTGCTTAATTCAACATCAATTTAACGAAATGCCCACTGTCTTGGATTAATACAAAAGCAATTAGTGTTATTCCAAATTTAATCAACTTTACTTAATTGCAGTTGCGAACATAAATGAATTACTAATTTTATTGTTACATTAAAATTCTCGGTAACAAACATTAATAACTCGTTGAGCTTGTTGAGCGACTATAAAACGTCCTGAAGTCGGCTCCCGATGTATTTACGACATTGTTCGCTGCTATTTCTCATAAGGGCCTAATTAATAAGCACGGCAAGTTAGCAGAAGCCATCAAAATATCATTATAGCTGCTGTTACAACACTAATCCCTTGGTTAAGGGTGCGCGTGGTACAAGTGTGTGCTACGGGCGGGTATTGTCGCCTCGTTGTTTTAATCTCTTAGGAACCTGAGTCGACCTTATTCGGCCGTAATAGGAATTGCTTTTGAAAACTTTCGTAGTGTACTTGGTGCGTGTATCTTAGTATCTTTCTTTAAGGCACAAGAAATCTGCAAGCGCGTTTTGAAATAACTAGACTTGGTAGCAATATTGAAAGTATCAAATGATTCATTAATATTATTTAACGTTTTGATGTGTTTTTAATTTATAGGGACTTGGCTAGTGTTATAGAATGAATCTCAAGAATCAACGCCGTACTGATCGCCGTACGTCTCTATCACTTTGTACTTAACAGAAAGTGACAGACGATTCTCAAGTCATGATTGATTTCTGAGTGTCATTCTGTAATACCTTTCTCACACATTTCTCGTTTAAAGGAGTAGGCCGAAATATCAAACGCGAACAAATCGAATGTCAATAAATCAATAGTGAAATACTATCGATCTATTGACTATACATACATTCGATTTGTTCGCGATCAATATTGCGGCTTGCACCTATTGAAGAAATGTGTGAGTCATATACCCTTATTATAAAACATGGATTAAAAATAATCATGGCTTAAAATTGATGCCGTCACTTTTATTTGCTAAAGGAAAGACAGAATTAGCATAAGTTTTAAACAACGACTAACTTTAGTCCATGTTTTATAATAAGGGGTTATGTGTTTAAGAATTGGAACTGCTACCAAACATTATATAGTACCTAGTAGTTATTTAAGTAAATTAAAAAAGTAAAACAAGTTTTTTGTTAATAATAGGCAATCGTTTGTCCATTCACTGACCGGAACTTTAGAGAATAGTTCGTATTTTCTGTCTCTTCAGCTCTTGACTTAGGCCATAGGATAGAATTTAATAAAGCCGTATTTACAGTGGCTCGTTAAGATTGTCGCACGGTTACGGTCCCGCAACATCGCTTCGCTTGTGTTCGGTCTACGCTTACGGTTTGCAGATTCTACTTTATGTGACCATTTATTGAATACTAATGGAGTAAAGACCAATACAATGCCAAGTATTGAATATTACTAGCACGTATTGGTGCTCATTTAAGATGATATAC
This sequence comes from Elophila nymphaeata, assembly GCA_955850985.1. Classification (NCBI taxonomy): domain Eukaryota; kingdom Metazoa; phylum Arthropoda; class Insecta; order Lepidoptera; family Crambidae; genus Elophila; species Elophila nymphaeata. The sequence continues at coordinate 16,662,475 of OY039087.1, forward strand.
ATACATAATTATGCTCACAAAAGGGGTCGAGCAGAGCTTCAGGTAACATCCGGTTACACACAAAGCCACATCTGGCAGTATAGGTCATACAGTACCCCCCAAAATAGTAACAGGTTGCTAGTCTGTCGCCTACAGAAAAGCGGCATTAAACCCAAAAACTAACTTCTTCAGTAAACAAACGAACTGAAGCCAACAACGAGGACAGATGTTACACTCAAAATCATCTCAGTCCGGGGTAAGCTGATATGCTGACTCAATTTATACAAACTGGGTGGCTCAAACAAACGGCTTACAGGACATTGTGACAGAGATGACGAAAAAGATATGTTTTTTTTTTATGTTACGAGATGGCAAACAAACTTGCGGCCCTTGCACCTGATGTTAAGTGGTCACCGCCGCCTATTAAGTGTAAATCACTTAACACCGCAAGTGCGTTTGCCATCCTGGGGACTAAGATGATATGCCCTCCATGCCCAGTAATTACATTGGCTACCTTTCCCTTCAATCCGAAATACAGTGAACTGCTTCACGGCAACCTACCCAGACGACCCTACATATGGGTCTACCACCTAGTAAAATATTTATTTATTTATTTAACCAACTTAATACTACCATAACAGAACAGTTATAGAACAGTTATACCATTACAGAATATGTTATATTATAACCGAGTATTCCTCATTACCAAACTGATTGGCCAAATTATTTTGGCTAACATGTTCTCGTAGTCAAACTATATTAACTTCACGCGCTTCGAAACACAAAAGAAGTAGCCAGTTTAGAAATGATTTAACACTATCTAACAATGTTACTTGTCCAGTCGATCATTTCTCATTCGCAAAACTGTTCAATTTAGTTTTGTCGCCATTAACGTTACGAGGGAGACCTAATTGTAACATCCAAATACCTTCCTAATAACGTCGACATCTGCTCCCGAAGTAATCGCCCAAATATTCAACATCGACCGACTCGGGGCCGGTCTAATCATGAAAATGTATTTATGACCTAATTAAACTCTTGTCTATGCCCCGCCGACCCGAGGGAACGGAACGGCAAGCATTATAACTTCGCAAGAGTGAATGAGACGGGAAGGCCCCGGCTCGTGATTAATGAGCGTTATATGGCTGGTTAAGTACCATGTAATTTGCAAAACGACCCTTAATTACCGTAGAACATGGCTACTACCGCTATCCTTATCTCGCGCTTCAAGATCCAGTACGTGTGAGAGAGACGGCTTAGAGTTTGTGCTACGACTTAAAAGGCGGTATTTAATGAGGCATTATGATGTCGCCTGAACAGATTAGGTTTACATGCCGCTGAAAATTGTTTGCTCGCCTCTTTATATTTGGCTTTCAGGAACGCAAACAACGAATTTAGTAGAGATTTCAGTGTAGGTAATGCCTTTACGTACGAGCACCTCTGTTTGGCTACAAACTAAATTACTTATAGAGAATGCTGACTTATAATGCAAAGGTAATAAAGATACATTTTGCTACCTTTTGGAGCATAACTTGGGGATATTTAAATGTAAAGACACAAGCAAAAAATAGTTGTGAGAATACTTTATGTTTTCTTTCCCGACTTTCTTATTTAACTAAAAGTAATGTGATACTATTTCAACACGCTTATATTAGTTTCATCTGTATGTTTGTAACTCCTGTATATTTGTATGTAACTGACTCGTTTGGGCTGGATTTTGACCCAATTTAAAGGGTCAGATTTCATTTAAACTTTATAGGCTTATCAAAGACTGATGACATTACAATAATTCGATAAAAATATCCTATTATCCTGATTAGAATCGCCAGGACTAATAAATTTAGAAATTTATTAGTTCTGGATGGAAAAAGCGTTTGGAATGTTAGTTCAGTTATACGTAACTAGATGGCGTTGTCATTGATAAGTTGGCGGTGTTAAGAACTTAATAATAATAATAAGTACTTTCATCGGCGGTTATAATTCGCACTAAAAATCGGATGACAAAAAAATAGTTTAAAAAAAAACTAAATAACATGCTTTTTATATTAAACCAGACTAAAAAAATTGGTTGCCTGTAAAGTCGGTTTACTGACGATAGTTGAACGTGACAACGTCTTAAGAAAATACTGATGGAATGGTAGCATTTTTCAAAAGAAAAATTTAATTTAATTTGTTTAATAGATTTCGCATTATAGTATGAATAAACTTGTAATAAAATCTCTTTGGCTATACTATTTGTATCTGGCTGGTTTTGGTATCATTGAAAGTTTAAATTTTAAAGAACATAATTCCAAATTCAAATTAGAGAATTAGATTCAGAGCGAGGTAACGCCGCATGACGTCATGTTTTTTCGTGCGTGCAGCCGGCTCTATCAAATTATAAGACGTTGTCACGTCAAAAGTGAAAAATAACTTTTTAGTGTAGAAATTAAATTATGAACAAAAAGTACTTATAATTATTATTTAGAGAAAAGTGTGAAGTGCTCAATTTTATTGTACCGATCGAATATTTTCAAGAACTAAAGTTATTTAAACAAAAAGTTATTTTGTTTAAATAACTTGAGTGTTTGTTAAATTAACGCATTACGAATGACTTTATATATTTAGTTAGGTAACGTTAATTTTGGATTTTTTCCTAGTTTGAGATCGACAATATTAATTCAAAACTAAATTAAAATCTACTTACGCATTTATTTTCTTTCTTGTATGTCTATTTTCTTCAAAACCTAAGTTCGTAAATTCTTTTGTAAACAATTGATAGAGTGCCATTTCCGTCACATTACCTATATGCATACTAAACTAATTATAGTTTCGATTTGATTCAACTACTATCATATCGAACCACGTGGTAATATTTTTATTAAAAAGTAAATTTTAAATTAATATTGAACTTTCTATTCCAGGTGTGGTTCCAAAACAGAAGGACAAAATGGCGGAAAAAGCACGCCGCCGAAATGGCGACGGCTAAACGCAAGCAGGAAGAGTTGGGCGAGGAGTGCGACGACCAAGAGCAGCACGACAACGACCCGTGCAGCGACGACGACGACGCAAAACGACCGCGGCTCGACCTACATCAACACATCAATCATCACCAGCTGCCGCACCACCGCCAGTGATCGCTCGCAGCCGGCGCGAGCGATGGAACCAAAACTGAATTCAACGCCCGCGCCGACGCGAACAGCGGCTACTCCTGTAGTGAAAGTGACAAAGACGTTAAAGACATTGACAGTAGTGTAAGTTACGACGACTACAAAGCCAATGACAAATTCCCATTCAATTACGGTAGGAATTATAATGAGACGAAGTTTGTTAGTAGCCCTGAACATGCTGAGGGTTATATGAATTTCGGTGGAATTTATCCAGAATACGTTGTGCCGAGAACGTTTTGTAAGGAGGCCAATGATGAAGCGCCTTGTGACCTTTCTAATTGGCAGAGAATGAGCAAATTTGAGCAGACAGCTGATAATGAGCGTGAGCCAAATGCCAGTGAAGTTGATAGTGATCACGAGACTTTGAACAACAGTGAACAGTTGAACGTTGACGATGTACAACAGCCAATCAATTTCGCGTATTATCATTTTTGAATGTGAATAAATTTTAGCTTATTTCATTGTAAATACGTAGTTAGGTTTGTAGTCATGTGATACATAAGTAATTTATTATAATTAGATTTTACATGGTACTATTTTAAAGTATTCTAAGTGGTTTAATATTAATATTGTACATTACAAGGTTTACTCCCGGTGCCAATTTCCTAAAAGTAGTCCTTAGGCTTTGATCGTGTTCTTTTAATCGATGTGAGATTCAACCATTTTCCTATTTTAAGTAGCTGTCAAATTTTCCCCCCACTTTTAAGTAGTGTTGCCATTTCCCTGTGAAAGAATTTTGTAAATATTTTTAAAAAGTAAAATATTTTTGTCAGAAACCTCTGTGTTTGTGCGCCGCCACTGGCATTGCAATATGTATATTGTATTGTAAATTATTATTAAGTGATGAATTGTAAATAAATATTTAAACGAATTTAACTATGTAATTAAGAGACAAGTAGTGTAGACCACGCCAAATAATGTCTTAATGTCAAACCATGGTCTAGACTATCATTAAATATTTATTGTGCACTATTATAATTAAAAATGTTCTTAAAGAGTTATTTTTCCTCATAATAAAATCATAAACTGATACATATATGAAATAATTTCAATATTCAATTCGATTTGCGCGAATATTACATAATTATTTATTAAGGGGCTGATACGAACCAACTAGCGCCATTTTTGAAAAAAAAAATACATTGACGTTGCTTTACTTTTCATTGTTTCGCTTAATTTAAAATGGGTGTTAGCGATATGTGACCACTTTTGACTCGAACCCATTTTAAATTCAATGAAAGAACGAAAACAAGTGGCCAGATAGTCAATAAACATAACAGTTGTTCTATGAGGTGATTGTGAGACGTATTTCGATTTTAACTAAATATGTTTCAGAAGCTATTATGTATGTTATTAAGGGCCTGTTTCACAATGTCTGCTTAAAATGTATTTATCAGTTAAATTTAAAGTTTTGTATTAATTGTCTTTCAAGTAAATGCTATTAGGAACTTACACAGACATTCTGAAACAGATGCTAGATCTATTGGGGCACTAGTTAGCTCGCGTTAGGTTTCATATTATGTCTTCCCGCGATTACGAAAACTGATCCCAAATCCCCTTTGCATTTTGTAGATTTCTTTATCAAACACGTAGCCATTTGTTATTGTTACTCAAAATAAATAATAATAATAATAAAATCTTTATTGTACCAAGAAAGTTACAAAAGTAAATTATAACCCTGACTCCTAAACTAGTATAAACTGTATTTTAGGAGTCAGTTCCTTCCCAATAAATTTCACAATAAAATAATTCTTAAGTAGGGGAAGGGGGGGCAAAACGGGGTCGCGAGGCACGACGGGGCCATCCTCTTATACAAGTAACTACACGTACTAGAAGTGTGTTGTTTGTGCTAATAAGTGGCCATTTGACATCGCTCTTTAGTGCCAAAGTGACCGGGGACTAGATGGCGCGTGTTCGTTTTTTACGACAAAAAATTAATTTCAATATTGTTTCATCTAATTTTTAGTAACACGAAAACACATGTAATAAAGTAATTGTTAAGATTACTATGATTGTTTTTCTGTTGTGCTTTTCTAACGATATTACTTATTGATATGCTGTAAGCTAATGCACTCTAACTATCGATTATTGTTTTTTGTTGATCATTTAAAATATTAATTTACATGGGGGCATAACGGGGACATGACTACGGGGCACGATGGGGTACCCCTTTATGCCAATCAATGCATTCAAAAAATGTGGTAAGTAGGTATATGACCAATTAATAAAAACAACTTTGCCGATTCAGATTTCTTACCTGCATCTACAACGGAAATCAAACATCAAGCGGCTCCTTCCCTTGAAGAGAACCCACCTGAACCATTTTCGCCTGTAACTACCTGCAAGTACGCACCCTTTACAGAAAACTCCTTTCTCAGAGCCTCAACCTCGACGATCTACAGAACGAAGACAGCCAAATTAATAAATATAATCTGTTCATTTTTTTATTGATTATTTTCCTTAACGTCCCCGTTATGCCCCCCCTTCCCCTACTACGACAAGAAGATTTTATAAAATTGTAATTAATAAATTATATTAATTACAATTTTTGACAACAAAGAAAATGAATGTATAGATCTAATGTATAGAATAGATCGTTAATTATGTATTCAAATTTTTACTCGTGTGTAAAATGAATTGTGAAGGTTTGAAAAACGGTATTCATCTATATGTGTATCTATCGACGTAAATAATTATTTTTGGTTCAACAACTTTTTAATTGTGTATCAAAAGTTTATACTAAATAAATATATGGCAATCCTAAAATGTGCGCATAATATCCACTAGATAGTGGCTCGATAAAATTTTGATTAAAAGGTTGGAAAACTATCGATCAAATATCAAATTGTATTGCAGTGTATTGAGCTGCGCATACCATCGACTAAACAGTCGATCCACAAGAACACAAATCGCCTAAACTGTTTATTCGATACGAAAGTTGTTTGTATGCACTAGGGTATAAGCGTTATTACAGAGTTACATTAACGATACATTAATTATGAACGATAAAATATCTGGCCTAATTCTACAAGTAAAATGTAAAACGACAAATTAAAAATACTATTAAAAATGAGACTTTATTAAATTCCATTTTTAAATATTTCATTAATTTTTTAAATGTCGCCATTTTGAAGAGAATTAAATTAGGTACAAAGAAATAGGATTATTTAACAACTTATTGCAGTTTTCTAAAAACATTGCAGTAACAAAACATTTTAGCTTAAAACTCTGAGTGCATCCAAATACAACCTGTAAAACGCATTCTTGAATTATAAACGTATTTTGTCAATAAATACTTAATTTTAGGATATCATTTTTGTACATGTGTTCGTTAAATTTTATAAAATAAGGTCTAGAGCATCGTTTGACATAACGTTAACACTAAAAATATTAAAAATTATATTACATATAACTAATATTTATCACACAATATTCATTTGATTTAAAAACATATTAGTTGCAACGGTAAATTATATTAAATAGATAAATATAATTTCAACGAAAATAACCAGAAAAAACTCGTGTCGTTATAGTATATTTTTAACCGACTTCAAAAAAGGAGGAGGTTATCAATTCGACTGTATGTTTTTTTTTTTTTTTTTTTTTTTTTTTAATGTTTGTTACCTCATAACTCGTTACTGGGTGGACCGATTTTTAAAATTCTTTTGACCTTTGGAAGCTACTGCTTGTCATGGGGTCCCATTTAAATTTTATCGACATCTGATAAGTAGTTTTTGAGTTATCCCTAATAATGCCTATTAATTCACATTGATGATATCGTAACTTTGTCACTTGTGTGTCTAAAAGATCTTGAGGTAGTTTCCGGTAAATATCATTACTCAAAACACTAAAAACCAGAAAAAAAAATTTTAAATAAAAAAAAAACCGCCTTCAAAAAACGGGAGAAATAAAAATTTTGTTTATAAAAATCTAAATGTTTTTTGAGGTCGGTCCCAACCTCAATATTTGTAATAAACGTTGTCACTTGTATTTGGGACCGACCTCAAAAAACATTTAGATTTTTATAAACAAAATTTTTATTTCTCCCGTTTTTTGAAGGCGGTTTTTTTTTTACTAAAATTACAATTTTTATTTTCTATAGTTTACATTTACACACTGTGAAAATGATTGTGTGATAAATATCTCAAATAATTTGTCATAAGTTTAAAATAGTCGACGAGCTTCACAAGTAACATAATTCGCTTGAACTATGCACAAACCAACATAGTAAATGCTTTGTGTGACAATTGTATTATAAGCCCACCAAATATGAAACTCATTATCTCCTACTATAGATCAAGAGCGTGGACGTCTACATAATGTGGTTGGAATAAACAGTTAGTAAAAAATAATAATATGGCCTTTTCATTTCCTTCCCAAACTAATAAATCAGTGAAAATAAGTTAACGAGAATAAATTAGATGTCTTTTACACATAATCTACCCATAAAGAATCGAAAATGGCAATGGATCATTCTATAAATTTAAATACAAATCTATGATTCACGTTCACGGAAATGGCTAACCAAACTAATACTAAAATCGGATGAAGGAAAATGGAACAACCATATACAGGTAATTCCAAAGATATACATTTATTGGGAGTTAGAAATTAAATAAATCAATTGCCTGTGTGTCCGCAGCGCCAAATGGTTAACCGAAATACGTTTCGTCGATAAATCCATAGTCGATTTTATCAATATTAACCTGTATAAACAAATGTAGATCGCTTATTAGAAGTGAAATTTCTAAATAATCGTTATGAATTGAAAATTCGTTTAAAAGGAAATACGACCCCGGAAAATCGACACCAAAAATTTTCTACTCTTTTTCGTCTATTAAATAAATGGCAATCGCGACACATAAACATTACGCATTGCACCTCATTGCACCAATATCTCACTTGATATTGTAAATGTACTTAAAAGTCAAACGTGCAAATTTCAAAGATTTGATGAAACAATGTTTACCATAAAAACATAAGCACCAAGCACTGACAAATTTCGACAGTGAAAGCAATGTCTCGGTGGCGTAATGGTCAACGCAGCCGCCCGGATTGCGGAAGATGCGGGTTCGATTCCCGCCTGAGGCAAGTCGATATTTTTCAGTGCACTTTTTCTAGTATTAAAAATATTTACGCGTTTGTAAACGCAAAAATAAAATTATTCCATACATAAAAGTAGCTGACAATTGTACGGTAGATTGAGTTTAAAATGGAGTCTCTCTACACGTGTTTTTGCAACAAGAACTCGGGAGAAACTCCCATTTTCGACTCATAGAGGTTGTAGTCTTAGATTATTCAACATTTTGACAACCAATATAAACATCTATTCCCTCTGACTCTAAGATCACTTTTGATACACTTCTGGAGTGTCTCCCCAGCTCTTGTTCTAAAAACACGTGTTGAGAGACTCCATTTTGAACACAATTAAACCGTACAATTTTCGTTTCTTTAGTTACATTTTCACTTGACATTGGCAAAATGCGTACGTTTATGTATCGCGACGCCGTTAATTAGGAATACAATAGAATACATTTCTGAAATTTCACTACGGATAGTTATATCTACACATGTAGTTTCACTTCTGCCGTGTGTGAATTGCACACACACACACACACAGACACATTTTTTATGACCAAGCGGAGTCTTTTTAAAACAAGTATTTCTAAAAACACGTAGAACTGGTACCCGTAGGTACTAAGTTTTTTAGTATGAAATACGTTACTATATAGTAGTTTCTTTAAGAGCTCAATTAGTTTGGAAAACTTGATTTACGCTTCTTTCCGCTAGGGGCGCTACACACGTTTCATAAACAAATCGAGCTCTAAACGCAACTACAATGGTTACGTATTTTAATCGAAAAAAATTACACTACGGGTACTGTCTATAGACTTCGGTGAAACGTTGATCGTCCAACAATAAGTAGGTAAACCATACTAAGCTCGTGGGTCCATCGATGAATCGTCATCTATGATCTAGTGTTTCCCACTGAAACTAGATCCAGTGGTCCCGGGTTCGATCCCCAGGAGAGTAAGATTTTTGAGCTCGGTTTGGTTAGACGGTCACTCGAAGTGAAGTATCTGAACCCAAAATGAAACACCAGTGCAGAATGAATTCATTAATGAACCGATCCAACAGTGTTGGATTCCTGCTAATCCGAGAAGAGACAACTTTGTCTCTAACTGGTTTTTACTACTTGTTTGAGTAAGTGGTAGTAAACGGAATAGTCCGAGAGATGGCCTGAACTATCGATGTGCCATTCTGGGTCTCAAGCTGCCTGACTGTCCGATACTACTCAATGAGAAATACGCCGATCTATGCCTGTTCTTGGACTTATCCAAGGCTTTTGATCTGGTCAACTATGGGGTATTGTGAGATAAAATGGAAACAGGAATTGACGTTCCGCCTGACATAGTGTCAATACTTAAATTATAGTATGGGAATCAGAGGAATGTTGTGTAGTGGAGTGGCGCGAGTATTCTGAGCCTTATAGGATGGAAGCTGGGGTGAGACAAGGGGGGGTGTACTCGTCCTGACTTTTTAACTTGTAAATGAACAGGCTGATCGATTAGCTCAGTGGCACCAACATCATGCGTCACATTATTGAAATTTATTATTATTATTGACCATAGACAGAAATAGTATTATTAGAATTCATGCTGCTATTGCGCAAAGGTTACTTCAGCAAGCTGAGTGCTTCAAATTCGAGATGTAAGTATATGAAATGCATTAATAATGAAATGATAACTTTTTTTTTAACTTAGTATCCCACTCACGTTTTTGGGTTGACTGGAAGAGATCTCTTATAGAGATAAGTTCGCCCTTGCAAACTGCATCACTGTTTATTTGTTATTTTTATGTTTTGAAGTGCAATAAAGAGTTAATACAATAAATGATATGATTTGTAAAACATTTTGGTAAACTACAAATTACTAGAAACTACGAAACGAGGATACCAAAATATCAGAATTCAGTCACTATAGAAAGACTATCGCCTATTACAGGCTAGTCGATAATCTTACAACCATAATAACGCACACATACCACTCCCATAACTACTTATTACAATATCGAAACACTGAACAATAAAAAAATCTTTATGATACGGTTATCACGAGCGCGCCAAAAAGGTTTTATGTAAATATAAAACTGCCTTCATTTCTCCAGTAGATGGTACTAATCCTGGCAAACTGAGTGGTTTCAGAGAATTATGAACAGAATAATGTTAATTATTTAACATGATATTTATTTTTTATTTAATTATTGGTTCTTTGTTTTTTGATTACTCTACAATTACCTACAACAAATTTTTAACTTAATGTGCTGACACACATGGCCTATATTCGTCAAATATTTGAGCTGCATCTCATTCATTCGCCATCATATGATAGGATGCAGCCTCAGGATGCAGCAAAAATGTTTGAAAAATACGGCCATTTGTAGTGCCACTATAACAATATTAAAAGACTGTAAATACCGTATACTATGAATTAATACTATGAATTAATACTACTTATTAGACATCACTCGTAATTGCGCCTATAGTTACTATAGAGTGGTAGAACAGTCTTTAGCAGTCAGACAATATTCTAACTGTTAAAGACTGTTCACACAACTATATTACATTTTTTCCTTCATAGCAAATCTTTTAGGAGTAAAGAAAAGAAGAATGCTATTTTTGTCTCCTTATAAAGTAAGACAGGACCTTATTTTTCGTTAGTAATTTTATTTTGCCTGATTTGAATACTATGAATCGTAATAGAAGCGATTTTTAGATTCAAATCAGTCTAAAATGTAATAAAATATCATTTGGCATTTTTCCAAACATTTGTACGACTGAACGTACGTAAGGTACTGTATACAGTTTTAAGCAAATACATAATTTGCTTAAAACTGTATAAGTACCTACGTTTAGACCGGGCATAATGCATATATTAAAAAGCGTTGGTGGCGTAGTGCGTAAGAGCGTCGTCTCCCACTCGGGAGGCACTGGTTCGATCCCCGCCAACGTACCAATGTGTTTTCAAATTTTGAATTCATATGTACGACGCTTTTACGGTGAAGGAAAACATCGTGAGGAAACCTGCACACACCTATGAAGAAATTCTTAGGTTGTGTGTGAAGTCAATCAACCCGCACTTGGCCAGCGTGGTTGACTAAGGCCTAATCGCCCCTAATGTGGAGTAGGCTGAGCTGAGCCCCTGAGCTGAGCTGAGCCCCTGAGCTGTTGATGATGATGATGAATGCATATTAATTTTAACTTTTTCTACAATCGACTGTCATCCTGAATTATTTGGTTATAAAGTGCGAAATCGATTGAAAAGAGAAAGAAAGATTTTTTTTATTTTAACAGACATGAGACACTGGGTACAACATTGTAAATTATTATGGCAAAAAATAATAAAAAAACAACAAATAGCAATATTAGTACCTACTTAGGTGGCACAAAAAATGCTGTTAGTCCTTGGTTAGTCCGCAAACAATAGACCTAGTACTCTCTGGCTTTATCATAAGATCTGTTTCTAATTTAGATTTTAACTAAAATTCATAAGAATTTTTTATGGTGATAATAAAAGCCTTTCCCCCAACGCCAATAAAATATCAGGCAAGACTATATTAAAATGTACCTACTTCAGGAAAAATTTCCACAAAGTACTTCAAAGTTAAAAGCTGCCATCACATAATTGAACCGCGTTAACCCAGTCACTATCCACTGCCAAATATACAAAGAAACAACAGAACGTCGCGAAATTATACCCGAAAAGAATAAAAGATAGGGAACGTTCAAATAAAGGGAGGCGCGCCAATATTTCCCCGCTATCGTTTCAAAACTGTCAGGAGTGAACACTGCGAGCAATTCTTTCACACCAATATTTATAGACGTAGGTATCACTACCCTTGCATTGATCAGAAACCTTTCGAAGGCAATCGAGAAGTATTCCGGGCAAAAATCGCGACTCTCCCCCTAACATTGTAGAACCTTTCAAATCTTAAACGAAAATTTGGATATGAACCTCTATTTCGAAGAAGAAGAGTCGATTTTCCAGTGGTTTGGTTGTGGGGCGATCGTGTAATGCGGCTTCCTTATAAATGTAAAACATCGTTTTGTACGAGGCCAGAAAGGGACAGTGCGAGTGAGCTAGACAGGTGGGTGTTTTCTTGGGGAGGGATGGGGGGTGGTATTCTTTCATTTGTTGCGGCAGGGGTTACCAAATTTTTGTTTTGATAACAGGATATTAAGTTGATGCTAGAGAATCTTGAAAAATAGATTACATTGTTAAGTATAAATGAACACATAGGTTTTTTACGAGCTTAGGGGACTCATCCGCGCGCGACTCCCGTTAAAAAGTTATAGTGGTTAGCTGGGCCCACATTAGTTTAGCGATGTATGTCGAATGAGGGTTGTATAATCACAAAGTGGGCTGGAGTAAATGATCTCATTACATTACATTCACTCAAATTAAAATAAACAACAAATAAAGTAAAATTTAGTATGTATTTATTTAAGGGAGAGTCCCTCAGTACCGGCCGGCATTCAGTACAGTACCGGCCAGTAGCATTTTCTATAATCCTACAATAGATGGCGCTGATATTGGTTTTCTGCCCGTGCAAATATTTCTGTTGCGCGTAATGGATGTACGCTATGTGATTTTCGAAATTCATGTATCTTAAATATGTTTATAAATTATGCATATAATCTATAATGTGTCTTTTAATTGACTCGGAAGCATAATTTTTATAGTTAAATTTTTTTTAGCTAATAATCAAGAAGCATGTTTATGTCATTCTTACTAAAAAGGTCTTGTGGCGGTGTCGTCTTGCGTCGGGTCGTTACGTTCCCTAAAATATTATGGTTGAGCGAAGCGATGGCTGATTCTTGCGTCATGCCTGTGAACAGGTGCCGCCAACGGGGCCTGGTCATCTCATGTTTTCTTGAGATTGATGTAAACGTAGTAGGTCTTATAGTTAGTTGTTATCTTTAGATGGACAATTGTATAATACATGCAATTAATAGGATAATTTTGTCTTCTTGAATTATATTGTGTAAATAACTAATGCATTTTTGTATACCACATATTTTATTTTTATAATATTGTTAACCGGAGGATCTTAAATGTATGCTTAGCACCTAAATTGAAAGGAATGTCTGTAAGTAGGTACTTACTGACATTCCTTTCCATTTAGGTAAGTACCTATCTAAAAATAACATAAAATGGTGGTGGGTATCAAAATTTAAATTATTTAGTTTAGTTAATAATATGATTAATTGAATTATAAAGAAAAACCTTTTCACAAGGTAAATAATCCAAATGCGCGGGAGTAATAACTACCCAAAATTTACGCATGTTAAAATGTAACTTAAATTATTAATAATTATTTATTGACTTGTATTGATGTTTTGAAATCTGCTGTAAACTGTGGAGTTTCTTTCGCCATTTCTTCTCCATCTCAGCATAATAATTATTATTTCATTCCGAAATGGTGGTAGGGCTTTTGACGATTTAAAAGTACTCAACAAAGTCCATTTAAACAAAGAGCTTTTTCATTTTCAAACTCAGTACTCGTCTGTTAAAAAAACGGACTATAGTAATCTTACTCACCAACAGAAACACAATATCGCAGAAATGTAGTGTTATTTGACTGTCTTCTTTAAGATGAAAGTACAACTCCGCTGTGCTCTACCTCGACTAAAAAGCAAATGTCCCGGGAAACTCCCAGAATCGTGGTCACAGAGCATTCAGAAGGCACCGATAAGGTGTCTTACCCGCACCTTTTATTTATGACTCCATTTTAAAGCTGGGTAAGTATGTTACGCAATTTGGTCGAGTGTGATATCTCGGGACATGCTGCCGCCCGCTCCACACGATTCTCAACTGAAAATAAGAACATGTACTTTGAGATTTATATTTTGGAGAGCAACGTTTTGCTCGCAGTGACTTACCAAGGTTGTCAGCCGAGCACGTGGCCCGCTGTCATCTCGTATGATGACATTAAGGGACAGACTGACAGGAGCCAACTGGCGTAACCAATAGATTTCAATGTGTAACGGAAAAATAATCAGATATACGTATTTTGAAACATCAAACGGCCACGATCTTTTTAAGTTTATTCTATTATATATAATTCCCGTGTCACGATGTTTGTCCGGTATAAACTCCGAAACTAGCAACCTGATTTTAATTTTTTTACTTTCTCGTATACCTACCTACGTAGTATAAAGGAAGTCTTGTAATCGTCAAAAAAATCAATTTTGAGATTTTGACGGATTTACACGTTTTGGACCTCGCTGAGTCCAAAAAACCTGTTTTTGGAATTATGTATGTGCGTCTGTAAGTCTGTGTGTCTGTGCGTTAGCACGATATATATGCACACTGGAGGTCAGGCCAGGGAGGATGTTTAGTGGGTATGGAGGGAACGCCTTTACCTCGAGTCCCACATATCCCCTGCGGTTTGCACCACTCCGCAGGGACGATGCGTAAATGCATTTGACCTCCCCGACAAAAAAAAAACAAAAAAAATGTCCATGTAAGTGAAAGCTTCATTACATTAAATATACATAGAGACAGACAGCATGTGTAGCACAGGGATACAACAAGGTTTCAGCTAAGCTTATGGCTTGCTATGGAAACAAACCGCTGATTTTTAGCTTTCACTTCTGGAATGAAATAACAAAATAATCTAATCCAATGTAACCCAAAGATAATCCACAGGTCAAACACTCACACAGCACCAAAATTCGTTTATACATAAATACTAAATAATAAAATCGTTATATCCATAAAGGCAGCGAAATGCATTGCCACAGGTGACTATTGCTGAGGATGCTAAGCAAGGCAAGGCGTAGTTTCGTTACATGTGTGTGCGTGTAAGCGACGGGTGAGTCGTAGTTTTATTTTACTGGCTTCAATCTCTTCGTCACCGAACTCCGTCTTCATTTTTTTATTTGGAGGTATTTCCCGCATTTGTGAGATAAAAATACAACATACTAATTCACATTGTCATCATGTATTATGAACTCGCAAAATGTTACGAAACTATGAACCGTCTAATTGATACCAGAATCTATCCAATAAATAAAGAAATAAAAACACAATAAAAACAAGCCTACGCGGCATTAGCTGCGATATAAAAATAAGAGTAATGCTTCCACCGCATTTATACAACGTCGCGGCCACACACTGCGGTCCGCGGGACTATTCTGAGAGAGACGGACATCATCAATATCTTGGGAAATGGCACCTGTGATAGTATGTATGTATATTTTTTTTTATGTTACGAGATGGCAAACAAGCTTGCGGCCCACCTGATATTAAGTGGTCACCGCCGCCTATAGACACTTGCAATATTAAGTGTAAATCACTTAACACCGCAAGTGCGTTTGCCATCCTGGGGACTAAGATGATATGCCCTCTATGCCCAGTAATTACACTGGCTACCTTTCCCTTCAATCCGAAACACAACGTCACGGCAGAAATAAGAAAGGCGGTGGTACCTACCCAGACGACCCTACATATGGCTCTACCACCTAGTACATGTTTAATTGTGTTTTATATGGAAAAGGGGACAAATGATCATAAGGTTCACCTGCACGTAAGTGATTACCGCCGCCCATGGACATCACCCGGCCTAGCATGATCAGCTTATACAACACATGATTGCAGTTTCGATAAAATTTCAAGATTGCGGTTATATCTAATGATTTTTGACAATTCAAAGCGATAAATGGTTATATCATATCGTGTTTCGGTGGTCATGCTAGGCTGGGGGCTTTGACAAGCGGCAATCTTTTCATAACGAAACAATATCGAAATTCGTAATCATAGGCCCATATTACAGAATGACACTCTGAGTGTCATTCTGTAATACGGGCCTATGAGTCACACATGTCTTGAGAATCGTCAGTCACTTTCTATCACGCACAAAGTGATAGAGACGTAGGACGCTCAAGTCGGCGTTCATTCTTGAAACTTATTGTATAATACGAACATTAGACCATATTGATTGGTTATCTATAGCGTCTTAGCTTGCACTACCAACTTACTTAGAGCTAAGATTGGTCCCGTGATTTAACGACGGCTTAAGTCAATCTCACAGATTTTATTCTTAACGAACTTCGCTATCGTTTTGTTACTTTGTCTACGGGCCCTGCAACGCCAGAGGCATCGCAAATCCGTTGCCAGTCTCTAAGGAAATACGCTCTTTTTGAAGATTTGAAATCGTATTGGTTTAGAAAATAAAAACGCACGTTTGTGGACGAACAGGCATAAAGACAACCAGTATTAGAAAATATGTGTATTATAAATTGTTGTCTATGTAATTAACTTTTATTTATTTGATTATATATTTTTTTATTCTTGACGGAAGGTAAGTGACGATAAAGCCGAAGATAGAATCAAGCTTCACCTCGAACCCTCAACCACAGATAGACTGGATATTCCATCATAAATTCTCAGAACACAATAATGCTGTTAACATTATTATTATGAACCAAAAAAAGAAATTCGTGCTGTTATTTGATGAAAGAAATAGGTCTACTGCTATTATTCTATTAATATCCTCCATCAATCCTCGTGTACTGTCGATCATAAATACTTTACACATCAAATATTTCAATACAGAGCTGGATCCTATATAAATTTCGAGGGAAATCCCTTCAACCACATCGTCGCTAAAACAATGCATCCCAATATCCAAATCATTGGTACGCTTCCGCAAACCACATGAAAACTCCCGCCCACCGGCCAATAAATTGACAAAAAAGCACTGTTTTGGCAGGCAATAACTCACAAAACTAAGTCTGGTACAGAATAAGCCTTTCGAATTGTGAAACATGGCGTGAGTGATTCACGTGTGCTCAGATTTACTGCGTCCGCTCGCTGTGATTTACTCGCGCCCTCGTCGATAACTAATTAATATCTGGCTCTTCACTGTCACTTGGTTGTCAGGGTATGTACTCGAGGATATTTCACTCATCTGTCTAAATTCAGCAGTGATTTTTACATCATAAGGCGAGGAGGAAATATCATTTTCATCCTAACTGAAATCCCAAGTGCAAGCAAAAGGCCCGTATTACAGAACGACACTCAGAAATCAATCAAGTCTTAAGAATCGTTTGTCACTTTCTATCAAGCACAAAGTGGTAGAGACGTACGATGCTCAAGTCAGCGTTTGTTCTTGAAACTCCTCCTATAATACGTGCCTAAGTCCCGTCTCCGTATTGCGGCAACAGACCACTTGCAACTAGCTGTTAACATATAACTTAAAGACACTTCGTAGACAGCAAATCTATACATGATTGACATCAGTTTTCGGTTGCTCCGCTTGAGGACAGATTCTGTTTCAAATTGACGCAACTAGCATCTGTTTGTACTAATTATATCAAGGAGTTTCTCCCGAGTTCTTGTCGTAAAAAAACGTGTTGAGAGACTCCATTTTTAACCTCAATCAACCGAACAATTATTTTTGTTACTTTAGTTACATTTTCACTTGACATTGGCAAAATGCGTACGCTTAATGCGACGCGAGGCCATTAATTCAGAATAGAATAGAATTATATCAAGTGATTCATTTGAATCACTTGATATAATTCTGAAGATTCTCAAGATTTGAATAGTTTATTAAAGAATCGAGTAAACTAGGCCTTTTTGTTGCTACAACCTTTAACAAAAACTTTAACACTCTGTCTACGTTTAGGGAGCTTATTATCTCTAAGCTCAGACCAATGATTATAATCATTGGTCTAAGCTTATTATAATAGTTTACCGTGCTACGCCGTTTGCCTATGAAAGTTTCGCCGAAAAATGAATTGTCAGTTTTACCAATACCTCCTCTTTCAATTTTTCACCATGGTCTAATGATGTCTTACCATTAGAAGATGTTGCTGGCAACATTTAGATTTATAGTTTTTGGTAAAACAATTGTAATAATGGCAATCTCTGTCCTCTCTTCCGCCCGATCTTGAGCATGTGCAACATCTTATATAAAGTGAGATACAATTTGTGAGTTTAATAAATCCCATAAATCAGTACAAGTGACATTTTATTTAGAAGAATACAGTCCACTTCATCGAGGATCCCAACAGAAGACATGAAAGGTAATACAGTCCTCAATAAGTGAAAAAAAAAAAGAATCAACAAAAAAAGATTAAATCATCTCCAATATTATAATGCCATTTTTTGTGCACCGTAATACTTAGTTAAGTACATAAAAAGTCCTTGAAAGAACTACTTATAATTTCTTGCCAAAACTTGTAAAAGCAAAACCCTTTTGATTAGCACTGTATTTTATGCCCGTTAATTTATTCCCATTCTAATAAACTCTCGACTTCATAAAACAATTTTAAAGTGTCTTAAAACATTAATTTTATAATCACCTGTTAAATAATCGTCTCGAATATCCGAAATTTCAAGAACACAACGATTTGATGTTTTGATACATTCGAAACAAATTTTTATTGTGATTGTTAAACTTCACTCAATAAATATTGGAGACGCAGTAAAACACAAAGCTGTATATTAAGAGAGTAGTAAAATAAGATTAGGACAAATGCAATAAAGACATACAATAAAACCGATTGATCCAAGGGTGAAGAACAAACCAACGTAAACACAAATCATGAAGACATCTGATCCCTAAAATCTGGTGATTATCCCATTATTTTTAAATTCAAACAATGGACCGGAGATGTATCTAACTTTCTAATAAGATTAAAATAGAAATCTTGGATACCCTAGAAAGTAAAGGTTAGAATGACAACACGAAGAGTTCATAAAATGTTTGTACGGGAGCCTGTACATAGAATGATGAAGATAAAGGAAAAACTGGGAAAATGTTAAAAATAGTATATTGCAAAACTGAATGAACTTAATGTAATGTGAGAACGCGCGATGCTCTTGATGACCGAATGCGAACTGAGTTAAAGAAATTAAATTAATTTAAGAAATGGCAAGAGGTTGGCAGTTTTTTTTTTTATTCCGGGAGCAGCCTGAGAACGCTTAGACAAGCGGCGAATCTAATGCTTTACGAAAAGAATATACATAAAATAAATTAATATGAAACACACTATCCTACCATATTATCATGATCCTTACATTAAGAGTAGAAGATCAAAAAAAGGAAAAGTAATGAAAATGCCGAGAACCAATTCTGTATTCGCTAAAATAAAATTTAATTTTTGTGCAACCTTTCTGTAGAATATAGTAAATAAGTAACTTGATATGTAAACATCCAGTGAGATGAGAGTTCAAAGCTCACTTCATAAAAAAGCTTCCTTCTTTCAACCCCGTAAAACACCAATAAATTTAAAGTAGATACCATCTTGTCTACAAAATCTCAAAATAATTGACACTTTTAATTAAGCTGTTATAGCACAACTGCTTATCGCATAATTGGCAAATTATCTTACACATGTTAATTATATCGAAAACCGCAACAGAAACCATTACCCCAATCAATAATCAGCAATCTAGAGCTGTACCGGCATAAAACAGCGTTATTGCCATATTTATTAAAATTAATAACTTGAGCCATAAAGTGCAGTAAATGGTAATACCATTTATAGACACAATAAAGGTGTAAATGTCTGACTGACACATATCCTACCTGGCTTATAGGATTTGGGTCTGTAAACTTAGGGTTCCTTGAAATCTAGACTAAATATTCGCTTTTGTGATAATCATACTTACAAAAAAAACTTTTGTATAGCGGGAGGTGCACGTACACAATCGAATTGCTAACTAATCTCTCGTTATTTGTGTTTTAAACAGTCTCCATGTTCTAGTGGTTCGTTCACCGCAATTAGATCTAGAGGTCCCGGGTTCGATCCCCAGGGTAGTACTATATTATATAATTACTATATAATTTGTACTCTATTTAGTTGGTAGTAGGACTTTTTTCAAGTCCGCCTGTTACTATCATCCTAAAGTACCTACTATTAATATTTTTTTCGCCGCATTGTTGTTACATACACATGTCTATGTGACCCCATACACACATAGACATTGCTCACAGAGCGATAAGTCCACTATCTGGGAAGACCCAGTCTACGATCGAAAAATGGCCGCGGGCTCAGATTTGAACCATTTTTCAAATAATTATTAAAAATATCTGAGTGCTTTTTACAATATTATAATATCGTTGTTTTGTCTAGCATTATATTTATTTTAATATGTAAGTATTTTAAATGAGTTTAATATCAAATACATTGTAATACCAAGAAATGGTCGAAAAATGGTGTGCAAATTTTGACGAACAGTGCAAGTTAATTAAAAGCTTGTAAAAACGGTTCTTAAAGATTTAAGCACTGCTTAATTGCCCATAGACCACGCCTTGTTGTGATATTGTCCGTTGCTAACATCAATTGCACGGCTGCTTTATAGATACGATCATACTCGTAATCCCAAGAGAGGTTGAGCAAATCCTTTCGTAACATTTTGTTACACCTAAATCCACATCGCCATGTGATACCGACAGTATAGAATAGCATCACCCCATATCCTCCAATCGGTGTCGTAGACGGCGACTAATGGATCAGCAAACGAGTATTGATCACCTTATACTCCTTCCACCAATCCGCATTGGGCAAGCTTACAAGGAGAGGCATTGTGTCAAAGTATGGGCCACGCAGTTCCTTCAAATAGCGACAGATTGCCAGCCTGTCACCTACATAAAAAGTGCACCAAACCCAAAAAGGAATAACTCTTCAGTAAACAAACAAACCAAAGTAAAAAACCATAAAGATGCCACCCCAGAATCATCTCGGCAGTCCGGGTAGCTTTATACATTTACAGTTTTCACCCGACTTCGCGGAGTCAAGCCGAGGACCTTCACACCAAAATGATGGAAAACATTGCAAAGAAATAGAACATCTTGAATGTTCTGGAGCCGCCTCTCAAGCGCACGGCGAATTCAACCCTCTCAGGGTTAATCACAGAATAGGCGATATATTGCATGACCCTTATAAAAAAGGATACAAGCGATGGCCTACCGACGAAACAAAGACTCCACGTCCCCGTAAAATAACAATAATAATAACACCTAAGCGAGATAGACTAAAACCACACAACATAAATAAAACACGTAATCTGTTTGTATATTTTCACATATTGCGAATATATAAAACACAACAAACATATATGCATTTGGATATAAGTTAGCTAACTCACCTTTGCAAGGCCCACCGGCCACTGAGACATTATGCAATACACAAAGTAGGCAAATAAAAGTTATTCTGATCCTGATTCGCGAAGCCAAAAAGGAGGGTTTATAAGTTTAGCAGTCTATATAAATGTACCTATGTATGTTTGCATTTACGTATATTTCTCCCTAGTGCCAAAACTATTCATCCGATTTTCAGACGAATAAGGTGTCAATCAATTCGTTATTATGATCCTAGGCTACATTTTACCCGATTTTAACAAAAGGAGGAATCGATTTTACCTTGTAAACCCCGATTTTGACCGATCTCATTCCTTTTTTCCGTAGTCGAGTTACAGTGTTTTGCACTTTTTGCTTGTTCTAATTATGATGAAAAGTTAATCAATGAATTGTGCAAATTTGACCTCTATCGCTCTAATCTTAGAAAATACTTCGCGACAACTCGCGAATTGACCCTTAGACATTTGTAATAAAACGATTCATTGCCTTTTATTTTTAATTAAGCGAAGTAATTGGAATACCTCGAATACTTCATCAAGGAATTACTAATAAACTGAATTGAGATTTTAGATCTATTAGAACTCGAAGCCGTTTCACAGGTTGGTGATGAAGTTGTTTAGTTTTAATTAACTTTTATTAGATAAATGCTACTTGTATTTACTATCTACATTTATATATTTTGTGTGATGATAAAAATAATTTATTGTTCACGAGCGAAAATGTGAAATATCTTTTTATTTCAGGCAACGTACAGTTTTTACATACATCGATCACGCTCGCAATCCTATAAGAAGTTGAGCAGAGCCTTAGGTACCTAACATCTAACGTTACACAATAAAGCCACATCTGGCTGTATAAGCCATGCAGTGCCTCCAAACAGTGACAGGTTTCCAGCCTGTCGCCTACATAAAAGGGGCAGGAGTTCTTGTTGTAAAAACACGTATTGTGGGACTCCATTTTTTATTCAATCTACCGTACAATTTATTCTAGAATATTTTTGGCTAAATGCTTAATGCGGAACCATAATTAGGATCAAAATTTAAAGGGGCACCAAACCCAAAAAGTAACAATCTTTAATAAACAATCTAAAGCACTGGTATTCTGATATAACCCAAATGAGGAGGATAAAAAGAAAAACGAAATACTACATTATGTAAAATTGGCCGAGTAAATATATGACGCGAGTATATAATTATATTAATATTAATTACGTACATATTCTGTACTCAATAAAACCACGTAAATGTTTAATAAAAGTAATTGCTCTATAAAAAATACAATAATAATAACCTCGCATCCTCCAAATATCTTTTGTGTCGCATGATGTAACGGCGTAGTGTCAGGTAGACGTCCTCTAAAGCGCCAAAAGACAACACCTTTGGGCCAGAAGACTTCCTTTAGGAACGTCTGAAGTCGTTCTATCGACACGCTCACCGCAAATGAGTTAAAATTAACTCGGTGTCGAGACTCCAATGAGGGGCCTTATCGCAAAGAGCGCAAATCTTAGAATGGGTAGGATTTAAACCCATTATAAAGGTTATTTAGTAACACAAGATCTATCCAGTACCGGAAATCAGCTATACAGGCTTAAGGATCTATCAAGGCTCGCCTTCTAAATTTTTATACCACATTGGCAAGCAACGGACGGTCCAACTGATCGTGCGGTCACCGCAGCTTGGACAATTGCAATACCAGGGGTATCGAACGAGCGTTGCCGACCTAGCAAGAACTTTTTCACGTCTCTTTTGAGGAGCCCCAAGTTGTAGTCCTTTGGGAAAACCTCGACAGCTTCATTCCACAACCGAAGTGTAAGCGGAATAAAACATTGTTCTGAAACACGTGGCCAACTCAGTTTCAGTGTATGAGATGAGTTTTCGTTGGAGAGTGCGTGACTTAATCAATAACACTACAATGGCAATCTGCAGTCAATACGATACCAAGTACCGATGTTAGAAGATACCAAGAGTTTTAGACAAGTAGCAATCATTTTATAACGATAATATAACAATATTCGTCAGCATAGGCCATGTTACTTCTTCTTAGCTTTCACTACCAACTAACTTAGAGCTACGTGATTTAACAATGGCTTAAATCAGTTCCATTTTGTTCTTATCGAACTTCGTCATAATTTTAATTTCCTACTTTGTCTAAGTCCGCTGTAGGTACAAGGTTAACCACTCGAAGACTTATTCCCGAATGAATAGGACATAGTCCAAGGAATTGCGAAACTTAAGTGGCAGTGGACAGGGCACTTTGTTAGGAGGACTGACGGCTGTTGGGGTGGAAAGGTCCTCGAGTGGCGGCCGCGTACCCCCCACAAGGTGGACCGACGATCTGGTGAAGGTCGTTTGAAGCCAGCACCAGCATCTCTAGATAAGCTGCGAAAGATAACAAAGCAATGTGCGAATTGCGATATGTTATCGTTATGAAATGATTGCCAAGCCCGCTTCAGGTTTAGACAAGTGCCTAGCCTCATTATAACAGCCTTTACAATTTGGCCCACTGCTGGGACACAAGGCCTCTCCTTGTCATCGAAGGGGTTTAGGCAGTAAGCCACTACGCTTGCCCAATGCGGATTGGTGGACGGAGTAAAAGGTGATCAATACCCCTCTTGCAGATCCATTAGTCGCCTTCTACGACACCCATTGGAGGATGTGGGGTGATGCTATTCTACTCTGCCGGCATCACATGGCTATTGTGTGTGCCTAAGTGCCTAGCCTGGACTCAGGCTTTTGACAAGTCGACATTTGTTGACTCTAACGTGACTTGTTTACAAGTGCTATCGTCCAACAACACTCAAATATTGAGCCAACTACACCAAGTACTTCACAACATAACACTGTTTACATCGTTCCATCAAGCCAGCTCAATTGTCTTCCTGCAGCGGGACTTAGCAATAAAACCGAGTCAGGGCGACTCGCCCGCCGAAGGCCGGCGATAAACCACAAGGTAGACATTAAAACATTTTAAAACGCAATAAATAACACAATTTAACGAGGAGACATGAGTCGCCATTAATCATGAGCTCACTTTAATGCTACTTTTTATAACATGTAAATGAGTACTGTGGACGACAGCTCAAAGGTGACATCTGGTGAGTTGAACGTACCACGGATATTATTTTTATTTGGTAAATATGATTTACAATCTTGGAAGAATGTAGAAAATTGTGAAAACATAGCAATAGAAAAAATAGGCACTAGCACGGATATCAATCCTGGCGACTGTTCTTCCGCTGCGCTAGACTGGGCTGTGAGACTATTGTGAACATGCCCTTGCCAGCCTATCGTTTGTTATTATGTCAGAAGCTGACGAATGCCTAAATATGTAAGGAATTACCTTCGACCGGACTGCTAAGATGATTTAGAGTCTAACATCTGCCTTGGAAGTTCGGTGGCGTAGTGCGTAATTAAGAGCGTTGTCTCCCACCCGGAGGCACCGACTCGAACCCCGCCACGTACCAATGTGTTTTTAAATTTTGAATTCATAATGTATGTTTAATCGACGCTTTAACGGTGAAGGAAAACTTTGTGAGGAAACCTGCACACCTGTGAAGTCGACCAACCCGCTCTTGGCCAGCGTGACTAATGCCTAATCGCCCCCAATGTGGGGTAGGCTCGAGCCCCTCGGTGGGGACTTTATATGAACTGTTAATGATGATGATGATGATCTGTCCTGGTTGTTTCTCAAGGTTTGTTACTTTTTTGGGTTTGATGCCCCCATTTATATAGGCGATAAGTCTCTATTTTGAGGCAGTGCATAGCTTATACTGCCGGCTGTAGTTATAAAATGGTCAAGAAAATTATTACTCCACCTGATGGTAACCTGAAATGGAGTCCAAATGATAAACCACCGCGCTAGCCACCCTTGCCTTGCTGACCTGCAAGGCACCTTGCAGGTTCTTCACGCCTCTTTTGAATGACCCAGGATTGTGCTGTCAGTGAATTCCATTTTTTCATTGGGCGACGTTGAAACGATAGTCAAATTCCTTAGTTCGCGTTGTTGAAGTGGTGGCCACAGTTTGTCGGGGTCACCGTAAACCAGCAGGCGTAGTCCTTAAAAGCAAGGGAGTTGGTGGTATTAGGAAAAACGGCTACTCAGAGCACTAGCTACTCGTTGTCAAGTCAATAATTGATTTAAATTTCGACAGTGGTTGAGAAATTTATTTGCTCGGACATACCACGATTGTCATTGTACATCTAGTTGACTATCGTTAATTGATCGTTATAGACAAGTTACTAGCTAAATTAAAGACGTATTGATTCTCAGCATCATATATACAACCCAACTCCTTGAAACTGTTAACCTTCACCTTATTTTTAAGTAGTAAAACCACTAATTTATTTTATATAGTCAGAGTAATTATCACTTTGTGTGTGAGCTAATGAATTTACAATGCACTATAAGACAACACTATAACGGTCATCGAAATACATCGACCTTTTCACTTGGAAAGATTTAATAATATACACGAATCATAAAAACACATAAATAAACAGATAACACACAAACAATCACGCCATATTTTTTCACTCTTTGTTAATAAAGACTGGTTGAAATTTCGATATTTATTTACAGTCAATGATATTACATTAAATAAGTTAGCAGTACATTTTTGTATTATTTGTATGATGTGGCTGGGTTCGACACATCTTCAGCGAAAAGGGAAGAGCTAGGTGTTTGCCAGGGGACCGCGGCCTGACTGTACATTGTTGGAAGTTTTTTTTTTGAATTCTATTGCAGATTGTCTCTGATGACATTTTCTGCGTCACCGGGTTTTTAAGAAGGCGAAGACCTTGGGGGGCCCTCAAGCCTGTAGGTCGAACGTTCCTAGGGGATTACTGGGCGACCGAGCATCTCCCCCGTGGGGAGTCTCTCGACCGCCTAGCGTCCCTAGGGCGTCCGTGTCGGTAGGGAGCGACATGCCCGAGGGTGCCTCTAAAGGCTCGGACCTCGGCTCGGGCACATCGTGTCGTGGTGGAGGCGGGGAAAAGCGCCCCGGTACATGTCTGTACCGGGTATAGCGCGTCGTATGTAGACCGGGTCTTCGCACCCTTGTTCGACGAGTGCGGTGTATAACAAAAGTGTGCTTGCTTGAGTGTGTAGTGTTTAACTGAGAGTTACTCGAACGGATCGGTTGTTGGAAGTTGTATAATATACTGATGTAGTGCGATTGTTCGTTGATGTGCGATTTAGGCTTGCATTACGTATTGTGACATCTCTGTGTCGTATCTTGGCTCCGTGTTTACATTTGTACTGTTCGCTGACCAACCGTTTCTCGGTTACTCGATATTAACTGTCTATATGGCGCTGTGACGTAGCAGCTACATATTTATATCTTTTTTTTTTCATAAGAGGGATGAGTACAAAATACTTTTTAGGACTAGGTGGTAGACCCATATGTAGGGTCGTCTGGGTAGGTACCACCGCCTTACTTATTTCTGCCGTGAAGCAGTTCGCTGTGTTTCGGATTGAAGGGAAAGGTAGCCAGTGTAATTATTAGGCATGGAGGGCATATCATCTTAGTCCCCAGGGTGGCAAACGCACTTGCGGTATTAAGTGATTTACACTTAATATTGCAAGTGTCTATAGGCGGCGGTGACCACTTAACATCAGGTGGGCCGCAAGCTTGTTTGCCATTTCGTAACATAAAAAAAAAGAAAAAATCAACAAAAAATATTTTGATGCTTTATTTTTGAAATCGAGCTTCGATACTCCTTTTTATTTCCTGTATGTAGTGACAATACTTTTTTACAGTGGTTATACTATGAAGTTTTATATTCGAAACCTGGTATGATGTTGTTCATTAACACCAACAAGTTTTAACTATTATTATCCTTTAAAGGTGATTAAATTTAATTACCTCCAAAACAACAATATCTTACATTCCGTTGTCAAAAAAAAGTTTCCTCCCAACGAGCAATAAATAATTGGAACATATAAATAAATAAATACACGAATAAATCCCTCATTATTTATGTCATTCAATGGCGATTTAATGACGTGCCTCGACAGACGGACGGACGGATTGTTAGTGTTATTAGTAATATAAAATTTGTGGTGTATTTCCTTCAGTCACATTGCACTTGATCACATGTGAAGAAGTACATTTTGACTTAACTGAATAAAACTGGAAGAGTCACCTTGTTTGTCTATCTTATTCTATTTAATTAAAACTCCTTCAACTAACTTATAAGTCGTGTGTTTTTTAATGTCTGTACCTATTCATATGTACCAGATACTTACTATACACAGTACGAAACAATAATAGCGCTTCAGACCGAGATACAATTTTTTGGTTTTATGTAGTTTTTGTGTTCGCTAGTTTAGTTTAACCTCGTTTTTTGTGTTTTTATTGTAAATTTATTATCTATAGCGCCTGTTTTTTAATTTAAAAACCGGCCAAGTGCGAGTCGGACTCGCACACCGAGGGTTCCGCCGTACAAACGTAGCGGTTTACAATTTATGATGTATTAAATCAAATTCTGAGTTCACGGGAAGTATCCTGTAGGTTTTGATTCCTTTGCGAGTGTCGGAAATTTGTCTAAGGTGTCGGTATAAACTGCTGTATCTTTTGATCGCGTTAACTTAGAAGTTTGATTTTTCCACTGTTTAAAGGGACAATAGACCTAGGTATTTGGTATAAATTTCAATTTGATACCTTTATTCGTTCGTGAGAAATAAGGTAGTAAGTTTCATTTTATTAAAATATTTTTATTATGTTATATAACTAAAAAAATGTGATTTTCGCAATTTTTCCTATATTTGCATTATATGACAATGCTTCATGCCAAATTTCAAGATTCTGAGTTTACGGGAAGTATCCTGTAGGTTTTGATTCCTTTGCGAGTGTCGGAAATTTGTTGAAAATATCGACATAATCGGCTGTATCTTTTGATTGGCTTGGTTTAGAAATTTGATATTTTCACAGCTTAAAGGGACAATAGACTTGAGTATTTAATGTGAATTTCAGCTTGATACGTCCACGCGTTCTTGAGATAAAGGGTCTTGACAGACAGACAGACAGACGGACGACAAAGTGATCCTATAAGGGTTCCGTTTTTTCCTTTTGAGGTACGGAACCCTAAAAAATGCCATTGTTAAAAACTAACCTTAAATGGGCAATGAAAAATTTGTACTTTGGTAATTACAATATTAAGTTACTCTTTCTACGTAGTTTAAAATGTCAGGTCTGAATTATTATGCTTCGTTTGTACTTGTACACGTAAGCGGGAACTTAAGAGGGTAATCCAAGATCAACATTATCCTGGTGCAGGCAGAATCATAAAGAACCCTTTATAAATGGAAATACAGAGAAAAGAGGCGATAATATTAATGGACTTGACAATACCAGCTTAGTGCCAAAGGATAAGTTTCTGCTCTTTCTTCTTTTTCAAGAAAAACTCGACGCCGTGTTCCTTGAGAAGAAAAATAATTAATGACCGAGTTACTATTGACTGCCACCGTCGATAAGTTAGAATTCAACTTCAGGACAGTTTAGCAATAATAATTAATCGCATAAAATATGGTACAGACGACGGTAGATCAAGCTACTTCAAGCAGTCCAATTTTTTCTACTCTATGATCGTGGACTAAGATTGAAAATTTACTGAAGAAATCTGACAGTTTAGGGTAGCCTAATCTACTGTCAGCTATACAAATACATACAAAAATGGATAAACAAGCGAGAGCGACTTTAGATACGCGTTCCAGTACAAAACTTATATAAGTTATGGTTAGGAAGGCAGAGAGAGAAGTTAGGGTAGTGAATAGTGTACTCCCCATTCACTACCCTAACTTCTCTCTCCGCTGCACCACAAGGAGACCTCCTCAACCCTACATGCAGCAGTCACAAGTCCCAGGCACTGCTTCTGGTTACCCTCTCTGCAACGCGATGGACTCGGCACCGGATACATGGAATGCTATAAGCTTTAAGTCTGGTTAAGAGTATTCGAAACAATAGGTACTAGATCTAAGAACAGAAAAAAAAATAAAGAACCCAGTGTATCAAAGACAATAATGCCATGCGGGATTATACCTCGGAATGGGTCCGTATGACGCTGAGTTGTATTTTAATCGGCCAATAACACGATATAATGTTAGTGCACGTAATATTTTGAAGAAACGAATGCTTTGAATACGCATAAAGATTGTGAATCGGCTTAAGTGAAAAATTTTACGACGGGTAGATAATATAATAAAATAAGTATTTATTTTACTAAAAATAACATGATGTGTTTTAATTTATTCATTTATTAATATTCTTTTGATGGGTAGGGTATATAGGATTATTCGCTCTCATTTTAGGCACTTTTTGCTAAGGAACTGAAACAATACTGATTGAGAAAATGCAATATATAAATGACTAAAGGTCGCCCGCGGCTGCGCTCGCGTTAATGTCGGTTATTATATAGCCTATAGCCTTCCTTGATGAATGGACTATCTAACACAAAAACATTTTTTCAATTTGAACCAGTATTTCCTGAGATTAGCGCGGTCAAACAAACAAATTCTTCCGCTTTATAATATTAAATATATACTTGTTACTGATAGATTAAGACTAATGAATCATTTCACCTGAGAGACGCCCAACTGTTAGCCATAGGCCTCCCCCAAGGATCTCTAAGACGGTCGGTTCTGCGCTGCTCGCATCCAGCGGCTTCCCGCGACCTTAACCAGGTCTTCGGTCCGCCGTGTAGGGGGCGCCTACCAACGCTGCATCTCCAGGACCTTCCCGCTCCCATAGCAGTCCTCTTCACAATAAAACTATTTTTTTATGTTATTTGGTTGTCAGACAAGCATACTGCCTGCCTGGTGGTAAGCTGCTAGCATAGTCTATGGATGCTTGTGACACTCGCGCGCCAACCCTAATCCCGTTCCCTACTCCATGCAGCTCTGGCGACTTTATTCACCAACAGAAACACAACATCACGAAAATGTAGTGTTATTTGACCATAGTCTTCGGTAAGGTGGAGGTACTACCCCCGTTCGGGTTGCTCCAGATCCGAGCGGCTACTCCGCTGTGAAACCTCAACTAAACATTTAAATTTGGAAATAACATTTCTTATTGACTTTGCATTATCCAAGCATGCATTAACTAGGAGGGTTGGAGTCCGGCATGCGGCCATTCGTATAAATTTAATTCCAAATCCTATATCAGTCAAGACGACAGCACCGACCCCAAATAAATAGGGAGCAAGGTAGGAAAAAGAGAGTGACTTTACATTATCTTTTCTTTTTCTGAGTACACAATAAGGTCCTCGCTTTCAACGCTGTTGGTCATCTGCCGGCAATAGCAATACCGCTATTTAATTTGTTAAAGCTTTTCTATAACAGTACATACAGATTTTTATAATCGTGCAAATTGAAGACAAAAATATAGACAGCTTAGAATATACATAAGCTAAAGCTATAGAGCGCCCATTATGCAATGTTCCATAGATACTGATATACATACAGATTGGTTGAATATTGATTTGCCATGACTGGTGAACTATGCGTAAATGTAACTTATTAATAACAGTAACAATTAAGTTACCAAGTGTAATGTGGGTTTTAGGTTTTAGCAGATCAATAAAATACAGGTATTTTTTTTTTGGTTGCTATTCATACTCGCAAGCGCCCGCTCTATAACTATAGCTTATGTATATTCTAAGGTAGACTGATATAATCGTATGGTGCCAAGTCGGGAGCGCTCGAGAACTTCACAATCGTCATTTGACGAAAGTTTTTTTGAAGACATGGATTTTAATGAAATTATATATGTATTATTTCTTTTTAATTATTAGTTCTACTCTTAATAGAACTTAATACTCGCATTATTAAAACTCATTCATAAGGTATAGTTTACGTCCGGTTCCAAAAAAGAATAGATATAATAAGATCTAACCGCCTTCACAGCACTAATAAATCTTTCACTAATAACTGCATTTTGTTACAAAGTTTGGTGTTTTAAACCAACTTATTTTTGTAATTGTTCTCAACTGTATTACTTTAGGAATAGAAACTATTTTTCAAGTTGTTGGAGTAAGAAAGATTGTCTTTTATAATCTGGTATTATAACAAGAATGACCCATATAACCGGTAGCTAAAAAGTATTAACTTGGGTTTTGTGGAAGAGGCTTTGATTGAAGGATTGAGTCTTATGTAGTACTTCTTAAGGAATATTTTTCCATTATTATAATCAAAATAAAGGCTTCAAAATCTAAAATCTTTCTTGTAAATGTGTTAAAAGGAGCAGGATTTCATTAACACTTTATATCATTCGGGAACAGATTATTAAAATAAATACTCGTAGATCTCGCGCCAAACTACTTGTTTGCTCTGAACTCGAGGCGATTCTGAACAGTGTGAAATTGAACCTTGTTGGTAGGTGGTACTGCTGTGCGAACGAGGCGGAAACAACTTCAGAGCGAACTATCAGTTTGGCGCAAGCTGTATCATATGTTTGATTGTGTAACAAACAAAAGCCAAATAGGTCAGTGGAAATCTTTTACGCCGGTTTTATAGTATTCTTTGCTTTCAAATTCACCCGATGTTAAGTGATGGTTCAACTCCATCTCTCAACAGGAAAGTCCGTCACTCTTCTAGTAACATGCGTTCCGTCTTATAACGTGTCCAGTCCATGCCAACCTAAACGATTCCCTTTTAGTTTCCCTGGCCTATTTTTTGTCTTCTTATTCTGCTTCTTTGAAGTTAATGGCGTTCGTGACACTTAATGATTACGCATTTTGCAAATGACAAGTGAAAATGTACAAATTAAACAAGTACGGTAGATTGAGTTAAAAAATGGAGTCTCCCAACACGTTACCATCCATGTTATTACAACAAGACGAGGAGAAACCCATTTTTTGTCTATGACAGGGAAATGTTTGGCCTTTATGTCACATGAGGTTAAGTGACAAGGCCGGGTAGAAGCAAGTTTCACGCAGAATCCTCAAACACAGGAACTGGCTAGCTTAACACGGTTGGAATACTATAATGCTGTCTACACTGTTGTTATGATTGGCTCTTATTTTTCCGTTAGGGCTTGCCTTGCCATATTCACCATACTAACGATGACGTTACTTAAGTTGGGTGTAATATTTTTGTTAGATACTGTAATGTTGGTGTTAGTGACTTGTGTTCTGTTTTTTTGGTACACTATCTGTCATCCGATCTGTGGTACCGATTCATCGGATTCCCTTGGCGTAAATGTTAGGTTTTAACAATATGCCGTGATATTGTTTTTAATTTTAGTTTGGCGAGTTTAGTATGATTGAATTTGATACCAAATTCAATATAAAACCGAAAAACATGGAAAATGTTCCTGTCATGGATAAGTGCTGAGACGGGACTTGAACCCGCGACCTTTCGCTATCCGGGCGACTGCTCTTCCAACTGAGCTACACAGGACTGTTTGACCACGATGAACTTAGCCATGTCTTTCTTTTTTTTTTGGTCGCGGGTTAAAGTCCAGTCTCAGCACTTATCCATGACAGGAAATTTTTCCATGTTTTTCAGTTTTCTATTTAATTTGGTATCAATTTCAATCATAAATATGCCGTGATATTTTGCAGCGCCGCGCGACCCCATCGTCGGCGACGTAGAGGTGAGCGGTGAACCATCTTGAGTATCTCCAATTACGTTGCGTCATTGAGCGCGTTTTACCCACTATACTACCGGGAGTGTTCTGAGGAGCTTTTTCACCGCTTTTTTGGGGGGTAAAGCTGAGCGCGTCCGTGGGCTTTAGCTCTAGATACCCACACGTGCCCCCTGGGTAGCGCCAAATGTTCAGCACTCTACCGGTGGTAGGTTTCAACCGTGGCTGGTAACCACCCTCTAGGCTAAACCTAGCCGCCAAGCGACTTTCGTCGTGTTCCGGCTTGAAGCCTGGTGTTGCCGTTCTGGGAGGGGAGTCCGAGCAGTTGCGCTGTATAGTTGGCCGGTTTCGGTGCTGCGTGATTGCTGCGCTGGGTGACTGATCGCGGAGGGTAGCGGGATCCTAAGCACGGTTTTTCCGCTGGCCGACCGCAGGTAGTAGGGGGCCCAATTAGTAGGTTAGCCACCTATGAAAGGCTGCCCCGCCAACTCGCGAAAAATCCCAGGGTGCGCCATCGTGCCGGTTGGCGACCGGATGCGAGGGCCCGATGGACACCTTTGGGGGGGTTAGGGCGTCCCCGCGCGCTCCAGCTCAGTCACCCGTCAGTGTGGCGTCACAGCTGCATCGCTTGGCAGCAGCTTACCAGCGTCTCGCTCATCTGTCCCCTTCCTGCTTGTTCACTCTGTTCCCATAGCCTAATGAAAACAAAGAAAAAGAAACTGGTGAAACAGCGGATGCACTCCCTCGCACTAAAAGTGCACCTCGCTAACATCCGAGGTTTGCACTCAAATATCGATAGTGTCCATTACCATCTTGAGACTGATAAACCACATCTGCTGTTCCTCACGGAGACGCAAATCCGATGTCCGGCTGACGCAGCTTATTTATCTTACCCAGGCTACACCCTGGAGCACAATTTTAAATCACGCGCTGGTACCTGCGTGTATGCTCGTGATGACATCTGCTACCGGCGTCTCCGTAACCTTGAGGATTCCAGTTTCTCTGCAGTCTGGGTTCTGGTGGACACAGGTATGGAGCAAATACTCTATGCCAGTGTTTACCGGTCGCACACCGATAACATGGAGACAACCAGGTTTTTTCGTTAGTCGTTCTGGGGGACTTTAACGCACACCACCATGAGTGGTTGTTCCCGTTCCAGAACACCGACCATGCCGGGAGATTGGCGCATACATTTGCTATGTCGCTAGGTCTCTCCCAGCTGGTAAAGGGCGCTACCCGGATACCCGACATTGATGGCCACACACCTAATTGCCTGGACCTTCTGTTGACAACGGACCCGGACCGATACCAGGTGACAATTTCGTCACCACTGGGGAGTTCCGACCACTGTCTGGTAAAGTCCGTGTCTGTTTACTCTCCATCCGACCCTGATCCTATCGGAGCTAGGCGTGTTTGGCGATACAGTTCAGCAGACTGGGATGAAATGCGGCACTTCTTTGCATCTTATCCTCGGCTTCGCACGTGCTTTTCCTCGGATGACCCGACCTGCTGCGCGGATGCTATCACTGACGTGGTGCGTCAGGCTATGGAATACTTTATTCCGTATTCTGACGTATCGCACCAGTTTAGCGCCCGCCCTTGGTTTAATGCGGAATGTGCCAGAGCCGAGGTGCTCAAGCATTCTGCTTACCGATCCTGGGCGGATGCTCGAGCCCGCAAGGCACAGAATATTCGGACTCTG
Organism: Elophila nymphaeata; assembly: GCA_955850985.1. Taxonomy (NCBI): domain Eukaryota; kingdom Metazoa; phylum Arthropoda; class Insecta; order Lepidoptera; family Crambidae; genus Elophila; species Elophila nymphaeata. Next base: position 16,697,042 of record OY039087.1, read on the forward strand.
AAGAAGGCCTATAACAGTGCAGCCAAGTCCTGCAAAGGTGTTCTTCGTAAGGCCCGCTTTGACCACATTGGCCGTATTGGAGCTAGATTGGCCTCCTTTCCATCTGGGAGCAAAGCCTTCCGGTCCCTAGCCAAGTCAGTTGAGGCCAATTTTTGCCAGTCGTCGCTGCCGCCTTTAATAAAACCTGACGGATCACTAGCTCACACCGCTAAAGATAAAGCAAATTTGTTAGCTTCTAACTTCGCGAACAACTCACAACTGGATTCTGCTGGCGTATATCCACCTAAGCTCCCTCTGTGTTCTTCTGCAATGTCGGAAGTTCACATCCACCAGAAAGACGTGCTCAAAACTCTTTGCGCTCTAGATGTGAATAAAGCTGGTGGACCCGATGGCATTCCAGCTATTGTCCTGCGGAATTGTGCACCTGAGTTGTCTCCTGTTCTGACTCGCCTTTACCGCTTGTCCCTTAAGACCGGCAAAGTTCCAAAAGCCTGGAAGATTGCCAATGTTCAACCTGTACCTAAAAAAGGTAGCCGTGCCGACCCTGCCAACTATCGACCCATAGCAATCACGTCCATACTATGTAAGATTATGGAACGTGTATTGAACAACCGTCTCCTGGCTTACCTCGAAGATAACGACCTCCTCAGTGACCGTCAATTTGGTTTCCGCCGTGGGCGATCTACTGGGGATCTTCTTGTGTATGCTACTCACTTATGGAGCGAAGCCATAGAGAAACACGGTGAAGCTCTCGCCGTCTCTCTCGATATCTCTAAGGCTTTTGACAGGGTTTGGCATGCAAGTCTCATTGGCAAGCTTCCTTCATATGGAATCGCTACCGGGCTTTGCAACTGGATTGCGGATTTTCTGGGAGGTAGATCAATTCGAGTAGTCATTAACGGCTCCTCGTCAGATCTGCTTGGCATAAATGCCGGAGTCCCCCAGGGTTCTGTTCTCTCCGCGACTCTATTCCTGCTGCATATCAATGATCTGCTCACAGCTCCCGGTATCTTTGGGTACGCAGACGACAGCACAGTCTCGGAGAGGTACTTGTCTGATGCGAAGTCTGGTGCAGATGTCCGATCACTGAGGGAGGCAATGATGAAGGGAGTGAATTCAACCCTGGAAGCTGTTTCCCTCTGGGGTGAAGCTAACTTGGTTGGATTCAATCCCTCCAAAACACAGGCTTGTCTTTTCTCGGCGAAACGGAGTCCACTCCATCTGACTCCGACTTTCCGAAATGTTTCCGTGCCGATTAACGACCATCTCGAGCTTTTGGGTATAGATATCTCCGCCAACCTAAATTTCGGTCGCTACATCGAGTCCATTGCTAAAACCGCTGCCAAAAAACTTGGCATACTTTTTAAGGTCAGACGATATTTCACATCTGAGCAGCTTCTAAGCCTATATCGAGCGCAAGTTCGCTCCTGCTTAGAGTACTGTTGTCACCTTTGGGACGGATCTGCTCGATATCAGTTAGATGCATTAGACTCGGTGGAGCACCGTGCGAAGAGACTCATCAGTAATGACGCACTCGTTGGAGAAAATCTCCAGAGCCTTGACCATCGAAGGCGTGTGGCTAGCCTCTCTGTCTTTTACCGGTTACATTTCGGAGAGTGTGCGGAAGTTTTACATAATTTGATCCCCCCTGCCCCTTTCCACCACCGGACGACCAGGCGCGGCGAGGGCTTTCACCCTTATGTTGTCGACATTCCTCCAATTCGCACGAAGCGATTTGCTTCAGCTTTCATTATGCGAACTGCTAAGGAGTGGAACTCCTTGCCGAGGTCTGTTTTCCCGGATCAGTATAATCTGGACATCTTTAAGGCTAGAGTGAACAAGCATCTTCTAGGCGAGCGTGTACCACCATAGGCCTCATCATCGCTTTCCATCAGGCGAGATTGTGGTCAAACGCCCAGCCTATTTAACATAAAAAAAAAAAAAAACCAACTCCCTTTGTATTAAGGATAACATGTGCTGACTTACATTGCCACCTCAGATCATTTATGTAAAGCTGCCACCGGCAAACTGTGGCTACTATCCATACTAACACGAACTAAGAAATTTGGCAATTGTCGTACATCATCCATTCTTGAAAATGGAATTTACTGCTAGCACACGTGTTCAATCCTTTAAATTCTGGGTTATTCAACAGAGACGTGAAGAAGCACCTTTCAGGGCAGCAAAGCGAGTACTTTGTATTTGGACACCACTTCTGCTTACTATCTAGGTCATCATCATCAACAGCTCATACAATGTCCCCGCCGAGGGGCTCGAGCCTACCCCACATTAGGGGCGATTAGGCCTTAGTCAACCACGCTGGATAAGTGCGGGTTGGTCGACTTTACACACAACCTAAGAATTTCTTCATAGGTGAGTATGCAGGTTTCCTCGCGATGTTTCCCGTCACCGTAAAAGCGTCGATTAAACGTACTAAATTTAGAGTACAAAATTTGAAAACACATTGGTACGTGGCGGGGATCGAACCAGTGCCTCCCGGGTGGGAGACGACGCTCTTACGCACTACGCCACCAAGGCTTCTTACTTCTACTATCTAGGTGGAATGGTTTAATTTGCTAGGTACACATTTTTATATTAAAAAAATAAGAAGAGTGATGATGAGTCATGTTATGGCGGGATCAGAAATACAGTAGCTTCAAGCACGTCATTTAAAAATTAATAGCATCTATAGCTGTTAGCTCCGTTCCTTTTATAAATAAAATTATTAATGGCTTCTAACATCGTTAGAAGCCGAATGACCGTTGTATATTCATTCTCACTCATGTCCCTTTTTTGTCTCTTTCACAGCTACTATTAGAGATGGATATTTGAGCATATTTTTGTAATCTGAGACTGATGGAAAGTTGAGTTCTCGTATGTTTTTTTTTTCATTTCTACAGCATGTTGAAACATTTTTTACTTTCTCGTATAGGTAAGAGTCTTTGCTGTTGGTCAAAATTAATCCAATAAAATTATGATTGCCAATCAGCAAATAGAACGATTTGACAGACTTTTAGATCTTCAATCTACGCGTATTATATTCACGTATAAAATAGCGTTCGTCAGCAAAAAAACAAGAGATTGGCTTTTTATTGCTAAATTATTTGTACATGTAAATCTTCTGCAAGAAGACTACTACTGGACGCCGATTGGACGCCGTCATGGTTGAGTGATCAGTAACGCTGCCTACACATCTAGCGGTCCGGGTTCGAGTCCTGGTAGGAGCAAATGTTTGTGTGATGAACACGAACATTTATTCACGAGTCTTGGTTGTTTATGTATTTATTTAAGTTTATTTATAAAAATATATGTACTATTATGTATATTAAATTTGTCCGTTATCTAGTATACTTAACACAAGTTCTTAATAAATTCGGGTATTGTAATTGAATTATAATAATTTTAAATAACAGTGAACACGTAATTTTAGCGAAGAAATGACAATTGTTATATTTTACGCCCGAACTTTATATCTATAGATATATTTTTCTTACCTTCCAATATTTTTTTAAGAAACTAATATCAACATTTGAACCCATCAAAATTAATACTCCAATAGCGCGTGATATTATTCTGAACAACAAAAACAAAACCACTTTAAATTGAAAACAGATTGACTAAAACATCAATACTCCTCATTTTTAAAATTTAAAATATCAAAAAAAATACAGATTGTTTAATAACTTTGATAGGTCAAAGTAGTTTTTTACCCAAGTCCAAACTAAAACTAGAGTGTTGTTATTTATTTTTATTTAATAGAGTATGTCGTTTGACATAGATACCTACATTATTAAAAAAATCAAGCTACCTGTCCTAACCGCAGATTTATATTTTTTCAGCAGGGCAACTTCTATAAATCTTTTCCCCAAAATTGTAATATCTAAACTAATTATATCCAATAAAACTATAAAAGCCACAAGACCCTCCCCTATAAAAGCTGCGCCCGCGCACCATTCACGTTGTTTTTTCTGCAAGTTTACCTGCAACTTCCTTCCTAAAGAGATCCATTACCGTGAATGACATTCCTTAGCTTTTGACAGCTAAATGGATACCATCACACCTATACACCGTGTTACGTTTAGACTGCAAAGCAAAGTAAGCTTTATATCATTTGCTTAAGCGTGAAATTAATTGTAAGTGATTTGACAAGGGTAAGCTTTTGACAATGTTAAAATTTTCAAAGCAGTTGGAAGTTTTAATCCTTATGTTAACGTTTTACGGTCGAATATAGAATAAAAAGAACCTCTCAGAATGTTAGTACAAGCTCATGTTTTTCTTAGAGATCGAGTAAACGTTGTAACGTATGACGTAGACGCACGCGTTGTGAGCGGTGCCACGCTGTCTGGGACGCGTTTATTTTTTTGTCGTGTGTCAACCAGAAATGGATATTTCTCTAATGACTGCGAGGATGTTGTGTAATGGATGGAGCTGATGACGTTGATGACATACGATTATGTAGCCACTTTTTGAGGATATATCTTTAACCACTTAATGTTTATTTTTGTTAAAACTGACACTTTTTAAGTGATCTGTTTTTCTCAAGGTTATATGTAGTATTATTTCTAAAAGCAACATTTTTTTAGCAGTAATATACTTAATCTTTTGAGAAATTAGTCAGCGGCAGGAAATAAGGCATTCGAATTTAAATCATAAAAACAGTTTTAAATAGTTTGCTGTAAGAAAACGAAACAAAAAGCTATTTTCTTGTCCACTTATGTTTATATTGATTTACAATCTTTATAATATTGATGAATTGATCATAGTTTTTGCATAAGAAGGATGATGTTTTCTTCTAAAGCTTAAATACCCCATAATATCATACATAATCCTGTTTGGGATCCTAACTTGCAATGAACGCAATTTATTTTCACGTCAGGTCTTCTTATGGTGCCGTCTTCTTGCAAACGTCGGTCATAATAGCGCTTCCAATACAGAATATATTATTATCAACACGAGTTAAGGAAGGATAGGATGTGAAAATTAATTTAATAAATCTTTTCGACTTAGAGAATGAAAGAGTCTATTGCTAAAGTTCTCAACTCATAAACTTCCTTAATTCCCAATAAAACCGTTTACTTCCAAACAAACTACAAATCTTACACACATTTAGTCCAAAAAAAAACGCACAATAATTTTACGCGACATTTAAAATAGTAACTCCATGAATGGACTCTCGAACTATTTACGAGTTGGACAAAAAATGACTTTTGATACCTTTGGCCCATTCACGTATATTGCATGGCATATTTCCGGTTCGACGCTTTGTGATGTTATTGTATTATGAGCCGTGCCAAGGAAACAGTCAGTTTTTGCACTTTTACCAGAATCTGATACTTTTGTTGTTAGACGTATTGATGGCATGTCTGATGGGGCATTGAAAGTTATAGGATTTGAGGATTAATTTCGCAGTTAATTTGATTCTGTGAGTGGTGGCAGCTGTTCGGTTTGCTTTATTGATGTTGGATGCTTAATAGATTTTTTTCCATACGCTAGATGAAATTAAAATTTTGTACATGATTTGTAAATTTTGTGTCTAGGTATACCTCGTATATGATTTCTCAACTAGACTCCTAAGTGTTTTTTTAATTGTATAGTGTTAAATGAACATTATAATGTTCATTTGGACCTCCTCGTGATTCATTCTTGGATATAGGCTCCTCCCCTCCTCACTATTCTCTATTCCCGGAAACCTTGAGCCCGTCTCATCCAATCAAGACCTTCGTGTAGTCTAATATCGTCGGTTTGGTAGTCGTCCTCGGGTGTCTGCTCTGGGCCTCCATTCCAGGACTCTCTTGGTCCAACGTGACTCATCCATTCGAGCGATATGCCCTGCCCAGTCCCATTTCTTGGCTGCTATGGTTTTCCCCTTAACTCTAATACTTGCCTTAAGTTAAAAGTCGGAAGATTGAAGAGATAAAAGAGAATAATTGTTTGTGTTTTCATTTCTCTTTTTGTCTATCGTACTATCTTGTTCGGCAAAACACGCCAAATGCGTAAAAGTGAATAATATTACAACAGTTACACTTTCATATAAATTTTTCAACATTTCTGGAGGGTTTGAATATTTTTCTCCCTATGGTCTTATACCACACAAAACATCAATTAGCGGGCACATTAGCGGAAGCAGAACATAAACAGTGCCCTCGATGACACTCGAACTATGATATTATTACGTCAGTATTTTGTGTGACACGGTCCTATCATAACACGGAAACATTGACAGATGTCAAGTGCGAAGTTTACATTGGCAACTTTAAACTATTAATCTGCCACATGACTCTATTATTTGATTAAAAAAAACTCCATCATCGTTTTTTTCTCTATTCCCATATACACACAAACGCTGAGAATATTATAAAATAGAAATAAATTATATCGACACAAACGGAGTACATTTATAACCGACTTCAAAAAAGGAGGAGGTTCTCAATTCGACTGTACTTTTTATGATTTTGAAGATTCTTTTAAGTTTGGAAGCGGTGCTTGTCTTTTGGTACCATTTATATTTGATCGAGTACTTTTTGAGTTATCCCTAATAATGCCTATTTAATGGACATCGATAATATCATAATCTTATTACTTGTATGACTAAAAGATCTCGAGATAGGTTCCTGAAAATTAAAACACTAAAAAGCAAAAAAAAATTCATTAATAACCTTCAAAACTAAAAACAGAGAAATAAAAACGTTGTTTAAAAATCTAATTTTTTTTGACGTTTGTACCAACCTGAATATTTGGAATAAACGTTGTCACTTGTAATTGGGATCGACCCCAAAAACGTTTAGATTTTTAAACAAAATTTTTGTTTGTCCGTTTTTAGTTTTGAAGGTGTTTTTTTTTTAAACCATTTTTTGGTTATATTGCACAATAGACGACCTTATCACTAAAACCGATCTCTTCCAGGCAACCTTTGGATTGCATAATTTAACAAAAATATTAACGCAAGATTCCAAAAAGGAACATAAAAATAGTTTAGGGTCATGTTCGCTCAATACATAGTGGGTAGTCCTTGGAAATGACTGCTATCGTTCGAAAGCAAACGGAACTACCAGCATAACGTGCCTTCTGAAGCACTAAGGACAATCGAGGTCACCCATCCCTGTACCGATCGCGCTCTAAGTAGCTTAGCTTTGGCGATCAAGATGGAAGGTAGGTGGAGCCAATAGCTAGATCTTCTAATAAAAATAAACTAAGACATTCCCTAACACATCTAATTAAATTAAATACGCCAAAGCAACCCGTTCAACCTGCTGCCCAGACACGGCGTAGTGAAGGTAGTAAAAAATACGGCTCCGTCCGTGTCAATAAACTGGACGGCAACTTTTAACATTTAATACACCGCGCCAACGCGGACAAAAGGTCCGGAACTCTTTTATTTTTCATAACTTTAGGGTTCAGTGGTCTTTGCCATTGACTCAATATTTTATTAAAAATAATGTTGCGAGTCCTCGATTGCGACTCATCCGGGGATGCTGGGTTCGATTTCCGCCTGGAGCAGGTCGAATTTTTTTCAGTGTATTTTATCTAGTTTTAAAAATATTTACGCATTTGTCATCATCATCAACAGCTCATAATATAATGTCCCCACCGAGGGGCTCGAGCCTACCCCACATTAGGGGCGATTAGGCCTTAATCAACCAAGCTGGCCAAGTGCGGGTTGTATCGGACTTAGGTAGGCGGACTTCACACACAATCTAAGAATTTCTTCATAGGTGTGTGCAGGTTTCCTCACGATGCTTTCCTTCACCGTAAAAACACATTGGTGCGTGGCGGGGATCGAACCAGTGCCTCCCGGGTGGGAGACGACGCTCGTACGTACTACGCCACCGACGCTTCTTACGCGTTTGTAAACGTAAAAAATATTCCACAAAAATAATGTACTAGATTTTGTGCAACAAATAAACTTTTGGTCATTTCTTAGGTTATTGTAACATAGATTGACAAGTTTCATTAAATAACAATATGTCAACATCTTAAGCCTTCCTCATCCAATGTAATGTAGCTGGATGTAGCCCAACCCGCTCCAATTTCCTCTGTCAGAATCCATTTTGGTGTCATATTCCCATCTCATTTGCGGTCTATCGACTGGTCTTTTAAACCCCATATGGCCTCCATTCCAATAAAGCTTTGCACCACTAATCTGGTTTACGGGCTATATGACCTACTTCATAATTATCATTTCAGCCACAGGCTGTTTACTGCTGAATAGGCCTCCCACAAAGAACGCCGCAACGACCTGTCCATTCCTGACCGCATCCAGTGATCAGCAACCTTCATCAGGTAATCAACCCATCTTGCAAGGGGCCTACCTACACTAGTCATCCATTGCGCGGTCGCCAGTCACCACTCGAAAACTCTTCGGCCCCATCGGCCTTCCGTTTTCCGAGCAACGAACCCCGCCCACTGCCACATAAGTTTTGCAATTCTTTGGGCAATGCCGTACACTTTAGTTCTTCTAAGGAACTCCTCATTTCTTATTCGATCTCGCAAAGAATCACCGTCTTCAGTGTCCGATGAGTGACTTTGAGCTTTCTTGCGAGGCCCAAAGTGACGACGGTCGCAATACCATAATATATAATATCTGTATAAAACCATAAGCGTGATGAATGTTTGTGTCCATACAAACATTAGCCCTACCAGGATCGGAACTTACGACACCATCACCGCCAAAAAATCAAGATTAAAACTTAACTCTACCGAACCCGTTAGTCTTAATGAAGCTCCGCCGTAAAGACCGGTAGCCGACAATGGCCTCTCATTTATCACCGGCTTATGAACCACGCAGGGTTCGAACCCGCTACCTGTACAAAATTAATGAACAGGATGCAGTCTAACAAATTGGCAGTTTACAGGCATTAGTGATTAGAACTGCTTGTATGGTTGTGTTGAGTGATATTACACTTCAAGAAATCACAGTCAATATAACGATTAGAAGGCGGTTCGCTTTTAAATTATTATATGTAATTATAGTTAGCGTGACCCAAGTTGAACAGTCATCTTTACAACATAAGACTAAAAAGACTGATACTTGCAGATTTTTCTCGGACAGGAGCGTGAAATACCAATGCACCTTCTGTGCTTTTGCGAACTTCTCGTTCATTAAAGAAACCGACATTTGGGAAGATATATTCTCGAAGCAGATGATGTAGCAAACGCACCGGTTTTGGTTGTGATGGTGGCTATCTGCTACCTTCAGACTTCAGTTAAGTCCACGATAAAAGAGAACGATGTTCAACTAGTAATAGTACATGACAAATATAATGCACTCACGTACCTGCCACTGCTCGCGCTAACTCCTACTTTTATTTCTTCTCCTACACCAGCTGGTTAGGACTACACTTGCACAGACACGGTAGGTATTTTTATGAGGAATTATTTGCATATAATAGTGGATAATTAAATAGAAAGTGAGACACGTTATGCGTCCACTATGATGGCGTTCGAGTTGTGTTCTACCCTCGTCTTACGCACATAAAATCAAGAGTGAATACAAGACAAACGTTAAAGTTGCGTTTTTCTTTGCTCACGAGGTAGATGAAAATCGATATAAATTTGCGTTACAAAAATTATGGCAACGCAAAAGATGACACCAAATCAATTCAAACTAATAATATCTTATTCGTTTTAGATAATGTCCAGTTAAAGGAGTAAATTTAGGGCATCAATTACTTGGATGCTAGTCACAATAGATTTTCTAAGGTGCAGTGACGCAAATAGCCCCGAATCAACTCAAATAATAATAATGTGACAAACACGAACACGCGAACATATGTCTCTACCAAGTTACGAAGAGCATGGCTTGCATTCTCAGAGCACAAATGATTTTAGTGCCCATCCGATATGTTCGCCTACTTTTGTATTCGTCCAATAATTCTAAGCATAATCATGTCAGTCATCATAGGATATTATAGCCTTAATAATTCGACTCCTGCTAGGACACAAGGCCTCTCCTTGTCTTCGAAGGGGTTTTGGCAGTAATGCACTCCACTACGCTTGCCCAATGCGGATTGGTGGACGGAGTATAAGGTGATCAATACCCCTTTGCTGATCCATTAGTCGCCTTCTACGTCACCTATAAGAGGATATAGGTTGATGCTATTCTACGCTAGCGGCATCACATGGCGATTCCACTCATATACTGTAGTTTATACCTAATTATGTCCAGGGCAGCGCGAGCACCTCCCCTTTCCTTAGGAAGAGACTTCTTCCAACGAATCTCTATGTCCACTTGGATATTGAGCAGAGTGAAATGAAGCATAGTCAATAGGAGTTGGAAATTATCTATCTCTTAGGATTCAGCCGTTCACTCTCTCAGCATAGGGTAAAATAAAACGAAGACAGCAATATGAAGAAAAAAAAGCTGTTGAATAAAAAATATCTAAGTTCTATGAGTCAGTGACGTTAGAACCATCAGCAATCCTGCACTTGGACCTTTTCATACAACAATTATGTAAATTAAAGTATGATAACAATAAATAAGATTAGAGCGATAATAAGCCGTTAGTTCAGCTGAGCCTGGAGCACTGAGTGAGACGCTGGAGTATATTCCTTAACTTTTAATCTTTATAGCGGGCTTACATACCGCAGACACAATATTTTTATTATTTTTCTGGATATTCTTGAATGAAGGCGTTTGAATTTTTTCTTTCTATGATTTATTGTTTTTGAATGTTTGTGTCCTGTGACATGGCTTGGCTTTATTGTTCCTTAACCTGTTTAATAAATAAAATGTTGTTTGCAGAAATCTTCTTGCCATTTGGAAAATGTCAATTCTCCTTAACGTTGCAGCTTATCTGACCCCTAAGGTCCACCGTTTGCTTACGACCCGAGCCCTTCTTGTATGGATCTGTCCACTAGAAATCCTCTTTGGTGAATTTTGCTCTCGAGGTTTGAAAACCCATAATAGTCCTCGGCTTCACTTATGATAGCCATCTGTAGCTTAATTTGAATATAAAACATTAATAGAAGCTCTATTAGCTTGTTACGTTAATTTAATATAATGTTAGAAAATTTACAAATTGTTCATAATAACAATTAGATGTCTGTATATTGCGAAAGCAAAATACCGTATGTAAGCCAACGCTATAAAACACAACCGCATATACTTACCGTTTTCCAGCCGCGCCACGTAAACAAATATATTTATTTAATAACTTTTTATTGCCATAATCTGGGCATAATTTACGTTGATAAGCAGATCACCGAACGCTAATATATTATATTATTACCATTTGATACTCTCTGGTTACGTTTTGTTTTGTTGAACGACCTCGTTTATAAATCTGAGCGCGTGCGAGGACCGGCTTCAAATTCGAAAACGTTTTAAAATGACCGTTTATAACCACAGTCAAATCATTCGTCATCATTCATATAATATTTGACAATAGGCACTAAGAGTAAGTGGGGTCCACGTCCGGAAGTCTCCTCGTGGCGGACCCTGGTAACGTGGTGAGGAAACTTTCTCGGCGGGTGTGTGGCTTTTGATGTCAAGTGTGTCCGCTTAGCATTCGAAGTCGCATGCCATCGTCGAGTGGTTTTTGTTTTCCCACCACGGCTAGTTCCGGACGGCCCTTTTCAGAGCCACGACCGCGCCCGAAGTCCCCCGGGTGCGGTTCGATAGCTGCTCCCGGTGTCCTCGTCAGGAGGACGTGCCAGGTCGAGTAGCCATCGGTGGAGGAGTGGCTCCTGGCCACCAATTGGTGCAAAGAGTGCCTAGACGGGCAACGTTGGGACGGACTCGGTGTAGTTGCGCTCAAGTGCGCAGATCCCGAGCCGTCCCGTAAAAGAGCACTGAAGGTCAGGCCGGGGAGGATGTTTAGTGGGTATTGAGGGAACGCCTTTACCTCGAGTCCCACATATCCCCTGCGGTTGGCACCACCCCTCAGGGACGATGCGTAAAGGCATTTGACCTCCACGTCAACAACAAAAAAAGGTACTTATAGTGAGTAGCCGAACTGCTAAGATATTGGAAAGTCGCACTTTGGATACGAATTTATATCGTACGTAAACATCCTTTGTATTGTCTGTGCTATGTATGTACTTACACTTTCATCCTTTTTTGGTGACGATGGAAAATCTATTAACGGCCCGTATTCCACGCTGGCTATGCGTACGATGTCTGTGTGAATACCTTGCTTTAAGAAACCTACGAGTTACTTAAACCTTGCACACCACGCGAACCCAAAACGTACAGTATCAGTAGGTGTTAATGACTGCCTTATCTCATTAGCCGGAAGCAGCGGCTTAATTTGCCTCCCAGAGAAAATCAGGCTACTATTTAAATAAGGTACCTGTATAGGTTCGCCTTATATGTGATCAATTGTGGATGGTCAGTTTGGATATATTTTTTACTAAATAGGTAATAAGTCTAATCCTGAGCGCGCGCATTATAATTATGTTTTTCTTATCCAGACATCCATACATCTCGGTAATAAAAAATAGGTAAGTAAATTAATTTGGAATTATACGTTATTGGCAAAAGTAACATTGTATACCACGACTGTTGAGATGATTTTGAGACTGACATCTGTTCTAGTCGTTGGCTTAAGTTGTTTGTTTACTGAAGTATTGAGTTTGGTGCCCCTTTGTGTAGGCGAAAGGCTGGCAATCTGTCACTATTTTGGGGTACTGCATACAGTATAGAGTAAATGGACCATAGTCCACACTGCCAGTTGTGACTTTGTGTGTAACCGTATTTTACCTGAAGCTATATTCGACAGTTTTTGGAATTGTGAGCGTGGTTATATGTATGTAACATTGTAACCAATTGTTTTCAGTATTGATGATCATTCAGGCTAAATTAGTACATTTAAAAACATTGAATTTCTTTTAAAATTTAATTGAAAACGTCACGACGTAACCCGGCTTCTCATCGAATTTTACCATGTTAAGATGTCCCTCGAATTCAACGAGACGGTCTTAAACGAGCTCCGACAAAGATATTGGGTGCTGAGAGCGAGGAGTACCATCAGAACTACACTATAATATCATTGATCACGATAGGATTTATAGGTAATAATTATAGCACTTAGGACGAAATAAAGTCTAATATTTTGTCGGCAAAAAATTTCTAAATGCCATGAGTATTAATTATACAATCAATTTCCCGATAAATAGCGAATGCTCTAACCGCCATATTGTCATCAGCGAAATGTCGTTCAAACGTCAAAAATCTGTCATTTTAGGGAATTTGGGAAACGGTTTACTGGTGTCGATGTCGATGTACTTATACTAAGCAAAGTTATCTACCGCTTGTTTCAAATGAAAAACAGCTTTATGGTTATCGACATTAGAGTGGGTTAGGCGTAAAAATAAAGTTTGTATTCATTTATATTGAATATTTTAGGGCCAAACAGCGTGAAAAGTGGTACCGATCTATTACGAATAATCGGATTATTCGGACGTGCGATTTCAATAGGATTAACACGGCTATAGTCACAGTCCAACGCAATATCATATTGTTAATGTTCTTACGAAATTAAAGTCAACCGATTTCTCGATTATTCGCAACTTTTTTCCAGGTAAAAATGAAATATGACACAGCTATTATTGAAGGGATTAATTTAAGATAAACCGTGCAAGTAATATCGTTTCGTTTTTTAACCATGCTTAGAGCAAGTTGAAGACATCATTTTGAATATCAATCTCTGTCAGTTTTTTTGTTAACACACATGTAACACAACAAAGTTAAATTATCTATACATATTTTAAGTAGATTTTTAAGACGGATTTTTGAAATTCTAAAGTTCTTGAGGCTTTATGGGCATCGGTTGCTCTAAATAACACAATCGTTTCTGCAATACTCGATTTAATAGTACTAAAATTCTAGAAAACAGATAGCATAGCGACATTTTATTATTTTTAATAGATGTCTATGTGACTATAATAATATGCATATAATATGACTGCATAATCGTAATAATCTATAAGCATTTACTAACTAAGACTTTTAAATAATGAAAAAGGTCATGGGTAAGAAAAGTGTTGACAAACCAGTTCATTTCATATTACATACTATATAATCACGTTCATAATGCCAAAAGAGGCTGAGCAGAGCTTTAGGGTACACTTAAAGCCACATTTGCCAGTATGGGTCATACAGTACCCCAAAATAGTGACAGGTTGCCAGCCTGTCGGCAAATAGCAAAATAACCAATACATAGGTATAATTTTTCTACGACTATTTGAAACTCAAAATTTCTTTATTAATTTAGGTAGAATTTGTGCGCTTATAAAAGTCAAATTTAATGACATCCCATCAAGAGTCTACCAGGAGGCCTGTTCTGAGAAGATCCAGCAAGAAACTCAGCAATTTTTTCCCTCCCTTTACATGTTACATAATAACGATACGGAATTAGTCATAAATAAGAGTAAGTCTAGACTAATCATAATAAACATTAAAATAAAACTTTTGTGAATAATGCCGTCTTCCTTACAATTTGTGAATAATAGTCACATCTGCCGGCTCGAGGTGTGTTAAATATATATCTGTAACGATTTGCGACAAATTGACTTTAAGCGTGTGTAATGGTCCGTGTTCTTAGTTAAGTGCAGCTTTTAACAAGTATTATTGTTGTTAGCACCCGGTTGAATAACAAAACAGTACAGAAAAGCTTACGACTTAAAAATAATAAAAAGAAATCGTCTATTTGAATTTTAAATTGAATTAGTTAATATTATTTGATTAAAAATAAATTAAAGAAATAATTTGTTATAAAGCACTAACGTTATAATAAAATATTACAGTAAAAATCAGTTGGTAAATGTTTTTATTTACTTACTGTACGAGCAGGTCGTGGCGGTTGTAAGGCGCTGCTTCCCACAAGTACTTGGATAGGATGCTGAGCCAGGGTGTAAGTCTGGCCAGCAAGGATATGGTTTAGTAGGAGCTGCCCCAGGGAGTCGCCCGGGCAGGCAGCATGAAGATGATAAGGAACTGCCCCAGGGAGTAGCCCTGTCAGGCAGCAGCGGAGAGGTAGTGAATGTATGTCCGCCGAAGGTTTAATTTTTTTTTTGTTACGAAATGGCGGCCCACCTTTAGTGGTCACCGCCACCTATAGACACTTGCAATATTAAATGTAAATCACTTAACACCGCAAGTGCGTTTGCCATCCTGGGGACTAAGATGATATGCCCTCCATGCCCAGTAATTACACTGGCTACCTTTCCCTTCAATCCGAAACACAGCGAACTGCTTCACGGCAGAAATAAGAAAGGCGGTGGTACCTACCCAGACGACCCTACATATGGGTCTACCACCTAGTGAATATGATTTATTATGGTAAATATTGGTTGTTATATACATACTACATTCATTGCATATACACATCAAAAGGCTCGAACACTTATACAGGAGAAAGTATAGCATATTGGGCCACAGAAGCAAATGAATATCTTGTCATAATAATTATTCACACATAATGGTAGCAACATTAACTATTACTCTAAAGGTGCCTGGAACTAATCTAAAAAAGTATTTACGCTGGATTATTTCCTCTCCCCATACAATGATGCGTCAGATCACGCCAGATTGGAAAATTAGTTGCAATGATGCGTCACTGAGCGCGTTCTACCGTCTATACGACGGCGAGTGTTCTGATGTGCTTTTCCCCTAATCCCAAATTCTCCCTTCATGGCAATGCGTGCTGGCTTACTTTGCCACCGACAAACTGTGGTTATCATTCCAAAGCGAAGTAAGATATTTCTCATGTTGCACAATCAAGAAATGGAATTCACTGCCAGCACACGCATACGTCTTCGTGTCTCTTTGGGAACACGTAATCAACAGCTTATATGAGCTGTTGATGATACTTGTTCATACAAAGAGACTCAAAGAAGCACCTTGCAGGTTAGCAAGGCGAGGATAGTTAATCTAGCTTACTTTTCATTGAGACCCCACTTCTGCTTCCCATCAGGTGGAATGGACACATTTGCTAGATATCTTTTTTATAAAAAAAAGGCTTAGCTTCTAAAATAAAGAATAAATAACTACCACGTAATTACTAGTAACCTAACAACAACAGTGGATGTCCAGCTGTTAAAGTGCCCGCTCACGGCGAAGATTTACCGCCCCCACATAACCGCCCGTATGACCTCATGCCCACCCTTGTCCCGGCTAATCGGCGTTAACGGGATAAATAAATAGTTGTTAGAAGTAGTCGGGAACCAAATTTAATTGTGGTGCTTTGGAGAGTATGGGTTTGATTCGACTTCACTTTATGTAAGGTTATGCTAGACTAGACTGCTGAGATTGAGATGTTTCGGGCAAGTATTATAGAATGAGTCTCAAGAATCAACGCCGACTTGAGCGTCGTACGTCGCTATCGCTTTGTGCTTGATAGAAAGTGACCAACGGTTCTCAAGACATGATTGATTTCTGAGCAATTATTTTTCGAGTTACTTCGGGCAGCATTTAAATTTTCTTATTATTTCTTCTAACCCAAGCGCCATATACCGATTTTCATGGATTTTACTTTAAAAACGACGGATATCCATACAAACTTCCATGCCTTTTTTACCCCCATAGGGATTGAATTTTCAAAAATCCTGAAATACGTCATTCTTAATTTCTAACTAAGTAGCTATACCAATTTTTATCGATTTAGCTTCAAAACTGACGGATTTCCATACAAACCTTTCACCCCCTTTTCATCACCTTAGAGGGTGAATTTCCAAAAATCCTTTCTTAGTGCACCCCTAGACCTCATAAGGAACCTACGTGCCAAATTTGGAATCTCTAGACCCAGCTGTTTGGGCTGTGCGTTGGTATGTCAGTCAGTCAATCAGTATTCATTTTTATATATAAAGATATATCAATTGGTTGAAGAAATAGATGTCATTGAACCCAATCCACAATATAGCCCAGTACGGTTAGCCGATGGAAGAGAAGCGACAGTTCCTAATCGGCATTTGGCACCACGAGAAAATGGAATCTCGATTACTCAAGAAACCCCAACTTTAGTCCAGGAGAGCGTGGAAGCGCAGAGCCTACTGGCGTACAGCCATTGGTAACTCAGTCATGGTAAGCAGCTAGTGAAGCTTCGGTGGCGTACTGCGTAGGTTGCACAGATTTAATAATACAAGGAGATAGGCCAAGCCGGCGTTTAACTTGTGACAAGTGGCGGAAATGTATGCCCTATGGGCATACATTTCCGCCACTTCACCTTCCGATAAGGTCAAGTGAATACGTAACTCAGCGATTTGACCGATCTCCTTTGCGGCTGTGCTTAATTTTCATCGCTTAGCAGTCCTTAAGACGCGCGCAATGAATAGTGTATATTACGGCATGAACCATGTTATGTAGTACGGCCGCTGATCGCGACACTCGGTCTTCCTATGGACTCGGCGATTCAACCGATATCCTTAGATTGATATATCTATGGTAGGTTGTGTGTGAAGTCGACCAACCCGCAAGTGCGGGTTGGTCGACTTCACACACACTTCACTGGCCAAGTGGCCAGCGTGGTAATTGACCCTAATGTGGGGTAGGCTCGAGCCCGAGGTGGGGACATTATATGAGCTGTTGATGATTGTGATGGCGCAGCTAGTCGATACGAATATTACAAAGAGAAAAAAATGTCTATTATGTTTGTAATTAATAGGCTCGCTACTTTTTCACTAAGTAACGTAGGTCATACATTATACATTAAATACTAATAAAAATTATTCGTGGACAAAGTCGCTGTGGCGGCGAAACCTTGGTATGCGATTGATTTAATTATGATATAGGTGTATTTATAATGCTTAATCGAATTTGATCGTCAATCTGAATAAAACCAAACATTTATAAAGCGGTTGAAATAAAATTTCCAATTTCATTTTCCCTCTGAAAGAGACATATCGCAACTGAATATTCGAAATCGAAACCAATAAAACTTTTCAAATATTTGTGCATCATTGAAAATTTTTGTTTCTGTACAGTCAGCCTACATTACTGAATAATTTTAATATAATAACGTTATTTTTGGAAGCGTCGGTGGCGTAGTGCGTAATGGCGTTGTTTCCCACCCGGGAGGCACCGGTTCGAACCCCGCCACGTACATATATGTTTACATTATATGTA
Source organism: Elophila nymphaeata (assembly GCA_955850985.1). Classification (NCBI taxonomy): domain Eukaryota; kingdom Metazoa; phylum Arthropoda; class Insecta; order Lepidoptera; family Crambidae; genus Elophila; species Elophila nymphaeata. The sequence goes on from OY039087.1 coordinate 16,715,103, forward strand.
CGTTTAATCGACGCTTTTACGGTGAAGGAAAAACATCGTGAGGAAACCTGCTCACACCTATGAAGAAATTCTTAGGTTGTGTGTCGAGTCGACCAACCCGCACTTGGCCAGCGTGGTTGACTAAGGTCTATCGCCCCTAATGTGCTTTTGTGATGATGTGATGAATAATCTAGCATTATTACGTTTCGACATTAAGTGATCCAGATAGCCCACAAAAATATATGTGAGATAACCACTCCCTCCGGCAGAGTCCACGGTCAAACTCTATATCAATGTGAATCACTAGACACAGAGGTAAATTTCCGCAAATTTACAAATCACATTTTTTTTCTCAAATGACACTGTGATGGCGGTCTTTATGTTTTCAACGTTGTTATTGCGATTATTAAATCGTTATAGAGATAAAAAGCCGAGAGACGCCCACTATTGGACATAAGCCTCCCCCAAGGATCGCCAACCTTATACATATATGTATATGTAAATCGGTTCTGCGCTGCCCGCATCCAGCGGCTTCCCGCGACCTTCACCAGATCGTAGGTCCACGATGGTTTTTATTGGGTATTCCCGGGAACCCCCGGGAGAGCCCCACACACGCCGCACTGTCTAGCCCACAGTGCGGTACGGTCCGTAAAGGATTTTGCATCGAAAAAGGTCCAACTTGTTAGGTGGCTTACCAACACCGTGCCAACAGCGTTGGTAAGACCCCCAACAAAGTCTCTCGGATGAAATGATGACGATGATGATGAGAAATAAAAAACTTAAAACAGAATTTGTAATTTAGGTGAAATAAGGACATGTTAGCATAATTACAGCTTTTGACGTACTCGTAATATGGATTTCTGTGTCGACCATACCTAAGGCGTTTAAAATTCAACCGCCTGTCATTTGGAAGATTCGCCAAGTCGCCGGGCGTAAGTTATCAGTGGACGAGTGAGAGGAGGGGTGAGGGGGCCGTGAAAGTAATCAACAATTTAAAATTGGGGCTAATCTCGCGCCAGGCCGTAATCGCGGGCGATCAGTCTTCGAGTCGCACGTTCGTATTGCTGTCGCGACATACGGGGTGAAAATTATATATTCCAAAAATGTATCGTAAATATAAAGTAAGAGTCATCGTTGACGAGGAATTGGTTGTTGGAAGGCTTGCCCTGACAGCGCACTCCCAATCCGATAGTAGGTAGAGCTTCCGCCTATTTTCTGATTAGGGATATCGGCCAACGCAAACGTCGACTTCAACGTGTATTCCCAGTGGAGTAGTCCCATCATGGGACTACTGATATTTTTTTTCCCAGAGGTTCAGGAATAATTTGACCTACATTGCCGACCCAGCTTTGTTTGTTTTTTGAAAATCTTTAAAAAAAACTTATAGCTACGTTTATAGTTAAGTTTACGGACTATGAAACTAAACACATATGTAGGTACCTACTAATAATTACAACGCAAATATTATTAAAACACAATTTTTTATGTTTCATGTTCTGTTGACTATTATTTATTTGATGTTTTGTTGAGTTAGTTATAATAGTGTGACATGTTTGTTTATTTATTTTAGGACAACCTACAAATACCTACAACTATTAGAGCATAAAACTTAGTGATTATCAATCCTCCTAAGTGCAGACTTAATTATAGGTTGCCACGGCATGCATATCTGGACTAGATGTTACAAAACCTTAGCTTTAAGTATATTTGTTCAACAAAAGTTACCATGTATAAACTATGCGTTTTATGCGTCTGAGTATCATACGGAACTACTGGTAATTGAAATCCCAATAGTCCAGTCAGTTGAACCTCTGGGAAAAAAATATCAGTAGTCCCATCATGGGACTACTCCACTGGGACTAGTGGGTATACACGGACTTAGAAACGACTTGCTTGATCACGATGACCCTTAAAGTATACATAAGCTAAAGCTATAGAGCGCATATCGCTCCTTGCCCATTATGCCAAGCGTAAACAATGTTCCATAGATACTGTTATACAGATGAAGTGGTTCAATAGTGATTTGCCATGACTGGTGCACCTATACGTAAATGTAACTTATTGATTTAAGTAACAGGTAAGTATTTAGTAACAATTAGGTAGCAAAGTGTAAGGTAGGTTTTAGCAGATCAATAAAATACAGGTATGAATTTGTTCATACCGATGCTTACTGTTCATACTCGCAAGCGCGCGCTAGAGCGTGACAATACTTATTACCTATACTCTAAGGGATGACCTCATTCACTAGCGCTAGTGCGCATCTTCCTTCTCGTCCAACACTTAGGTAGGTATCTACAACCGTTTTCACAACCAATACTATGAGGTCTCACAGTGCGTGTGGACGCACAGGGTCATAAAAACCTATTCATAGACAATACTTGAGTGGCGATCGGCACTATGCGTATTTTAAATAAACGCACAGCTAAGGTAGCTAGGATACGCAACGCACAAGTCGAGATGTCAAAAGCTCCTCAAAGTTTGAAGTAATAGAGCGTAAGTCCAAGAAATTTATAGGTAAGACTGAAAGCTACACTACCAGTACAAAAGTGAAGTCAAAAAATTTGACCTTGAAACCGCTTACTTCCTATTTGTCTCTCTCTAACCACTAGAGCACGTGTGACGTGACCATCTGATACTTCATACGTGCATATGTCATCATATTAATAGTGTTATGAGAGAACATTTTAGTTGCACATAAAGCCACAATAGTGAGAAGGTTGCCTGAAAGTTAAAATAACGTATTCAATAACTTCCTTTGACACATATTTCTACATTTGAGTTTTATAATACTCATTAGAATAAACGGTACAAAACTCACCCCGTGTGCTCACACAGTTCAAGGTGTTTGTTTTTCCCTGAAAAGTGTACAGGACAAATTGACGCGTCACTCAACATCTGTCCTTATCGCGCCCTCACAAACAGTCTACTATTTATATCGTCCTCTCTTTCGCACTAAATAACGAATAACAAAGGTAATCCTTAGTTGATGCCGATCCTCTGTTGCTGGAATCATTTGCAGAAACATTTGTAGAATTATTGTGCTAATTATAAGATTTTGGGAACATTTGAGACTTCCAACGGTTGCTGAGAGCGAATAGTCGAATGAATGAATTGAATAAAAAAGAATCTTGAAGAACTTAACAAACACACTCATTCAAAATGTTTGGGTTCACTTTAAAAACAAGAGAATATTTATGACTCTCAAACCTTTTTTATTACATTCAGTTTTTTTTTCATTTTAATCACACACTTGACAAAAAACAAATGTCTAAAAAGAATACTTAAAAAAAACACCATAAAAAATAGAACGCCAGTTTCCATGAGAGGAATTTTTTCCATGTTTTTGGTTTTCTGTTTAATTTGGTATCAATTTCAATCATAACTAAACTTGCCAAACATAAAATAAAATAATATTTCAATCAGAACGCCAGTTTTTCAAATTAAATGAAAACTTTTTTTGTGTGTAATCAAGAATTACCTAATAATTTTTTTTTTGCGCAAAAAAAAATATTAGGTAATTCTTGTAATATAGCACAATACGTTTTCTATTTTATTAGCTTAAACTATTTTGCACATCTTTGTAAAATAACGTAATTTATAAATATAAATAAACTGCCCACTAAAAACTTTATTATAATGTCTGTAGCGACATCTATGGAACGTCATAAGAACTGCATGAAGCTTTTAGAGAGTGTATGCTTCCCGTTGAAAGTTCGTGCTTCTCTGTGCTTGTTTTGAAAGCACAAACATTGGAATTGATATTATTTTAAGAGATTTACGCCAGAGTACGTAAATTTTAAGAATAAATAAATTAAAAAAATTACAGGCAAATTCAAAACTTACAATTTTTATGCAGCGCAAAATATTTTAAAGCTCTTTACACAGAACTACTGCTTAACAGTTCTAAAACATTTCAACAGATGTCACTGATGTACGAAACGCGAGTTTTTTATATATATAAAGCAGTTTGTATGCTTTTTAATAGATGGAGGTCTACCACTTGTTGAATTTTCATTTTCTTTTTACATTTGAAAAATTTATTATTGTAAATTTTTGCCTCTTAGATTAAGTGGGTTTTTAGGTAGATATTGCACAGCCTTCTTTAAGATACCACAGCATGGCTCTGAACCAAACTGCAGGTCTTGAGCCTCAGGCCTTGTTATCTCGTCTGCCTTTTCGTTACCCACGATTCCAGAATCTTGTTTTGTTGCCCAGGTCATTTAATTTCTCAACACAGTCTTTCACTAGCTCCGCTTTTAGAACTGTTTTGTGTTAGTGCTATCTGAGTAACGTTTCACAGACAAATTAAACTCAAAACGTATGAATAACTGCCACATCTGACCAGAAAGTGTCATTTTCCGTACAGGTGACATAATTTCTTTACTTACCTCGGGCGGTAAAAAGGAACGCCTCAGTACGCATATTAATCTCTCTCCCCTTCAGCTCAGGCGTCAAAAACCTGCGATCCAATACATTCTTTGTTTTACTGCCCTAGTTAATAAATGTACTAGTTTTATACTGTAAAAAATATACTAGGTACCGATAACCTGCGCTACCACACTACAGTAATTTTCAGTTCATGTTTTTGTCTTGACGGAGAAACTGTTGTTCTGAATGTGGACGCGTTCACCCTGAACCTTCAACCACAGAGGGATTGGTTATGTTATCAGTAATAGTCGGAACACAATTAATGCTGTTAGTTTTTTGTAATGGTGACAGACTGTGATAAGATGGCGGTAGCTAGGTAGGCAGACTTAGACTGCCTGTCTATTGACGCGGAGCGGAGAAACGAGGAAATATTAACCAATAGGATTTCATAAAATATCGGAGCGAAAATTTTATGCAATCGGGTTCATATAAATGGTCAAATAATATTCTAAATCCTATTCTTTGTGTTACTACCGATTTGTGTTCATAATAATCACTCTTCGTAATTTTATTTTTCATACTTTTTTTATTCATACATTTTTATTAATACCAACGGAACTCTTAACAGTTAGTGATCATAATTTTTTTATTAATACTGTTACTACCTTTTTGCTTACAAAAAAAGTGTACTCCGCCTGGTCATAAAAAAAATAACCCTAAACTACCCATCACCCAGCCATGTAGGTGCATAAAACACTAGACTCGCCCAAAAATGTATGATTACTGATATTATGAATTTCAATGATTATGTTTTATGAAGTTATGAAGAAATATTTTCGGACCTCCAATGATAGGAATTGAAAAGTTATGTAAGAAAATGCGCTCCCATGCAATCCTATTGGTTAATATTTCCTCGTTTCTCCGCTCCGCAGCCTCGCTCCGCGTCAATGGACAGGCAGCCTTAAAGCTACCATTAACCGAACTGTGCACAAATCTGTACTCTTGTAGAGATCTAGACCTTCAGAAAAAGTAGGGCAAGGCTCAAACTTGAGCGCCCTAACTGAGGTAGTTACAGAAGACCACAGTCAGGTAACACTACATTTTTGTGGCGTTGTGTTTCTGTTCGGTGAGTAGGTTGCCAGAGCTCCTCAGGGTAGGGAAGGAGGCAGCGCGAGGCAGCGCGCTAAATGAGTTTGATTCGCTCGAAAATCAAATTCAAGAGATAATTTGAATGGAGGAGGATGGAGATTTTCAGGCATAAATAGAAATGACTTTAGTATTCCTAAGTCATTGATAAATAGACATATCACTTTTTACCAATTTAACCTAAAATTTAACACTTTAATAACTTGTAGGTAATTATTTGTGAATGGTGTCAATAAAAGATTTCTTTTAAATTTGGAACACCGCGTGGTGACGCAGTGTGTTCCAAATTTAAAAACGGTGGTTCACCCTAATTCGTTGGGTTCACCGTTAACCATCCCACCACATTTGAGAGAATAATCACTAGCCAAATACAGTTCTATTTTTAAAATTCATTCCCGCTCTAGGGAAGGAAGCAAATACTATGAGTTTTTCCCGACCTGTGGTGGGAATTAGCGTGTTTCACGTACCTAATACTCAGATCAAACAAACGCTACTTTTCGAGTGAGAGAAATGAAAAGAAATATTATTAACCGCCTCCGAGGTCTAGTGAATTCTGTTTTTTTATATTATGTTATTTGGTCTGCAGACAAGCATACGGCCTACCTAGTGGTAAGCAGTCACCGTAGCCAATAGACACTCGCGACACTGACATCACACTCGCGCGTTGCCAACAACATCACAAAAATATGGTTATTTGACTGTGGCCATGAACTCACTATAGCTCAACTCACATTGCCGCAGTTGAGCCTAAGGGTATTCTATAAAAAGAAAACTATCATGTAATCTTTATGTAAAACTATTTAATTTCCTTTGAACTCACTATCAACTATTCTACGTCAATATCAATACAATACTCTCCTGAAAATCTCTCTAAACCTAATTTTGTATCGTCTCCTAATAACCTAATCAATTTACAATATTTCCAATTCGTACTAAGCCAATGGTATAAAATTTTCAATTCTTTTCATTTGCAATTACAATACATAGGTAATTTTAAGTTAGTTTGTATTACACACTATATTAAACTAATAAATACATTTTGTTTTGTACAGAAAGGCCTTAACATACAATAGTTTTAGGGCAGACAAAGACTTTACAATTGATGGAGAGCAATATGACGGTCGCGTATTATAACAATTATCTTCTATGGGACATTACTGATATTGAGTAAATCTGAAAGCGAAATCGCAAAAAGTCATTGCTTTAATAAATCATTTAATTACGCAGTTAATTTTTCTTTTCCCGCAAAAAAAAATCCTACACGCAATAATCGCGCTCATAATCCCTAAGGAGGTTGAACAGGGTAACATTTGTTTAACACACAAAGCAAAGCCATATCAAGCAGTATGGGCCATTCAGTACCCAAAAATAGCGACAGGTTGCCAGCCTGTAGCCTGCCCAAAAGGGGCATCAAACCTTCAGTGGACCAACCAACAAAAACCAACAACCGGACAGATATTCCACTCTTCATTACTCAGTACCTCAGTAGTAAAAATATATATAAAATAATTTTTGACTATTTGTCTATTTAAGTGACACAAACAACCGTTGCTATGCAACACAAATTCTCAACATAAATGTAACCATGTTTGGAACTATGAGCATGATTAAATGGTGTGCATAATATATATATTTTTTTGCAAATTTACCACAACAACGTATAGCGGGTCAGCTAGTAGACAATACATATGAGTTTAAATAAATTTTATTTTTATATAAAAAATCTTACGGATATCATCAACTCGGTATCTCATTGCGTCATGAGTAGCACGAGTTTGTATGATCCCTAAAATCTTTGTTGGTCTATGGCCGTGTTGGACTGAAGTTGAAAGACAAGGCGTTCTAATACCCATCTTATAAGAAAGGTTTTCTTTTAGCAAAAAACCTTATCGTTTGTCCTCCTCACATGCATTTTCGCTTTAATTACGTCCTAAAAGTATTGTAGGTATGTGATTACACTCTAACATATCTTCTTTATCTAGTAGTGAAAAACAATAAAATGCCATAATACTTGAAATATTTTGTTTAATTAAGTTTCTATAACTTGAATATTCACTGAAGTTTGAATTCGGTAGGCAACAATCATCTGAGCATAATAATAATGTGAAATATAAAATTATATTTAATTTTCATAATTTGATGAATTTTAATTGTAGGCTAAAAATAGTTTTTGGTGATCATCGCCGATCTGTCAGGAGACAGCTAGATAGCCGGTGATGTTGTAGCAGTAACAAAATAATAAAGGCTTATCGTATTAAACCTTCATAATTTTGTTACTCCTTAATCATTAGATGTTTCTTTATGCAGTTTTATAAATGACGACTGATAATTGCAAGGCAACGAATAAAACACATGTCTCTATCGTTGAACAATGTTTGTAGTAATTATAAAATCTTACTATTATAGAGTGTATATCTCACTATTTCCATTTTGCATTTCCCATGATGGAAAAACTGGGACCATTTTTCTCAACTAATTCCATTGCGGTTTCGCGTGGAATTTGTCGCGCGCGGATTTTAAGTTGATGTTCACACAGGAATTATGTATTAGTTCCTTAATTTAATTAGTTAATTAAATTTTGGTGACTCACTCTTTTATTGCACTAGGGACAAAAGAGTACATTCTAGGGATGTGTTGCAAGATACGAACGAAATGTTTTGTTTTGTGATTTGGGAAAATTAGCGCCAGCCAGTATGAACAGTTACGACTTCTTTAGTGGTCTTCTACTTCTTTCTTTCTTCTTGTTTATGGGTGTTTAATAAAACACGCCTTTCCCACCTTTAGAGCACCATAATGTATTGTGAAAAGCTCTTACATTTGCGATTTGTCGCCATGAAAATAATGGAATATAACTAGGAAAAACGCTTGTCCCAGAATTTACATTTTATAATTCCATGGAAATAGTGAAATATACCCCTATCATACACTCATCAATGTCATCTTAGATATTCATTCTCATATCAGTCACTCTTATGAACTGGTAAGAAAACAAAATTGTATTTAAAGGTTAAAGTTAATTACTGACAAAAAATTGTCTTCAAATTATGTGACAATTTGTAAAGGGGCAGACAATTATGCTCATGGCAAAAGAAGATTTATTTTCTTTTAGATATTTATAAAATTTTGATACCAAAGTACTTTATCATTGAGTTGTGAATCAGTTAAATTATTATCTTTAATTTCATTTATTACAATACCTACATGTTTCTGTTATAAATACGTATTGAATTTCTGAAAGCGACAACGCTGAAGCGTAATAAATTAACACTCGTGTTATAAATAAACATGTCTACTGACAAGTAAACTATAAAACATAAACATGAAACTTTTATTACGTAAGTTACTTTTTCAATTAATGTCAAATATCGAGTATAATAAAAGCAATAACAAAATTCACTACAGAATGTATTTACAAAACAGCAGAGAAATTGAAACACACAAATAGGGTCATAGCACACATGATACTTATAACATAAACAATTTATAGCTTGTGTTCACATTATCTTGGACTTTGGCACCTTACTACGATCACTAAATCGAAGTCTCGCTTACTTGCGTTCATTATAGAAGTTACTTTAGTTTAGTGACATTTGAAAGCAGTATCAACTTCCCACGATACAGATACCGCATCGTCCCAAACAAAATTTGATTTTGCTCTCGATATCAGAATCGAAAGAATATCGTAGGTTACTGTATCTGAATACCCTAGTATGAGTTTTGTTAGTTTTCGAGCTCGATCAAACGTATCGTATCTTTCATACATTGCCCACTAGCGCCTCTAGCGTAAACTATCAGAAACAGTGGGCAATGTATGAAAAGAGACGATACGTTTGAGCGAGCTCGAAAACTATCAAAACTCATACTAAAGGTACAGTACAAATTTATTGCTAGAAGAGTGTAGAATAATAAAGCGAGCTTTCAAAACACAATGAAATTGATACCAAAAGTATCATGTGTGGCGCGATTCTAAAATAATAATTGATATGACAAATTCGGTTTAGTGTAATGTTAGAACAACGTAAAAAACATTATTGGAACTACAACATACAATCAACGCAGTACAAAAACTAGATACAAAAGCTTAAGTATCGTCTTGTGGAGGTACGAAACATTCACGCAAACCCAAACAAACTATTCCTACTATTTACAACGATATTGGAGCCGGTCGATCATTTGCTTAGAAGTTTTCACAAATTCGCAATACTTATATGATTTTTACCGGGGATAATATTTGAGTTTACTTTATTGACAGCTTGAATACCATTTCCAATAAATAAATTATGTGTACATTTAAAAATAGCAGTGACTCCAGAAGTCACGAAACGGCTCAACAGAATAATTGAACGAAAAATTACATTTCGACATCTCGACTCAATGCATCAAATTTCATATCTTTAACTTCCTCTGGACTAAAACTTTTCACAGTTATTTTTCCTGTTTCACCTGATAAATCTGTATTTGATAGTTTATTTGTAATTTTTGTTATAGAAATTCTACTTTCTATATCATTTGCGTCACAGATACCTTCTAATATTACACCTTTCTCTACCTTCCTAAGTTTTGGCGAATTAGGCGGTATAACTTTTGTACTTCGAAGTTTTTCACTGAGTATTTTGTTACAATTCTTCTTAGACATGTCTAGAGCTAGCGGATCTTCTTTAGCTGGTTCTTCTTTCTTCTCCTCTGTCGCCGGCTTGTTCTGTTGTTTGAATTCTGCGACTTCTGCGTTTGTTATGTTGTCTTTCTTCTTCCATTTCGTTCGTCTGTTCTGGAACCATATTTTCACCTGAAAAGAAGAAAAGTAATCCGTTAGACATCTCTCGAACTGATATATTCAATTTGAAATGATTTTCGGGTAAACATTTTGATATACGTGAACGAATATCACTTTAAAATTATTGAAATAAAAAGTGAACATTTTGTATGATTGAAGAAAAACTGTCGATTCTTCTAACAAGATGCTTATTTTTCTCATATGAATATTTTTATTATAAGTAGATAATAGTAGGTACCACAGAACATAGATACCTTTTATATCTATGTTCTGTGGTAGGTATCTAATCTGCAAGATATAATTTAATGAAAATAGTTCCAAGAGTTTCAGTGTTATGTATTTTTTTTACTTTGGTAAGACTTATTTTCAAGTTTTTTTTTTAATACACTAAAATGTACAAATTTTGTAATATATTATACGTGTTTTTCAAAATTAATGTTTTTATTGTTAGCGCGTGGTGGTCGTTCGGTAAAAATTGCAGTTCCATTAAGCCTTTTTTTCTTGAATTAATTGAATTTTCTTCATATGATATCACGTATAAACAAGTATTTGAACAGCGAAGTAATAGCAGCATCCGCGCTGTTCAAACGTCATAGTAACTCGCACATCTGGCTAACGCTAAATGGGATCAGGGGGGCTATTCGCTAACTTTATTTGACAGTTGAAAGTGATGATCACTGAGTGAATTGCATATCCATTGCCGTTTTACACTACACGCTATTATGGCACTTAAGTGGAAGATTTTTTCTAGTGTTATTTCATTTCTAAGACGCCGCATTATGATATTCCTTAGATATTTAAATATCGAAATACATTGACTAATGCCACATTCCATGTAATACCAACTTGACGTAAAGCATCCTGGATTAAAATCATTGTGTTCACATTATTCGCTGTAAGCTTCATTATACTTAATTAATTCAAGCCGTCAGTTATATCTGTCGCTAATTTGCGAGCAACAGTAGCGTTACACGAACTGCTATAGTAACAGCACTATGTAGGATCGGTTTACAAACAGTTAATTACCCCCTGATCGATTCCCGCCCCGGGGACTGATAGTGATGTGACGTGTACGCTTATCGATAATATTTTTATAGCTTTAGTTTTACAATTCGTTCTTTTGTTGAACATATTATTAATTTTATGCTTATTCTAATATATTTTGATTTCAATGAAATTATTTATTATTGTCAATCTACTTTCAGTCTTCCTTTCTATACGACCGTACTCTCGTATTTCGGCATCTCGTTCTCAATTTTTGTTACTATGTCTTCTTTCCACACCTCTCTCTTGTAACTTCATTGTTAAACCTGTCATTCAATTAAGGGTTTTTCAGATGAAGTGAGTTTCTCCCGAAGTCTTGTTGTAAAAAATGTGCTTAGAGACTCCATTGTTATTTAATCTACCGTACAATTTTAGTGTAATATACTATTTTCACTACACATTGGCCAAATGCTTAATGCGAAGCCATAATTATTATTAGGATAAGACAGATGAAGTATCAGGTTTGGTATTTAGTATCACCCAAGCTTTTTGGGTAGAGTCCGAACAATAATTCTTCCTTTTTTAACCTACAAAAAAAAGAGAGGTATTATAAATATATAAGTTTAACGTGTGTATCTGTGTATATATCATCGTGCCCAAGAAAAATACAGGAAAATGTGATTCGATTTTGACTTATTTGTGTTGAAAGGTATTTTGATTAAGGTTCTTAACTATGATTCAAGAATATCTGTGCAGCCGTTTGAAGATCGTCAGCTGTTTTATAGTTTATGAAGTGATCTTAATAACTTCCACAGGTACTATCGATTAGAAATTTGGTGTGCTATAACTTTAATGATATTTCTGATGCTGCAGCATTAACTGGAATCTGCAGAATACCCAATTCCGTACCAAATTATAAGCTAGGTATTGTGTTCTTGATCATTGGATTGGTCTCTATGAATGGTAAAGGGATAGTGTTAATAATTAGACAGTTATCAGAGCCTCTTAATGGAGCAGGGGAGAATAAAGAGGGTTAGTCGGGGTTTTTTAAATCTTTAAATTAACATATTATGTTACTCTTCATATTGTGGTTTATCAGAGAATACAATTTAAAAATATTTGTTTATAAAAGGCATTTTCAGTATAGTCTCTCCTACATTGGTCTCCACAATTTGCGCAGCTGTATTAATTGCTGAATTCATAACAATCTTTCCTCGACTCCCTAAATCACTCGCACAGCTTCACAAAGCTTTTAGTAAATGCCATAAACGTATGAATTGTGGCTACAGACAGAGTAAATGCAGTCTGGAATTATGAGGAGCAATAAAAGTCGCGCAGTAAGTGGCCACTTAATGAAGAGCCGGCAGTTAAAAACGCACCTACGGAACAATCGAATCAATATAGTGAAGCTTTTGTTTGATGCTCTGTTACGTAAACGATAGTTTTCTTTTCGTTTAACCCTTTAACTAGTACACAGAAAAGAAATATTAGTCATCGCCAGCAACGTCATTAAAAAGACAGTTCAAAATATGGTGGCAAGATTATTGGCCATTACTGGACAGAGGGTTATATACTTAGCGTCTACTAATTTAGTCTCTGTGTAGAAGCCTTTTTTCTTAATTGGTCTAGTCCTAAATTCAAAGGTCCCGTGCTCGATTCACATGACGGACAAATATGAGGCTTGGCTTGTAGCAGGTGGTCGAGTAACCTCTTTTCTAAAAATGGTACTCTAGTGGGCAGGTCGGCCACCTGAGTGATCGGTAGGTTCAGGATTTTTTATGATCAAGTGGGGTGGACTGTTGAGTCCTCACTCACTCGTCCTAACTAGTGATTTATGTGAGGATAGATTTTTAATTGAACATCTGTTCCGCCGCTGATGATGAGCGAGAAAGATTAGGGTTAGAAACTAGACACGAGTTGGAGAGCGAGAGAATGTATGGTTTCGATGATTTTGAATGGCTTCTATTTTCAGTCCACTACCTTAGGTAGATAGATAGATCGTTTATTTGATTAACAGAACACACACACACATATATAAAAACAACAACAATAAAATGAACTTATGCACAATTACACACATCTTTAATTATCTCACTAACCACAAAGCTATTACATAATTTAATTGTTAACCTCAATTGTGTTATGTAGTATGTGTGTGCTGCAGCTTCACAAATAGGTTGAAGCTCGGCGTAGGTATTTGCCCGAGAGCAAATCGCGGATTTTCAGCCTCAACCTTGAGAAAAACGCGAGAAAAAGAAACAAAAACGTCATAATAAATAGGAAAATTCTACTTAACACTACACAGTATACAATATTTATTTATTTTTATTTATTTATTTTACAAAATCCATAGATCGTTGAATACAGTTAGTAAATTATGATGGTAAGTCTTAAATCTAATTAGGGATTTACTTTATATTATACAAAAACTTAAGACGGTTAGTGGGTATGAGTGTGTGGTGTAATTGTGGTATGTGTGTAGTGTGTTTGGTGTGTGAGTGTATGTGTGTGGACATAACATATAAGTAGTATTTCCTCCATGTATATATAAGGTTGATATAAGGCTATGATTCGGTTCTTCCTACTTTTTAACATCTTATAAGCATCTGTCTTAAATTTATTCTTACTGATATTGTTATTATATAAACTCAATATCGCCGGTTTAATGCAAATACCAACTAACCCATGGAATTGTAGTTTTGAGTTATTGCGATTTTAAAGTTTGGGAATCTTAAATTTCTGCTAGATAGAAGATTTTGTAATTTTTGTAATGATCATCTGCATTCTCATATATTTATGTTTTTAATTATGTAGAATAAAGGCAGATAAATTCATCGTAAATCCGAAAAATAACAGTGACAGTTAGTTGGTTTTTGCACTAACCCGGCGATATAATATATATACTCAATCATTGCTAATCAAAAAAATTACTACATTTGTGTCATCATTCAAAGCGTCGGTGGCGTAGTGCGTAAGGGCGTTGTCTCCCACCCGGGAGGCACCGGTTCGATCCCCGCCACGTGCCAATGTGTTTTCAAATTTTGAATTCATATGTACGTTTAATCGACGCTTTTACGGTGAAGGTAAACATTGTTTCATCAAATCTTTTGAAGTTTACACTTCTAAGAACGAAATATTTTAGCAAATATTTAACGTCCAGTTAAGATGAAACTATATTTTTTGCGCTTATAAACGCGTAAATATTTTCCAGACTAGAAAAACATATCTAGTTTGAAAAACATAACCTTAGTTGAACAAACAACTGCCGAGAACCAGCACAGTTACACTCTAAGCTTCAGAGTCTAAAGTATCTCAGAAGTTCGAGCCATTATTATTCAAATGGTACCAAATAGGTTATCCATTTCCATTATTAATATACCAATAGTTATCCCCAGTAGGCCAGGCTAAACTAGCAACGCGGTAAACAGATCAGCATGTTTTCCCCGGAGATGAACTAATCCTATCTGAACCTCATCGACAGCACGTACGCTAGTGAGCTTTTAGCACTGCCGAATACCAGGAATTTAGTTCTCTCGAGAGCTCTTTGGTTTGGACTGTTAAACGATCATAAAAATAAGTGAATACTTTTCAAGCGAATGAATGGTAAAGAAATTAGAATGTACGTTATTGAAAATGGTGTAGGTGATAAAATGAAATTATAGAAACTAGCATCTGCAAACTTAAAGATCGCCAAGACCAAGAAATGTTGATAAAAGCATTCTTTTGTTGTGAAATTGATACCAAGAATTTTGGAGTTTCAACAATTAAGATAATTTCATAGTCATAACTTTTGACATTCAATTTAAATAATTTATTTATGTAATTTTATTAATTCACACATTTAATTAGTTAATTAATTATTTAAAATAGGTTATATAATATAATTATTCTATGCACTATGTAATAACTATGAGAGCAATAAGCAATTTTATTATTATTATTAATAAATAATTTATCAAATTAACATTGTATTGTATTTTTATTACTAACAAGAATGGATCACGGTAATCGTTGAATAATAAATATAATAATAAGATTTTAAAAACTGGTCGTAAAATGTTTTAGAATTATGAGCGTGATAGTAGGTACAGATGACAGCAGATCAGGATAACTGAAACTGTCAAATTCTTTAAATTTTCAACCTTATTTCGCGATTATAGAGTTCAGTGTTAAATCCGATCAAACACAGATATTTTTTTCCGAAGACTACGCCACAATTGGACGATCGTTCCGAATCCTCTCCATCCTGCGTAAGATAACCGTCGATCACAATAGCGCGGGGTTGAGAAGCTCGCAGGCTCATTACCGCCATACATCAGCGCACAATACACGTCGCGGCGTACTTCCGTGTAATTGCCTCGCAAATTAATCCGCACAACATGTGACATTTGACTCGCCAAACTTTGGCTTAGGGCTGCCACACAACTACAGTTGATTTTTCTTAAAATCTCTAACGTTTTTAAAGTATTTCTACACACTAGTGTTATAAAGAGAAAATTGTTGCATGTGTGTAGTGAATAGTCTAAAAAAGCACTGGACCAAATTTTCAGAGTTAGGCTTTAAGCTGCCGATGCCGCGCCTCGGAATTAGTATTCCATTTTTCTCGGTCTCAATCGTTTAAAGTTTAAGAAAATAGTTGTATGTTTGTAATGAATAATATAAATCGGATTTTACCAACTTTTGATAAACAATAATACGTATATCTCTACTTTGAGATTATTTTTCTTCTTTCTACCCTTGTCCACATTTTATTTGTGGTCGGATTAATACTTTTCCTCCCCTTTAACTGGAATACCCTAGATACTTATCAACGTTCTCTTTTCCTTTGTTTTCTATAGACCATGTTTTTATGACCATGGCGCAAGTCGGACCGTATTTTTTACTTTGACTAACTTTAACCTGATATTAAGAATAAAATCGGAATTTTATCACATTGTCTAATAATTTTCACTTAAATAACAACCAGTCGTTATTTATAATCACTATGTCTGAAACATATTTTCAAACGTGTCAAATCATGCCAATTAAAATTAGTAACATCATCATCAACAGCTCATATAATGTCCCCACCGAGGGGTCGAGCCTACCCCAAATTAGGGGGCGAAACTTAGTCAACCATGCTGGCCAAGTGCGGGTTGGTCGACTTCACACACAACCTAAGAATTTCTTCATAGGTGTGTGCAGGTTTTCTCACGATGTTTTCCTTCACCGTAAAAGCGTCGATTAAACGTAAGTACATATGAGTTCAAAATTTGAAAACACATTGGTACGTGGCGGGGATCGAACCAGTGCCTCCCGGGTGGGAGACGGCGCTCTTACGCACTACGCCACCGATGCTTTCTTACGCACTACGCCACCGACGCTTAAAATTAGTACAATGCAGTTGTCTAACTTAACTGATTGTGGGTATTTGAAAAAAATATCTCATCGGATGTTGAAGATGTATCTTCGACATTGTTAGGCATACGATACGTCAGCTTGTGACTCAATCAGAGACGTAAGACTTGAATAAATTCGCCTTGATGCTGTCCTATGTAGCTCAGTTGGATGGAAGAGCAGCCGCCCCACGTGAGACGCGCGGATCTCGAAAGGTCGTGAGTTGGAGTCCCATCTCAGCCTCAGACGAATAATGTATCAACATTTATCATGACAGAATTTTGAACTTGTCCTTTTTTAAGCGCGTTATGAAAAAACTATAAGAGTGAAATTTTAAGACTGTACAACTGTGCTGCTGTGGCTGTGTGTGACTGTACAGCTGTGGCTGTGTGTGTGTTTACAGTCAAAGTTAAAGACAAAGTCTCGAAATAAATATATATGACATAATTTGTGCTAAATATTATAAGATTCTTAATATTAAATATGTATAATTAATTATTTAATATTAAAAATATAATAAAATGTCAAATAAAATTTCTTTGTTGTGTGCAAAGAAGCATAAGTTCTCACGCGCGTATATAAGTATACGAACCAATTTTTTTCTTATTTTTCGTTCTCTATTTAATTTGATATACTTAAATTACAAACATTCTAAATCATGCCCATCATGCCAAATAAAATTAGTAACAAATTCAATGAGCAGTGAGTTCTTTATAGAATAAATAGCACGACAGATTCGATCGGTAAACGTCACACGTTTGTTGTGTATTTATAACGTGACGTGTGTAAATTTATTCGTGCCATATCATAATTATACACAAGACATATCAAGGCATTCTTCGGCGTAATTGCCTCGCAAATTAATCCGGGCAACATGTGACATTTGATTCTCCAAATACACGCGCTGGGGACTTAGGGTTGTCAACGCAAAGGGAATTTTATTAATATTACTAGCTGTCTCGGCCACGCGTTGCTATGGTAATTTCATACCACTGTGCTATACATTGAATTTGAGTAAAAAAAAAAATGAGGACTTATCAAATTCACATTAAAAAAAAAGAAGTTAAAATCGGATTGTTAGTTTCGGAGTTCATCCCGAAAAAACATCGTGACACGGCAATTATAGGTATGTAATAGATTTATCACTTTGAAATTTTTCTGTTCTACACTATTCTTAATTAATGGCTTCACAATAACCTAAGTAGCTATTACAAATATAACCAATCTCAAGTGAAAATATGTTTTATGTCATGGTCAGGATGACCAGAAAGTGACATTTTCCGCACACTACGCGTACTTTTTAAACTTTTGACTGAAAAATTCTTGGTCTTTCTCTCACCTGATGGTCAGTGACGATAAGCTACGCTCTTTATTTGCATGTCACATTAATTTACAGTACAGAGTACATCGATCTTAAAAGTAAGGTAAGTGTGACGAACTGCAAGGGCGCAGCAAAGATAATTAAAATATTGGACAAACCTAGTTACTTAATAAAAATCAGTAAATTAAAATGAAGAACTCACTTTGCATCTCACCTGGAATTTAACTGTTACACACGAACGAACATTACACAGAAATGGAATATTTCAATCAATATATTTCTCTAAATTACATATAATGGCGTTATGTAATACCATGAGTGACTTTCCATTTTACCCGACAAAACAAACAAAGTCTCTTAAAATGGTGAAATCGAAGTGAGCGTCGAAGAATAGCACGGAATTTTTTGAAGCAAAGTTCATCTGGAACCTAAACACACCAAGGGAATATTTTATCACTAAATGGCAAAACACGATTAACTATGGAATAATTTTATTTTTGCGTTTACAAACGCGTAAATATTAATACTAGAAAAATGCACTGAAAAAAATCGACTTGCCGCAGGCGGGACTCGAACTGCAAGTCGATTTTTTTCACTGCATTTTTCAAGCACGATAAACTAATTAATACTGAGCATTCTATGAGCCTGAAATGTCAAGTATAAACATAAACAATCTATTGCTAAACTAAATCGTTTTCTCTTTCACTCTATTGTGTTATACATGCAGTATAAACAGCCGTACACTCGCTTAATTGCAATGCAAATCAATGTTGGTAACATGTAACATTTGATTCGCCAAATACAGTGCAAGTGTACACATCGATATGGCTCAGGGCTGCTACCGATAAGTCAGTTGTTCGTAAATGATTTTAGCATTATTTAGAAAAATGCTTTCTTCTTCTTCTGTTAAATTAATGGCAAACGCGACACTTAAAGATTACGCATTTCGCCAATGTCAAGTGAAAATATATTTAAAGTAACAGATAAATTGTGCGGTAGATTGAGTTAAAAATGCAGTCTCTGCTGTTTTTACAACAAAAAATCGGAAGACGGAAAAAACAGATTGTTATAAAAAATATCACAAGAATAACATAATTAATTCAGAGATTTTATAAGATATAATTTAATGTACAAAAAATAAAACCGAAAATAATAATATCAAAAGAAACTATGAAATTACCAAAAATTTTTATGCTGTTGATTTTTAACAAATTATTTTTATGTGACATGACAACCCTACCCACCATATCATCACACAATGCAATCCACTTGCTTGCAAACATAAGGATAATTATTATTGATTGCGCATTAGTCCCCAGTGAGAGCGGGACAGCTTTATTGGCGTCGCGGTCGTTAGAGGAGGACGGAAGCCGTTTTGGGATTGATACAATGCAGGGTTATGTAACATGTCAAAGCGCCGCTAATTGCGCCCCAGTCGAGAGAGGTGTGGAACTCTGTCGATATACGAGATTTGTTCCCGAGACACCGGTATTCGAATAATTTCTACTTAACTTTGTCCTCAATCAGCTTGTTGTGATTATAGCTGGCTTCGGATTGAGAATGAAGGCCGCATGTTTTTCATACTGAAAATCTGAGCTTAAGTAGTTACCATAACCTATTAGACCCATATAACACCAAGACAGGGAGAGTCGCCAAAGTTGGACTGGCTAATTTTTTTTGTTACTGTTGATTGAATCAGCTTTATAATCCCTAAAAAATTACATTTGGTGGTTCAGCTTTTGAACTAAGTAACAACTAAACTTCTTCAACTACTAGACTTCGAAGCGTCAGTAGGTGAGCACGCAGACAGGCGGAGTGTGAACGGAGATCAATCCCCGGTCGCCTTTGGACTACTGACGTGAACCCACCCCTAGCACAAGTGCTAGCTTAGTTGGAGAGATTAATATGATTTATATTGACGTGTTAGCAACACATTAATATTATTCTTTTAAAACTACAAAATTGAAAATTTTATGTAACCCCCGACATAAATTTATAGCTAAGAACCATTTCGATCACATCAGCTTTCAAACAAAAAAAACCGCATCGAAATTGGTCCATTCGTTTAGGAGCAGCCACGATGCCATAGACAGATACACAGACATACAGACACACAGACAGGTCAAACTTATAACACACCTCTTTTTGCGTCGGGGGTTAAAAAAAGGCAGAGGGTAAAGGCGGGTCCAGATATGATCATTTGCCCGGTCCGATCAGCGTATCACGTATCAAGCCCCGTATCAAGTTGTGGACGCCTCGATTTGCTGCGTATATAAAACGGACACGACATGGGACGGGCCGTATCATAACGGCGTATCGAGATCACTTATCATCACCCGTCCACATATGTGATCATGATACGCGTCGGCGATACGGATACGCTGATCGGATCCGTATCGGTATATCACGTATCAAGCCCCATATCAAGTTGTGGAGGCTTCGATTTACTTCTTTTGACAACCGTATGAAACCGACATGACATGGGACGGGCCGTATCATAACAGCGTATCAAAATCGCGTATCATGATACGCGTATCAGCAGCCGTCCACATATGCGATCATGATACGCGTCGGCGATACGGATACGCTGATCGGATCGGGCAAATGATACATATCTGGACCCGGCTTTAAGTAGCGCTAAAGCCAACTCGCTTTATGTACTAGCCAGTGATTAATAATACTTTTTAAGGTCTAGCAAATTACCACCTGACGGTAAGCAGAAGTGAAGTCCAAATACAAAGAAAGTGCGAGAGATAATGTACGCGCTTCACGAACCATCCTCGCCTTGCCGATATTCAGCACTCCTCTGTTGAACGACCCAGAATTGTAAGAACATGGGATGGCATTAAATTCAATTTCACGATTGTGCAACAAAAAATGAGTTAACCAAGTTTTTTTTTAGATGATAGCCACACAACGTAGGCAGGATAATTATTTTTCTCGACTTCAAAAAATGAGTAGGTTCTCAATTCGCCTGTATTTTTTATGTGAGTTACCTCCTAACTCTATTCTATTCTCTTTTTAATTGATGTCGTCGCGTCGCATTAAGCGTACGCATTTTGCCAATGTCAAGTGAAAATGTAACTAAAGTAACAAAAATTGTACGGTTGATTTGGGTTAAAAATGGAGTCTCTCAACACGTGCTTTACAACAAGAACACGGGAGAAACTCTACCTCCTAACTCTTTACTGGGTGTGCCGATTTTGAAGATTCTTTTAACGTTTGAAAGTGATGTGGTCCCATTTAAATTTTATCGACGTCTGACGAGCAGTTTTCGAGTTAAATCAAATCAATGCAAAAAATATTTGGATTTTCAGATCGTTTTTAGTTTTGAAAGCGGTTTTTTTACTTAAAACATAATTTTGTGAGGTAATTCAAAGCTGGTAGATACAATATAGAAGACGGTCAAATATTGGCTATTCTCGCCTTGAAACTCTCGTGAGATGTCCAAAGATCATAAAAAACAAATTATCAATTAACGAATGATGTCTTTTAACGAATTGTATTGATCAAAACTTTAGTGCTAGAAAAAATGCACTGAAAAAAATCTACTTGCCTCAGGCGGGAATCGAACCCGCATCTTCCGCAATCCGGGCGGCAGCGTTGACCATTACGCCACCGAGACACTGCTTTCGCTGTCGAAAATTGTTCGTGGCTTGGTGCTTATGTTCTTTCTAGTATTAAAAATATTTACGCGTTTGTAAACGCAAAATTAAAGTGGGATTCAAAAGTAGGATCCAACGAAAATAAATCAAAATAAATTTATTCCACAAAAATTGAGTGCTAAAAAAAATAAACAAAGACATTTCCTCGGTTATTTGTAATCTCCGAAAAAAAGTTCGAGTAACTTTATGAATAGATTAGCCAATTACTGAAGCAGTTTCCTAGTAAGTTGATCTCGAGAGCCCCTCCGGGTTGACATTAGAATTGAAAATTAGGCCAAACAAGCTAAAATAGAGCAATAACGTTTAAAATATAATTATTTTTAGAATACTTTCAGGTTTTGAGCTAGATATTTTTTTTATTACTGACTACCTGAGAGTTTTAGGTGTGCTTGCACATTGAATTCCTTTAAAAACCAAGTTTGGAGTCACTTCCTTGTCACCTGTCCTTAGGCGTTCCAACATTGATTTTCCTTGTTTAATTTTTAACTGTGTTTTATTTTATTATTTGTTACAAGAATATTATTTTCGCTTACCGGCACCCTTAGAAGAAAACCTTGCTTCCTTTCTTCTAAGGGTGCCTTGAAGAAATTGCTTATCAGCAATAATACTTAATACTGTTTTTAACAATTTGTATTGTGTATTTTTTGCGTGCAATAAAAATGTTTATTAATATTAGTTTTAGTTGTGGACACATGCTTAGGTATAAATAACCTATTTTTAGTTTACTCTTGTAGAATGTTTGTTGACCAAAAATCTTATTAAAGAAAACTTTTAACACAATTTGTACATCGCGTTAAAACATAATTTGTGATTTAATTAACTCAAACACAATGTACACTAGGCCGCAAATAAAGCTGACTGGCTAGAGTGAGGCAATCAATATTAGCCGTGCGTCGCTTTGTTCGCGAGATCACTGTACACGACCCTATTAGTGACGGCTTTTAACTAGTGCTGGGGAGGTGTCGATAAAATATTATTTATGTTAATTTATTTTAGAAAACCTCTAACTGTTTGTTTAATGCGGAGTACCAACCAAAAACTTATGTAAGTAATTTAATGTTAATATCTTCCAACACGTTCAGTGTTAATATTGTCCAACACGTATACAACGATTTGAAGCTCCACCAAATTATAGCAAAGATACCTACTTCATAAAACTTTTTTGTGTGAAAACTAACCGAAAGTCTGCAGAAGAAAAAATCATTACGTTAACATTTTTATAAGGCATTCATACCACAGGATTGTGAGTTTTTGTAAAACTATTGCATTGCTAATATCATGAGAAAGATTATGTGAATTTGTAGATAATGATTGTTATGTTAGTTGTGCTATTATTTTTGACGCTAATTTTGTAAAGGATATTGAAATCAAAAATAACTCCACGAAACGTCAAAGTGTGCGCGTTTTCTATACGGCTGAGAATGTGCTTACATACATTACTTAATGATCAATAGTTGGTCGTGAAATTGTAACAAACTCACTCGCATTCGCATTAATAGTATTAGTTACAAGTCTTTCCGTTTATCGATATCCTTATTCATTGTCAACACGTCACTAAGCTTATCTAAGTCGTCGGCGATCGAGGCCGATGACTAAGCCTCGTTAATCTAACAATTATTCATTGAAGATACCGACTCGCCCTATGAAAGGCGGCTTGAATCAATGATCTCCCGTCTCTGTTGTTCTACTACAATCTCATTGTTGTAAGAGCGAGAGAGTCCCGTAGATAAGTGAGCGAACTCACTGTAATTCTTTGTTGGAATAAAATAGTTGAGACAATGAGCTGTGAAAGATAGCACGCTCCAAAAATTACTACACAACAAAGTTGTTCCAAAGTTAAGCAATTTGGATAAATTAAATAAACTTATTAAAATCAACGAAATTAAATTCTGATAGATATTAATATGTATTAAATATAATGATGTATGTAGTTGAAATAAAATAGAGATTTTTTTTAAGTTAAAAGATATAACTTATCGTGAATAGTGAAATTATTAAAAAGTTCTGCTTTTTTACTCTTCTCCTTATATTTAACCCTTGGGGTGCCTGGTGGGTAAAAATTACACGGCGTGCCTGCTGGGTCTGTCGGACCCGTAAACAAAATCATCTTTTTTTTTGCAATTTAGTAGTCAAAATGGCAATAAAACAAGATTTTATTTATTTTGAATCTTATTTTAAATGATAAAATGAAGAAAATAAAACCATACTGTATATGTAAAGTTTTATTAAATAAATGAAAATAGCTCTAATTTTAGGAAACAAAAATTAACACTTATGTTTTAATCGACAAAATTAAACTTTTTTAATAGAGATCAAAAATCAGACTTCAAATTCATTTAAGATACAAGACAATCAAGAGAGTATTGCGACAATTTCCGCATATAAAATTTGCATGTTCTAAGCAAATGTGACTCGTGCAAGACATACAAGTATACATAGACTTGCGATCTTTTTTTGCCAGGACATAAATACCAACGCCTTTTTATGGCAGTCCTGTCTTTTGGCTGGTGGCTCTGAAGGTTCGCCTATATGAGAACTAATTCTCTTACGTAGGGTAGTTGGAAGACGCATATTATTTCGTGGCTCAGTCTGATGTGGGGCCGTCAATGCCACGCCCATTTGTTTTTCTAAATTCTCTTCTAGTAGTACTATCGCCAGAATTGTTCAACATCTGAATAATTTTTGCATTTATGCCAGCGGTGTTAAGAATCCAGAAAAAAATTGTCAGTGGCCATCTTTTTGAATTTCGTGATACATCATAATTATGTACGTAATAATTTATCCAAGTTATCTACGCCACTTGTGCCATACTGTGTTATCTTTGCCTTTATATATTGATCTCTCAGAAAATTAATTAATGGCTGAGACATCTCAACATCACTGTCTTCACTGTCACTATTATTTGGTTCTTTATGGCCTTCTTCTTCTTCCTTAGCACCATCGGAATCGTGTTGAACACTCACATGATCCGACTCTGCTCCACTTTCATCGAAAATGACATCTTCGTTTTCATCTAATTCTATTTCTAAAGCTTGGCTTATCTCACTGTTAGTTAATTGTCTGACCACTGCAACAATATTATTTACTTATTTTTTCACCACAAAATCATTATTATAAAAAAAACAAAAATAATTACTTACCGCGCACTTAAAATGCGTATATCTTGGACGCGTGCAAATTGCAGATTGCGGGAGGGGCGACAAAATGACTACTAGCTTATATCGCGAAGCTACTCAAGTGCGTAGCGGGTTTCACGGAGTATTTGAAAAAATATTGTCGATTTTATCAAGTGACGGGTCTGTCAGACCCACCAGGCACCCCAAGGGTTAATTAAAATACACATTTCACAAAAAGTTTTATTTGGAACACATTCAATTACTTAGATGTTTTCAATTACACAAATATACACATAGGATTATTTAATTTGAAATTTACAAAATAATCTTAACGAAACAAATTAAAAAAAAAGTTTATAAAAATGGTAAACGTCTTAATCACGTCAGAAGGTAATCTGGTACAATTAACCCACGGTAAAAATTTGTCCCCTCACTAATCCATATAGATATTCAAAACTATAATTAGATTGCATTATCTGTATTAAGTTTGTACTTCATTCATCGATGAGCAAAGGTCTCCGAAAATAAATTATCTATTATTACCATCGAATTCGAATACAATGTTATTGAAATCGATTATTGAATCGATAAATCGTGTCGAGGCTATTTAGAGCATATTAAACTGATGGATAGATCAAATAGAACTCAGATGTTTGATCAATTGTTAGCTTTTGAAACAATGAAAATTACTAATGATGCCATTAAAGAAAGTTGTAAACGTATTGATTCAAGTCATCTAATAGACAACTGGAAACCATAATACGTAAGTATATTTATTTTTTTATTTTTGATTAAGTTCCCATACGATTGAACACTATTTAATATCGAAATGTAATTTTCAAATTCAAACAGTCATTAATTTAAATGGCCTTGCTTTACCGCACTTCGGTACAAACATAGTACTAATTATTAGAACTCTTAATTGCTCTTAAATCTCCCTCTGCCGAGTTATACTATAAATAATTTCTCACTTCAATTTCACCTCATAAATTTGGTGAAGAACTACAATCATTATTTTAATATACTTACTATATTAGACTACATATGTCTTATATAGTAAGTATACTAAATGATTATAATTTCAAAAACATTGTAATAATCCTCAATAAAATTTTACCAATTTATTATGTTTTTTAGGTTCCGTTTATGTTGTCTCAATTTTTTACTAGTTCAAGCTCTGTAGCGGGTTAGCAATAGTATATTTTCTATTGGAAAAAGAATTTTCGCAAAGTATTGTTTGCCATTATAATATGCTTGTATTTCATCTGAAAGATAGCTCCAAACTGCATTTTAGTAAAAGTGCGCCATAAGATTCAGCTCGCTTTACAAAACTATAAGTGTAAATTAAAATATATGTCTAAAGTTATTTCAGGCAAGAATAAATTTTCCTATAATATTAGGTCCTTACCTATGAAATTGGCGTTTTATTATCTTGTACCTAAACTTGCAATTTCTTTAATTCAATAGTTGTTTTAGGTTCATATTATTATTATTTTTTTATAAACTACACTCTTTGCAATATTTTTGTCTGTAATTAAAAGATATTTCACTTGTTAAATTATGAAAAATATGTGAAAATGACTCTTTAATCTCTTCATCAGAATTGGCGATTTGATGCCTACTAACTCATGGACAGACTTGATTTTTGCATAATTTATTGATGCTAGACTTTGCCGAGAGCTGTTCGCTTATTTCCTCCAAATTTTGTAATATTAGGATTTATAGTTAAAAAAAAAAATAGAGTTTGTATGGAACAACGCCAATTTTTATGAAGACTTTCAATTAAATGTGTATTTACCATACTAACGTTATTTAAAATTTCTAAAAAACTCCGTTGCCGAATCTTTTGAAATTTGGAGTGTATAATTGAGCAAGACTTGGTTAAGTATTGCATCAATGATTTCGACAAAAGATGGGCCTGTCCATGAGTTACAACGATTCCAAGAGTTGATTCTGCTGACAAAATAAAACAGTCACTTTATTTTTTTATTTTTTTAAAGAAACATTTAAATAATTCTAAGTTTACAACATGCAAATCCGTAACAGTATAGTCCTTATTCATAACAACAACGAATAAATTAAAGAAGTTACACAGCTAATAGTCCGTAAGAAAAAAAACGCCAATTTCATAGGTGGGGACCTAATATATAAGTTATTTGCAAAGTCTGCTTCAAAATCAGGTCTGAGAAATTCACATAATGTGAAAATTTTGACATGAACCGAGTGCACGCCTGGTACAATTATTTACCTTTGTGGTGGCTACAATCAAAACTACATTATTCAAAATAAAACCGAGTAATCCTCTCGAACTAACGTAATACGTATTCAAAACTATGGCAACTCCGATTAATCGAACTGATAAACTGGACCAATAGACCGCATTTAATAACTCCATTCGTTAATATTCATTTGCCCGAAATCGGTATTAATATTGTAAAGTCCGATTATTCGTTCAGGAATTTGTTTTATTAATTAGGTAACTGAGCATATTGGCAACAAACAACTAGTGTTAATTTTATATCATAAAAATGGTTTAGATCTTGAGATTTAAAAGATTCTTAGGGACGTATTAATAAACGTTATCAATCTCTTTTACTATCTCAAGACAATCTGGGAGCGAGACAGATATTGTTTTTTATACTACCGAAATAATTAAATCAGTAACAAAAGAAAAATTAGTTCTGTATTTTGTATTATTATCTACTATCGGAAACG
The DNA here is from genome assembly GCA_955850985.1 of Elophila nymphaeata. Taxonomy (NCBI): domain Eukaryota; kingdom Metazoa; phylum Arthropoda; class Insecta; order Lepidoptera; family Crambidae; genus Elophila; species Elophila nymphaeata. Next base: position 16,742,547 of record OY039087.1, read on the forward strand.
ACAGCTCAAAAGCATGTTTCCGTTTCAACTGCTCAAACACAGTGTCGTATAAGAAATTACGTCAACATTACGAAGGATTTCGTAAAACACTAAACAATGAAAATCGCAAATTCGTACATCAAATATTCAAAAAGTTGAAAAGTTAACCATGACCGCGCCGTCAAAACGTGAAGAACCGAGAAAGAAACAAAATATTTTCTTGTTTTTCTCACCTACAACAATTTTCTCTCTGGAGAGGTGAAAAGTTGTGTGTTTCACACGAGAGCTAATTTTTTTTGTCTCATGCCTTTAAATCACTCTCTGTGCTCATTAGTCTATTTATCTAGACTACTTCGCTGGTTCGTGATTTAATATTGGCACTCGCAGCAAAAACAACTTTGCTCACTAGTTGAACAAGTTTTGTTGTTGGTTGGAAAAGTTTTGGTGATTGAGGGTTTTGGATAAATCTTGCTTCCACCTTTGGCCTTATCATCATTTACCATCAGGTAGCATAAAGGGAGATAAAAGCCAAGAGTTTCCCTGTGAATTTTTTTGAGTTGACTGTATCGAAATTTTTATATGAATTACGGCATAATATTGCGCGCTCTGGATGTTGAGAGGAAAAACTCCCAATAGACAAGTTTATGAACATGGGACCTCAGTGTCAAGATAAATACAAATAATATCAATACCGTTTATATCATAATTAAATCCACACGCAGTTTATCAGATTAATACTGTTAATTACAGTACCCACGCCATAATCACGGAGCCGAAACATTACCCAATTAATTAGTACAGGCAGTTTGTAGACGGTGGAGTCTGCCGGGGCATTCTATATAATCCATCTGTTTTAACCGATTGCGATGCACTGAATGAACGATCAAAAGCTCGCCAGGAATGTCGAACAACTAGATATGGCATTTCGGGGATACGTTCAACCATCTCTGTGGTCTACGTCAGTGGTCGGCAAAGTGCAGCTCCAGAGCCACAGGTGGCTCTTTGGCTCCTTAAGTGAGGCTCTGACACAAATACCCACGAAAGGCGCATTAATATTTTCATTGAAAAAAAACTTGGTAAGAAAAAAATTACATCACAAAAATTACATTCCGGTATGGTAAAATTACATTCCGGTATGGTAAAATTACATTCAGGTAAAATTACATGCGTATGCTTGTGGTACCTTTGTATCACAAAAAGGTACCACAAGCATACGCGTGCATACTTTTTGTAAAGTCGCCAAATCCCCGGCTCCCCGTCTATTTTTTTTTTAATTATTGTAATGTTCATATTTGGCTCTTTCGCTAATAAGTTTGCCGACCACTGGTCAAGGTGAGCCTACCAGAATTAACTCCAGATAGATTTCAGCGTCAATCGAATCAATATCAAGCAAAAAGTTAAAAAAATTGTAACCCGACTAACTGTAACCTCGATTTTAACCGGTTAAAATCGGGGTTTATAAGGTAAAATCGACTCCTTTGATTGTTAAAGTAGGTTATAATGTAGATTATATTACCCGGAACATAATAGCGAATCGATTCACATCTCGATGAATAGTTTAGGTGCTACGAACGGACATAATACAAACGAACATTATGTTGACTGCTAAAAACATAACCCGGGTAAAAAAAATTACTTAGAAACCTCTGTTGATGTGTAGGCATGCTATGATCTGATGTCTGATTTCCCTAGTGATATTCGAAACATAACCTCAAAATCACAAAGGATTTTGCTAATACTGATTTCTCCGGAAGTGTCTGTTAATAACTTTGTATTCTGACAGTACTTTACTTACTAATAATTAGATCGACTTAAGCAAAAATGGTCCAACCCACATTAATGACATTTTGAGATATACAATGTCGAAGTATTTTTGTTATCATTACTTATAGGTACTTAATAGTAACCTTTACTTTAAATTTTAAAGTAAAGGATAAATAAGCAGAATTAATGATAGTACAGTCAACAGCACGTCGGGCTATACAAAACTGTCAAATTTCTCCAAACGATTTGCAACCTAAGGCTATTCAATATAAAGTGCATAATCGATTGGGAAAATTTGACAGTTTGTGGTAACCCAACGTGCTGTTGTCTGTACCTATAGGTAATGATAACAAAAATACTTTGACATTGTATATCTTAAAATGTAGTCAATGTGGGTTGAATCATGTCCAATTTTGATCGTAGAAATATTCTTACATTGTTGTTGGGTTTTAGGCCAACAATGTATGGGCACCGAGCTATTTCCTTTATGATGGGTTTGGCTGATGGTAAGATCTGGCTAGCTATCAACGTCCTATGAAAGCTTGTCGCATTTCATTGCAAAATTAATATAAAAATACTTTAAACTAAATTCTAGATACTCCTAAAATATATTCTTTTCCTTAAATATAGGTAGTTGTAGTTAAAATACATACTGAGTAAACATCAGCAGAGTCCAGTTAAAAAAAATTACACACACGCACAAACGCTCTCCCGTGCGCACACAGCACACACACGCACAAATTATCTCACACGCATGTGAATAGCAGATATTTTCATAACATCTATGTGTTTCATAGTCACTTCCAGTATCTCTAAGCCGCCGTATCAGGTGCAGAGGGCGCAATAATATTTCATTTCTCTCGCATTAATTCGACTCATTACGCACCGGATTTCCCGAACACGTGAGCACCAATTTAAATTATCATACGTGATATTTGGTATTGGAAACCATATTATTGAAATTATGAATTTGCTAAACGTTATTCAAATACTTGCGCTTCAACGGAGCTACGATCACAACCTAGAATTCTGGATGATTTACAATTGCTTTAGTTAGGTTTTACAAGTTATTTCTCACGATGCATAATAGTAGACTAGAATAGAATACATGAAGTAGTTTTACATCTATAAGTAGAATGCCGTCAGCGCAAAAGTGGACCAGTCTCAATTTTTTATATCCTCACTACAGAAAACTTGCCATATATTGCAAAAAAAAGAGTCGGTGGCGTAGTGCGTAAGAGCGTCGTCTCCCCACCTGGGAGGCACCGGTTCGATCCCCGCCACGTACCAATGTGTTTTCAAATTTTGAAAACTATATTTATAGAAACGTTATTATTAAATTGTAAATAATGGAATACACGTATTAGTTAGTAGACATCAATTCATTTAATAATCAAACATCTCCATGGGAACCACTTTTTAACTTCCTAGGTTTCCCATGGTATACTATAGTCCTCTCCCCCAAATGCTTGCTAATTCTTGACAGAAGTTTGTAATAATTGATTGATATGTCTTCTCCATATCTCCCCTGTATCCACCTGAATCTCGTAATGTAGTTTATCGAATGTTCTTGTCACTGTACCGAATCGCCATTTCGTTTGGTTGTTTGAATAATCCCTTGCCAGCACTCGTTCCCCGGTTTTAATTTCTCGTATCTTAGCTGATGGCGATCCTTGTGGGTTTGGCGACCTTATAATATCCTTTCGAAAGATCGCGCCCAGAGGTGTCCTTATCTCACGACCAAACATTCTGTCGTAAGGACACTTTCCTAAGTGAGTAGGTGTTCTTATCAAAAACGACATAACTTTGATAGCTTTCGTGTGTATGTCGCCTACACCTTTTGATAATTTCTTCTACAATCGATAATGATTAAAAGTTTAATTTAGGGCCAACTTTGAATTACATATGTATAATCGAGTTTCTATATTTTGCGACCACTAGGTATAATGTACCTAAATTTCATAATTAAAAAATCGTTATGTTCTAAAATCATTTATTTGGAAAATCCGCGCCCAAGTAGGTACCTACTTACGAATTCCATTTAAAAAATATTTATTACCAGTATTGAAATTATTTAAAGTCCTGTTGTATTTCTATTGGTTTATTTTATTTTCAGTTTTGAACACTATGATTAAAAAATATTTGGTAATGCAGTTAAAAAGTCAAATGCAATTACGGAACCAAGTAGGTAACATCTTGATTTGATTGTTATATTTATCTAATTAAACTAATCCTACATGAAATTAAACTCACATAATAATCAGATTGAAATTGCAAATAGAAATAAATAACATTCCGAATCGCACTCAATTTTGATACATCAAATTTAATACTCACAAAACCTGCACAGTAAATTATTCATAAATTATCAAATATTTTGACGGTGGCTGGCGATATTGATTAAAACTTTGCGAGGCTTAATGCCAGTGCCAGTTTTGTTGGCGATTTAATTATTAATTTGTAATCTGCAAAGGATTTTAAATTTATAATATGCTTTCATTTATAACTTCAATAAAAAAAACATTAAAAAAACATTATAGCAATAGGCAGAAATTGTAAAAATTAGAGTATTGAAATGATAATAAAAAAAAATTCACCCTCCTTTGGAACCACTGCTATCTTTCGACAGCACCCGGGACCACCATCTTAACGACCTTTCGAAGCATGGAGGAAAATCGAGTTGAAAAATGTTCGGTCACCCATCCGAATACCAACCGCAAACTTGGTAGCTTAGCTTTCGTAATTGTTACGAAAAACGCATAACCGTGGCGCTATGGACCTCCTCCTTTTTCATCATAACAGCCTTTATAATTCGACCCACTGCTGGGACAAGCAGAGGCCGTGTACCTCTGCTTGTCATCGAAGGAGGTTTAGGCAGTAGTCCACCACGCTTGCCCAATGCGGATTAGTCGACGGAGTATAAGCTGATCAATACCCCTTTGCTGATCCATTAGTCACCTTCTACGACACCCATTGGAGCATATGGGGTGATGCTATTCCACTCTGCCGGCATCATAATTTATGTCGAATTCCTCGCTTTATAAGTCTCTATTATCTTATATATAAAATTTCCATGTCACAATGTTAGTTACCGTACTCCTCCGAAACGGCTTGACCGATTTTCATGAAACTTTGTATGCGTATTCAGTAGGTCTGCGAATCGGCTACTATCTATTTTCCATACCCCTAAGTGATAAGGGTTGTTCACCCTAAACTTTTTTTTTAATTTTTGGACGAAATTTTTTGTTTTTATTTTTTTATTATGTGGCATTAAAAAATACATACAACCCTAAATTTTTACTTTTTTATCACCAACCCCAATTTTTTTATAGCCATTTTAGTAATTTAATCATTTTTGTAAGGCAAAATAACGTTTGCCGGGTCAGCTAGTAAACTAATATATAAAGTGTGCATCAATTTTCGTTGCAGCAACTGCCTATCATAAATTTTAAAATAGCATCTAGTATCTTAATAATAGGCACACATTCGCATAACACCACTTGACGTGGTGCAAAGATCAGTGGATGGAGATCAGAATTCAATTTACTCCGCTGATGCAGACGCAGAATCGAACTGGCAACATCAAAGAGAGCAACACTCAGACGGCAGATATGAATGCGCCCGGATGTACTGAGCACCTAGATTTACACGGAACTATATTTCCTAGATATGTCTCAAGTCTCAACAATCACAACAAGATAGTTACTTATTTTGCTCAGATTAAGAATAGAACTACAGAGATGGTGTAAAATGGAATAAGGTTGGTACTCGTAATTGTTTGTTGGATTACTGAACGATTGCTACTTTATTGGGTTAGGTGGCCCATTGGAGGCAGTGCATGACCTATACTGCCAAATGTGGCTTTTTGTGTAACTTAATGTTACCTAAAGCTCTGCTCAACCCCTTTTGAGATTACGAGCATGATTATATGTATTAAGGACCGTATTACAGAATAACACTCAGAAGTATGTGTGACTTCTGAGTGTTATTCTGTAATATGGTCTTGAGAATCGTTTGTCACTCACAAAGTGATAGAGACGTAGGACGCTCAAGTCGGCGTTCATTCTTGAAACTCATTCAATAATAAGAACATAAGAGTAGGTACAGACAACATCACATTTGATTATCACAAACTGTCAAATTTCTGCAATCAATTTTCAGCCTAAACTTAGTTTATGTACAGTACAAAATCGATTGGGAAGACAGTTTGTGGTAATCTGTCGTACTGTTGTCTGATATGCCACTGATATGACACGGATTGCTCACATTTTGTAACGTAACTGTCGTTTTGAAAAGCACATTGTAAGTCTTTCGAATTTACCTTTATCATCGGTAATTAATGTGGAATAGCATTTCCAAAACAGGCCTTTTCATATTTTACCTATTAACTATCTAAACCAATTTACGTTCCCACCCACTAACACAGTGTCTCTTACTCCTAGAGCAAATTAAGATACTGATAGATCAGTGTTTCATGCAAAATATCAATAGTAAGAAAGTGCCATCTGTAGGTATATTCAATTATTGAAATCGTAGATATTAATTGTAGATAAGTTACTTAAATCTAATTGGAAGTTTTATACGTATCAGAACTTATGAACGGAGTTTACCTAAATATCATTTTACCTTAACATTAAAAATAATTTTCTTAACATTAAAAAGCTTTTCATATCTATGGCTAACGGCCAGTTGCACTAAGTTTTATGTTTACAATTTTGCAAAAAGTAACGTAAATGTTAACTTAAATAAGAAACGGGTTGTTCCGAATATATGTTAATTTTTTACTAAATTGTAAAAGTATAACTAAGTGCAACTGATTGTGTCTCCACAATCTCCGTAACTGTTGCAACTACGCCAAATGCAGTCTTTTCGACATTCTTGCCACTTCTAGCAGATCTGTATCTCACCTCCTTAGCCTATCGCAATATCTGCAAGGCTGCAGGTATTTTGGCACTGCAGACCCGTCGACATAACCCTTGGCAGCACCCCAATTTGCTTCGGACTATTAAATAAATCGCCATTTTGTTACTTTGATAAAACGAGTTGAATCAAATTATTAGTTATTTATTTTAAGGCTATCAATAAATACTAGTCGCGAATATCAACTCCACTTTTGCTTGCCATCAGGTGGAATTAAGTCATTTGTTTGACCTTTTTATAAAATAGTGCCGACTCTAAGGCACGTATTATAGAATGAGTCTCAAAAATTCGATATTTCTGCTGATGATTGCCACCTATTTCTCTCTAAAAGAAGCTTCAGTTTGTATGGGCTCTGTTACGATTTTATCATCAGCTTAACCTTATAGTCCCCGCTCGGTCAATACCTCGGATACCTCGGTAGATATCCACATATTAATCTGTAGATGATTAATAATATCCAGAACAATTAATTTTAATTGTCTCGCGGTAGACATCTACCGAGCGGGTTGACCAAAAGGTTAAGATCTACTTTCCCTATACTTTTCCTAAATTATATGTAACAAAGAAAGTCACCAACTTCCAATGTCTTATCTTTCATATGGTTTGAAGGTCCTTATTGGAATTGTATTGATCAACTATAAACTGACAAGCGTGCCACAATAATCTTAGTATTATTTCTAACAGAAAAGTTATTTTTATTGGTGTTGATTAATATAAGTGGTTTGTTTATCTTTCCTTGGTTAACACTACTTTTCACTTTAATAACTTAATCGTCACAATTCCAGCTCCCGAGTGTAAAACTTATTAGCAATAAGGTTTTACTAGTGCACAAAAAAATAATTTTGTTCGTAAACAGAATTAACAGTGTTGTGTTGATGTGGATTCTTGTCTCGGATTAAGACTATATAATTAGTTGAAAAATATATCTGACTCCGTCAGACTCTTCTTACAAGTCGTATTTTCCTTAAGGAAAGAACCAACTTTTCGGTAAGTTATTCAAATTACCAGTCACCGCACACCGTGAATCTGTTTTCGTAACCAGCTAACTCTTTTCTAATATTTCTGGAATATTCTCTAGTATAGTTGCAATTCGGGCAGCCATATTAGGTCAATAATAAATAACGAAAGGGTAACTCATTGGAATGAAGCATATCAATCCACCAATAGATTGTAACAGTCTTTCCAAATACCCTTTAACTCATTGGAATGAAGGAAACCAATCCATCAATAGATTGTAGGTAACAGTATTTCCAAATACCCTTTACTAAATCCTTTATTATCTATTATATTATGCCAATTAAAGAAACTGGTATTAGTTGCAGTTCCATCACATCTGTAGAGTACGTAATTTTATTTCCAACCCAACTATAAGTCCTCTAAGAAAATTGTAAGAATATCCTTTACAGTGCCATAATTCCTTGACGTTTCTATATCGCAAGTAAATTGATCTAGCTTATATTGCAATTGATATTATTATCTTAAATTAATGATAAATCGCCACACCTCAAAGAAGTTTTGGAAGGGAATTTTAAATAATAAATAATTCGTCCAACAACGTAAAAGCCTTTTATAACAGTACCTTCTTGAAGTATCTGGCCGAACTTTAGAGACGACTTTGTGGATCATGTTTTTATCAACAATCAGAGTTAAATATTTGGTAGAAACTCTCAGCCTTCGCCAACTATTTAGGCTCTACTTGGGTTTCTTGTCTAAAACCAAACAAAGCAGTAGTGGCAGATCATAATGATACTCCGCAAATAAGTATCCCAGATCTTAGCAAGTGACAGCATTGGCAATGTATTCCAGATGTCGGTTGAAGTCGATAGTGTTTCTGTAGAGAGCGTGTTTTTCAGGAATTCATTTATAATCAAAATCAGATAAGTTTTGAGGAAATATTCACGCACCGAATCTTCATAACAATTTGATGAGACAGAATCCATTTTCAGAGTAGAACATGACTCTTTTGATACAATTATTGACTTTTCCAGGTTAAAACTTGATGTTATTTTCAGATTGAAAAAATACGAAGTTGATGGTGTTTCTGCATGCTAATTAAAATATCGCTTAAGTAAAACCATAATACACCAAAAAATTCAATTTTTTAAAATATTTAAGGTCAGTAGGCGAAATGAGGAATAGCGATAAAAATGACAAATTTTTAAAACTTTGAAGCCAGGTAGAGCCCTAAAGATATAGTTTTATTTTGATTTAAATATTATTTCGGTAATCTACAGTCAATTACGCAAATTTTGAGAGGTCTTGCGTTATGAAAAGCCAAAAAAAAATGTTTTCGGGACACCCTAACCAACAACCTTCAAACTATTTGAAGATCTCGTCAATACAAACAACTTTTTGTATGGAAGCAAAACTGGAATAGCGAAGAAAAAATCTATGGTTCCATACTCCATACATTTCAGTTCGTTTGTAAATTTGTATGGAACAACTTAAATATTTTTCACGATTTCAGAATTGCACCTATAGAAAAAGTTGCTTGTGTTGATGAGATTTTCAAATAGTTTGAAGGCTTTTGGTGTATTCCAAATAACCCTGTAAAATATGAATAAGTGCAGAAAAATAAAATTTGATTATAATATATTCTTACTATAAATATGATTGAATAAATGAGTCCGCACTTTTTGCCGATTAATCGCCAACTAGTGCCTTTTATTACTCATATTTTGTACACATAATTTTTCTGCTATTTAAGATTGGACTTAAATTTTATTCGTGTAGTTAGTTAATAAATTTATTTTCCAATGAAAGGTGTTGTACATACTTAACAAAAAAACAATACGTTAGAAAACCGATCCTGAACTAAGCATTTATAATTAAGGTCGACTTATCTTCTGTCAATGAGACCAAAATGTCGTCACGTCGAAGACAGCTAATTCTTACAACACTAGATTTTCTTATCCTAAGCCACGCCTGCTTGACAATCTGCCAAATTGCTACGCTGGAAGCCGAAGGCCAATCACAAACCTGCGTTTCCGCGGCCTAGATCCGGCCAGCCAATCACAGTAGGGGGCGAGTTGCTCACGCGCATGTTTTCGTTTTGCAATTCAACGAGCCGCTAATTACTGTTTTGTTTGGCGTTCGTGTTATGTAGCGTTGGTAGTATTAAAATAATACTTGCGATTGCATAGGTAGGTCTAATAATAAAGTTCAAGTACCTTTTTTTTTTTTTTTTAACAATGAGAATATGAATCCTACTTATAAACGCGAAAAGTCTAGTTTTATTTGACTGTTTTCTTCTGTAAGATGGAGATACTACCCCAGATAGCCTAGCCAAATGACCAATCGATTGCGTTGAACGTCTAACGGAAATGAATTTAATGTATGAAACTGACTTAGGTATTAGTGAGAAAGCTCTATAGCGACCGTCGTGTCAAATGTATGAGGAGCTGCATGTAGTCATAAGGTGTAGTCATTAGCCCTGAGACGCATGCAGGCCACAGACATTAGGCAAGCTGTAATAGACCCTAAGTCCAATAAAACCACTAAAAACCGAAACATAACAAAAACCACAAATAAAAAAAAATGTATGAGGAGCAACGAATTAGGAATTATATAGAACACGAACTCCGTCAAAAAATCGTTACACGCAAACTATCTCCAAGTGGGCGGGGCCGAAAAAGTACTATCAACGCGTCCATCAGTCTGCCGCGACAAGCGTCCGTGTCATTTAGTTTTGCGAAAAATACAATAAACAGCTCATTTCCCAAGGACAAAAATGACCTCCTGTGCGGTAAAGTGGTGTAAAAGACGGAAAGAAGGAAGTAAAAAACAAACTGGGATAATTTATCTCATGTAAGTAAAGTAATTTCATGTTTTGTTCGTCTTGAGTTGTCTGTGTTATGCAATCAGTAGCCAACCAGTTTTTAATATGTTACTATTAAACTAAACATTTAGTGTTAAACTAAACATTTAGTGTTAAGTATAGAGTTTTTAAAAATTGGATTTCCTGCTGTTTCTTATTAATAACATATTTATTTGAGTTTCCCCAAAAAAGATATTCGACGATCAGTGCATTGCAGCTTTCCGTTTAGAAAGAAGAGATGATGACTCGTTACCAACTAATGCCAGTAAAGTGTGCTCTATACGTTTTGAGAATGAAGACATAGGTAAATTCATATACATGAAGACATAATAATCCATAGATATTGGATTCAAATCGTTATAAACTAAATAAAAATAATTATGATTTTCCGTGGAACGTATAACGGGTTTTGTTCACCTACTTGCCCAGCGAATACAAAACGCAAATTATGGCGCGAAATTACAGCTGACAAAAAATTGGCAGCCAATATTTAGAAGATCATTCTATCCATAATACCATAGTATAAGTAAACAAGTACGCCGACTGAGACCCCGTGCGAGCGATGATTGCCTACTCGTATAGGATGGTAGAGGGTTGTCAAAAAAAATGCTGGATCTATTTTGATACCTTTAGCTTATAACTAAGCCAAGTGTCCTTGAATTAACAGGTAAGCACAGCATTAGGGCTCGATAATATATAGTTTCATATTTTTTTGTGCATAATATAGATATATTAATAATATATCTCAATATCAGTTACAATATCAAGATTGTTAGTCTAGCTATAACTAGTTTAAAAGCTCTTCTTAAAGGAGTTTACCAATAAACACCTATAACGATGCTTAAATTTTACTATGAACAATGACCTTCAATCATAAGATTACCAATAAAAAACTAATAAATATCATGGGAATTGTATATGCTACTTACTTTTGAAAAACTAACCGAAATTCGATAGATCCTGTATTATGCAAGGTGCAAAAGAAATAAAGGACGACCTCAAAGTTGTTTGATTGAAATCGGTTTCTGAATCGTTACAATAAAAAAAACAATTTGTTTAAGAAATTGGCACCAAAATAGTTTTTCCTACTTTGAATAATTTTACAATCAAAATAGATTACTTACTTTACAAAAATTGTACGGCATAAGCAAAAATCTACAAGTAAGGACATCCAACAATAACCTATTTGAAAATTACTTACTGTTAATTGTAATTAATTACTGCAATCGGTTAATTTGTGTAATAGTAAGATACTTTGAGGTTGTGCCTTATTTTTGTTACATGTTATTTTTGTTACAATATGCAGAAAATAAGATTTTTCTCTGCATTTTAAAATAAGTATTTGATAAGTACAGCTAGAAATAAAATAACTTTTTAGTTTCCAAAATCTAGAGCCATACAATGTGTTAGTTGCCCGACCCGACAAACTTTAAAGGCATTTTTACAGAAAATGTCATCATAGAAAAACCCCCATATATGGGGTCGAAATTCAATTCCCTCGGAGTGGCAGCCTTTTTAATTATTAATCATCGTTTAGGGCGTGCCTTTAGTAAAAGTAGAATATCTCGTTAAGTTTAAGTCACACGGACCTAAAAAAAATACTGTCGGGTAGCTAAAAAGTGTGGCAATCTAATAAGCGTCACTAAAACACAAAAAACTCATATTACGTTGTTAAAAAATTAAAATAATCTTATTTTTCTCCAAAAAAATACACAAAAAATTACATTTCTCCGATTTATACTAGAAATCTTTCTATTATCACACATTTGTCATGATTTTATTTACAACTATTTGAGTTTTGCTAAAAAACGGTATCAAAATTATAACCCAATGTTGTCCTGTGCGACACAAAAATTTGGTATTCGCAAACAGTTGTCAATAAAATCATAAAAAATATGTAATAATAGGAATATTTCTAGTATAAATCAGAGAAATGTATTTTTTTGGAGAAAAACAAGATTATTATTACTTTTTAACAACGTAATATGAGTTTTATGTGCTTTAGTGACACTTATAAGATTGCCACACTTTTTAGCTACACGGCAGTATTTTTTAAAAGTCCGTGTGACTTAAACTTAACGAGATATTCTACTTTTACTAAAGGCACCCCCTAAATGATGATTAATAAATAAAATGGCTGTCACTCGAAGGGAACTGAGTTTCGACCCCACATATGTGGGTTTTTCTACGATCAAATTATCTGTAGAAAATGCCCTTAAAGTTTGTCGGGTCGGAACACAAACACATTGTATACTCGTATATTTTTTATCAGTCGCGTGTCATAGATACCGACTCATATTTAATATGACTTGACACCTATTGTATTACACCATCCTCGCCGCTGTTAGTAGAGTAGGTAACATACTTTGGGCGTGTACCGCTTAATAATCCGTTTCACACGAACTCGCTTGGGTTTGATATTTCCGTTTCACTCTTAATATTATCCTACTAAGTAAAGATGCGCACCAAATGAATGGGTTGACGAATTGATGAGTAGAAAATAAATTTAGCAAGGTATTTTGTTTTGTCAGTGTGCGTATCGCGTTAGTATTATCAGTTTAATTGTATGAGTTTGGGACCATGTTTTAGCGGGCTTCGTTAGGGAGTTATGCTTCTATATAATTCCTAATTCGTTGATGAGGAGTAGTCAAAAATTGTCATTTCGTTCTTTAGAAACGTTGTATCATTTGCCACTTGTCTAGGCCACGGTAATGATATCTAGGCTCTCAGTTACAAATGGGCGCTACGAATTCAAGCAGCTAGTTCGCTGTGCCCTCTCCGATTGCTTTATATGCTTCCTTCTTATGGAGTAACACCGAAAATTTATTAAAGAAATTCGCCAGTTTGATCTGATCTGTTGTCGTCTGTACTAAAAAACCTTTACTCAAATAATTCGCCGCCTCAAGAAAACGAGAGAATCTATACCTACCTACCTAATATCACTGTCTGTAGTAGCAAGTAGAAGTATAAATTCTTTTAGTATTTTTTTTTTGTTTTATGTTTACCATTGATATTTTACTATGTATTATGTGTACTAATGTATTTGTAGTTTATGTATTTACAAATATAATTTTATGTAGGTTTATATATGTTATGGGTATGTGTGTATTTTTATGCTGTGTTTCTTGTGTATCATTGGTTATATATTGTTATCTATTTTTTTTTATCATGCTGCAGATCCTGTCCATCTTAAGGTTGCCTGGAAGAGATCGCACTCGGCGATAAAGCCGCCCATAGGACCAATTTTTGTATATTTTTTATTATCTTATTTTATTTTTTGTTGGTGTACAATAAAGTATAAATAAATCCTACCAACCTATCAAAATAGTATAGTATATCTTTCTCTATCCACAATGAAGATTATTAATACACACCTTACTTTCAATTCATCCAACACAAATACGATAAACAAAATTTATTTCAAACAAAAACAAAACACAATCTCGCAGTTGCAAAAAGACTAACACCGAATTCTTTGAGAAGACATTCCTGTTGTTAATAAGTACAATCGGGCACGAAAGTGCTAATAAAAGATAAAAGCGAAGAGAGACGAGGGAACTGCATTAATCGCCGCTTAAAATAGAATTTGTAATCGACGTAGGCGTTAATTAGACCTAATCGGGTGAATTTAAGTGGCAAGTGTGTGCCTTAAAGAGATAACATAGCCTTTATTTAAGTATCTACTTATAAGTATTTGTAACGAAGGAATTTGTGGAAGCAATTGTAAACTCGGCTCATTAGGACATGTCTATAAAATTATGCATAGTGAAAATTTTAATATCTAGCTTAAATTGACAACGAATTCGAATTTGTTGGGTTCGTCAGTACATTTTTTTTTGTCGGGGAGGTCAAATGCATTTACGCATCGTTTTTGCGGGGTGGTGCCGCGGTAATCCGCAGGGGATATGTGGGACTCGAGGTAAAGGCGTTCCATCCATACCCACTAAACATCCTCCCCAGCCTGACCTCCAGTGCGCTATTGCGGGACGGTTCGGGATCTGCGCACGTGAGCGCAACTACACCGAGACCGTCCCAACGCTGCCCATCTAGGCAGTCCTTGTGCACCAATTGGTGGCCAGCAGCCCACAGAGGCAGACTGACGCCAGCTCCTGTGGGCCACTGGCCGACACCGGCCTTATAGGGCGCCTCCTCACCGACGGCTGCTCGACCTGGCGCATCCTCCAGACGAGGACACCGGGAGCAGCCATCGGACCGCATCCGGGGGACTTCGGGCGCGGTCGTGGCCCTGAAAAGGGCCGTCCGGAACCAGTCGTGGTGGGAAAACAAAAACAACTCGACGATAGCATGTGACTTCGAATGCCAAGTGACACTTGACATCAAAAGCCAGCCACACACCCGCCGAGAAAGTTTCCCCACCACGTTAAGGGTTCCTCAGTTCCTAGCATATAAATTTACCACACCATTTATCTAGCTTAAATTAAGTAGGTACTTATACCTAATTAAGTAAGTACCGTTATGGAAAAGATGGCGGACAAATATACGTAATAATTTAGATATCTTTAGATAACATAAATAAATATTTTTTACGATGTAACATTATGTCTTATTTCATAATTAACTTCACTATTCGCACTGCAACATGATCATAACTAAATTAATAATTATATAATGTATAAATAATTTTTATCTCTCTCTCTCTCTCTCTCTCTTGTGTTGTAACTTTCTATAATACAAAATGTCTACATAAACATCTAGTTTTCTTGTATCCTATCCTCAACATACTACAACGACAGGTTTATCAGACGTCAACTCTCCTTGGACATGCTATTAGTGGCCATTAGCAGTTTTTCTCTCGCGCCAGCTATCTTCGCATTTGGACTCTACTTCTGCTTACCATCAGGTGGAATAGAGTCATTTGCTTGACCTTTATATTAAAAAAAAAAACACGTATGCTCTATTGCGGGTGAAAGAGCAAAATTGCACGCTAAAGAGCGTGCGTGTAAAAGATGACGGATGGTAAAGGAAAAACTAAAAAAATCTGTGTTATAGACCAGATACAGCAGCGGGCCTCTCAGGGCCTACTCCTCCAGTTAGGTTACAAAAAAACCATGTCACCAGTGTTATAGGCTAGGGCTGGCAGCTTGCGAGTGCGTTGGCCTGCTTCCCATCAGGCAGGTCGTATGCTTGCCAACCACTTAAGAGCGGGCATAAACCAAGAAAAATATCAGAATTCACCCGCGCGTTTCACCCTTCCCCTCTTGCACATCGCAGTTCGCAGCCGCAAGGTGGCACTCGCTTCATGATTTTTCTTTTTTGTGATCGCACATAGTATACGCGAAATAACTAGATAAAATTGGCTAAGCACGAGTCGGACTATCTATCCATTACCTATACTTTGATATGTGGATTTTTAATACTTTTCGCTGATGGTAAATAAAATATAATAAATTCAAATAATTTATTCATTGTGTGTGTTTACAAAGATATGAGGTAGGTACTTACAAGTAAAATATAGCTCAACACATGAACCCTGCAAGGTTATAACAAAGTATATAAATAAAGTTTTATTTACATCAATTATATTTTTTTTTTATAAAATCATGCTAATCGCTCAGAATAATTACCAGGTATGCACATTCTTCAAAAAAATAATTATTGGTAATTAAATCATTTATTCATAAAATATAATGTTACTTTCAGTTTTGATTATGTTAATGTCAATCTTATGTGGCATGCTCAAACCAAGTGGCATGCTATATCACATTCTTGTTATTTATGACAAGAGTTGACAAGATACCACTTTAGATTGTCCAAAGCTAAGACAATGTTCGTAAAATTGGCCATTATTCTTTATTACATTTTTCTGTGGATTTTTATCAAAATCAGTGTATTTTAACATATAAGATCTTTGGTTACATAAAAAAATATTTACATTTTATTACAGGTACATTTTTTTTGTATTATACATGCATGGAAATTTTGCAGTAAAGATCTGATGGTCAAAGTAAAAAGTTCCTCATTCTGGGCTAAAATACAATATATTTTGGGCATAGTCGCTACACATTCACGAAGTCTCATCAATGATTCCATCATCAGCTCACCTGAAAAACCTAAAAGAATACAACTATCGGTATTTAGGTACCTCTAATACTTAAATTATCATTAACCAACTCCTAATAGTTAAGGAGTTTTACCATACATCATCAGCTCATCAACACGAGATGACAACCAGACGCAAATACTAGAATAGCTTTATAAAAAATATGAATAACTCTTTCTGTTCTTTTGCGAGGGTTGCCCTCGATTTCTCTACCTTCTCATCATCAGATCCTGGCTTGGTGAGAACGGGACTACCTCAGGAGTATACATACACTATCGAATAAAAAAAGAAATTTGAGAAACGGTCCACAAATGGCAGAGATATCGGTGAACAGATATTTACCTTCCATCATCAGCTCATAAACATGAAATGATGACTACCCGGTGCAAATAATAGAATAGGTTTAGGAAAAATATGAAAAACGTAATATATGCGTATAAAATTTGAGGGTTGCCCTCGATTTCCCTGGCTTCCCATCATCAGATCCTGACTTGGTGACAATGGGACCTCAGGAGTATACACTATCGAATAAAAAAAGAATTTTGAAAATCGGTCCACAAATGACAGAGAAATCGGTGTACGGGTCACCATCAAAAGTAGATGAACACTGTAGTACCTTGTCATAATAATATTTCATACATAATTGTAGCAACTATTACTGCACAAACGCTGGCGTTGCTATGACATGGTACTAAAGTGATCATCTACTTCTGAAACTGACTGTACGTGTACATACATAAAAAAATACATACAGACGAATATCTCCTCCTTTTTGGTAGTTGGTTAAAAAATACTTTACACACACCACACAATTGAAACTTTGCACCAATTCATGAGTAGTCAAAAGCATCTATTTTTTTGCGTTTACTGCTACCCGCGCCGACATTGTTACATTGTGCAGTGAGCTAAAACGTCAAATTGCGATATTTTTTGGTTAGACTACTTATATAATATAATAAAAGCAATGTACATACCTCCGACAATTATTCATGAGTTGAATTTTTAAATTTCTAAGCTCTTTCTTAGAGTTTTTTCGCATTTTATTTTTATTTCCCATATTTTTGTCGAAGTATTTTCTCGAGCCGGTGGCGGAACACAGAAACACAGCCCACTCGTCTCAACGGAGCAGTCAAGACTGATTGATGAAACAAAACATGCCCGTTACCACGGGTGAAGCGCGATAGACTGATGCGTTTTGCGCGGAATAAGAACGTAATAAGCGACAAATTGGTTTTATGAAAATAAGTCGTAAAGTATTCATTATTTTTTAAAATCCCTAGTAGGGCTGCTTTGTAATATAGTTTTATATTATGTATTAAAATATTGACGCAGTAATATGCATAGCATTGAAAATAAACTGATTTAAGCTGGAAATTAAAGGTAAGTTCGTGATATTTTTCCATGCTTAAAAATATTTCATTATATGTTTTTTCCCAGACTAAAATCTCTCAAATATAATGTAATATCTATTTTAAAAAAATGGGGTGGCTTGTGGCCTATTTTGGGGTGTAAAAATCAAATCAAAGATTGGTAATTTTGCTTTGTACCCCCTCTTAACTCACAAAAGTAATATTTTTATAGCCTTTGACGCACATTTTGGCTGGAAGACATTTCTTGTAGTAATAAGTTTGCCTTTGCAAACGTTATTAATATAACTTTGTTTATTATCTGTGAAGTGTAATAAAGTCTAAATCAGAAGAAACAAATAACTCTTCTTGCGGAGAAATAAAACATAATGATGACTACATTTTCTTAAACTACCGTCTTTAATAGAAACCTACGTAATAATAGTTCAAGAAGATCAGCAGATAAGCTGCTATAGCCGGTTAATACTGAGACTCGTGATTTCCTACGGAACCCGGCGGACCACCGGCGGCGGCATTTACATAAAAATGCATCGACACGCGCCTTAATTGATTGTAGGCACCCTGTACAGTCGCGCGCTACTGCCTTTGTACTTAGTACCTACTTGTCGTAAGTTGAATCAGCGTAGGTATAACTCAATTCAGAAATACGTTTCAACGAAAAATCCATAGTCGATCACATTAGTGTGAATAAGCGAATGGTGATATCTAATTATTCGTAGGTTAGTGTTATTTTTTTATGACAAAGTAGCAGAGAATTTTCTAACGGGTATTTGTAAAATCGACTATGGACTTTTCGGCGAAACGTAATTCTGAGTCGACTATACGGTTCTAGAATAAGGTTAAGAAAGATCTACTACGGATACGTGTTTCGGTTTATTTGTCTTTGTAGCTTGGAACGCAACGAAAATCGAGTACTAGAGTAAAATATAAAACAAGATTGAGAAATTCATCCACTACTTCAAAGTTTTTTGTAGTAATAAAATATGAGTAATTTGCAAAATACTTTAATCAGGTATTTAAAATTGTAAAATTATTTGGGTCAGTGAAACACATGTATGAGATGAAGGCCAATATGTAGCTTTCCTAGCTGTAAAAAAAAACAACTGAAATAAAATGCATGTCCTTACGAAACTAGTTCTTTTGGTCAAGATTTTTGATCTCGGAAAGAGTAACAGTAGGGTCCATATTGGCTCACATAATATTCTAAATCCTATTCTTTGTCTTACTACCGATTTGTGTTCATAATAATCACTCTTCATAATTTAATTTTTCATATATTTTTATTACTACCAACGGAGCTCATAACAGTTAGTGATCATATTTTTTTTATTAATATCGTTACGACCTTGTTGCTTACATAAACAGTGCACTCCGCCTGGTCATAAAAAAGAATAACCCTAACCTACCCATCACCCAGCCATGTAGGTGCATAAAACACTAGACTCGCCCAGAAATGTATGATTAATGATATTATGAATTTCAATAATTATGTTTTATGAAGTTATGAAGAATTATCATTATGGTTTTAAATATTTTCGGACCTCCAATGATAGGAATTGAAAAGTTATGTAAGAAAATGCGCACCCGTGACAGTAAAAGAATATTGCATAAAGCATGAGACACAAGTACTGAACACTAAATTGCACAGGAAGCAGAGTGGCAGATCGCCAAGCATCTGCGTGGTAGCGGTTAAATTTTTCCCCACACTAATAGATCGATAATTAAACGCAACATTACGTCATAGGGCACTAGTGCACTTGTTTTAATTGTGTTAGTGATACGTCCACATCGGCGACGTTGCCAATTCCGACCTCGCTGCCAAGATAATAAATTTGTGGCTTAAAAGCTTTAGTTGATTATAATATTGTAACATATTAATGTTATGTATTTCCTTATCATCAAAATAAAATATAATTAAAAGTCTAGTGACTAGAATTGGAATTAAGTTATTTATCTAAATTAACATAGGAGTAACCAAACTACATAGATTATTAATCAAACTACAATATTATAATTAATTTTTAAAATCATTACTAGCAATTTGTCATCGATTTATTAATGATTACGCTCGGGGTGAAGGGCGCGGGGAGTGTTCGGCGCCTGCGCAGCCTCTCGGCTCGATACTTGCACGCGGGCCGCGAGCCTCGTTCAGACCTCGTAATTAAGCACCCGCGTACTGCTCGAAGCGGCTTGCGTTCTGTTGCTCGGTCTCGTAAATAAGAAATTTATATACCACTTTCATAAAACCTCACAAAGGGTTGGTGCAAACTTATTCACCGTGTTCTAGTGACTCAAACTAATTTTGATCCCACAGCTGGGAACTACCGCCGGGCTCAGTATTGAGCTGGTACTGCGCAGACCAAAATTCTAGACGTCCTGGAGGAGACGGGAGGCCGGAGGAGTCGGGAAGTGGATTTCAGGGGAGTCAGGCACTGAGGGTGTTGTGTAGAATCAATATTTATGAACCTACCCACAATCTAGGACTTAGTTTCTACTATACTTATTAAATTTTAAATAACTTATTTTGGCCGTTTTATTTATTACTTAAATTAAAACGTGACAAATGGCGCCCACTCTTATCGTTTAAAGGTTTATAGATTGATTCAGCTATAGCTCCTTCATTATTCTTTATTTTCTGGTGATGGTTGTGTGCATGGTACTATTGTAAAACGATGATAGTTTTTTTTCTTCAGGCTATGTTTTAGTTTTTATTTATGGTTAGGAATTAAATTATTATTATCGATTGCGATTGTTTAAAAACTTTTTGTTTTCCTCTAAATATTTATCTCAACCATAACATTGTATAATGTACCTGTTACAAGGATACATAGCTTGAAGAAAGATTATTTTTATTTCTCTTTGTTCTTTCTTATTTCATACTCTTTTTCTATTACTTCATCGTTCTAGATCAAAATTAATTGTTGTGACAGAACGGATTTAACTGCTTTGGCTTTTGTGTATCTTTAGTTATAGTAGATTTATTTTAATTTTTGCACAACATACCCAGATTTTATATAAAAATGGCTTACCCTATTAAATTTCTCCACCTTCAAAAATCTGAGTTGCAATATGAGGTTACAATTAGAGGGGAAGTGCCGGCTAGTACTGTTCTAGAGTTAAGGCGACAAGTGTGTAAATTAACGCAAATATATCCGTCGAATGATATCGCCGATTCATGTCTGGAATTAATTGATGATATTAAAGGTATTACCGAATCATTAACTAAACTTAAGTCTAATTTAGAAAATTTGTCTGTTGCATTAGACGATAACTTAATTGACCGCACACGCTCTTTATTTAACCACCTTCATCACAGATTTCGCCGCATAGAACAACCTGATCCTACATCTGAACTATTTTCAAAATTAAAAATTATAAAAAATACATTCGGAGAATACAATGCCCTTTACTCAAAAATTGTTGAACCAGAAGAATTTAAAGATTCTGAATGTGCACCCCATAATAAAGAACAAATTTGCTCAAATATCGACAACTTAAACGTAACTGTTCATTGTGATCGTGGTCTCTTATCGGATTTTTCTAAACTAAAATTTGATGGCAAGACTTGTGTCAGAGCCTTTATTCAAAAACTTGAAGAGTTTCGCGTAGCAAAAAATGTTTCGGATGAAAAATTAATGTCGTATGCTTACGAAATTTTTACAGGCGATGCTCTCCACTGGTTCCGTTCAGTTAGGGATGATGTTGATGATTGGGACAATCTAGTTTCTAGACTTCGTCAAGACTTTGACATCTTTGATTATGATTATCGTATGATCACTGAGATACGTAATCGTACTCAAGGGGAGACGGAAAATATAATTGTCTATTTAGCAGTAATTAAGAGCCATTTCACGTTTTTGCACGAATTTCGGTGATTTTGGAGTCCTATATCACAATCTTAAGGAATACCCAGATATTATTTAATAATTGATAATAATAGGCCAATCTATGTTGTTGACGTTTAATGAAACAAAATTACTAAAACTTATTTGATTAATTTGTAATGTTCGATCTCCCACAACCGTTTTGCTGAAAAACATTCGCAGACTCAATTTCAAAGTCCTTATTCTATTAATAATGTTAAAATGATAAACGTAAAAAAATATAGGAATCATCGGACATATGTTCCAGTCGGTACTTAATGAAATAGATTCTTGAATTTCATTACCATTTATGAGTAAAAAAATAAATCATTTGGCAAATTTCTAACATTAACATAATAATTTCATCGCCGATTTTGGTTAAAATACATCGTAATAACTAAAATAAAATTATCCCAAAATAAACAATATTCCTTCGACTTTTGATTTCTAAAGTTATTTGGTCAATATCAACAATAAATTTGTCAATATATTTATATGAAATGTGTAATAAATTAGTATAAATCACGATGCACAAGCGTGCTCCGATTAGTCTGACGCGAGCGTCCGTCCAGGTAGGACCTGTGCTATTTTTTCCCGCGTCCCGATATGCGTTCGCGCGTATCGAGTAGTCATAATCATACTGCGACAAATAGTTTTGATCTATTTTGAGTTTTGTTTTTGGATTTAAGTTTTGTTACTTATTAAATATGTTGGTATGAATTATACTAGTAGTTTGTATAATAATAACATTCTTTTTATTTATTTATTTTTAGCTATGGGTCGCAAGGATAGTTATTACCGTTGCGTTAAAAAAAGGAAACGCGATAATTCTGCAGCCTTAAAAAAAGCAAATAATTTATTTTTCAACTTGGCCGAAATAACGATATACTTGAGCAATATTATGATGTCCTGAAGCTGATTTGATGACGAAGCTGGTTATAAACATACACATAAACATATCATCACGCTTTTATCCCCGAAGGCATAGGCAGAGGTGTTAACACCCACATTTCGCCAGATATGATTAGGTCCCCATGTATAGGTGGCGAGCCTGTTGCCATGCACCGGGCACAATGTAAGGCAAGCAATATTCACAATCCTTACTTCCTTATAATATTATAAATGCGAAAGTAACTCTGTCTGTCTGTCTGTTAAGCTTTCACGTCTAAACCACTAAACCGTTTTTGATGAAATTTAGTCCAAATATAGATTTGATCTCGGGAAAGGACATAGGCTACTTTTTATCTCGAAAAAAAGGTTGAATGTATTGAAATAGGGGATGAAAGTATGTAGAAATAGCTAAGTGGTTTTCTTGTTACAATCGAAATCAAAAATATTGAACGAAGAAAAAGCGAAGCTATATGACACTGTGATTTTATATTATTATTTTATTTTACTGGTATTTGTTATGTTTGCACTAAAACTAATAAATGAACGTAACTCAAAAATATATATAATCCCGAAATCCTTGGCAATTTGTCTATTAAATTAAATCGTAAAACCACTAAAATATCACGGGATCGCAATGATATGCGTGGATGTATTATGGATAACGAAATTTAGTGAAAATTCCCTTGATAGAAAACGCAACAACAAACTGATTTGAATATTAAATCACTGATATTTGTTATGTTTGCACTAAAACTAATAAATGAACGTAACTCAAAAATATATATAATCCCGAAATCCTTGGTAATTTGTCTATTAAATTAAATCGTAAAACCACTAAAATATCACGGGATCGCAATGATATGCGTGGATATATTATGGATAACGAAATTTAGTGAAAATTCCCTTGATACAAAACGCGACAACAAACTGATTTGAATATTAAATCACTGATATTTGCTTTATTTGTTGCACATATAAAACACAAATACATAACTATCCCGAAATCCACGATAATTCGTCATTAAAATGAACTCTTAAAATCACTAAAATATCACAGGATTGCATGGATATACGTGGATGTATTGTGAAGTAGTTTGACGTGATAACGTCTTATAAATCAACGAAAGCCGACTGCACAAAAAGACATGATTCTTTGTCACGTTCCGCCTGAGGAGAGTATGCAATCGAGAACGCGGAATAGGCGATAGAGAAGCACGATGGGTATTTACGTTAACACATAAATTTATCGTCCGTAAACAGACTTTAAAGACAACCATTTTTTTCAAAAATATTCACCATATCAAAGCCTTTCGTAATATCTGTTTAAGATTAAATCTTTAGAAATCAAAAATATCTACAGATCAAGTAGATATCCGTGGATATAGGTACGTGAAATCACAAACGTCATTCAATACTAAAGGGTAACGGCTTTTTTTTAAGCAAGTGGTTATTTTAAAAATACATATCATCTCACTTTTTTTGTAATATATCTTTAAGAATAGAGCGATAAGTCATTGAAATATCTTGGGATCACCCCGATATCCATGGATGTAATATGGAATCAAAAAATTCACATTAGTTACCATAGCCATTTAACCAATAAAAAAAATTTACGGAGGATGTTATTTATATATTCTTAATTTTATTCAGAGTTCCCTACCCATAGGGAACTTTTAATAAAATAGGGTGCCAACGGGACCCGATTAATATGCCTCCGCTATGTGCCTGTCTCTCTGTCATATGGCTATATCTCTTACCATAATAGGTAGGCACTTGAAATATTCACAGAATACCTTTATGCTTTTGTGGCCGCTATAACAACACCACCTTCACCCATCTCTCATTGATCAATAACTATTGTGCTGTAATACGTTCTTTAGTATGAGTATCATGAAACACGGACAGTAGATAGGTATCTATAAAAATATCTTTATAACACAATAAATATGTACTAACCAATACAAAAAAAACATTAAGGATCAAGATTATTTCGCAGACAATAGTTCAACTCACGCTGCCAAGTACGCGCACACAAGCGTACAGCGCGTAAAAAACCTAAAGTCGAGCGCTTACGATCGGTGAAATGGCTCTTAAGGGTATGTTCTCCCGACTTAGCACATCTATGGCTGAGAGAGACCAGCTTGAAATAATACTACACAATATTCGTCCGTGTTACTCAAACGTTCTGGCAAATTGAATTGTCAAGCCAATCACGTCACGTCAACATTTTAATTATACCTACATCGTTCGTTCTGTTCTGCTCGCTGCTCAACTACAATTACCCATACTATTGGATTCCGTGCGCGGCCGACAAGCAGTTAACTTCGTATCATTTACTCTCCGTCTTTTAAATGTATTTAGTAGTATAAACGTACGAACTTTTAATTATATTTAGTGTCATTATAAAGTTAAAACTACAGTAATTCGAGTGTCACGATAAGAAGCATCGTACATTTAGTGTTTAATGATTTATGGAGTTATCAAGAATTAATATCAGTGCCTACCTTCGTTAAACTTAACGCAGAGCTCAATCATAGAAAGGAACCTGTTAGCTGGGTGAGTCATCGCACACGCTCGACGCGGACGTTGCGAGTCGCAGGCTCTTACCAAGTAACGCAGCGATAAACGATACACATCGCGCAATTGTCGAAGAGTCTCATAGTAAAAGGCCACTATGAAATGTTCCGGTTGTCTTCATGCTATATCTAAAGAAGATTATGTCTCGTGCTCGTCTAAAACCTGCACCAAAGTTCTGCATATGCCCTGCGCAAATGTTCATAAACTGACGGTGCAACAAAGAGAAACATGGATATGTCCCGATTGTCGCGCAAGCGCTAAAAGGGCGGGAGATAACTCAAACACCCCAGTACGTACAAGTGAAAACGTCACTATTCGAAAGAAAAATAGCGTCGTAACGGGGCTCGATCACGAGTCTACAAAGCAGGGTGATGGTTTAGAATTGATTGCTTCAGAAATCCGTTCCTTGCGTCAGGATATGGCTAACATGCAAACTGAATTTAGCAAACGATTTGATGACTTGACAGTGAAGCTCAGCGACTATGATGCACGCCTAAGATCTCTGGAAGAGAAGGTGAGGGAAAATGAGTATTTAAAAATACAAGCTGCTCAACTACAAGATCAAGTAAATAAACAGGCTTACCACTCATTACGGTCGGAAATAGAAATTTTAGGCTTATCCGAAACTCCGGGGGAAAGTCTTAGCCCTCTGGTCCTGACAACAGCAATCAAAATAGGGGTAAAACTAGATGAACAGGATATTGACTATGTAACTCGAGCCGGCCCACCATTGAAAGGTGATTCTAAGGATTCAAACAGATTGCCGCGTCCAATAATAGTCTCATTCACGAGAAGAATTAAAAGAGAGGAATTTCTCAAAGAAGCAAAAATTCGTCGCAGTAGTATGCTTGATAGTAAGGACATCGTGGGTTCCGGACCGCAGAGGAAAGTGTATGTTAACGAACGACTTACCAGCGAAAACCGACGACTTTTTCGTGACGCACGTAACTGGGTACGTGAATACGACTATAAGTTTTGTTGGGTGCGAAACGGTAACATATACATCAGGAAGCGAGAAGGACGAGAAGGCAGCCCGCCAATACATATCCGTAATATCGAAGATCTGCAAAAACTATCAGATAAACAACAGCAACATTTGCGTTAACGCAAGAAAAAACGGTGGGAGTGTAAGAATTTTTTCAACTTTGTCATTTCTTAACTTTATTATTTTATTATTTTTGTTATTACACCCAAATTACCTTTTTTATTTCACAAATAATCAATATTATCTTACTATTTACAATCACATTACACACATAAAATTAACAGTCGTACTTAACACATCATTGCACCTCAAAATCTCATCTCATTTGGGTATGGATTGGTCAAGACAGTGTTCAAGAACCTCTTTAATACACTACTTTAAACAGGTTACTTTCGTTGACTTAGCACTCAATTTATATAACCGCAAAAACTTGGCATTATCTTGTCTAAAGAAAATAATACTAAAATTATCATCTTATTTAAAGAAAATAATACTTCAATTATTATTATTAATTATTTACCAATATGACTATCCTTGATATTTTAGATGATATAGACAATTCTCTAAATGTTAAATGCCATATCATTCCTAACCCCGAAGAGTGCCGTACAGTATTAAATAAATATAAACTTAAAATCCTTCATGTCAATATAAGGAGCATGCAAATGAATTTTGATAATTTTTTATTGATTCTGTATAGATTAAATATTACATATGACGTCATTGTACTTAGTGAATGTTGGCTGAGTGATTCTTCTGTCATTAGGAATATCGAGGGATATCAATACTATAGCACATCTAAATTTATAAATAAATCTGGGGGTGTTATTGTGTACGTAAATAGCAAATGGTCAGTGAATGCTGTAGAACCAAATATTGAAGAGGCTAACGTGCTGAAAATTGAGGTACCCGGTGTTTTTACTTTGTTTGGTGTCTATCGGTCGCCGTCTTTTACAAATCCTGAAAGGTTTATCACTTCCTTGGAAAACACTTTGAGCTCTGTTAAGCGTACACCGTGCCTTATTGTCGTAGGAGACATGAATATTAATATCATTGGTCAATCAACTCTCGAAGGAAGTACATCATCTTATCTAAATACTTTGGCTGGTCATGGTCTACTTCCATGTATAAACTCTCCAACACATAATCGTTCTTGTATAGACCATATTTTCATCCAGACAAAAACACAAGCAGAATCAGTAATTTGCCCTCTTGACCTCACTGACCACAGTTTAGTTATGGTTGGCGTATCTATTGCTGCTCACGAAAAAAGCCCTAGGCTTAGGTACAAAATGAAAATTGATTATGACGGCCTTAGGTCAGAGGCATCCAAAATTGAGTGGTCGCAGAAGGTATACGGTTCATCTCTGGATGAAATTGTTTCTAACTTCTCCCACGCTCTTACTCATGTTGTCTCAAAGCATTCTTCTCTACGCCGCGTTAGTCATGCTAAATTTATTATAAAGCCATGGATGACACCGGGACTAATCCGCTGTTCAAAACATAGAGACAAACTCCATGCAGAAGTTCGGAAATATCCTAACGATTCTGCAAAAAAACTGATTTATTCTAGATATAGAAATTTTTACACAAATCTTCTTAGAAATCTAAAGGCCGAATATGACAATAAAGATATAAATTCCAATAAAAATGACCCAAAGAAACTCTGGAAATCTGTTAACAGGATCTCTCACAGGTCAATTAAAGGCACAAGTACTTCTTTGCAGGATCTTGCTGGTATCAAAGGATCCCTGAAGGAGTCGCTAGATGCTTGTAATAAATATTTCTCGTCAGTCGGTCAAACTTTAGCCCACAACATTTTAACAAAATTGAATGAGACTCATGAATCCCTCACATCTAAAGTTAAAATCAGTAACTCATTAGGCAGCTCTTTATTCATTTCACCTACGGATTCTCAAGAAATTTTGACTATAATCAAAAATTTGAAATTAGATAGCTCACCGGGCCTCGACAATATAAATAACAATATACTTCAGATAGTCGGACCATATATAGCGAACTCACTTGCTACTATATTTAACGAAAGCATCGAATCTGGTATATTTCCCAATATCTGGAAAATTGCGGCTGTGGCTCCCTTGCACAAGGGGGGACCCAAGGACGACCCTAGTAATTACCGTCCAATTTCTCTTTTGAGTAGTATTTCTAAGCTGCTTGAGCGAGTTATTAATAGGAGACTGATTTCTTTTCTGGAAGCAAACAATGTAATTATGAATCAACAGTTCGGGTTTCGCCAAGGCAGATCTACAGAGGATGCTGTTACCCTGCTCACAAACACTGTAGTTTCACATCTGGATAATGGCTTCCAGTGTATCGGCGTTTTTCTTGATCTTGCTAAGGCATTCGATTCTATATCAGTACCTATTCTTTTAAAGAAACTGAATGCTTATGGCATCAGAGGCAATATTTTGAAATGGTTCACGAGTTACTTGTCAGAAAGACAGCAGTGTGTTAGAGTCTCTGAAGAAAAAAGTTCATACATGACAGTTTCTTTCGGCGTCCCTCAGGGTAGCATTCTGGGACCTACTCTTTTCTTACTGTATATTAATGACATCGCTTCATTACCGCTTCAATGTGCCAATATAGTTTGTTATGCAGACGATACCGCCCTAATTTTCCATGGTAAGACTTGGCCAGAGGTCTGCCAAACAGCTGAAAATGGCATGGCTGAAATTTCATTATGGCTTGATCAGAATTTACTATCACTAAATGAATCAAAAACAAAATTTTTATGTTTTCATAAGACGGCTGCTTCAGCTCCTATTTCAGTCAATAGCATCAAAATTCATTCAGTTTATTGTCCCTGCAGAACTCAGTCACCCTTGTGTAACTGTAATCAAATTGAACGTACTGGGTCCCTTAAGTATCTCGGCGTATTTCTAGATGACAAGCTTTCTTTTAAAATTCACATTGATGAAATGACTAAACGGGTAAGGAAAGTAATAAATGTCATGAAAAACCTTCGGGAAGCAGTTAATGGAAATATTTTAAGAGTAGTGTACTTCGCACTTTGTCAGTCAATTATAAATTACTGTATTCTTGCCTGGGGAGGCTGCACTGCTGCAACTCTATTGCCACTTGAGAGAGCTCAAAGGGGTGTTCTAAAGGTCGCATTTAGGAAACCTATAAGATACCCAACGGATGATCTCTACAGGGAGGCTAATGTTTTGAGTGTCAGGAGGTTATACCTCAAGAGAGTTGCTGTCACAGTTCACAAAACTGTTTTACGGTCTCAATTGAGGTATAACGTAATGCTAAAAAGCAGAGTGTTCAGATTACCCAATGCTGTTGTGGCTACATCCTTCGCCCAGAGGTTCGGTAGCTTCCTTTATCCGTTTATTTATAATAAACTTGTAAAAATTTGCAAATTCAAAGATTGCTCCGTTAGGGAAGCAAAAAAACTTATTTCAAGAACCCTACTCGAATGGACGTACAAAAAATCAGAAAAATTTATGGAAGTCTTTAAATAGCTTTCTCATATCCATTACCTGCATATTATACACACACAAATACACGTACACACACACACACACACGCACACGCACTCACACTCACACACATAAGTTAAAAACTAGGTATTTTTATTAATTGTATACAAAGTGGTTTGTTAATTGTTTCACTATTAGTTTGTTAGCCGTAAATATAAAGTGTAAATCGTATATTTCCCCCATAGGACAGGCTTGACCTAGTGTGGGGGCTTGTGAAATCTGTACCTTTTATGTTATTTTGGCAATAAACAATTTATTATTATTATTATTAATTGTCCTGATGTGTCATCTATTTCACAATTACAAACACTTTGTCGGAATTATGAACAGGTGAAAGCCCGCTCCGATAATTTTAAGGAACCAGTGGCATCATCTTCAAAGACCTTGGCTCCTGAATTTGCCTATAGTGCAACTAATAAATTTTCACCAAAAAATTACAGTAATTTCAAACCTTATTCTAACAATAGCATAAATAATAAAACACAATCTAGTACAAATAACGTTTTCGCTATTTCACAATCGAAATTCTGTTATCGGTGCCGTACGGATTCTCATAGCATGAGAGAATGTCCTGCGGAGCGTGTAATATTTTGTTTTAAATGCGGTAAAAAAGATGTTCGCTCTACGGAATGTCCAAACTGTAATAAGGATAATTGTGAACAGAGTAAAAAAAACTAAGAGGTGAAAATTGCAGCAAAGCAGCAGCCTGTTTCTTCGATAACTCGGATTGGGAAAATTGGTTGTTGACTATTAAAAACTTTTTCTCGTCTTATAATGTTGCTTCAATTTTCACTTCTAAACCGAGTAGTGATCCACGTCCTTACTTAAAAATTAGTATTGAGAATAACAAAGACATTAATATTTATGGCTTACTAGATTCTGGTTCAGTAGTCAGTATTTTGGGTCAAGATTCTTATAAGGTATTGTTGAAGTTTGGCTACTCCTTGTTCGATGACGAAAAAATATCTGTGAATGCTGCTGGTGGCCAAAGACTTCAATCTTTGGGTTATATGCTTCTGCCAGTAGTTTTTAATAACCAGACACATGTCATAAAAGTACATGTCATTCCAGAAGTTCAGTCAATTTTGATTCTGGGCATAGATTTTTGGGATAAGTTTCAAGTTTTACCTAAGTACTTAAATAATATTGATTACCTTTCTAAAGATCCTGGTATACTTAATGTGTCCTTTGAATCCGAAGAAATATTTCTATGTGGTTATGAGAATCTTGACGCCTCTGAAAGGGCAATTGCTGATGGTGTGGTTGAGGAATTTAAAACAATTTCTTTTGAGGATAATGGACTGGGTAGAACTGATATTGTCTCTCATAATATTGATACCGGGGATGCCGAGCCGATCAGACAACGTTATTACCGCATGTCTCCAGAAAAACAAAGGATTATTACGGAACAGGTTGATGAAATGTTATCCCTGAATGTCATTGAGCCATGTGAAAGCCCTTGGTCATCACCGGTGTTAGTTGTCAATAAAAAGGACGGCAATCCGCGGTTCTGCTTAGATAGTAGAAAACTTAATTCTGTAACTAAAAAAGATGCCTACTGTCTTCCTTATGTGTCGGAAATACTGGATAACTTAAGAGATGCCAGGTACCTGTCCAGCATTGACCTCTCTAAAGCTTTTTGGCAGATACCCATCAAAAAAGAAGCCAAAGAGAAGACTGCATTCTATGTTCCAGGTCGTGGAACACTGCAGTTCAAAGTAACAGCGTTTGGTTTATCGAATGCGCCAGCTACTCAGCAACGCCTAGTAGATACCCTCTTTGGTCCCGAGTTTGAACTGAAGGTCTTTGCCTACCTAGATGACATTATAATTATAAGTCCCACCTTTGGGGAGCATGTCTCATTGCTCCAACGTGTCCTTGAAAAACTGCGTATAGCTAATTTAACTGTCAACTTGAAAAAATGTCAATTTTTCCGTAGCCAGCTGCGATATCTTGGCTATATTGTCGACGCGCAAGGTCTGCGCACTGACCCTGAGAAGGTGGAAGCTATACTTGACTACCCAACCCCTAGAAATCGTAAAGAGGTTAAACGATTTTTGGGTACAGCTTCATGGTATAGACGATTCATTCAGAACTTTAGCACCGTCGCTGGCCCCTTGAACAAGTTGACCTCTACAAAAAAGAACTCTCCGCCTTTTCTTTGGACAGATGAAGCAGACAGTGCATTCTTAAAACTAAAATCTTTACTCGTTGATGCACCTGTTCTCGCTTGCCCAAATTTTAATTACCCTTTTGACGTCCATACTGATGCCAGCAACTTTGGTGTGGGTGCTATGCTGTCTCAGACGATCGATGGAGTCGAACACCCAGTCGCTTACATGAGCAGATCTCTTACCGGACCTGAGAGAAATTACAGCGTCACAGAACGTGAAACGCTTGCTGTTCTAGTGGCTCTTGAACACTGGCGCTGTTATTTGGAAAGTGGAAAACCATTCACCGTTTACACTGACCACTCGGCCATCAAGTGGTTTCTCTCACTTTCAAATCCAACGGGTAGACTGGCCAGATGGGGTGTCCGTTTATCTGCCTTCAATTTCGACATAAAACACCGTCGTGGCAGAGACAACATTGTACCTGATTGTCTTTCCAGATTACCTACCCTTGCTGCAATCTCAGATCCATCTTGTCTAGTAACTCAAGACTCTTGGTACCTGAATATATTTCAGGGATGTCAGGAGACACCAATTAGTTTCCCTAATTATAGAATTGAGAATAGTTCCTTGTATCGTTTGGTGAAAAGTAAAATTGTACTTACTTCCGAATTCGATTGGAAGCTTGTTGTCCCACAAGAGCAGCGTCTCGGTATTATAAAGGATAATCATTCGGAACCTATATCAGGTCATTTCGGTATCTTTAAAACTTACAAAAGATTATTGCTTCGCTACTATTGGCCCAAAATGTATCCTGATGTGGTGAATTACGTGTCTTCCTGTGAAACTTGCTTGGCTTATAAGCTTTCAACTCAAGGTACTTTAGGTATAATGGGGAGGCCTAAGGAGTGTGGTAGACCTTTCCAAACACTATCTATAGATTTAGTTGGCCCTTTACCGGTTTCGAGAAAGCAGCACTCCTATATTTTTGTGGTGACTTGCTGCTTTTCGAAATATTGCCTCATGTTCCCGTTGCGTAGAGCTACTGCTGATCTTGTAAGCAGACATTTAGAAGATTGCGTTTTCTTGGTTCATGGAATTCCTCAAACCATTATCCTGGACAATGGTGTCCAATTTACGAGCCGAGAAATGGAATCTTTATTTAAAAAATATGCTGTGCCGAATGTTCACTTCACGCCTAAGTATACTCCCCAAATGAACACCGTTGAGAGGTATAACAAAACCATAATTACGGCAATTTCCGCGTTTGTTCAAGACGATCATCGCTCATGGGATGTTAATCTTCCTCAAATCCAGTTTGCAATGAACAACTCGGTTAATGAAACGACTGGTTATAATCCATCATTCCTCGTCCACGGTCGAGAACTAGTTACGAGTGGGTCTCATTATATTGAAAATGATATCCCAAACGAACTTATTTTTCTTCCACGCGACTCTTACGCAGAAAACTTGGGGTTTTTGGCGAAGGTTTTTGATAAGGTGCAAGTCGCACTTTGGCAAGCACATTTGAAAAACACCCAGCGTTATAACTTACGACGAAAACATGCAGAATTTAATGTCGATGACATCGTATGGAAGCGCTGTTATTTTCAAAGCGACAAAGATGCATGTTTTACAAAAAAACTTGCACCAAAATATGTTAAGTGTAGAGTAAAGCAAAAAAGATCACCCTTAGTATATGTTCTTGAGGATATGTCCGGCCATGATCTAGGAGCATGGCACATTAAAGATCTTAAACTTTTAAAATATGTTAACTAAATACTGGTTTAGGAGTTCAGATTTTACTATAGGTAAAATCTTTTTCTTGGAAGAGGGGTACTGTAACATATTAATGTTATGTATTTCCTTATCATCAAAATAAAATATAATTAAAAGTCTAGTGACTAGAATTGGAATTAAGTTATTTATCTAAATTAACATAGGAGTAACCAAACTACATAGATTATTAATCAAACTACAATATTATAATTAATTTTTAAAATCATTACTAGCAATTTGTCATCGATTTATTAATGATTACGCTCGGGGTGAAGGGCGCGGGGAGTGTTCGGCGCCTGCGCAGCCTCTCGGCTCGATACTTGCACGCGGGCCGCGAGCCTCGTTCAGACCTCGTAATTAAGCACCCGCGTACTGCTCGAAGCGGCTTGCGTTCTGTTGCTCGGTCTCGTAAATAAGAAATTTATATACCACTTTCATAAAACCTCACAAAGAGTTGGTGCAAACTTATTCACCGTGTTCTAGTGACTCAAACTAATTTTGATCCCACAGCTGGGAACTACCGCCGGGCTCAGTATTGAGCTGGTACTGCGCAGACCAAAATTCTAGACGTCCTGGAGGAGACGGGAGGCCGGAGGAGTCGGGAAGTGGATTTCAGGGGAGTCAGGCACTGAGGGTGTTGTGTAGAATCAATATTTATGAACCTACCCACAATCTAGGACTTAGTTTCTACTATACTTATTAAATTTTAAATAACTTATTTTGGCCGTTTTATTTATTACTTAAATTAAAACGTGACAATATTTATAGCGCAATATAAACTTAATGTAAAGTGCTCAATAGATACTGAGCGACCAGAAACAGCGCATTTTAATTGAGAGTGTATTCATCTCAAAATTTGTCTAAAGACTTGTTCAATTTAGGTAGGTAATAGGTATAGTATTTTTTTATGACGAACACGAATAAAGTTTTGTGTGAAAGAGAGAACTTTGAAGACGCGATTGCGCGTCGGGAACGGCGCGTGCCCTTTCTTTTCCCATCTGACATCGTTTACATACACGATCTTTCGCATCCAATTTGTTCTTTCACGCGCGATACAGTGTACGTGTAAACACCGCTGTTGTCTCTGTGTACGGGCTCTAACGCAACCAGAGATAATGTTCATTGTATATATACACATACAGTTTTGATCATAGATTCATATTTACTGACGTTTAAGTATAGATTGGCAATGAATCGACTAGGGCGAGTCCAAAAAATGCACCTATGTGTGAGTAATGCGCATGTGTGCGTGAAAAATAGTACTGCAGTCTGACAGTTGCTATATTTTCTACGTGACTGACAGGCCGACCTTGGCCGCCTGTGTGTACGTGAAATGGTCTCATCTATCTATCTCGTTCTAATATACGTGTTAGTATGCTCTTTCTCTTTCACATTGCCCATCTACAGTTTCCTATATCTATAGTTATGACTCGCCTGAATACTTTAATCCTTATAAAACATACTGTCCTAGTAATAATTACTGATTAATTTATAACACAAACCCCATTAACCTTAAAGGTAGGTACTACCAACGCACTACCTATGCACTTTTAGTACATCAAACAATGTCAATTCAAACAAATTTCATGAATATTGTTTAACATTACATACGCTCAGGCATGTTATATTAACTATACCACCGCTATTCCGTACAGAATGTTACAGACAATCAAATCTCATAACTGCATACCAATTTTGGAATCGACGGTACTCAATACACCCACAGACATATTTCATGTTTTATGATTTCACAGTACAAATCAAAGCAATAGCTGAAATTATATCGTATTATAGTTAACACTTTCACTGCCGCCTGTACCCAACCTGCGGGACAATTAGACCCCTGCACTTTATGCAGCGGGCTTAATTGTCCCCAGCACCTACGCTATTCCGCTCGTAGCCTGGAGTCGAATACGCACTTATTTTTATTACAATGTTTGTGGCTCTGTTAGAAGCACTGTAATTAAAACCGAGTTATTTCTTTTATTGTGCAAATAGTGGCCTTTGAAATTATTATTGTTGTTTACTTTAATGCGATATACGTGTTAAGTAAAAGGTAATTAAAATAAGTAATTTGCTGATTGATAGCTATTTATACTTAGGGACAGATTAGTAAAATTATATTGATGTATTTAATAAATACTCTTGAGATGGAATCAAACTTCACTTTCATAAGTGTACAAATTGTACTTAAATGAATAAAGAAATTTGAGTTTGAGTTTTCTACCTATAAAAAACTTACACAATAGTATGAAATATTACTATTATGACATCAATAAATGGGCAACTTCACCAACACACATAATGGTCAGAATACTCTTTGGTTAGGTATTAATAATAATAATAATCGTTTATTTGCGTAAATACAATTTATTTTCACATGGATCTTATAATTAGACTAGACCTAGTATTCAGTCTGCTAACAGATGGGCAAATTTTATCTTAATAGTATTTTTTTTATTAATATACCAATTTATTAAATAGTCAACATATAACAAATATGAAATTCAAGATCCAAATGTCAATAAATTTTGTAAAATAAATAACCTTCCAACCTTTTACATTAAAGTTGGAAAAAATGCATCTCTTACTATGAAAGTATTGTAATAGATAATGTAAAAGTCAAATCACTTTAAATTATTACTTTTGCCATTGATCCGATATCAGACACATATTTCTTTGTCTAATTTTCAAAATCGGTTGTACGATATCTGGAACTGTGAAAGTCAGTAACTCATCATCATATCAGTCGAGATACGCCCATAGTAGGAAATTAAAATTTGACTATTATCACTTGATAATAGTGATAATAATCACGTGATAATAGTCAAATTTCAATTTTATTACTTAGTTATTTAACATACGAATTCTGAATATTTCTAAATAAAGAGTAGACTCACGTATTACATTTATAAGTATTAATAGTATGTGAGTCGCAAAGGCTAGATAAGTAGTTTTGATATCTGTATTGAGAAATCTGTGTATATTTTTAAAAAATATTATTCCTTTGCAGATAGACATTATTTTAAACTCTCATTGCATTATTTATTTGGATAATTATGTAGGGTCTAAACGTGCACAATATTAACATAGTAATTGTCGAAACACTATGTAACCTTGGCTCGACGGTTTGGCTGCCTTGTAGCGGCCGTGGTCACGAGAGAAATTCGCTCATATACCTCGTATTCATCGCGCCTAATATACCTATTATTGTAAAGTTTATTAATTAAAATCCATTTAGTCGTTTTTGCGTAAAAGAGTAACAAAGATACATACATCGACACAAACTTTCACATTTATAGTTTTATGAGGTTTTTAAAACAATACGCAATAATGAAAATGATTTATGTAAATCCAATTAACTGCATAAAACTAAGACTGCGTCAGTTTAAATTAATCCTACCAATATTAAATACGTGAAAGTATGGACGTATAGATGTAAGCGTGGATGTCTGGATGTGTTTGTTATTCTTTCAATCAAAAACTACTGAACGGATTTAAATGAAACTTTACAGTAATGTAGCTCATACATCAGAATAACATATGGGTTATATATAATTTTGAATCTTGCAATGTCCCAATTTTCTAGCTTTAGGTTTCCTCATAATTATAAGTTACTAACCCTTTTAATTGTTCTCTTTTGGTTTTATTTTTGTTACTAACACATAAATATGGGCTGTGTCTATAGTTGCCTGAAATAAAGTTATTTTATTTTATTTTATTTATTATTTTTTTATAATTTAACCAACATTAACACTAGTATACAATAACTCTCCTAATTTTTGAATTTTTATTTTAAATAAAATGCAGCATTTAAAACAACATTTTGTTATGTAAGTACTTACATAATACGTAATAATTTCGTTTGTAACACTTTAAAAAAACTACTAGATGTTCTTAATATATTAATTACGTCTACAAGTGCTTTTTTATTTAGAAAAATTCAAAGAACACTTCAAACAATTTTAATAATAAAGCAGTTGCGTGCTTGTATTACGGGCTCCGATACCAATGCAGCCCCAAAATCTTTACAAAACAACATTGCTCTGTTGGCATCGTTTAATAAACTCAGGAAATTAATGTCACTCGAGCCGAAGTTCGCTATGAACACAACTCGAAGAATGTCAATTAGATGGCATATTCAAAGGGATTTGTTTGCGAAGGGGCCAATTTAGCCCCGCCGCCGCTGCTGACGGGTTGAACGCAACGATATTATTAATACACGCTGTGAGTGACAATTAGAAGATAAAATTATTAGGTTAGCAATATTTTTAACTACATTAGAGCCGGTTCGGTAAATTTTGTGCGAAATTTTAGTTTGTCCAGCTTCTCTAGCCAGACATTACCCAGCTAGATTTAATTTACTGACTTCTGGGAAGTGTAAATAAAAGTTAATACCTTCCATGGATTTATAAATATAGAAATCCAATATCCCCTATTGTGTCGCCGCCATTTTGTAAAATTTCGCGCATGTGTCAGTTACTTCCGGACTTTCCGTCGCGAATTTTCCGGGTGTTAAAAAATAATAATAAAATTTTTGTAATAAAACTATAAATATGAGGTTTTGTCACTAAAATTGTTATAAAATAAGCTAACAGAATATAATATAATTAGTACAGTTAAATTTTCAAATAATAATAATAATATCATCATTTTCATCATCGGAAAACTGTGGAGGGGGGGGATCGACCTCCAGGAGGTCGGCCGACACACAGGCATTTTTGACAGCGACCTCCAGGAGGCCGCGCGACACACAAGGGGATATCATTGTTCTAATCTTAATTAAATTTAATTAAGAGTATTTTATTTTATTTTTACCTATAGTAAATTTTACATTTCTTTCTAACTATGTGTCCTTTCTTGTTAGTCTTCCCGTGACCACAAACGCTGCAAACGCTGAAACGTCCGGTGATAATAACTAATATAAAATCTAATTACACACGAGTCAAATCCGTAAAAGTTGATTAATTTACAATACAACATACAAAACGGTAATATCATAGGTAGGTACCTAAAGGCCTGACATGTCTCTATAACATGTAGCTCTATACGCAAAGCGATACAATACACAAACATCGGTGTACGGATCAAAACCGCATGTCAATCACATAGCTGTGGTCGGCCGGCGCCGACCGATCACCTAAATATGGCTATAGTTTGATTGATTTCATAATTATAGATGCACCAAATACAACAGCGGTTATATCGAACGCATTACTGATTACTGAAGTCTCACTGTAATTTATAATGCGTTGGATGATGTCTGGAAAACTCTGTTTAGTCTGTCAGTTAGAAACACGAAAAAATATTAGACACGATTTTTCTCTTTTATCACTAACCAAATACTGACAAAATACTGAAATGTTGTGTGTATGTTTCGTACACTTTTTACGAAAGAGTAACGTAGCGAAACCTCAAGCCCCCGCACCTGAATTTAAATGCTCTATCTATATCTTTTCAAAAGTCTATAATTAAAAATTTTGGGAGTCTGTATGGGATTTACTCGCTCAGTTATTTA
The DNA here is from genome assembly GCA_955850985.1 of Elophila nymphaeata. Taxonomy (NCBI): domain Eukaryota; kingdom Metazoa; phylum Arthropoda; class Insecta; order Lepidoptera; family Crambidae; genus Elophila; species Elophila nymphaeata. The sequence continues at coordinate 16,781,688 of OY039087.1, forward strand.
ATTTAAATGAACCATATTAACCACGTAAAACAAACACTACCCAAATTCTGCCAAAATCAAATGGTGGCAAAATCTTGTCCCTGAGGATCGAACTACAGAGGTGGTTAGATTCGACATACTTAGTAAACGGTTCGACTCCTAAACAACATTTATCGAACCAAAGTTTCGAATTCAAATGAACGATTATTACGGCCATCGTAAGTCATACGAGATCATTAAAAGCACCTTTCGACTCAGAGGACGTGCGTTATCACGTCCCCTCTAGAGGGATCAATTGCCTCGCTACAATTGGGGGAACTGACGGTAATGGGGGACAAGACTCGTATTTTTCAAGTGATGACGATTTCCATTGTGAAAAATAATGGTGAAATGATTTCATAATTAAAGACACCTTATTTTTAAAAAATTGCTAAGATTGCTTTAAAAAATTTTTCGCCATACTTCTTCTAGAATAAAGACTCACATAAGCACATTTTTTTTCTCTAGAAATCATAAAGGTTTCATAAAACATTTCAACTAAGAAATCTCAATTCTAAACGAAACGATTTTATTCAACAAATCAAACTGTCGACTTTATCTAATAGCAAATTCTTCAAACCATAATTCCACGTAATCACTACGAATAACTCTTGCGAACATTTATTAAAATAACATAAACAGTTAAAAGCCGAACGTCAAGAACTGTAAAAACCGCTACATTTTACAGCGACATTAAAACCATCTATTCCGAATGAACATCAAAAGTTTCATCCGATAAATCAAACGGGAAGCTATCATTTAAAAACAACCATAAAATTATAATCTCTTAATCGCCTACGAAGAAACACTATTTCAATGACATCTCAGTCTAAATAAAAGTGTCACACGCTGAAATCCAAACAAATTCTGAAAAAGCATGTTGGAGATTTCATTAGAAAAACATTTGGGATATTACAAGAAAACGTACGGAGCGCAGCCATGTCAAATAAGCGCTGATAGAATATCTGGATGAAGGATAGGCCTGAGCGGTTCAAGGCACGAGCGATTTCTCTGTTTCAGTTTCCTTTACAACATTGTTATACTGTTGGACTAATAGGACCTACTCAATTTCGTTTAGTACAAAAGTACGAGCATGTCAGACAGCGATTTCGAGAACTTTTAGACTGTGATAAGAGTGCATGAAACGAAAGAAGTACCTATGTATCGAGTAACAAGTTAAAAAAGTGATCTCTCATTTATATGCGAGATAAGCATAACTTCGGCGTTTTTCGATCTAGAATATTTTTTGCTGAATTATTATATACATTATCTATTGATGTTCGAATTACTTAATCAATTATTTGATAGACTTTATGTAAGCAAATAATGGAGATAAAGGAGATGGCCCATTCCTGCCCCAGAGTCGTTTCATGTTTGAATACTAAAAAACATGAAGAGACCAGATTATGTTATTTTAAAATAACTCTATTTAAATTATAGAATGCTAGTGTATAAATGGATACAATGTTTCTAGCGGGGTTCAAAATTAAATTGAAAAAAGGATTTTAAAACTGTTCTTGATTGTATACATTTCCTTTACGTTATGGCTATGTCATAAAGGCTTTTGAGCCACAGGTATTCATCAGTCGGTATATCTTATACTCCAATACAAAAACAATACCATTGGAAAATATTTTAGACCTTTTAAATACATATTAGTAAAATATTTACGTTTAATTGATAAGTTATAATCGCTTAATAGGCAAAAATTCGGATTTCATGTGGCTGTAAGTATAATACCTACTTTATAAAACGAAATTGTTGCCGCCATTTAATGGCGGCGGTCAACATTTTTATTGTAATAATTACGTATACGTTATGTATACATAATGTTATTCATTTAAAAGATAAATAATATATCAATAAATATTATAAATGTACAATAATAATAATATTTAAATGCATAGTAGATACTTACTTACTAAAATGATCACTATTTTATGGTGCCAAATGTGCTTGTAACTTTAAAACCCCACTATTTACAGCAATAACTGTTAAGTAATCTTTTAATAGAGTGTAAAACTAACTCAGAAATCCAACTTTGATCGTGACGCATAGATTTTTGCTTGTGGGGCAAACATTGTATGGAGAGTGGGCCATCTCCTTTTGTTATTCCATATGTGTTTTTAATTACTATTCACAATTTTATTTCTGGTAAAAGATAGATGAAGGTTTATCCACACGGAAATAGGTAGGTCCTTACACATATATGAGTAAAATACTTTTCAACACGGCAACAAAATACTAAGTGTTTTTGCTATAATTTCCTCAATCGACTTGCAGAGTGCAACTCGTGTACTGTATAAGATAGAAAAATACTGAGAAAATTTGACAGTTGCACGCATGTTACCTTTGTGCAGTCAGAAACACAATACATGCACATGCATCAGAAATAATAATAATTAACCACTTCAAGTCATGCAAAAAGACTACAACTGTATGTATTTTTAAAAATGTTAGGCAATGTGTTCGCAATATATCACAATGCCGCTCGTAACTCTTCTCTTGGACCACACGCTCCGAATGTCAAATAAACTCTCACGAGCTCTCTTAAAATTCCTCTGAAGCCATTTTTCAGTAGCAAAAGCTAATGTCGACAAGCGCGTCCACGCGTCAACGAAAATGCCAATTAAAAGCCAATGACTTCGACGAAACGATGCTTCGTCTGTCCTGATGATGATGATGAAAAAGCTATGTTGGAGATTATAACAGATTAGTGTACGCTGTGGAGATACGGTGTTAATTCCTTTGTTTTGCACGACTTATTATTAGTGTTCTTGACGTTTTCGTAATTAGTTTTGACAGATGTGTAAATAGTAAGTTTGGACAAATGTGTAAATAGTAAATGGAGTTTTCTCCCGAGTTCTTGTTGTAAAAACACGTGTTGAGAGACTCCATTTTTAACCTCAATCTACCGTACAATTGTTTGTTACTCTAAGTGCATTTTTACTTGACATTGGCGAAATGCGTTATATATCGCGAACACCATTTATTTAAAGAAAGAAAGAAAAGAAATAGTAAATGTAATTTTTAATCCTCATTCTTGAGGTCAAGTCCTCATTCTTGCACCCATATTATATATCACTTCATTTTTATTTCTCTTACTGCAGGTTGTCTGGAAGAGATTGCTGCTTAGCAATAAGGCCGCCTATTGTACTGTCCTATGTCCTATATAAAAATTTGCCCTGTTTGTTTTTATTTATGGTGTGCATTAAGCAATATTTGTATTGTAGTAATTTTTTTGGTGTAATTTATTGATCTGTAAGTAATGTTTTTTTGTTATTTGGTTGGTAGACAAGCATATGGCCTATCTGGTGGTAAGCAGCCTATAGTGTGCCGCGGCAGCGGCCGGCGAGTGCCAGAAGCGACTTTAGGGCGTTTTCTCTGAATTATTACTGAACTGAATATTCGATACGATCTTTCAACCAAATCATTATTAGTCTAGTTAAACATTAGGTTAAATAAAATTAGTGCATTTGAAAATTCGGTGAAATGACATTATGTCAAATAAATAATTATGCTAAATAAAATTCTACCAATTAAACATTAGGTTAAATAAAATTAGTGCAAATGAAAATTCGGTAAAATGACATTATGTCAAATAAATAATTATGCTAAATAAAATTCTACCAATTAAATATTCGGTCAAATGAATAATTATGCGAAATTACTTTATTGCAACTAAAATTAGACGAAACGATTTTCGAGCAAACGTTGTTATACCAAACAAGTGTAAACCCACTGACGTGACACTCGCGCACTGCCAACCCTAGAGTCCCCAGCCCTACCCCGTTGAGGTTGAGGAAGGCATTCATCTTAGTCCCCTGGATTGGAACGCACTTGCAGTGTTAAGTAATTTACCCTTAATATTGCAAGTATCTATAGGCAGCATAACTACTTAACACCGCCCACCTGGTGTAGAAAGCTTCTTTGCCAACTCGTAATAAAAAATACACGTTTACGCGTGTGCTACATTTCGTGCTATAAGAATCCGGAACCGCGTACACGGGCTTATTCCGGCGTGTTTCGCAAGAACACGGTAGTGGCATAGTATAAGTTGCGTGTGTAGCAGAAAGCACGCCTATATGCGATTCCAAAACGACCATTTTATACACTTGTATAAAATTTAATATAATATAATATATTTCTACACTCACTACCCAATTATCTAGCCCAAATTTAGTATCATTAAGAACTCGTGTTATGGATACCAGATAACGGACAATTTTTTATTTACATAATAATTTTTAGATATTTTTTAAATAAATATATAAACAACCATGACTCGTCAACAAATATTCGTGTTCGTCACACAAACATTTGCCGCTACCAGAACTCGAACCCGGACCACTGTGTAGGCAGCTATACTGACCACTCCACCAAGACGGCGTCCAAAAATGCTGGTCTGAAACCACACTAAGTACTTATTTCAACGATAGAATGCGTTATTCTTCCTGAAACAACCAAATTATTTCACCTGGTTAAGCTTTAAGACTGACCAATAATTTATATTTTATATCGTAAAATGATAAAACAGGATCGTCCGAGTGAAATTTTCTAACATGCGAATAGACGCGTTATTAAAGTTTATTAATAAGACATGAAATAGCAGCTCTTCAGAGCAATCTGCGTCGGCACTAAATTCCTCCAGATCAAGGTATATTTCGGTCCAGTTCACAGCGACCGCACATCTCAAGTCGACATGACACGAGCGGTCGTCTCATTAATTGCGAGCTTCCTGCGATCGCGTTACACACGGACCGCCGATCGCCGCGCATCCGGCGCCCGCGCAGGATTTGTGCGTGCCGGTAGTGTGGCCACACTTTCACATGTTTTCGGGTTTTAATTGAGCATGTGGTAGGTTTCGTTTCGACACTTACATCTATTAATTCAGTAAAATTACTTAGTTAATATAGTATGCAATTGCACAATAGCACTTATGCTGTAATTGAACCTTTGAAACCTATTTCCCATCATTTTAGGCAAAGTACGCCCACTGATGACATATTCTGTTCTGGAAGATATTTCTTACCTCTTACAAAAGACTATAGACATTGTGGATTATCCCGTTAAATTTTTCAAAGATTGTTACACAACACTGCAAAATAGTAGTGTTAATTGATTGGCGTCCCTTCCTCTTTTAATTTGTTTAGTAGTAAGCCTGAAGGCATAATCAAATTTTATTAGTTTCTAGAAATCAACTCGTACTCGTCCTTCAGAAGACATCAAGTATGTACTGGAATAATTGTTCAACTTGCGTAATTATTTTCCAGGTAACTCTAAATAAGGAAATTCGCTTTCTTTTAATTGAGTGGGACGTACGTACGTATAATAGAATAAGGAAATTCGCATCCTTTTAAATTGAGTGAAATGTACGTCTTTCTTAATAAGGTGTGTGTTTCAGAAAAGTTGTGAACATCAATATAGTGTCTTTCCGAAGAAAATAAATATTATTTGATTATATACAGATCATGTTATGAATATTAAGATAAAGAGACGAGTCGTCGTCGTAGTCCTATCACTACCCAGGGCTATTAGCCTAGCCTTGTTTCGATTTTGAGAGCCACCTAATATTCAGAAGAGAACAGATTTTGTTTTTGAATTTTGCATCATCTAGAGTTCATAACCGAACTGCTGAAATGATTTTGAATGTAAAATCAGGGCCCGCAGACAAAGTAACAAATATAACCGATAACAAAGTTCAATAAAAACAAAATGTTTTGGATTGACTTAAGCCGTCGTTATATCACGTGGCCAATTGATGCTCTTAGTAAGTTGGTAGCGAAAGCTACGACGCTGTAGATAACCAAACAATATGGTCTTTGATGAGTAGATTGTTTACTGAAGGATTGTTACTTTTTGGGTTTGGCGCCTCTCGTACGTAGGCGACACGCCGGCAACCTGTCACTATTTGGAGGCACTGCGGCCCATACTGCCAGATGTGACTTTATGTGTAGCAAAATGTTACCTAAGGCTCTGTTAAGCCCCTCATGGGATTACGAGCGTGATCGTATGTATTTATGTAGAGTTGACTGTAGTAGATTGGCGAGAAGCATAATAAGAATCTTAAGTGAGCGGAGATGCGGGACTAGGAAGACCTAGTTGAACGTTTATCGATGAAATCGAAGACGTCTTCAAAAGGGGCCAGCGGCTAGCTCGAAACCGCAAAGTATACTAAGGTCTTTGATGAAAGTATATTAAGCGAAAGAAATTTGTAAGGATCGTAGCAAGCGTAAACAAGTTTAGTGATCTCTGCTTACCCTTATGGGAAAATGGCGTGACTTTATGTAGGTATGTATGATTACAGAGTTGATTGATTATTTTTCCTAAGATTTTTAACCGACTTAAATAAAAAAGCAAGCGTAAACAAGTGATCTCTGCTTACCCTTATGGGAAAATGGCGTGACATTATGTCTGTATGTAGTAGAGTTGATTGATTATTTTTCCTTAGATTTCTAACCGACTTCAAAGTCAAAAAAGGAGGTAATCAATTCGACCTGATGTATGTAATATTGTCAGAATTGCGCAGTTTTTGTATTATGTTATTCTCTATACTAGCTGCTAAACACGTGTGCCAAATTTCACGAGTGTATGTATGTCTGAATGTTTGTCCACGCATATCTCAAAAACTATAAGCCGTATTGCAAAAATATTTTAGTTAGACTAGGTTGAATCCACTTTAGGGATCTGAGTAAATTTCATCAAAATCGGTTAGGTAGTTTTTTACATAGAGTTAAATGTGTATCAGTAACTAGGACAACGAGTCGTGGGCCTTGTCACAAACTTATCTGGCCAGTTGGTGATGTCCAAGAAGCTTATATTTTATAATAATCTTCGTGGTGACGTCACTAGTGGTAAACTGTCAAATTTCAAAATATATGGGTAAATTGTAGTTCTAATTTTTGCCGCTGGGTGCATGTTATTTCAATTAAAACTCAAATAAAAAAGTAGAGAAATAAAAACTAATTTTAAAAATTAAACCGACTTCAAACTGATGAAAAGGCAGAAATAAATTTTTATGTTTTAAACGATCTGAAAGACAATATCATAACTATTTTTTGAGGTCGGTGCGAGCTTAGTATAAAAGAAATAATTCCATGAGTAACTATTTACAGTAGGTATAAAATTAAAAATAAATACCATGAGGCTGGTACCGACCTCAAAAAAATAGTTATTATATTGCTTATTAGATAGTTTAAAACATAAAACTTTTATTTCTCCCTTTTCAAGAGTTTTGAAATCGGTTTGATTTTTTAAAATTATTTTTTTATTATTTCTAAGAAATTTAAAACCGTTGGTCAACCTACTGCGCCGGATACACACAGCTCTAAGGTAGTTTGCAAACGATATTGATGTTTCCATCTTAATTTAGCATTGGCAAGCTTATAAAGATATTGGGGTGAATCACTTGTCATTTGACTAACTATTTGTAACATAATTCGAAATTAATCGTTACCTCACAAATTCACTGAAATTTAGTTAAACTTAAACTATGTTTATCAGAAAATAATGTTAAACGAAAAAACTTAGCTTTCTTTCTCTAAAAAAACGAAATTTTACCTAAAAAAAAAGCAGTAACAAAATCTTATTTCACCCAACAAATTCAAAACTCATCAAAATCATTGGTTTATAAAATACGTATGATATTAAATGTAGGTAGAAAAAAACAAACACGCAATTTGAATTTATGCCAATAAAATAACACAAGTCATCTCGTCATCCCTACAGCAATAACGGACTCGACAAAGGTTAATTAGGCCGGCCTCCCCTCCCCTTGTGCCGAGCCCCCACCTTCCCCACTCCGCCGGTCCCACGTGGAAACAATTATGACAAGCATTGTGGCTTTCTTATAAGTAAGACGAGATTATTCAGATTAATTATAGCTAGTTCTCTTATATTTACTGACGTCAATTATCTAAAACATTATGGTATTTGTTTGGATAATTGTATGTCTCAGGGATATGATAAAAACAGTAGAGAACTGATGAAATACGCGATATGATCAAATATCTTTGAGCATAGTATTTTACCGAACAATCTACTCTGCTTGGTCATAAGAAAAAAATGGTTGCGTGTACCTTATGTACGCACGTGAGAAGTTATACTCCTTTGCACACAGCAAAGAAAATTTATTAGATTTTTTCTGTTGCTGTGCTTATGAAATAATCGGGAGTAATCTCCCCTTGACTTTCTCGTGTACCGGAAACGACTCAAAAGTTTATAAAACCTTATATTTTGATGTCATACATGCATGTTAAATTTGGTTACAATAAGTTTATCTCGACCTATGCATTTGGTAATATAGCTAGCTAGCTGTGCGTTCATTTTAAAGTACGCATAGTGCCGATCCCCACTTAAGTACTGTCTATGAATAAGTTTTTACGACCCTGTGCGTCCATGCGCACTATTAAACCTCAAAAGCCTTGCCTTATGGCACGCACTGAGAAACGCCTTATTTTGCATAGCACTGTTTTTTACTTAGACAAGTATTGTTTGTGAATACAGGCGTAGTTTAGTCAAGAGATAAATTAATACGTTGATATATCGCGTCACGTCACGTCGCGTCTCATCGCGTCGCTTTATGTCGCGTTACAGTATTTGTTAAAAAAAACGCCTCAGCTTAGTCAAGAGATGAATTGGTTACGGTTAGTTACAATTCTAGACCACTTCTGTCAATTGTCGCTTACGAGACAAGCTACAGATGTCAAAAGATAATTTACAATATGTTACCGTCATTGTCTCAAACACGCCCGTGTCGGCCTATTTCGGTACAATCAGACGCGCTCGGCCCGAGCTTCCCTAACTGTCGGCCAAATTGCTGCTCTATAATGCACCGTTAAATGTTTGACTGTAAATCGTGGCTCTGAGCTCTACTTATTAAGGAGAAGCTTGCGTAGGCAGTAATTAACGCTGCCTGGTATGCTTCTAAATATTTACATCGCGATTTTTTTTAATTTCGTTGCGTTCGGGAAGCGTCCGTGGCATAGTGCGCAAGGGCGTTGTCTCCCACCCGGGAAGCACAGGTTCGAACGCCGCCACGTACCAATGTGTTTTAAAATTTTGAATTCATATGCACGTTCAATCGACGCTTTTACGGTGAAGGAAAACATCGTAAGTAAACCTGCACACCCCTAGGAAGAATTTCTTAGGTTGTGTGTGAAGTCGACCAACCCGCACTTGGCCAGCGTTGTTGACAAAGGCCTAATCGCCCCTAATGTGGGGTAGGCGCGAGCCCCTCGGTGGGGACATTATATGAGCTGTTGATGTCTGAGAGCCCCGCGGCCGAGCGTTCTTCTTAACGATCACGAAAACTAAGCTACCAAGAGCGTGATCCGTGCTCGGATGGGTATCCGAAAATTTTCAACTCAATTTTCCTCCATGCTTTATAAGGCACGTTAAGCTGGTCCCGACTGCTGTCCAAAGATAGCAGTCATTATCAAGGACCCAAGGATGACCGTAAAAGTCTAAAATTTTTCATTGAAACATTTGAAACCATGAAGTATTCAAAGGTATTAATTTTACCATACAAGCCCCTGCTGCTTTTGATTAGCCTCCTCGAGTCCATTTAGTCAAAATTTTTCAATTAATATACAAATAATAATAACGTATTTGAAATAAACAAAAAAAAATCTCTACCAGCAACCAGAAACCGATTTCTTTACCGATAACTCGTCTTAAACAATATTACGATAGTTTCAATAATAGCTTATTATCCCTCAACTAACAAATCATCATCACTCCTTTACACGTCACCAGTCATTTACTGTACTCATAAATCGGAAAAGCAAATTATTTTTTTCATGTTTCTATGACGACTGCCCCTTAACAGCCATTTTCGAACATCGCTGTATTATTGTGGCGTTCATCATACAACGACATGAACATAGCACTTTGATCTGCCCAGCAATCAGATTCCGTCTCAATCTCTGTGATGCAGAGTTCATATTCTATTGACGAGACATTTATAGCCGAGACTATATCATTTCCATTTTGGTTCGAAAGCTGCAAAACTATTTTGATCTTTGATCTGTCGGTTTAAGGGATGTTTTCGTTCGCTGTCGCCTTCCCGCCAGGCTAGTAGCGGGTGCATTTGACACAAGGTATAATTGGCGAGAAATGGACCGATCCCTGCGTGTATAAACTGCTGCCCTATCGCTTTTTGACGTTTTATCGAACCATTTGCTATTAGACATAGTTTTTCGCTTCTGGATTTATGTTTACTTAACAAAATAGGATACATATAAATACTTATTGTAACCTTTTTCTTAGAAGTATGTAAAGATCCTTGTATCCCTGCAGTAAGATGCATCTGGAGGGGTCTGTAGTAATACTACTACTCACTGAATATCCTCTCCGGGTATCCTGCAAAATCCCACTACAACAGTGACCCGGGATCGTGTTGGCTTTTCGCCGGTAGGTGATATCAGACGGTTCACTCGAAAGAATGTTCACTCCAGTGAATTCTCCATTTTTATTTCATTCTATGTTCACACGGTCGAACTGGAATGAATCAGAAAAGAACAGTCATCTCCTCTTTTCTTTTAGTACGTCGTCGAAAGAAGACCATTTTGCCGCGACGTTTTCTTCTACAAGACTCTAAGCAAAATGATCGAATCCGAGTGAACGCTCTCTCAGTGTTCAGACAAGGTTCGTTCAGACTATTTGTGACAGTGACATTTATCGTTCATTCCGAGTGGGAGGGAATGATGACGATTGCCAATATCCAACACTGTTGGGTCCTCAGACCAATGATTCTATCCTCAGACCGAGGTTGGATCGGTTTATTAATGAATACATTCACATTTTGGGTTCAGACACTTCATTTCGAGTGAATGGTACCGAATGAAAGGCGAAAATGAACGAAAAATGAACCATCTGATACCACTTTAGACATGTAATGAAAACATGTCATAATAATTTTAAAATAGCATAGGTATCTTTATCTGTCTATGCTATAACATAATTAGGTATTATTATATATCCTGATTTTCAAAATGCCCAGCCGCTGGATGCGGGCAGCGCAGGCTCGATCACCGAGTTGCGAGATCCTTGCGGAAGATGACCAACTGCATTTGTGCGTCTCTCGGCTGAAATTGTTGTAAAACTGGCAGTAATCAATATTTGAATTTATTTTTCCTCTCCAAATATTGTATTCTGATTGATGTATGAAACTTCACTTAAATAAACGAAGTCAAATACAATAGAAATGATGATGATAATGAATACTTAGCGTAAGCAATACAATTATATAGAGCAATTAAAATCAAACTTATTATAGACGACTAATGACAAAAAAATTATGTTGCTTGAGAAGATAGCACATTATAATTTTTAACCATTTTAGCACCTTCCATTACAGAAACCCCCACTCTATTTCATAATGTAAAAGTTGCTATTTGAAGCTGCAATTTCTCCTTGTATGTACATAAAAAGCGTCAATATATAATACAATACAACGAACAAATATTTTCTTTAATAACGCACATATTAATTTCATTGTTCCGCGGATACGAAGTCAACTTTGAAACATCATTATTTTACGGTCCGACTGGCAAATTAGCGTAGGTCTCTTATCCTGCAATCCGTATGCAGATTTGCATACAACGGGTCACATGTAAGCGATACGAAGGATCAAGTTGGACTGGCTTTAACATAGCAATAAACAATTGCGACTAAAGCCGACAGTTTTATTCGAGACACTTTATGACATCGCCCGTTGCTTATTAAAGGACCAATTTAACCCATTATAGTGTTCATAAAAGCGTACATCATCCTGTTTTGTATGTGTCCTTTTCCCTCCTTAGCGCTTCGTGTCTACCCTCTCAGTCGACGCGGAGAATCGCTGAATATGGTTTACGAGATTCCAATGTGAAGGGGAGGTATATTTTAGAAATTAGTAGAGATTGATCGATGTCGACAATAAATATATAGAATGACAACTAAATTTTTTACTGATGAAGTTTTGTATGAAAGCTTAAAAAAAAATTATGTGCCATAGAAGCCTTTTTATTATGGAATAATTTTATTTTTGCGTTTACAAACGCGTAAATATTAATACTAGAAAAATGCACTGAAAAAAATCGACTTGTCTCAGGCGGGACTCGAACCCGCATCTTCCGGATTGTGGAAGATGCGGGTTCGAGTCCCGCCTGAGACAAGTCGATTTTTTTCAGTGCATTTTTCTAGCCTTTTTATTATTTATCAGTGATACCCTGGGCTAAATGCCGTGAAACTTATTAGAAAATTAAAAAAAAATAGTATCTGTTATTATATGAGCATTTATTTTTACAAAACTGTCATTTGTCTCCTAATCAGAACTTTCGAAACCAGCACTTAGTTAATTAACACAACTGTCACTCACAAAAAATTGTTCTGCTAATTTTCACACGATTTTTTTAAAGTCAAATAATAATATATAGAATAAAGTTTAACAAGTTTTAATTCGTAAAAAATACTAGTTTTTTTTAAATGAAGTTGAATGAATGTGAGTACTCTTAATTAAATTTGATTACATAATATTATTACAATTTGAGAAATTATTGTGTTATTGATGTGTTCGAAAAAATTACATTTATATTTTCAAGTTATTAGTTGGTAATATGCTCGGCCTAATAGTAATGAAGTTGAGGAAAGTATCATTCATTAATTTTACTGATCGAAGCGCGCATCATTGTCAATGAAAAATACATAGCGACATAAATCCGAGTTTAGATTATTTCATAAATCCTGCCTAACGAATACAAATACTGCACAGATTCAAATCTCGACAATAAAAAAAGACTATCGACAACTTGGTAAATATCAGCGCATCTCTAGCCGGAATGAGCGCTAAGCTACCAAATTTAGTTTCACGCCCGCAAACTTAACTCGCCACCTTATTCCCTTAAACTTAAGCCTCAAAGTGCGCCAAGACGGTGGCAAAACTAAATTGGCGTCGGATAAGTGCCCGATGAGTACTCCACGTGATTTTATTTGACTGTTTATTTGTATGATTTGTATTCCCCTCTCGTTCGAGAGTAGGAAATTAAAGCTTATACGGCTCTATTGAAAGCGCCGATAAAATGAGCGAGCGATCATGTTAATTGCTTACTTTATATTTGTTTTATGATACATCGGTTAGGAAATATACGTCATTATGGTAGCGTTTGGAATACAAAACTTTTTATTGACCATTCTTATATAAGGAAGGTTGACTGAACGTGTTGTGTTATGTATTCTATTGGAACATAATTATTACTTACGAACAGAGCTTGCTACGTGATATAAAATATAATACTTTTTGTTATTTACTTTTGTGTGTTATGTACTTAGTATTTTTTACCAAAGGAGGGTTGGTGTTAGGCATGTTGATAACAAGACATAGGTACTCCACCAACCAGCGGCGATCCTTCTAAGTTAGCGAGGTTGGCGCCGCCAAACCAACAATGTAAAAATTAATTAAATAATATTTTCTAAGTATATTAAAATAAAGTTACCACTATAGAATAATTTTTGCGTTTACAAACGCGTAAATGTTCTTAATACTAGAAAAAATACACTGAAAAAAATCGACCTGCCTCAGACGGGAATCGAACCCGCAGCTTCCGCAATCCGGGCGGCTGCGTTAATCACTACGCCACCGAGGCACTGATTTCGCTGTCGAAATTTGTCAGTGCTTGGTGCTTATGTTTTTATGGTAAACATTGTTTCATCAAATAATTGAAATTTGCACTTCTAAGATCCGAACGAAATATTTTTGCAAATATTGGACGCCCAGTTAAGATGAAACTACCTTACATTATGGAGTAATTTTTGCGTTTACAAACGCGTAAATATTCCTAGAAAAAAAAACGTATCTAAATAAAGTATAATAATATAAAATTTTTCTAGTATAAAGTTAATACGTTAACGAATATATATATCAGATAGGTAAACTCATTTCAATTTATCACGCATCGCCGGCCGCGCCCAATCTCGTCGACCACTCGCGACTACGTTTGGCGATTACCATCGGCGCCAAAAATGCGCTTCGAATTCGCGGCAATTTTGATTGTATTAGATTGTTTGGTTAACTTTCCATTTCCACTTAATAATATTATAATTTTATAATATTACTAGCTGACCCGGCAAACGTTATTTTGCCTTACAAAAATGATTAAATTACTAAAATGGCTATAAAAAAATAGGGGTTGGTGATAAAAAAGTAAAAATTTAGGGTTGTATGTATTTTTAATAAAAAAATAAAAACAAAAAATTTCGTCCAAAAATTTAAAAAAAAATTAGGGGTGGATTACCCTTAACATTTAGGGGGATAAAAAATAGATGTTGTCCGATTCTCAGACCTACCCAATATGCACACAAAATTTCATGAGAATCGGGAAAGCCGTTTAGGAGGAGTTTGACCACAAACACCGCGACACGAGAATTTTATATATTAGAAAATATTAACAGACATACAGACAGAGTTACTTTCGCATCTGTCAGTCTGTTCATTTTCAACCGACTTCAAAAAGGAGGAGGTTATCAATTCGACTGTATGTTTTTTTTTTTTTTTTTAATGTTTGTTACCTCATAACTCTTTACTGGGTGTACCGATTTTGAAGATTCTTTCGACCTTTGGAAACAGGTGCTTGTCATTTGGTCCCATTCAAATTTCATCGACATCTGACTCGACTAGTAGTTTTAAAGTTATCCCTAATAATGCCTATTTAATTGACATTGATGATATCGTAATCTTATCACTTGTGTGTCTATAAGATCTCAAGATCGTTTCCTGAAAATTAATTTATATACTTAAAACACTAAAAAGCAAAAAATAAAATTATTTTTAAATAAAAAAAAACCGCCTTCAAAACTAAAACCGAAGAAATAAAAATTCTGTTTATAAAAATCTAAATGTTTTTTTGAGGTCGGTGCCAACCTCAATATTTGGATTAAACGTAGTTACTTGTATTTGGGACCGACCTCAAAAAAACATTTAGATTTTTATAAACAGAATTTTTATTTCTTCGTTTTTTTTTCACCATTTAACCGATTATGATGAAATTTGGTACAAGTATTGGCAACCTTTTTGTGAAAAGAGCATAAAAGGGTTGATATAAGGCATGAAAATTTGTATACGGGAGTTCGTCATTATCGAAGATAAAACTATAAAACTTTTAATTTAGGCACCTTATAAGAAGTAAATAAATATTTGTCCCAGCATTTTTTAAAGTTTGATCCGTGTGAGCATGAAATATGGGATGAAAGGTCGCATATAAGTCCATACAAAATCATGTTTCTCACCTCCGATTTTGATGAAATTTGGTGCAAACATTGACGAGACGTTGGGAAAGGACATTGGCTACCTTTTATTGCGAAAAAAGGCTTGAAATAAGGGATCAACGTTTGCATGGGAGTTCGTCATTATCGAAGATACAACCATCTTTAAGAGAAAAATAAATGTTAGTTCTCGCGTTTTTGAAATTTTGACCTGTGTAGGGATGAAATAAGGAATGAAAGGTCACCTGGAAATCCAAACAAAGTCCAAAAAATACCTATTACACGCGGACGAAGTCGCGGGCAAAAGCTAGTGATGTATAAATTGAATAATATATGCTTGTTGATCCGTATCTGAGTTTAATCATTAGAAAAAAATATTTTAATTTTTTTATTGAGAAAAAAGTACTAACCACTGAATGAGTATTGTTAACTCGTTAGCTTTAACTTTTCATTCCGTGCACAAGTGTTCCCATCTTACAACCGCGGGTCCTTCAAAAGAGACGTGAAGAAGCACTTTGTAGATCGCAAGACGAAGATGGTTATTGTGATGCGTATAAGTACGTATATTCTTTTACACTATTTATCTTCGCATTTAAACTCTACCTCGCTTAGCATCAGAAACATTAACAAAATGTTTTTTAAAGTCACCAGACTGCCACTGAAACGAAAATAAAAAATAACTTCTGGTAAACAAAATTCAATATAAAATTTATAGCTCTGCGATTTTTTAGCGGCGTCAAAGCTAAAAAATACGTTCTTCAGTAATTAACGGCGCTTCGATTTCGGCCCCAAAAGGCCCTCAAACTTGATTGCTCACAGCTCTAGCCACGCATAAACAATATCTCGGACGGATTTTAATAGCTCTTTAAATGTCAATGCTTTGCCTACAATGTGATAAGTCACGCTCCGTGAAGTATACAATGCTGGGATTGTCACGGCTGTACTTTAAACAAGAGGGTATACACTCAACAGCACGTCAATTTGTGGTCTTTAAGTCGTAGCAGTAAGTGTCCCTTTCGATTGACACTTTTGACCTGTCTCGCTGCTTAAATTTTTCGTACGTTTTCATTTCTAATTAATGAACTTAATGATTTAAGAGAGCACAAAAAATTAAGCGCTATGGACAAAAGAATTTTATATACTTAGATTAACGAATATTGCACCGGGTTCTACATTCATACAACTTGGTGAGTCCTAAAAACAATGACTTTAAAAGTGTGCGTTGCTTTACAGAGCCGCGGTGCGGTTCGTGGTTCGGAAGGTTAAGAACTCACGGAGCGATTTCTACCCGCGTCCGCAGCGGTTGCGGGTTCGCTGGTTTGTTTCTGAACTCACGAGATCGCAGTTCTGGGAGGTAACGCAGCCGCCGCGGTTGAGATTATCGCCCGCAATCTTGGCGGTTTATTATCGCAAGACGGGCGGTTGCAAGACGGGCGGTTAAACGATCAGTTGAGTTGCCTCCCGCTGCCCACTGCGGTCGCCCGCCAAACGATCGCAGAGCGCGCGGGTGCAACCCGCCGCGGCTTCGAGACCGCGACCCGCGCCCGCCAGTACAAGATGACCGCCGGTGCAGCGGTGACCCGCAAACAATTGCACACGCCGCGCCGCGGGTGTAAAATGCGTCGTGAAATGTGCTTTAATTTTTTACATAGTTATCTGTATTCTACAAAGGCTGCGCGCCCGCAACCGCTGCGGGCGCGGGTAAAACTCGCTCCGTGAGTCCTTAGCCTAATACTTGCCGACAGTTTGACGTTAGTACTACCGACGCGGTACGGTGCATGTACACACAACTCAAGCAAACCACCACACAGCAAGACCGTGTGTCATTAGGACACCGGCGTGAGCTCCGTTTGCGTAAAACGGAACACTCCAAATTAATAATTAAAGTGACGGTAGAATTAACTATTTCATAAAATATGACAACCTTAATCTTTAGTCATCCCGTGACCACGAACGCTGAAAAGTGTTACGAAACGTCGGGCAGTAATAACATCATGTAAAATCTAATTACACGCGAGTTAGTTAAATCAGTAAAAGTTGTTTTATTTATAATGTGTAGGTAGTGCTCGCGCAAATCTAACAGAACATTAAGAATGAAAATAATTTTACAAGCTATTTATATTTTGACTGCGAACTTCTGTGTGGGCATACTCCCCCACTTTAGGCGCTCCAAATTTTCTGTGTACTACCTCTCTTATTACCTACCCTACCAACTTCAAAAATACGGAAGTCACAATATTAATAATAACAGGGCTAAGACAAGATTCATGCACCAGCTTTTCAAAGACCACATAACTATATCCAACCTTTGTTTACAAACCAATAAATTGCGGTAGACTGTCATTCCCTATAAAACTAATTTTATAATCTCCATATCCGACCGCTCACACTATTAACAACAACTATTATTCTTTACCAAACGTTTCTTTAATCTTAGTAACAACAAATCAAGAACATAAAACGTTTGAAATAATAAAAGGATGTTAATTCCAACCACTAAAATAATAGAGACTAAATCAAAAAGAATACACAAGGAATGAAAGCGGGGTGGCTTCACCAAATTAAAATGTTGCCGTACTTTTTCTGGTCCATAGTGTAAGTCTGAACAGCAGAGTAATTTTGATTTTAGAAGATAATTAGGATAGGTACTTTAGTAACGAGACACGAAGGCGTACTGTTCCTTCGTTTTAGAAATAATTATAATTATTATATAAATCCACGCTAACACCAATTATCTAGCCCAAAGTAAGTATCATTACGAACTTGTGTTATGGATAGGTATGTACTAGATAACGGACATTTTTAATTTACCTAATAATTTTAGATATTTTTATTAATAAACTTAAATAAATATACGAGATGTTTGGTACATGGGGTATGAAGCCGGCACCTACTCATGCTAACGTAGTCATAAAAATATCTACTACGGTGATATTAAAAATTCAAAATTGTAAAAATATTTTTATAATTTTCCATACAGGTTCCGGCTTTATACCCCATGTACAAACACCTTGTATAAATAACCATGACTCGCAAGCAAATATTCGTGTTCGTCACACAAATATTTGCCGCTACCAGGCTCCGGACCCGAATGGCTTGACGTGTGGGCAGCTATACTAACCAGTCCACCACGACGACGGTGTTAAAAATAATTTAGTAGTGGTAAAATTTCACTTCTCCAAAAAAGTCCACTTCGTAAACTTCGAAGAAACTCCAGGGCGAAAATGCATGGATGGATGTCTGGATGTATGTTTGTTACTCATTCACACAAAAACTACGAGTGAATTTTAATAAAACTTTAATATATTGCCACTAGGCTATGGTCTTCTCGAATCCAGTGTATCCAAGCAAAATGAAAAAGTATTTTGTACTATACTAGCGCTACGCCCGCCACTTCGTCCGCGTATTTTTTGCAAAAATATAATCTATATTACTCGTCAAAAAAGTATCATTCTTGTTAGAATGTTGTGAGTTTGTCTCACTGTTGTGAGAAAATTTTCAATATTGGTCGAGTAGGTTTTGAGCCTATTCATTACAAACATACAAATCTTTCCTCTTTATAACATTATAGTACATTTTTTTTATGTTGAATAGGCGGGGCGTTTTACCACAATCACGCCTGATGGAAAGCGATGATGACGCCTAAGGTGGTACACGCTCGCCTAGAACATGCTTGTTCACTCTGGCCTTAAAGATGTCCAGATTATACTAATCCGGGAAAACAGACCTCGGCAAAGAGTTCCACTTCTTAGCTGTTCCCATAATGAAAGCGGAAGCAAATCACTTTTAGTATAGATAAATTTTACTTTATTTATATACCTTTAATGGCGGGTTTCAAGAACATAACTAACTAATGACTACCGACATCTATCAAAATCTTATCCCTTGTGAAAAGTGTAGATAGGAAGTTATTGAAACCGGCCATAAACCGTCAATAGCTGCCACTATTTTTGCATGAACATTCTTGAACCGTCCTTATAAATAAAACTATTGCTTGTTTGGACGCCAAAACCACTTATTTTTGCATTAGCAAATCCAAACCCACGTATTTTCGCATGTAATTAAAACTCCACGATGCTATAAAAATTCATATTACTTTTTAAAAAAGTTTAATGTTTTGAATAATTTATTGGATACTGGTGTGACTATCCTAGTAGATCTACTGACGACTTCATTATACTGTGTCGCCGCCTCGTTTTTTTGGTCGAGGTCTTTTTAAGTCCGTGAGAGATGATAATTTAAATTAATTATGTTTGGTTAATAGCCGGCCGCCGACGGCGGGTTGCTACCATTTCGAGAATTTCGGTTCTTACCGAACATTTTAATCAGGTAGGATTTATTATCAGATCCCGACTGTGGTTTTGTTTAATGAGATTTTAATAATTATAGACTGCCAGTTGGTAGTTTTTGATATTAATTCAAGTAAAGGAAAATTATTTTGTACCTACTTGGCGGTTGGTTGGTGTAGTAAGTATCTAAATATAATAAAGGAGCGACCCATCCCGGCTACGCAGGAAATTTCATAACTTTTTTTCTAGTATAATATGCATGTATTATACATATGTATATATGGCCGTGTGATACCGGCAGAGTAGAATAGCATCACCCCATATTCTCCAATGGGTGTCGTAGAAGGCGACTAATGGATCATCAAAGGGGTATTGATTACATTATACTCCATCCATCAATCCGCAATGCCAAGCGTGGTGGACCACTGCCCAAACCTCCTTAGATGACGAGGAGAGGCCTTGTGTCCCAGCAGTGGGTCGAATTAAGAAAGTTGTTTTAATTATAATGCTAATTATGCATTATATAACACCCTCCTCTTGAAGCACTCTATGTATTGTTGAAAACCGCATTGAAATCCGTTGCGTAGTTTAAAAGTTGTAAGCGCACATACAGAAAAAGCAACTTCATTTTATACTATGTACCTATAGGTAGATAAAAAATATTTTGATAAAAGTACTTAGATAAATCTCTTTAATAAAATTAATTTTAATAAAGAGCTTTATCATTTTGATTTTCTGTTTCGTGCATTGATAACATTTCCGGATGTTTCGGATTCGATCCCCGAGCGGGTACAAATTTGTATCCTGTCTTGTTGGTGGTAGTGTCAAATATAATGTCATAAACATAAACATTCGTTCACGAAACATGTTCACTTAAATATTTTTTTATCGTCTCAACATCATCAACAGCTCATATTATTATAATGTCCCCGCTGAGGGGCTCGAGCCTACCCCACATTAGGGGCGATTAGGTCTTAGTCAACCACGCTGGCCAAGTGTAGGTTGGTCGACTTCACACACAACCTAAGAATTTTTTCAAAGGTGTGTGCAGGTTTCCTCACAATGTTTTACTTCATCATTTCATATCATTTCATTTTTATTTTCTTACGCACTACGCTACCGACGCTAATGTAATTTAATTACGTACTTTTATGTTTGTCCATTATCTAGTATCCTTAACTTTTCTCTTTGATACTTAATATAGGCTACGAGTAGGTATATGTGGAAAAAATTAAAAAGGCCTTAATTGATGACAATTTAGCTAAAGGGCTAACAAAAATATTGTACAGAGCTTTTTATTATTTCTATGGTTTGCTATTAAGCCGCTGGATGCGGGCAGCGCAGAACCGACCGGTTTGGAGATCCTTGGGGGAGTCCTATGTCCAACAGTGGGCGTCTCTTGACTGATATGATGCCTATGATCCTTGCTTCGTCCCTTCGGATTCGGACGGGACCCTTCCGATTCGGACGCCCTAATGACGATAGGCGGTCAAGAGATTACCGAGAGGTAGATGCTCGGTCGCCCAGTAATCCCCTAGGATTGTTCGACTTACAGGTTTGAGGAGCCCTAAGGTTCTTAAAAACATGGTAATGCAGGAAATGTCATCAGTGACAACCTGCAGTAGTCAACCAAAAAAAAATGGTCTAACCCTAAATTACTGTACTCACCTGAAAATGCCTATTGCATGCCTATTATTACCAACGAATTAGGTAATTCGTTGATTATTACGTACACAGCTTTATAAAACAACGTAACAATGATCGCTGTTTATTTGATTTTTTTTTTGTGTTTGGCAAGTTTAGTTATGTTATGATTGAAATTGGTCTAACAGTCCTGTGTAGCTCAGTTGGAAGAACAGTCGCCCAGATAGCAAAAGATCGCGGGTTCCAGTCCCGTCTCAGCACTTATCCATGACAGGATTTTTATCCATGTTTTTCGTTTTCTATTTAATTTGGCATCAGCATAAATGATCGCTGTTTTAATCACTACTAAATGGTCAGTATATTTAATGAGGTAGGGATGCCCGACTATTAATATATTTATCAAAGCCTCATCATTTTTTGCTTCCATTTTGTTCCCTCAAATTAGTACTTGGAAACGAATGTTTGTTTTAAATATTAAGTGGTTTGAGAAAAATTTTGATTGATTGTTTATTTTTTATAAAAAAAAAGTCTTCCAAAGAATCCATAGGCAAAGATAGTGCGAGAAATAATGTAAGTGCATGTAGCCACCCTAGCCTTGCCGACCTGCAAGGTGCTTCTTGACGCCTCTTTTGAATGACCCAGAATTAAGGTTAGAAAGAGGAAACACGTGTGTGAATTCCATTCACAATAATTTTGATATATTTATGGAAATGGTCAAATACGCTAAATACTTCGAAGTAGTTTTAAAAATTACTTTAAAACTGTACAAAAATAAAGATAGTTTCAAAATTCAAAAAATGTTAACTTTGGTATTAAATAACATTATTTCAATGCTGAAATTTCTAATATAGTTATAAACAGAAAGTTTTTAACTAAGAACTCGAAAAAATTTTTTTATTGCGCACGAAACTTTTTATAAATAAAATTGATAACAAACTTTTGTTATTTTTGTAACGTTCATAGTTAAACGACAATATTCCTAACTTAACAATATTTTAATTTTTCATATGAAACCAGAAAGAATGACAATAATTTACATATTTACTCTGTCTCATTCATTAGACGTCATCCTAAGTACTAATAGTATAATAATGTAATGTGAAAATTAAGATGCTTGGATGTCTATCTGTTCAACGGATTTGGATGAAAAACACGACAAAAGATGTGGGTTAATTTATTTATTGAAAAAATTGTTGCACAAAAAAACTGAGTAATAGGCGGACTTAGCATTAAAAAAGTATTAATAAAATATTAATGTGTGTGAGATGTGTCTCGGCCCATCTACCGCAGTGTCTCAAGACGAAAGTCTTTAATTCGTGTGTGTTGCCAGTGATGACTTACGGAACCGAAACCTCATAAGAAGGCTCAAGGTCGCCCAAAGGGCAATGGAGAGAGCTATGCTCGGAGTTTCTCTGCGTGATCATATCAGAAATGATGAGATCCGCAGGAGAACCAAGGTCACCGACATAGGCCAAAGAATTGCGAACCTCAAGTGGCAGTGGGCAGGGCACATTGCGAGGAGGACTGACGGCCGTTGGGGCGGAAAGGTCCTCGAGTGGCACGTACCGGGAAACGCAGCGTTGGTAGTTCCCCCACAAGGTGGACTGACGATCTAGTTAAGGTCGCAGGAAGCCGCTGGATGCGGGCAGCGCAGGACCGACCGGTTTGGAGATCCTTGGGGGACGCCTATGTCCAACAGTGGGCGTATCTCGGCTGAAATGATGTGTGTGAGGTGTGTTATTTGTTTGGAAAATACAAGCGATTCGAAGTCTAGAAGGTGAAATAAGCACGCACAAACTATGTATAATGAAGAATTGCACCGCTTTTAACTGCGACTAAGGCTCGAGTTCACCAACACGTAAAACAAACGATTAAAACTTAACCATTAGTTTTTGACATTTCTTCCATACGATAAAATGTCAAAAACAGTCGGTTAAACAATAATCGTCTGTTTAAATGTTGGTGAACTCCAGCCTAAACAGACTTACTTCTATCAGTATCCTAAAAATAAAGTCCCAATAGACGTATGACGAATTAGTAAGACACTCTTTTGTTTTTGCGTCCTAATGAGCGGCGCGCGTTTGATCCCGCTAGGGCTGTCACCTCGCGATTAAAGCGTCATCAATCAAACCGGTCTTATTAATTCACCTACATCGAAGATGATTTTTTTTCCTCATTACATGAGAGGTTTTAACAAATTTTGAGATTAGAAGCAGGTTTTGAGTATGTTACAATTATAAATTATTTTTCATCAAATACGAGTAAAATACCAATTTGTAGCGGTTATTGTAACGAAATTAGTCAGGATTAAAGTTTTTTTTTATACTTAGAATGGGTTCACTCTTGGCAACACTCTGTGCAGGAGAGCTAAGAGGAAGCCGAAGATGGAGCGAGTTTACCCAGAAGATGCCTATTTACTCTAACCTTAAATAAAGTTTTCTAATGGTTAAGAATCTTTTATTTGAATTGGTATAGAATAGTGAGATATGTCTGTTTAAACTAGATGCCTTAATTAACAACCAAACAACATCAAATGCACAAACGTATCAATCTTCTGGGACTTAAATAACGACCAAGCTATCAACCATTTGCCTACGCACACTTCCTGAGTACTTACCCGAGAATAACGAAATTGAAGGAATCGCGGGATCACAGCCCGATACGTTGGACAGACCAGTATCCGTAGTCTTAAGATTTTTTATATAAAAAACGTAAGTATTTTAGTTGCGTTAAAAGCTCAATTTGTATAGAAAAGTGAATCGCGCCCCTAACGAAAAGAAGTGCAAATCGTGTTTCCCACACAAATTGAGCTCTTAACGCAACTACCATAGTTACGTTTTTCATACTAAGAAACTTACACCACGGCTTTAGATTTGCATCAATCTCGAAATCAACATACAGGTTGCTCTGCACATTGCTATGGATAGCAAGATGCGCGCAAGGCGCAAAAACATCGCAAAAAAAGTAATACGGAAGAGAAGTCACGACACAAGATTTGATGAAACAATGTTTACCATAAAAACATAAGCACTAAGCACTGATAAATTTTGACAGTGAAAGCAGTGTCCCGGTAGCGTAGTGGTTAATGCAGTCGCCCGGATTGCGGAGGATGCTGGGTTCGATTCCCGCCTGGAGCAAGTCGATTTTTTTCTGTGTATAGAAAATACAAATATAAAAATATTTACGCGATTGTAACACACAAAAATAATTCCATAAAATTACAATCATAAATATTTTTTTTCGACAATTTTAAAAATACAGATGTATACAATTTAGTCGTAAATCTGATAATTGGTTACACCTGATTTTACATCTCTCTTCAGTATCCAAATGTGTACATCACGTCACTCTTGCTTGACAGCTCACAACTAAAAGTTGAATTCTAAGCCTATCAATTCTAAATGCATTTTATTACTTTTTAATTTCAATAATTACTTTTTGATAGTGAATTTATTGGCCTAGTTATACTAAGGATATTTTTCGGGTATTTTCGTAGGAAACATATATGATTTAGAGGTAAAAAGTTATAGACATTTTTAAAAGACGCGTCCTTTCATAAGTTTATTTTCCATTGTTACATTTTACGCATTTCCTTTGTTTTACTTGTTAATAATACTAAATTATGTAATTGAAACAAGTGTCTAATATAAGCTATTGACTTGAAAATTGATTTCACGTCCACAAATATCAAACTGAAATTTACAAGTTACGAAATCATATTACCAACTTCAGCAATATGAGTTAATAAAATATCTAAACGTATCACATTCCGTTTTACAAGCCGACATATTTACAGTATTCCCCATAAACGAGTGACCTGCGATACGCAACTGTATTTAAGAGAACACAAGGCATAAAATCGACCGATTTAACAAGGTAGCCTGTAAGCAGAAGTTTGCCTGTATCACGCTACAAGCAAGACCAATTTTCTGTTACTTGGCAACCCTACGAGGGTTATGCCGACTCGGTCATATTACTATTCCGATTCAATATACCACAAAACGCGCCGCACTTTAAGTCTTATCACTTAGCCTTACGGTTTATAGTGTAAAGGTGGGTTATTATTTTGTAAAGTGGTTCGTTTCGAGCGTATCTGTTTGTGTTGAAGGATTATGGATTCTTATTGTTGTGTTTGATGTGATGTACTGGGAAAGGGTTAATGGGACTTGGTGGATGTTAGCTTGGACTTGCCTCTTGTTGGGTTTAGACTAAGTTAATAAGCCGTTTTGCACACCAACACTATTTACACTCAATTATTTAGATACATACTAAGATTAGGTTCGGATAATTTTGGTAAAGAATATTGGCCAGCTTTAAAATCGAAGACTCAAACCTATACCAGTATTGTCGATTGTAAGACATACTGCACCGACTCCAAATAAAATGGCAGCAGGGTAGGAAGGAGAAGAAGCAGAGTATTAAGTACATTCAATAGCCAGAAGTAGATGATCAAAAACAAAACTTCCAAATTCATTAGAAGCAAAATAAGTACAGAATTAAGAGCGTGCATTTATCGAAGTACTAATTAATATTTTTTTCGCTGTATTGCTGTAAGATACACTTGCCATGTAACCCCATACACACATATACATTGCCCCTAGAGCAATAGGTCTACTAGCTGGGAAGACTTGGGGTGTACGATCAAAAAATGGCTGCGAGCTCGGATTTAGACCATTTTTCAAATAATTATTTAAAATATCAGAGTGCACTTCACATTGAATTTCATAATTATCTGTAGCATATGTACTATAATATAATAAGTATACTAAATGAGATTAATTTCAAACACATTGTAAAAATCGTCATTAAAATTTGACAATTTATAAATTTTATTGCTATCTCTTTTTATGTTTTCTCAATTTTTTAATTATTTAGGCTCTATAGTGGTTTAAAATAGTATATTTTATATTGTAAAATCAATTTTTGCAAAGTTTTGTTTGCTATTATAATGATTGTATTTCATGTGAAAAATAGCTCTAAACTGCATTTTCCTCAAACTGCGCCATAAGCTTCTTCTCGTTTTACAAAACTATAAGTGTCAATTAAAATATCTCTCTATAGTGGTTTCAATCAAGAATTAATCTTTATATATAAAAATCCACAAAATGTGACAATTTTGACGTAATTCGAGTGCACGCCTCTTAAAACTTTTTCATCTAGTGGCTGTAAGTCGTCATTTGGGTAGTACATTATTTAAACTTTTATCCGCATTTGTTTCGTAGCCGCCATTCCGTAGCGTTATATTAAAAAGAGGCGTTCTCTTTCCGAGATGATAAGTGTGCTATGACGTTCTAATTGCTTTCTAAGCTGAAGAAAAACGAATTGAAACATTTTCATATAAAATTTAAACAGCACTTTAAGGTAAGAACGCCATGATTTATTTTTGATCACCCAACCGAGTACCACCCGCGCTCTTAGGGGCTTAACTTCTACGATCATTATGAAAAACGCAAGGCAGCGGCGCTCTCGACCTCGAGACAGAGTTATTTGTGCATTTATAATATTATTAAGGATTAATTGACACTCGCCAAATGATTAGTAGCCCTATGATTTTCTTGAAATGTTTGACAGGTCGTTTGAGTCTGTTTTACTGACCGTACTACTGAAGTTAACTAGCACTTAAACTTAATGGTAATTACTTAATTAACGCCGACCAGTTAGTCATAGTTTCATGGTGGAGTGGTCAGTAACGCTGCGTAAACATTAAGCAGTTCATACAGTCATAGTCGGAAGTAAAGTACAACTTTGTCATTTATTCATACGTGATGGCAACCATATATACTACGAACCAGACCATGCAATACTTAAAAACCCACCTCCAAGGGGCAAAAGTGGACTGGCAAAGCCTGGATTAACCACTCAAAAGCACTAATCGAACCATACTCTCATAAGCGCACTAACGAGCTACTGAAGCTCAACACAACCTGAGCGTGTTGATTAGGGCTCTGACTGGCCACTGCAAGATGAACAAACATCTCTACAACATGAGACAAAAAGATACTGATGCTTGCAGATTCTGTGAACAGGAGCGTGAAACACCAATGCACCTCCTGTGCTCTTGTGAATCTCTCATTCACAAAAGAAGCCGACATTTGGGGAAACACATTCTCGACCCAGACGATATCAAAACCTACTGATCGACTACCTCTGAGTCCCACAGTCCCACCCTTGTAATTGCATCGCACTGCATGGGTGATACATAAATACATTTAACCTCTCCGTTAAAAAAAAGTATCTGTACACAAGTTTTTAACAATGGATTGCGTAACGAGGGATAATTTGGGATAGATTTACATAGATGTTTACTTTCTCTTACGAAAACAAATGGAAGTCAAAACGAACAGCGCCACGGAAGAAGTTATAATACTCGTATTTACAATCTCAGCAATCATCAACTGCTTTACGATTCTATTTTGTTTTTGTGAATTCAGCATGAACGTCACTTCACAATTCCCAATTCAAAAAGCCGCTGCAATTCCTTTTATAAGCATCAAAACAATGGCTGTCTCCCACGCGGAGCGGCCGTGTCATAATGCATAATCAACAGATGCACACGAATATGAACAGTGTTGAATGTAAACTATACGCTCTAAACATAGCAATGATTCTGCGTAAAAGTGTTCTAAGTTGTCTTTGGCAAAGATTAAAGTAACAGACGGGACATTTTTTTCTATTTGTTAGGGATAACAATACGTTTGTTACATCATATGATTTTAGATGCAATCAGCACAGTTATCCGCAGATTTTTATGAAAGAAAAAATAAAAACTATAATGCCTTTGCGGAAAAGTGCGTTATGGTAACAAATTCAATACAAAAACGGAAAATTTTACTTATGACTATAATGTCATGGCGTGAACTAAACTCGTCGCATTTTTTTGTTTTCAACCGCTGTTGTTTTCTTTTGGGTATAAGAGCGGCGAACAAGCATTTGTGGGGGCTTTCTTAGTACCACGCATGCTGACTTTTGGCTTGGTGGTAAGCAGAAGTGGAGTCCAAATGCTGATACTTTGTGAGAGAGAGATGGATATGAGACCGCCGAACTAAACACACTCCCCTTGCCGACCTTTAAGGTTTTTCCATTCTTCTTCTTCTCGCCTCCCTTGAATGGCCTAGGTTTATAAGAGGGAGGGGACACATGTGCTGACTAATAATTCTATTTCTTGATAGTGCAATATTTAATATTTAAGTTTGCCAATAATTCTACTCGAGTGCTCTGTGGGTGGACTACACGCAGCGTGCTTGCAGCGCCGTGCGCGTACAGCATAACAGTGCATTCAGAATGTTGTTGAGGCTCCCAAGATACTGTAGTGCGTCTGGGATGTTTGCGGAGCTTCACACTGATAATGCGCAAAAAAACAGCCTCACGGCTGTATCGTGTACACAACAGCAACAACAGCATCCTGAAGGCTAGTGGGGATAGTAAAAGTCGCAACTAGGAACAGGAATAGGAATAATAATAAGAAATAATTTGTTTAGGCTAGATACTAATAATAATATCATATTTATAAGTAAAACCAATGTTACAAATATAATATGAGCTTTATGCTGAATTTTTATTTATTTATTTATTTTATTAGAGAAATAATTTTCCGAAGCGAAGCCGTGGGCGACGGCTAGTTATTAATATTTTGGTTTGGCATGATATTAAATACTTGAAAGTGTACCAAATTCAATTTTGTAAAATGTTGAAGAAATCCTGCAGTGTCAATAGTATTCACATTTTCGATCCTGTCTGAGTACTTAATAATGACAGGTTCTTTTTTACTTTTTTATTTCATTTCTTTTAAAGTATAAAGCGTCGGTGGCGTAGTGATAAGAGTGTCGTCTTCCTCCCGGGAGGCACTGGTTGGAACCCCGCTACGTACCAATGCGTTTTCAAATTTGAACACTATGTGCGTTTAATCGACGCTTTTACGGTGAAGGAAAACATGTGAGGAAACTTGCACACACCTATGAAGAAATTCTTAGGTTTTCTGTGAAGTCGACCAACCCGCACTTGGCCAGCGTGATTGACTAATGCCTAATCGCCCCTAATGTGGGGTAGGCTCGAGTCCCTCGGTGGGGACATTATATGAGCTTTTGATGTTTTTAAAGTATTCCGATATTCACGTCTGCGTGATTTTCAACTTTAATCTATGTCGTGCGCAAGAGTGTACGCGGTGAAGTTCGACCGCGGGGGACTACAAAAAAGCTTGCGGCGCACTTAACGGATGACATATGGTGAGAATGACTTAATACAGGATGCTACTATTATCTTTCACAACGCTGAAAGTGAGCAGGCTAAGGATTGGATAAATAAATAAACATAGGACTATTGCTAAGGAAACTGGGTAATCTTCTGTATGAATTGTGACATATCCAAACGACCTTATTGCGTCATGATATGTGCATTATAATAATAATAAACCAGAAAAGTATAAATTTTCACCGAAAGTTGTTTTTGGTAGAAAAAATATCCATTTTGGTTAGCACTGTACTATTTTGTTGGTGGACACTAAATTTGTTCTTATGTTATTGCAATTTTCAAAATTAGGTCTGTATTCTTTATAACTGTTTTGGAGTTTTTTGGAGTTTGAACCTTTTTGACGCACGAACTTTTTTCATTTAACAACGTAGAAGGTTTTCCATTCAAATTTGTGTAGGTATCTACACAAATTTGAATGGAAAACCTTCTACGTTATTGAAATTTTCAAGATTGGATCTGTTTTTTTGTGTCTCAAATTTGTTATCTTATTTTATATAAGTATGAAGCTGTAATTGGTTAATGCTCAGTTTATTGGTAAAACTGTTGATTCACTTGTGAATATAATATTAAATAAAATCAAAATTTAACAACCAAGTATGAGATTGTTCCTCGGGTGACAAAACACGTTTTAACTCTATGACCTCCATGTTTCAAAAGGCACCTGAAGCTGGTCCCAGTTCCTGTCAAAAATTGGCTGTCGTGAAGAACTAGTCACTTCAAAGGTCCGACATGAAGAACCCGCGACCAATAGCAGCTCTTCCATAACTACATAGGATTTTGAGATCAAACTGTAAGATGAAAACCCCCTTATTCATAAAAACAACTGAATTTATTAGAGATTTACAAATCGTTTGTCATGTCAGTCTAGCACGAGATGAATAACACACTTTTTAACGAGGTAATAACTAAAAAAGGTTTATTGAGTGTTTATGAATAAAGCTGATAATGTTTACTATTCGTAAGTTTATTCTAATTTCAAATATTCCCGCCTATGTCGGTGGTTTCGCGGCGTACCCAATAGCAGGGCTTGGTTTCCCCCCGAGCATACACACCGTACTGATCGCTGATTGGCTCCCACCGAGTTGTCAAGAGCCTGTGGGATGAAAGAATCCTCGCGATGCCTGCCGGCAACGCAACCATCTTCTCTTCAAAATTAACCAGTAAAAAGCAAAGATACTAGCATTTTGTGACGCGTTGTTTTAGTATCTAACTGTGAATAGTGTTTTCCTTTTCCATTCCATGGATTCACCGTGCGGGTTCTGAGACCATAATGATGCAGAGAGGGGAGCCAGAAGATGTTCCTGGTACTTGTGACCACAAGGTGTAGGTTTACGAAGACCTTCTCATGGTGCATCGGCACTCACCTTCACTGGCTTCACTCTCTGCTAAGGCATATTCGATTCGCCTAATTTATTAAAGACTAGCGTAAACATCATCAACTGCTCATATAATGTCCCCACCGGGGAGCTCGAGCCTATCCCACATTAGGGGCGATTAGGCCTTAGTCGGTTGACTAAGGCCAAGTGCGGATTAGTCGACTTCACACAGAACCTAAGAATTTCTTCATAGTGTGTGCAGGTTTCCTCACGATGTTTTCCTTCACCGTAAAAGCGTCGTTAAACGTATATATGAATTCAAAATTTGAGAACACATTGGTACGTACCGGTGCCTCCCGCCTGGGTGAACGAGAACGCCCTTACGCACTACGCCAGTGACGCTTCTTTTTGTTAACAATCTTAATTATTTTGATACCTGTGATTATTTAGCCACCAACAATTCCCAAAAATGACAACAATATTGCATTACTGAAAAGTTAAAGCACTCAATGATTTATTAAATTCCCTAACAAGAGGTGCGAAGCCTAGCCAAACGCTGGACATATTGGAAAATTAGTACAAACGTAAAGGGCTTAAATTCGACCCTCTCGAATCAGCTTAAAATCGAAGCAATTATCAAACGAAACCCCTCAATTTAAAATCAGCCTGTATAGCCCAATCCCGTCGCAACATACCTCGATAGAACAACAGTCGTTCCGACATATTTAATAGGACAATGAATTTTATTGCTTCGGCAATAAAGTTCGCTATCGGGTGCGGTTTTAAAGTTAGAAATGAGAAGTGGCTCGTCAATTAGTGTCTCGTTTAGAGCTATGGAGATCGTGAAATAAAATAACCTCTACAGTGAAGCGTGTGGACGCCACACAGATGCAGATGTCTATTTATAATTTGTACACACGGCTTTCTCAAACGGATGGTTTTATTGATGCAAATTGTATTGCAATGTGCGCGGCTGATCATAAAACAGTTGTGATATCGAAAGTTAAACGGTAACCTGGGGCCTTAGACAAGTGACAATCGTTTCATAACGATATGATATCAAAATTCGTCATCATAGGCCATATTGATTGGTTCTCTACAGCGTCTTAGCTTTCGCAACCAACTTACTTAGAGCTACGATTGGCCACGTGTTTTAACGATGGCTTAAGTCATACCCGTACATTTTTTTCTTATCGAACTTCGTTATGTATTTGATGCTTTCTCTACGAGTCCTAATGTGGCGCTTAGAAAAGAATGTGCTTAGAATTAATTTCGACCAATATTACATACGGACGGTAGGCTACATAATACACAATCCAACACATATAAATCAATCTTAACTATAATAATATCAATATCAATCATCAATATCAATCTTAACTATAATATTATATATGAATTAGTAACTGATTTAAATCCAAAATAACGTATTATTATTGTTAACATTGTTACTTATTTTCTTATTATTTTCTGTATCTCTCTTATTTTAACATAATTTCAAACGTGTACACTCTTCTAGATACTTATGTTTTTGCTGTGCCCGACAGACAGAGTCCATAATGATGTCTGTCTAACTTTAAGATCTTATTTCTTTTAACATTGTGGATAACAATAAATAATTGTTATCCACAATGTTAAAAGATTAAATTTAATTGAATTAACTCTTCAAAAGTCATTTTTATTGTAATTTTTAACTTCAAAATGCTCTAGGTACCATAACGTTGGACGTTTTTAGATCCTACTCGTACCTACATTAATTATAGGACGTGGCGCTCTGTGATGTAGTAGTTCGTTCTCAGATCCTGGGTTCAGAGCTCACTTTACTTCGTGACCACTTTACTTCGTGACAGAAGATCAGTTCAGGGTAGGTATAATTCTAATTGTTGTATTCCAGAATTTAATAAATTGAGATAAGTTAGCCAATTCCTCTCCACATAACAAATAAATAAATCACGGCCTGAGCCAAAGAGTAAGTCTTTCTTTCCACTAGAAGCCTGCTGAGGTAAGGA
This sequence comes from Elophila nymphaeata, assembly GCA_955850985.1. Lineage (NCBI taxonomy): Eukaryota > Metazoa > Arthropoda > Insecta > Lepidoptera > Crambidae > Elophila > Elophila nymphaeata. Next base: position 16,814,451 of record OY039087.1, read on the forward strand.
CAGATGCGTTTGTCGATTATACTGCCCATTCATCCAGTCTAGTACTCAATGCTGTCAAAACCTTAAATAGGGTTGGCAAACAAAATAAATTAGAGCTGATCTGGGTCCCAGGACACAAAGGGATTAAAGGCAATAAGGAAGCTGACGAATTGGCAATGAAAGGATTAGAAAACCTATTTATAGATTCTGAACCTTTAATCCCAATTTCTAAAAAAGCCGTCAATGAACATGTCCAAAAGACATCGTATGGAACGGAAACTGTCACCTGGTATGAAACACTCCACATTCTTCATAAGAGACTGTCCTAGAGGATAGAGTAAATTCGTACATGGTGGCAGCAGACAACAGGCCCGCCTAATCTTGGGTGGCTTACAGGTTCAGGGCATTATGCCACAAACCACATGCTCAATAATGCAACTCTCAAAAACACCGAATAGCAGAGCCCGGTGAAGTGGACATGCCCGGTAATCCATGGAACACTTGCTGCGTGACTGCGATTAGAATTAATATCCTGGGTACGACGTATCCAAGGCTCCCGCCTTGGCTGGAGCATTACAGGCACTTCAAGCCCATGGATATAATTAAGCTGATGGCCTATATCTTCAAGGAGAGACAAGAGTAGACAGAAACGGGAGACATAATAGATCCCTTTGTTTCAAAGTGCACCGTCAGGGAAACTCACTGTCCCGACATCAGATAAGATATGTCCATCAAAAACTTCACTAGATGAGATGAAGGGGAAGATTTTTTTCTGTCAAAGATAAAAAAATGTGTGCGTGTACTTATGTACGCACGTGAGAAGTTATATAGGCACTTGTTTGCACACAGCATAGGAACTTAATTTTAATAATCAATAATAAATATTTAAAATTAAGAATCTTATATATTTAGTACAAATTATTTCATATAGGTACAGTCGAACCAACTGAATCATGACCCACTTGGCCGATCATTCCTTTAGAATCATAAATTTAGTTAGGTTTTCTTCGTTATCATGCGTGTTGCACTTAGTACGTTTTAAATATGAATAAAAATGCGTCATTACGGGTCAGAGATCTATGCAATTTTAATCTTTCTTATCACTGCACTAAAGTCTCAATTAGAATTTTAAATAAGATGTCGTTCATAATCTAAACTCTTTTCAGTACTGAGAAAATGGAATAACTATTATATATTTAAAAATAAAATGAAGTTATGTGTCAGATGTCAAGTTACTTGACATCTGACACATAACGTCATTTTATTTTAAAAAGCCATATTTTAAAAAGCCATATTTATTAGACACTGTCAGTGTCTATCAAATTGATAACAGGTTCGTTACTTAGAAAGTACGTTCAAGCGAATTTCATCCTACTTTGTTTAGAGTGACTGTAGGAAAATGATCTTAAGGTGGGTCATGATTCAATTTGGTCGATTGTACATAATATATTTATTTCAATACTTTGACTTTAACTTTGACTTCAACCTGTAACTTTTGTGTTACAGTGATGCGGGCGCAAATTAAAATTTCATTCTCATCATTTTTCACAACGCGCCTATAAAAGTATAACTTCAAAAAGGTAACTTATCGCATCGCTATGGCGTTCGCATAAAAACAACTGATGAAATAAACTGCGGTGAAGCGTGTCCGTATTAATAGATCAATATTTGAAGTCCCGAACTTGAAACACGATACAATGAACAGAGTTCGGTGACTACGTTGTTTAACGCGCTGACTATTCAAACGGTTTTCATCCGTAAACAAACCTCGGTAAACCAGAACCGTTAACACGAAAATTTAGTCGATAGTGAGTCGTAACTCGGCCCATTAGCGATTATTCGAACTTTGGTATTTTATACATACTGTATCATAGAGAGATTAACCCGTACTGTTGAGATTATTAAGAGAGTCTAGGTTTTACTTTTTGGTTCATTTTTGGATTTGGCTGTTATTAAGGCGTTAGGCTAGTACCTCCTCTCTCTCTTCTTTTAAATTAATGGCGATCGCGACACATAAAGATTAAGCATTGCGCCAATATCAAGTGAAAATGTAGTTAAATTATCAACAATTGTACGGTAGGTTGAGTTTAAAATGGAGTCTCTCAACACGTGTTCTTGCAACAAGAACTCGGGAGAAACAATCTGTCACTATTTTAAGGGACTTTCATCATTATTTTAGCCGAGAGACATCCACTGTTGGATATAAGCCAAGGATCTCCAAACTTAACGGTCCTGCGCTGCCCGTATCCAGTAGCTTCCAGCGGCAGATCGTCAGTCCACCTTGCGGGGAACCTACCAACGCTGCGTCTCCCGGTACGCGGCCGCCATTCAATAAGGTTAGCAATGCATGTCCCAAAAAATATCACTATGCTCCTGGCGCCGAAAGTAAATAGATTTTCCAAAAATTGGTACAACAGGTATATAGTGTAACTCCTTACAGTTTTGTGCTTACGAATGAATTTATCGATAAAAAATTAAATATGAATGAAGTTAAATACTGAACAAACATCTTTTGTCGTGCAAAAGATCCAAAAATCGAGAAATCGTTATTTTGTCCCCAACTTGTATTTTCATACCGCGTAATATAATCTTTCACTTCGTACAGACTTATGTTAAATATTTCTGGTCAAGATCTTGACGTCAGCATTCTTTGAAAATGCTAATTTTGTTGATAATTTTTAAAACATATTAGTGTATAACGCTCTTTCTAAGAACGAACGCGCTTCCTCCTTTTACAAAATAAAATTAAAAAAGCACTAAAGATGAACAGCGAGCGATATCTATAACTCGTCTAAATTGATCTTCCTAAGAATCGAAGGATCTTCCGCGAAATAGTCGACTGCGATAAAAATAAAATACAGATATTAGGGAGAATTTACGTTTTTGAAAAAAAAAAAAGAAGTTTAGATGAAGACGCGTAAATAAACAAAATTACTTTCGCAGATATAAAATTAGTTAGAAGTAACGTAATCCAAATTAAGTAACTAACAGGTATAGTAACTTTATAAAAAATCACATCACATAATTTTTTGTCTAACATTGCAACTTAAAACAAAACTGTAAGCATTAATTATAACAATGACGTATCTACAACTCGGAACAAGACCTGCCTTTACCCAAATTATAAAAACTGCAATAAAAAGATGACACCTTTTTGCCGCGTTCTGTTTAAAAAAAAACCTTCAAATTCCAATAGAACACTAGTAAGAATTTAGCTAAATTGGCATTTAGAGAAACTTCATTAAAGATTACTCTTAAAGCAGTTCTAACTAAAAATTTAAGCACCTTTTTGTAGCTTAATTTGTTTCGATATCTCGTAACGTCGAAAAGAGCACTTTAAATACGTTTTCTTAAAGAGTATTTTTAAAAGAAACTAATCCGCATAAGTGTCTATTAGATGTATCTAAATATTTATTAGAAAAGTTACCGTGTGAAATAAATATTTGTTATGAATCAGAATTGCTAACAACCTTGCCGCAGAGCCACTACTTTGGAAACCGGTCATTTATATCTTAAAATGATGTATGCCAAACGAATATAAACGTACGTATGCCGACAACACTGTACTACTAATGTATGTACTAATAAATATGAGGTACTAAACATGTTTTGGCTCATTTTCACCCTTAGTCCTGTCGCTTACCATCAGGGATTCCCACATCATTTTAAGAACTTAAGTTAAATAACTAGTTTCTCTTCAAGTTTTAATGCTTCATAGTTCATTAATTTACATTTTTTTTTATGTTACCTGATGGCAAACAAGCTTGCGGCCCACCTGATGTTAAGTGGTCACCGCCGACTATAGACACTTGCAATATTAAGTGTAAATCACTTAACACCGCAAGTGCGTCTGCCATCCTGGGGACCTAAGATGATATGCCCTCCATGCCCAGTAATTACACTGGCTACCTTTCCATTCAATCCGAAACACAGCAAACTGTTCACGGCAGAAATAAGAAAGGCGGTGGTACCTACCCAGACGACCCTACATATGGGTCTACCACCTAGTGAACTACCTAGGGACCATTAAAACTATACCATTCATTCTGAAAGAATGGTAGGCATTTGTAATGAGCTATAGGTCTGAGACGTGTTATTATTTGTTAACCGACTTAAAAAAAGAGGAAGTTCTCTTTCCGACTGTTTTTTGTGTTTGTTACCTGATTAATCCGTCAATTATGAGTATTACGACTCGACTTTAGTGATTATTTTTTAGGTACGTCAAGATCAGAGATGGCCCGTATAAATTGTATCGATATAACTTCATTATAACAAAAAATATGTTTAAGTTTCCGGTATGTTTTAATGAGCGCCTATCCATTTATCTAGTAGGCCTATCCATTTTCAATAACATATACTTAATTTCCACTAAAAATAATAAAATAAAATATTTTTAGCAAAAAAATAGGAAAACCGTGAAGTCGGTTTTCCTATTTTTTACCGACTCCAAATATATTCCTATATATTTGGAGTCGGTGCCAGCCTAAGCAAAATAAACTTACCTAATAGATATGAACTTGATTAATCCAATAACTATACATAATAATGAATGCATAATAAAAATGAGAAATAATCCGCCGCTCCGTGAAGTTCGAAAATTGCAAATACTATCCTCCTTGGCTAGCTGGCACCGGCTCCAAATATATCGGAGTATGAATTATAAATAAAAATTATAAATGTGTATCAATACTTTCCTTGGTTTTCTATGACGCTCTTTTCAACTACTTCATAAAAATATTATTTATTTCTTACTTTTTAGTTTAAATTTGTACGCATTGAAGTCGGTTTTCCTATTTTTTTGCTAAAAATATTTTATTATGTAAGCAACAGGCTGGTAATTGCCACTATTTGGAGGTATGGCCATGGCCCATACTGCCAAATGTGGCTTTATGTGTAACAAACTGTTACCCAAGGGTATGCTCAACCCTTCATGGGATAGAGCGTGAGCGTAATCAAATGGAGATCGCTTAGTTATCGATTATTTCAGGTATTTTTGTATGACCAAGCTAAGTCTTTTGAACAGGTATATATAAAAACACGTAATAATACTATAGTCTTGTTAGCGATATGTTGATGGAAAAAGGTAATTCTGAATCGAGTTATACAGTAGGTACTCAAAAACTCTTTTTTATGTATATTTATAATTTACGGTCTTATTTATATTCCTTTAAAGACAAGTTCATTAAAAAGTCCCAAGCTAAACTTAAACGGTAGCCCAACTTTTTGTCGCAAGTTTTTGCGACAGCACTTTTTGTGTCGCCCCGTTAATGAGTTTTTGGGGATAATTGACTTCCTATTTGGGTGTTTGGGTGTGTTAGAGACACGTGGCCATCAGTGCACGTCGTTAGGGTGACGAAGGTAGGTCGGTGACAAATTAATTATCTTTGAATAACTCCTTTGTATATTAGATGCATTTTTGTGAAATAGTTAACGTCGCTTTGTCTAAGAGTGTGAAATAGTGTGAAATTCACCAAGATAGCTCCATGAAGCCAACACAACATTCGACCAGTGAACGTTGGGGAAACTGAATATTGTCTACTGAATACATATTCGTAAATAATCCCAAATCAAATAATTAAAATGCAAGAACAAGAAAAAAACACGGGGCTCGAACGTTATGCTATACCAGCGAGCGCTCCTACAGCTACACAGGACTTTCAAATCACCACGAAATCCCCGAATCCATTCAAGTATTTTGTCTCTGACTGACGTAAAAATATGTCATCAGATGTTGAGGATAACCTATTATCTTCGACATTGTTAGGGAAACGTCAAGTTGTGAAGCAATCAGAGACGATGAACTTGAATAAATTCGTCGTTATCACGCAGACCTGTGTAGCTCAGTTTGAAGAACACTTATACCTGGGCTGATTCTGACCCCACGCAGAAAATATCCCCAAGGTTCACTCAATAAATTTTGATGATTTTCCAAAACGCTGATTGTAAATTATAAAAAAGAAACGCAAACGTGAGTGAACCTTGACTCACGCGGTGGTGTATAGGTAAATCACATACAACATTCCTAAAGCGGATTGGTATCAAGGCAGGCATAAAACAATAAAAACGCCTATAGCAGTATGGCAACCGTACATTTATGATTACTGACGTTTACAGATAGGTAATGAATCGTCTAGGGCGAGACCAAAAAATGCACCAATGTGTGAATAATGCGCATGTGTGCGTGAAAAATAGTCCTGCAGTCTTAGGGTTGCTGTCTTTTCTACGTGACTGACATGAGGCCTTGGCCGGCAGCGTGTACGTAAAATGGTCTTGTCGATTAGATTACTTTAATATACTAAATATACTATGTATACTCTTTCTCTCTCACATTGCCTATCTGAGGTTCCTTTATCTATAACATATTACGTGGACCCGAAATTAATTATGACCACGGCAGAAAAAGCTAGGGTGCATAGTGATCAATTAATTGCTTACTGCAAATACTAAGTAGTACCATTATTCTGATTCATGGTTAAGCTGTAACATGTTTCAAATCGTATGACATGAAAGCGAGTTTCATAATCCAACTATAATAGATAGCATGTAACAAACCGTTTTTTGAAGCTTCCCAAATTAGACGGGGCCGTCTAAGATAACAAATTATTTAATGGGTCGTCACATCATTAGCGCAGAATTGTTGTCCCTCGATGTTCCAAGAAACAGGCGACAAAATTAAACGTTTTAAAGTGTAACCCGTAAGCCGTTTCTGTTGTTTTAACGTCACAAATCATGCACTGAAGCGTTGTCTTCCAAAAGAACAAGAACATGTTGGGATAAGTTCAAGCTAATGATGATATTTGCTTGAACTGATCCCAACGTTTTCAAGTTTGACCTTTCTCGATCAGCCGTAATCTCAACATTAACATCTCTCTTAGCCATATTGTCATCTTTCACACAGTTTATCCTTCTTTACTTCTGGCTTCCTCTTCGTGTATTTCCATCCTCTACCACTAGTGCTGCTTTCAAACTTCCTCTAAGGAAAATCTTCTGAAAGATTGTCAGCACTTTTTCCGTCAGAATGTTATTTACAAAGGATACTTTACTCTCTTTTTTTAACAAAAACATCATATAGTACGTTTTTGAGCGATGGAGTGTAACTGATCAGCGTTGCATAAAAGGCATCGCCGAATGCTTCGATTCGCGTTACTCCTCTGCGTTCTACTCCGCTTGTTGGTCATGGCATAGTACAGTTATTTACAATTGCTAAGTATTCTATTCTATTCTTAATTAATGGCGTCGCGATACACTTACGTTACGCATTTTGCCAATGTCAACTGAATAAAGTAATATGTAACTAAAACTTGTACAGTAGATTTGAGTTAAAAATGGAGTCAACACGTGTTTTTGCCACAAGAACTCGGGAGAAACTCGTATTTACGATTACGCGTCTATCGATTATCGCTGACAGAATCTGTTAATGGAATTAACATGGGTATTCCTTTACCCGTTTTACTTCATAATTTCATAGACACACTGACATCAGAATAAACCCGATAGTGACTTTACGTCTATTGTCTATTAACGACTTCCCTTTGGGACACGGTCAGGAATGCAACCTTGTTGTAATTACGTGCGCAAGAGACGCCATATTTGTCAGTCATTATCCATTAAAATCAGTGTAATAATCAGTGTTATTATGGTATTAATCAGTCAGTGAATAAATCAGTGTTAAACAAATTCAGTCTTCAGTTTATTTCACGCCACCAGATCACCCAACTGAGCTAATAGGCCCGGGTGTCAGCGCTTCGAACCCGCCACCGACCCACGATACCGTACAGCATCGCTGTCTAATGCCTTGGCTTCCCCGCCATCCGCTCATAAGTTAGACCTCGCGTTACAACGTAAAGCGGTATAATTATACTATCACCAAGGTGGCATGGGGAGATGCCGCGTGAGCTGTCACACATGGTGCCACTAATTAAAACTATGCAGCACTCGGGCCGATATTGCGGCCGCGGGCGACCCGCTTACGTCACGTAGTAGCGTCAGCTTACAAGTCAATTAAGATGGGCTGTTTAATAAATTGCTGCGCTTTTGTTTTATAATCGAGCTCTGAGGACGGCCTGGTTAAATCATCACCGATTAAAAGGGGTTTCGAATAAGAAGTGTTAGGGCTCCATAAGATTTTGTTCTTTTTCAGAACTGAGCGAGATTGTTTCAAGGCAAAAGCAAATCGGTTTGACGAATTTCACAAATTTGGAAGAGACATACGAAAACAACTTTATTATTTATAGACACATAAATCAAGAAAAGCGAGTACGAATTTCACGAACAGATTATGACTGAGAGTGACACAACATTATTTTTCTATCAATAATTTATAAATATATCCTATGCCCTTTACATAGCACACACTGCTGACAATTCGAAAAACAAACATTTTAGTTGTAAGGTTAAATAGATATTGACGCGGAGAAAATTCTGATACTATGTTATATTAATTTAACTTGAGGGGACCATAAGTGCAACATGTAATTTATAACGATTTTCGAATGATCAAAAGATCGTTAATTTTAAAAAATATACACGTGAAACAAGACTACTTTCACTACAAATCAGTATGAAATTATTTCAAAAAAAATTACACTGTAATGTATTAAAACATCCTGAAATAGGTCTTACCGAACTGAAAATCGACAAAACTCTGAAACTCTGAAGCTATTTTACAAAATTTTATGTTACAAAATACAAAAATATGTATTCATAATCAAATCAGCTATAACAGATTATGTAAGTCTCATCGTTTAAGTTTAACAAACCTGTGTTGGGATGAGACTGCTCTTCAAGATGACTACATGGGTTTTTATAATTTTTATTAAGTATTTTTTGTAATTTATCTTTTAGATAATTTCATTGTTTAAATATTCATTGTGTAAAAAATAGCATCTTGTTAAGTAAAATCAATGGTTTTCTCGGTTTCTGAGCATCTCACTTTGGAGGCATCCGCCTACTAGAGGAAGGTCGCCAACACTTATCATATTATTAATATTATGTATTATGTTTATAAGGTATTTTATCTACACTCATGTCATAATATTCGAATTACGATATCAAAGGTGAACATAAAACAATACATAAAATGACATACTTTTTAATACAGATAATCAAAATTAAAATTAAAAAAAAACAACCTGTAGCATAATGACCATTATAACACCGGTTCGACTCATTATGATACAGTTATTTTTCTTAAATACTCGGGAAGGCAAAGGGATCTAACCCATACATTTGTCTTTTCTGTTGTTTTATTTGAATTTATGTATGAGTGTAGATAAAGTAGTGTATGCAACTGCATATAACACGGGTATTATATGACAGTTGCATAAACTACTATATTGTATGGGGCTCAGTAGCAGAATTTTCGCTTCGCACTCCTGTGCGAAACAAAAAGATACTTCACCATGTATGTTTACCATGATGTCATTGTATTGTGTAGGATCATTATGGACATTATAATTGTTCTGTGCTGGCCAATAAATGTTTTCTTTCCTTCATCCAAACCATTTCAAATTCAAAACCCAACGCAATAAAAAAACAATTCACATACCTGAGTTTCGGTGACGTTCAACAGTTTCGCCATGTCTGCTCTCTCGCCCGACGACAAGTACTTCTTCACCTCAAACAGTTTCTCCAGCTCGAAGATTTGGCGGCCAGTGAAGGTGGTTCGCGCCTTCTTCCTCCTCCCCGCTCCTGAGTCCTCCCCCTCCTCGCTAGTGAGAGAGCCCTCGCCCCCGAGAGGAGATCTGACGTCGTCTGTCGATTTCTTGCGCTTTATTAGCTTTGACGGATCTGAAAAAGAGAAAGAGAACTACATATCTGTTACAGGCACTTTTGATTTGGAATTGTAGCACTCGACCTAAGGCCCGAATTACACAGAAGAGATAGAAGGAGAAGGTAGATGGTGCCGCGGTTGTGCGCTCTTCGTAACGAACATAAAAGCTTATCTACCAAGTGCGAGGTCGGTATTGAGATGGGTGACCGAAAATTGTCCCGGCTACTGTCGAAAGATCAATGCCCTAGATTAATAAGAATATAATAATAATAATAATTTATTTTTCAAGTTAGAACATTACATAAGTTTTAGGAGCTTCCGTTTAAGCAACAATGTGCTTGTGTTTGGAAGAACCGCTATTCTGACAATGGGTACAATATAATCTAACTATGGCAACGTTACAAAATAATAGGGGTTAAAGTATGAAATTGCCGATTTTTTTCTCATTATTTATAAATGTATAATTCCTTTAATACAATATCTATGTCCAATTGTCCATTATTCTTTTTTTATTTTAAACTTCATTACAAGTACTTATATTTATGTATAAAATTTTATTCTTATTTTTATTTTTTTCACTAGAAATACATCTTCAAAAACAGCTCGTCCTAAGAGATGTCCGTCTCCGTTATAAAAATGTGAATATTTTTTACAGGTATCAATTCTCAATTTTTTTCTCTAAGTATCCTATAGCTTAATGTTGTCTAAATATATCCACAAAATTACACAAAATTTAGATTTGTGGTTCCATAAAAAATCGCAAATATATTTGTATGAAAAATGAATTTTCGTTAAATTCTCCATACAAAACTGCAATTTCATACTTAAACCCCTAATATTAAATCTTAACTACATAATTATATCTAATGAGGGTGGACCGTGGAATAAGAAGAGTGGTGTAATGACTAATACCTAGGACCTACCGAATTATTTCTTGGCTTTTAGTAAATTATCTACATCTTCTTTTAACCCCCACGCAAAAGAGGGGTGTTATAAGTTTGACTTGTCTGTATGTCTGTGTGTCTATCTGTGGCATCGTAGCTCCTAAACGATGGACCAATTTTGATTCGGTTTTTTTGTTTGAAAGCTGACGTGATCGAGATGGTTCTTAGCTATAAATTTATGTCGGGGGTAACATAAAGTTTTTAATTTTATAGTTTTTTTTTAATAAAACATATTTTTACTTTCTCGTATACGTACCTAGTAAAGAGAAGGTCTTGTAATCGTCAAAAAATTCGACCTCGAGATTTTGACGGATTTACACGTTTTGGACCACCCCGAGTAAAAAAAATACCGTTTTATGTATGTGTGTGTGTCTGTGTGTTAGCACGATAACTCGGGTATGCTTTAACTTATTACAACTAAATTTAACATGCATGTATGACATCAAAATATAAGGTTTCTAAACTTTTGAATCGTTTCCGGAGTACGACAAAATCAAGGGGAGAGTCTCCCGATTTTTTTATCTTGACATGGATAAAGCTTTGGAAGGACTTGAGAATGCCAAAGGATTTATGTAGGCTAGATAAATTGGTGTGATTATGAAATCTTTATTACTACTATCTTGTTTTATTTTTCATCTATTAAACACGCAATAGTTCCACGATTTCTAACGTCAATTAATTACTGTATCCCCATTAAGTGCGCAAACAAAAGAGGCAAATAAAATAGCAGACGTAGCGTTAATGAGGAGGGGCCACTAAATCAAACGAACATCTTTGGAGTGAATTGTAAATCCGTCAAATATTATTGCCTTGCTACCACAACGTAGTGTAAGAGGGACCGGTGTGTTATGTTTTTGTAGTTCATGAAGCTTATTATTAGGACGGTTTTCAAATTTTCTTCTTCTACTTGAAGATCTGCTTACGAGTCAGGTATTTTTAACATAAGATTACATAGGTAACATAATATAGGGTTCATATAACAGCCTTATGCATAAACACTCAATAAACCTATTTTAGTTATTACCTTGTTAATAAGTGTTTTGTCTGATTCATCGTGCCACAGTGACAGAGACAAGCAATTTGTAAATCTCTAATAAATTCACTTGTTTTATGAATAAGGGGGTAAATATATATGTCATAAGTATATAAAAAGCGTAATATAAAAAGTATATGAAGCGTCGGTGGCGTAGTGCGTAAGAGCGTCGTCTCCCACCCGGGAGGCACTGGTTAGATCCCCGCCACGTACCAATGTGTTCTCAAATTTTGAATTCATATGTACGTTTAATCGACGCTTTTACGGTGAGGGAAAACATCGTGAGGAAACCTGCACACACCTATGAAGAAATTCTTAGGTTGTGTGTGAAGTCGACCAACCAAGTGCGGGTTGGGCCAGCGTGGTTGACTAAGGCCTAATCGCCCCTAATGTGGGGTAGGCTCGAGTCCCTCGGTGGGGACATTATATGAGCTGTTGGTGATGAAGTATATGAAAAGTTTACTGAACACGAATCTTTGTTTCTTTATAGACGAATGTAATTTATTGTATTTTTGGCCATTTTTTCTATAAGTGATTAAGGGATGATTAAAAATGTAATGTATAGAAATTACTTTTCTAATTTGTTTATCGTCCTTAAGTGTACACTTTGTGTTACTAAAATAAATGTGTTTGACTTTGAATTCTTAAAATTCAAATTAAAGTATACGTACTCTGTATGTCTCTTAACTGTGTGCTAAACTTCTGTAAATTGCCTTTGAATTCATGTCGAGCATAATTACGTTCCCGGTTATTGACATCTTAATGAACAGATTATTCTATAATTGCTAGTCTAAAATAAGTAATAGCATTTACTTTAATATAATTGTAGTACCCAATTTATAGCTACTAACGTAATAAATAAGTCAAATCAAAAAGAGGCTAGTCAACCTTGTTTTGTTAACAATTATTTTATGTTATACTTTCCTTCGGTATGATTTGAGTTTATTGGTAATGTACCAATGATTATTATAGTATAACAATATTATTGTATTGTACAAATTATTTTTATATTTCTTTGATTACAATATAATACACTCCTTTTGTAGAAAAATACGTACTGCATTTTTATTGGGAATGGGTAACATGAGATAATAATATGCATTCAGCAAAATAATCAATTGGACCAGCCACCAAACTGCCTCAACTTTGTTGATTCCAAAAAAATATTATTATTACAGTCAAAACCAAGTAATAATCAAAATTATTAGCCCTGTATTCGATTTATATTTGTGTAATATGAGGAAATCAGGGATTTCATTACCAGATACCACGAAATTGCGGAAGTTAGAAAATATTCTTTTTTATAACGTCTTCTAGACATGTTTAGTGATAACGATATCAGTGATATTTTATTTCATCATTTAGTTTTAGTTTACTTTTTTATTTAGTTATTTCATTATTTCATCGCTTAAAGCTGAGTGGCGACGATTTTGGTTGCATATCATAATGTTGCAAAACGAAACAGTTACGTAAATAATGTGGTACCTATGTAATTTATGATATGTGCCAAATAAATTATTACTTTCTTTCTTTCTAAATGAGCAAAGTGTTGTAGACGCATAAGAAAATAGACTTTCCCACAAACAGTCCACCCCTATTGGTCCATTATAGGCCTTATAAGGCCTATAAGACCAATATTATCCATTTGCCTCCCCTGCTCACAACTTTATTCGTTTGGGGTCTATAATACAACATAAGGCTGTATTCCGAACCAAAAGACCTGCAAAAACTCGACCAGACATCGCATTTACTTCTTAAGCTAAGTGCGCATGAATGAAAATAAAGTAATAATCATGAATGAGATGCGACGAGTGAGGCTCCGAGCCAGGTCTCAAAGCCAACTATTTTAATTGTCGACGTGTCTAAAGCGGAAAATTAATAGCGATCACATATAATTATGCACACTGACTGATATACTACGTGTTTACAAAGTTAAAGTTCTGCTGTACGATTAGTTGGCTCTCGGAGGACGATAAAATTAGGCAGAAATAGAATAGGTGCTAATAGGCATTGCAAAGGATAATTTATTTGCGCTTGCTGCGTTTGAAGTTGCTATTGGGCTATTCGAATACTGATCGTGCTGAGTCTCGACGCAATTAGATACTTCCGAATAGAATTTAATTAATTGTAAAGAAAAATAATAAACAAGTTAATTTCGATTTAAAACTTACGAGTACTAGCATGCTCTTCATGTGCAATGGAATTAAAACCGAAAAAAACGGGAGTCGTCTCCCCTTGACTTTCTCGTATACCGGAAACGACTCAAAAGTTGATAGTAACCTTATAATTTGATGTCATAAATGCATGTTAAATTTTGGTCACCCATCTGAGTACCGACCACGCACTTGGTTGCTTAACTTTCGTGATCGACAACTCAAAAGTTGATAGAAACCTTATATTTTGATGTGATACATGCAGGTTAAATTTGGTTGCAATAAGTTAAAGCATACTCGAGTTATCGTGCTAACGCACAGACACACACACAGACATAATTCCAAAAAGGGTATTTTTGGACTCAGGGAGGTCCAAAACGTGTAAATCCGTCAAAATCTCGAGGTCGAATTTTGTGACGATTACAAGACTTCCTCTATACTACGTATACGAGAAAGTAAAAATGTAAGAAATATTATTCGACGCATAAATTAGAATATTAGCCTTTTTTTGTGTGACAAATTAACATGAAACATCAATGCAGGCATGAAGTTATCGATATTTGTTCATCGACAACTTTTGGGCTGTCTTTTTCTCCCTGTAATAATATTTTTAAATAAACATTTGCCGCATAAAATAATACAATTAAGTTTAGTATTCATTATTTTTTAAATATATCACATTAGGAAAACCTAATTATTAAAGTCACTGACAAAGTAAACGGTAACATAGTAATAAATGTTGAATATTTTCTTACTACGAAAGAACCTACTGTCAATTACACAACACTATGCTATTTCCATATTACAATTTACTGGTTTAAAAAACAAGCAGTCCATCAAGGAAATTCTAATGCAGAAATATACATTAACAATGGTAGTAAACCGGCCACTACGAGCCAATAAAATGAATTGAAACCGCTAAATAAAATAAGTGTTCGCTAATGTCGGTTATACAAACATACGGAAATATAAATCACTATACAAATGTTCGGTGGTTTGTGTTAGGGTACTTCCACATCTATAGAAATGAGCGAACGAGTTTGTGAACCTATAGGTATGTTGCACATCTCCTAAAAGCACGCAGCTAAAAGTTTGTCAGAAAGAGAGATATAATAAAAGTGTTCCTTTCTTCGTCTGCTGGTCACATAAAACTCTACAACTGTAATCATGCTTCACTTATGCTGACATTGCTGTATCCTAGCAGGGTTTATGTTGATACTCATGCTTAGTTATAAGACCACATCGCACATGATTGCAATAAAGAATGGAATTGAATTGACTATACCTACTTGTTTACAATATAGGCAAGACCTATATCCAACAGTGGGCGTCTCGCGGCTGACATGATGATGATGATGAGAGTATACAGTCGAACCTTCTGTTAAGCCGAACATCTCTATTGATTTTTGCTTAATCGATCAGGGTTAGCAGTGAGCAAAGCATATTTATGAGAAATTAATGCTTGGAAGAAGTGGAGATTTCAATCACCCGCTCAATTCAATTACCTAAGCCCCATCCACCAATATCGATTTTTTATGCTGTATATTTGAAATAGTCTGTTGATAAGTTTTGCCCTATTAAATACTAACAATGTTTGCAATTGTACGGTGACAAATCTTCACACATTGGAAGAATTGGTGGCGATTAAATTCCATTCCACATACGCTTAAGTCGTGGTTTAAACTATGACAAAGTTCTGCAATACTATGGGTTTTTGCAAGAAAGGCGAGAAAAAGTTTCTGCAAGAATAACAACTGCAGACCATTTTTGTAATCCATTTGTACCATATGTCAAAACCTATTACAACGATCGTACAACTTATATGAAACATTATTCTTCGTCTCAGTTGCATAAGATTATTTTTATTCCAAAAATATCTTTCAAAGTGCACGCTGCAATTCGTACGTCTCTCGCGTTTTCCGTGAGTAGATGTGTCCAAACCCTTGCAGACTTTATAAGATTGCAGAGAAGGCACACCTGTGTACGGTTTTTGGCTATTTCAACCGGAAACTTAGTGTTTTCATTGGAAGAGGATGGCGTAAAAGTTTTATTGCCACCATAGATACTTAAGTAACAAAAACTTCTGAGGAGAAAGTCAATACAGTTTTATAGATTTATTTTTGTTTTAATTTTAATTTAAAAAAGCAAAAGTTATACACAGCTGTAACAATTTAATATAATTTTTAAAGCTATATTTTACAAATTACTAAGCAAAATCGTTTATTTCCTTTAAATTTGTTATATGTAATTAAAAGTTAAGAATTAAGAAAAATAATCAGCATATTATAAATGTTTGTATGATGAATACGAAAATTTGTTCACGAGTCATGGTTGCTTATGTATTTATTTAAGTTCATTTATAAAATATCTATACCATTGTGTATATTAAATTTGTCCGTTATCTAGTATCCATAACACAAGTTCTTAATGATACTTAATTTGGGCTAGATAATTGGTGTGAGCGTGGAAAATATATTATTATATTATATTATTAATTTCGAAGCGTCGGTGGCGTAGTGCGTAAGAGCGTCGTCTCCTACCCGGGAAGCACTGGTTCGACCCCGCCACGTACAATGTGTTTTCAAATTTTGAATTCATTATGTACGTTTGATCGGCGCTTTTACGGTGAAGGAAAACATCGTGAGGAAACCTGCACACACCTATGAAGAAATTCTTAGGTTGTGTGTGAAGTCGACCAACCCGCACTTGGCCAGCGTGGTTGACTAAGGCCTAGTCGCCCCTAATGTGGGGTAGGCTCGAGCCCCTCGGTGGGGACATTATATGAGCTGTTGATGATGATGATGATAATTATTAATTTATAATAATCCCTAACTGGATATCTAGTAAATAACAGTGACGCCTGTGCAAACCCATATTCTCAACTTATGATTTGATAAATTTGATTTACGTATTTATGTTATTGGCTACGTGAGAATATTCAACTTTATCTCTGACAATAAATTCATTAAATACTCTACTATATGACATGACAAAGATCATATCAATAACATATCAACTTAATGACTAAGGATTTCCTCAATTCATAATAAAATATATTGAGTGACAAGTTACTTATCGTCAATTTAGATCTTACACCTTTGAGATAAAGTTCAATAAATTATATTGCATAACAATTACAAAGTAAATGAATGTATTAATTGATCGAAAGTGAATGTGAAGAAACTGGTAGACTCATAATTAACTTTCTATACATTTTAATGGAAATATATTAATTGTAACTAAAGCTCTCTTGTAACGGCACTGACGAGACATTTAAATATTATTTTGACGTTTTTAGCAAAATGTATAGTTGCATAGGTGGTTCCCACAGATTTAATAATACAACGAGATAGGCCAACCCGGCGTTTAACTTGTGACAAGTGTATGCCCAGTGAGCATACATTGCCGCCAGTTCGCCGATAATGTAGAGTGAATACGTACGTATGTCAGAAAGAAATATCCGTTTTTCTTTCAAAATGCCGTCCTGTTCAACTGTAACATGCAATCATTACAGTGAATCGGTTATTTATCAAGTAATGTAATAACTTTTCACACGTAAGAACCAAAAAACTTAGATTTATATTTAAAAAACAATATTTAAGAAAAAAAGTCCGGCTTTTATTCATAAAAACACAATCGCTTTAAATTATGCGTTACTATCTTACAAATTGTATTCTATTGCGGCTGTGCTTAACTTTCATTACTTCGCAGTCCTTAATACGCACGCAATCAATAGTGTATATTACGACATGCTCAACTAGAACCATTACGGCCGCTGATCGCGTCACTCGGACACGGCTCGGACTTCCTATGAACTAAGCGATTTGACTGATCTCCTTTGCGGCTGTGCTTAACTTTCATTGCTTCGCAGTCCTTACGCGCGGAATGAATAGTGTATATTACAACATGCTCAACTAGAACCATGTTATGTAGTACGGAGGCTGATCGCGACACTCGGTCTTCATATGAACTCGGCTATTCGACCGATCTCCTTAGATTGATATATCTGTGATGGTTCCTTTCCCCGCAAGAGAGAAATAACTCACCGCGACGTCATGGCGACGTCGTCAGCTACGTAGCCATGGCTCTGGCTACCTTCGGTTGCCAAATGGAGTAGCCAGTGACTAATCAATTTTTAAATTACGCACGGGACAATCTGATATTGCAGTAATCCATAAACATGGATGATTTTGAATTTCCACAATAAATATTTCGGTATTAAAACTCATTTTTTCCACAAAACACATGTGCGCTATGTGTCCATCTTGGCGACCGTTTGGACACCGAGTGAATGATACGCAGCTTGCTGGTGTACATTTGCCAGGCTGTCGTCGCCAGCGTGCCAGATATCTAGTCTCCACAAAGTGACCCGTTGATTGTGGCTACGCTTCCGCTGATCCTATCGTATCGATCCAAGCCAGTTGGTATAAAGGCAAAGTATACACAAAATGAAAATTAAGCACAACTAACACTGGCATAACCTAGAAGACTGTCGACAAGCCAGGGCAGCACTGCCAACAAAAAACACAAGGCGATCCAAAGCTCCCTATGCAGAGGAAGCATGGAGGCAGATGAAACAGCCGCTCACGTCCTGATGGAATGGAACGCAGTTGCAACACACCGGGACCACTACCTGGGTCATCCGGGTAGACTCCAGGTGTCTTCAGAGACGTTAAGGCGCTAGGAGACTTGCTGGAAGAGTTGGGCTGACTGGAGTGACTAGCCTCTCACCCTCCGACGCAAAGCAGGCGCATAGTCGTCGAGTTGCGCAGACAGAAGAAGAAGAAATTGGTCACGTTTTCAAACTGTCACCAAGTGAATTACTGACAAACATTTAAATACGAATTATTTGGATGCGCAGCTGATGACGTCGCCATGGCGTCTCGGTGAGTTAGGGTCCTTACTTGCACAAAGCAGTAAACTCATCCACGTCTAGAAATAGCAAACCAATATGTCGAAGAGGCCATTAAAGTTTCATTCGTATACAACAACTGTCTGAAGAATTATTTACTGCCGTCTCCACTGCAATGTAAATCGTGAAGAAAGATTAAAGCCCTGACGAATCCCAAGCGGTTCCGACTAAGTACTGCACACATTAAATTTAGATCTCTCGCGGGCTCTTAACTGTATTATTAACATTTGGTTGTAAAGTGTAAATAAATAAAACACAGGCTCACTAGAGACAATTTCGTAAAAAAGTATTTTTTATCTTTACAACAAACGAACGATGACGCCATTAGTTTATTTAATTATAGAATTTATTGTTTACTTACAGCCACTCGTGCTATTCTATAAAGAACTCACTTGTCACTTCGCATTTCACTTCGAATTTAGCTGTCAAACTAACAAAAATTTCACAAAAAAAAATATATTTTTAAATCAATACAGTTTCCAAATTAGATCTAATGTTATCTGTTAAGGAATACTATGACTAACTTCGTTTCGAGTTAACTCGACAAAACCAAGGATTCTCAATAAAATTCAGATGAAATTGAAATGAGCGTTGAAGTGTTATGTGAGATTTTTACAAAAGAGCACCACAGGTCAAAAGTACTAAGGACTGATGAGAATAGATCAAGTGAAAGAACTATATAAGGATGGACTTCCGTAGATATCAGAGTGTAGAGCGACGATATCAAAAATACCAAACTTATCCCTTTAAATACCATATTACAAAGTATTTCTGTCGAAAATAATTACACCAATTTTCCACCCCAGTCGTTTCGAGACGCGAATAAAAAGTCGCCGTCTGCC
Source organism: Elophila nymphaeata (assembly GCA_955850985.1). Taxonomy (NCBI): domain Eukaryota; kingdom Metazoa; phylum Arthropoda; class Insecta; order Lepidoptera; family Crambidae; genus Elophila; species Elophila nymphaeata. The sequence continues at coordinate 16,834,086 of OY039087.1, forward strand.
AAGTCTAGTCCGTAACCCATTTGACAATGTCTGGGTACATCCGAATATAGTCGCAATAAGCCGATCACCTTGCGTGGTTTATTTTGTGTCGTTATTGGCGCTAACTGCTCGCAAAGGGTACAAACAAACCAATGACACATTGATCTGAAGGGTTAATTGTTTGACTTTGATGAGATCCACGAGTGTGGGACGATGCTTATAAATAAAATGTTTTAATTAATTGTGCTGAACAAGCGCGAGACGCATTCTTCTTGCTCACAATTTTACTTATGGTCTGCGTAATATGTTTTTCTCTTCCATTATATCCCTGATGTGCATGTGACAGGGAGGGACCACACTGGTATTTCCAAAAACTAAATTTACTAACAACAAATGTATGCCAAATCTTAAAAAATGTAGCCTAAATATATTAAAAACTACAGCCCATAAAGAGTGTCAGTCCTCACACACCACCAGCCAGATCTCGGAAAGTATCTAAGTTATGATCTTTCTGGTGTGGAGTGAGGGTGAATGATGGGTGTTGAATGTACAACAACTTTAGTTGTCGTACATTTTTTATCTTTCATGCTTTGTGGTCTGTGTTTCAGTATATATCATTACAAGTTAGCTACTGAAAGTCTGTAGTCACAATACCTAAATTTTTCAGTTTTTAACATACTTAGGCTACATTCTTTTAGATTCGGCCTACATTTGTTATAAGATTTGTTGTAAGAATGCGCTAGGGTATTAGGCAATCCCCAGACGGGGAGACCTGTGTACTGCGCCACGGCACACAGGGGCTAACCCGTGTGCAAGCCACACCTTAGGGACGGACAAGAGCGGCGGTCGTAGGCGCCTGCCTTCTCCAACCCGTCCGTCTACACCGGAGGGAGCGGCTAGAGCCTCCTCCTCCCGCTCCCTCTGCATCATTCTGCATCATCACTGATTCGCAGACCGAGGCGACAGCTTTCCAGAGTCTCTCAATACCAAGCATGGCTCAGACCATGATTGGCAATGAGATGTATCCTCTGCCGTGCGCTGCGCTTGAAGTGCAGCACACAATGTCCATTTATAAGGTATAAAAAATCTAAGCCATAAAAAATACCTTGAAAAAGTAGTAACTTCAATATACTTAGTTGCTTATTTAGTTTTAAGTTTTTCAGTTAAATTCGATCTGAGATATCTTAAATATGTTGTAACTTGACATAACGTAAGAGACAGTATATAAGTTGTTATTATTTTTATTTCCCGAATCGACCTTTAAGACATATAAGTCCACTATCCAACTACAACAATGTCTGTGACACAACTTTTCATGTTTCATGAAATAAACGTAACATCAAATGAAAATACAAGGAAAGCCAAAGGGCTGACACGGCCTTTGTTATTGGGTTGGGCTTTGTATTTGGGTTTACACGGGTGACTCAAGCCGCCCAATTTTCGCCACACGGCAAAAAATGTGATGATAAAATGGTCAGTTGCAAGCGATCGCCAACCGCATGAGATGTGTTTCAACACCCGTTGGAATTTTGTTGACCGGTGTAAATAAGTTGGCGATTTGATTTGAATAAACGATGCAATGCAACTGGTGACTTTCTTCTTCGTCGATTGATAGAGCAGTCGTGGTCATCACATCTGGCGTGGTGGCTAGCTTCACAATCCTTCGCAATCCTCCCGCACTGCAGCCTTCTCGTACATTCGTGGAGTGGACCATTGAGTGCAGTTTTCACTGGTACGGACGGTTAAAATAAACCCGTGTAAACACCTCTTAAGTAAATAACAGTTACTTTGTTTTACACTTACTAATGACCGATCAGTCGGTAAAAAGTGTCGACTCTTTTATTAAATCACATTTATTGCAACATGTTTTTTTGTACAACTTTTCCACTTCTCCGTTATAATATAAACTCTAGTTATGAGAAACTCTCCCCCGTGCACGAAATAAGCTTAAAAAGAGGTACAAACATTTTTCTTCACGTATTTACTTAGAAAGCAGTGGAAAATCGACAAAACCTTGTTAAGATATTTTACTTTTAAATCTGTTAAAAATTCATCGATTGCATAAATAGTTTAGATAAAGAATAAAAAATAAAATGTACTCACTACACGATTGTATTTTGTTTTAATAGCGGGGGAAAATTTTAAAACAATTTACGACCGGTAGCACCATGTTATAATTTATACAATTATTGTTTAAGGATGTTGATACCATTCACATTCATAAAAAGTGATGGCTTTTTATGCCAGAAAATCTCCATTGTTGCAAATTATCTCTTGAATTTGATTTTTAAGCATATCAAAATCATTTAATGTTCAGTCAGTTGACTATAAGATTTTATGACGTCACAAATTCGTAATGCCATACAAAATATAAGGAAGAACTATGTTTCTAATAAAAAGTTTCTCAACTGACTTGACAGGCAACAGCCCTATTGCGTAAAAAATTGACATATATAATATGTATGTCAATTTTTTACGCAATAGGGCTGTATTTTTAATTATATTATAATTAAAAATGGATCAACCCATTCCTATGAATTAAGTAGACTTTTTATGTTACCTACTTTTAGCAAAATAATAACTGTTAAACGTAATAGTTGTAACAGGTTAAAACGGGACCCATAATATTTTCTTCCGGGACTTTTTTTGCAAAAAAATAACAAATTATTCTATCGAGGGTTTTACAAAACCCTGTCAGTATTATGTGACACACGGTGCTAATTTTATAAAGACTATATTTTGTTTTTTCTTTCTAGTTCTATTAATTTTATTTTTGGAATAGGCCGTCTTATTCACGATACAAACAATGTTGTACTAAAGCTAATTAGGAACTTCCACGTGTAGGAGTAATTATACAGGAACTACTTGTCTCAAGGAGGGTGCTGAGGGAACACCACCTATCGATTCAACCCCTATGTATGTTCCGTGAAAACGAGAGCTTTCAAACCATTTAGTTTATTTTATTTTGATTTTAGGATGGATTTTTTCCTAACTGCGGATGGATCTAAAAGAAAATGAGCAATGAGTGAAGGGAAGAAGCTTAGTATAGTTTACAGAATTACTATTGGCTGACTAACGTTTCGCCGATAAGTCTAGAGTCGCTATAACAAGTGCCTGTTATAGACTACACTCCGCTTAGTCATAAACTAATAGCCTGGGCTGACCTTCATTCGATTATTCAGACTAATATTGATAGAACCAAAATTAAATTTAAATTGGAGTCAAACGCCGTATTGGACCATGGAGTCCAGTCTTCACTGGTGACTTTACGGTAAAATAGACCCGTGTAGACACCGCATAAGTATATAACTGTTCATTGTTTTACACTTACTGACGCCGTAGTGGTGGAGTGGTCAGTATAGCCTACACATCAAGCGGTCCGGGTTCGAGTCACGAGCAAAACACGAATATTTATTTATAAAAATATCTAAAAATTATTATGTATATAAAAATTACCGTTATCTAGTATCCATAACACAAGTTCTTAATAATAATTATAATTATTTTCACGCTCACACCAATTATCTAGCCCGAAGTAAGTATCATTAAGAACTTGTGTTACGGATACTAGATAACGGACATTTTTTTTTTTTTGAAATATATATAATAATTTTTAGATATTTTTATAAATAAACTTATAAATATATAAACAACCATGACTCGCAAACAAACATTCGTGTTCGTCACACAAACATTTGCCGCTACCAGGATTCGAACCCGGACCGCTTGATGTGAAGCCAGCTATACTGACCACTCCACCACGACGGCGACAGTTAATAATACTTAATTTGGTGTGAGCGTGGAAATATATTATTATTATATAAGGTGACATACAATTACAAAGTGGCTCTCACAGATTTAATAATACAAGGAGATAGGCCAAGCCGGCGTTTAACATATGACAAGGTGTATGCTGCCAGTTCCCCCCACGATAAAGTCGAGTGAATACGGCCGGTGATCGCGTCACTCGGACTTCATATGAACTCAGCGATTTGACCGATCTCCTTTGCGGCTGTGATAACTTTCATTCCTACGCAGTCCTTATGACGCGCGCAATGAATATTGTGTATAACGGCATGCTCAACTAGAACCATGTTATGTAGTACGGCCGCTGATCGCGACACTCGGTCTTCCTATAAACTCAGTGATTTGACCGATCTTCTTAGATTGATAGGTATATCTGTGGTGGTTCTATTGATAAAATTGGTAATATTACCGATTTTCCAAAGATCATCACACGTTAACTGTAAGAGAATACCTATATTTATTAGATTAAAGTCACTAAAGTATTAAATATAGGCAAATTAACAATCTTCGCTAGACAATAATCCAATATAAATGTACATAACGTGATTTACTAATATATCATAACGCGCGTGAGTAAAATAATGTGGCAAAATATTAAACTATAAAAAAACAAAATTAACGAAACAATGAATGATGTTATAAGTGTGAAACTAAACTACTTAAACAATAAAACAGTATATGCTTTTTAATTTTTGTGTATATAAAAAAATCTTGAAAACAGTTCTTACCAAAATAAAAAATTACATATCTGTGAAACTACTGGAGCATTTTCATGAAATTTAATTATTCTTGTAGTAAATTTTAATTTAGTATTTGTAGAAGAAAAAGTGAAATGCAATGGTTTTTTCTCTTTGTTTTGTTTTGAGAGTGTGCTATGCAGCCTATATGCAGCTGCAGGATGTTTCGATCACTATGCCTATACAAGATCGCACCAGAAGAACCCTGGATTGTCAGAAAGAGGGAATAGAGAATTCCATTTCTTGATTGTGCGCCAATAGAAATGAGTTGCCGAATTTCCGTGTTCGCATTGTAAAAGTAACATTTTGTCGGAACGTTAAAGGTGATTAATTACGCCAGAAGTAATTTATTCCATTTCGAAATTAAATATAATCTTGGTTTGATACATTTAAAATCATACTATTAACAAAAAATAAAATCAACAGCATCTTGAAACAAGCAAACTGATATAACCTATTAAATTATTAAATTAAACGATCTTCTGCTATTCATTTACAGTAGGAAGTGAAAGTAAGAGTTCTACAAATGCTTAGACGATTATGACTCAATATATGCTGCCATTAATTGTCGATTTTAATATGAACCATAAAGCCTAGGAGATATAACGGCGGGATCGCATTGTGAGACTTGCGGCACTGATGCAGCGCAAATACTGACGCAGTAGGGTTATCAACTGAAACTTTTTTACTTACACTAAAACTAGAAAATTATATTTTTCATCATGACATCATTGTCGTATCGTAAATTACTAAATTATATAAAAAAAAGCTAATGAAGGCTTTGTGCTTTGAATAGAACGCGTACTTAGCGCCGCGTCAAAGCGTCCTAGCGCCGCGACCCGCGACAGAGCGTAGCATACTGCTAGCGCATGCGCTCTGTTTGACGGTGTATTACCATCGTAGTACAACACATCTCGGCGTCATAGCGTGGCATTAGCGCTCTAGCGCATGCTTAATACGCGTTCTGTTTGACAAAGCCTTCACGAGGTAAATGCAGAAGTATAAGAAGTAGTATTCTTAATATTAGCAATCAACGGCCAAGATCCTTCTTACCCACTACTTATAAAAATAATAAAGATCGATTTTGTGGTTGACGTTAATGTGTTTGGACTATAAGAATTTTATAAAGACTATAGAAAAACTAACTCAACTTAACTTAAGAGTAACTTAAGAAAAACACTTTTCATATATAAAATATCGATTTCGAACTAAAGTATATTAAAATTAAATTAAGTACTTTACGATGTTTCAAAACAACTTTCACATCAATGAATTGCAAACGTAATTTTTAGCTGTAAGATGCTAATTTGGTGTTTTTGATAAATGTGGATCGAAATCCGTAGTCAATTTCGTAGAAATTAACTTTTTCATTCACTGAATAATATCACTTCATAATAGATTGATAATTATAAAGAATAAGGCATCATTTAAACTACAATAACAAACCCGACTTAAATTAATTGCAGATACAGACAGCATTTAATACGTCGTATTAGAGGCTAGACTGAAATTTAATGATGATGGCCGGTTTAATTGCTTCCTATCAATTAATAATCGCAATACACCTGACAGCTAAGCACTTAAAGACGTTCCAGACCAGATCACAGCCCTAAATCATTCTAGATCATTCATCAGAGAATAATATACGCGTTCCATTTTCGATTGACGCAATAAACCGACGTTAACACAGCGTACAGTATTAATCCATATAAATTTAATTCTAAAAATACTTTGGCAACCCTGGTCGCGACGGACGCCACAGCTGCATCGGCCAATAGCTTATTGCTTGGACGTCCACGTTCAAATTACATCTTGCAAAGTAACTTGTACATGTTGAAAGAGTGCAAGTCGCCTCTACTGGTAGCGAATAAGATTCGAAATCGCGTGGCTAATGAAATATGTACAAATAGCAATTTGTTCGGTCGATTAAAACGAAACGATATAGATGCAAGAGCAATGCGAGATTAGAATAGCTGTATGACCAGTTTTATTGGCAGTTTTGAGAATGCTCGGAATATCTTTGCCGATTGACAAATCGCTTGGGAGAAGTGCACGGTGATGGGTTAATACTGGACTATTGAAATGAGCCATATTAAAGCTGTTAATATTAACAGCCTGACGAATTATGGATCGGTTTCACCATCTCAAGACACGGACAAAGTAGATTTCTTGGAAATCGTTGGTACAGGCTAAAGATGTCCTATTGGATTGTAAGATATTAAATTATTTACTAAGGTACAAGATGATTAAAAATTAATATGTTAATCAACCTTCTTCTTTCTTTTGCTTCCTACACTGCTCCTAATTTATTTGTGGTTGGTGCAATACGAGAATGTCACAATACTGCTATTAAAATTTGTGATAATTACAACAACAACTTCTACTTCCTTCAAATAAAGTTATTTGGACGTTGTTGGTCCTTTGCAGCACATGAGTAAATAAACGGAATATCTACTCATGTGTTTGCAGATAGATAATAGGGGAAATAAGTATATATTAACCAATGTGAACTCACGAAATTTGTAGAAGCTCATCCTATAACTAATAAATCAGCGGATACAGTTTCGAGAGTTTTCGTTGAAAATTTATCTTAAGGTATTCCTAAAACGGTTTTATGTCTGTGTGCATGTCTGACGCCAATCCTCCTTGGGAAAGCTGTTTTGGTGTGTTTACTGACATCGCGTTACTGACTCCTGCACGGGGTTCAGAATCTCCGGCAGCCAGTTTTTTCGAACCCACAGGGTGTGAAGAAGTAGTCCTATTCGATCCGCAGACGTGTATCCCAATCCCAGCATAAAAAGAATCCTCTGTCCACTCTGAAAGTTCATCCCAAATATTACTGAAAGAATTTTCAAAATCAGTTCAAATTAGTTCCAGCAACCACTTCCTACAAACTCAAAACTTGAACACACTTTACCTCTTTATAATATTATTAGTGTAGATTGAAACCGTTTAAAATAGCCTCAACCATCAACCCCGTTAATTGATCTAAATTTTATTATTAGCTTATTCGGATCGGGAGCTCTTTGTGTCCAAAAGTCTTTGCTAATTGGCCTGATTTATAATTCGGCCGGTTTATAGTCTGACCCGCATAAAAGTTCGTGGAATAAGTCATTTGTTTAGTTGGTGTGTGGCTTGGGTTAACACGCTTGCTTCTTTTTTATAGAGTTACGTAGAAATGAGACCGTTTGCCGCCGGGCCATATGTTGCTACTGGCGTAGCGAAAAAAAGGATTCCTTTAATGGAATTTTAAGGACATCGGACTCGAAATTATGATGCTATTCGAAGTTTAAGCGGTCGTTCAAAATTAGAGTTGAATATTAATATACGAAACTTGTCTAAAAGATTTGAAGAACACGTGATAATTTTTTCTTCTTCTACTAGTTCTGTGTTCTCTTCTATTTCTACCCTGTGCTTCATTTATTTGGGATCGGTGTAATGTGATATATGGACTGCCTTAAGAATATTGTGTAAACCCCTAAAGGCGTAAAGTATGTTTGTAAATTCTTAATGATATGTAACTTGCTTGTGTGTTTGGTTGTACACTTGCCTTAATAAATAATAAATCATTCCAATCCAAAAACAGTATGTTCATAGTTTGTTACCTCTACGTAAAAGTTTTCATAAAATGATATTGAAGAGCGACGAACATCCGGAATCAAATTATCATAGAATTTGATTATAAGATCTTTTTTTTATATATATAAAAAGGTCAAGCAAATGACTCTATTCCACCTGATGGTAAGCAGAAGTAGAGTCCAAAAGCGAAGATAGCTGGTGCGAGAGATAAACTGCCGCGCTAGCCACCCTCGCCTTGCTGACCTGCAAGGTGTTTCTTCACGCCTCTTTTGAATGACCCAGGATTGTATGAAGGAGGGAACACGTGTGCTGGCAGTGAATTCTATTTCTTGATTGTGCGACAAAGAAATGAGTTGCCAAATTTCTTAGTTCGCGTTGGAATGGTACCCACAGTTTGTCGGTGACAACGTAGACCAGCACGCGTAGTCCTTAAAAGGAAGGGAGATGGTGGGATTAGGGAAAAAAGTTCCTCAGAGCACTCGCTGTGGTACAGACGGTAGAATGCGCTCAGTGACGTAACATTGCGACGCAATTGGAGAAGCTCAAGATGTTTAGTCACCTCTTCGTCGCCGATGATGCGGGGCAATCTAATGTTGTAATGTTAGATCTAACAACAAGATTCTTATCTGTCTTGTCTTAAAATTTTAGTTTTACCGCTTAATTTGTTTATGAATTACAAATGATGTTGTCTCAATGAGATCTTGTCGTATAAAAGATGCTACTTCAACGTTTATTTCGATTTAACCTGTCAAATTGTAAGGAAAATTCCTTAGTTCTTCAAGTTGGGTAAATTTGTAACGAACTTTGCCATGGTATTCCATATTGATTAGATCTAATTCAGATACCTAATAATATTTTTAAAAAATCGGGGTGGTCTCTGCTTGACTTTCTCGTATACCGAAAACTGCTCAAAAGTTGATAGAAACCTTATATTTTAATGTCATATATTCATGTTAAATTTGGTAGCAATAAGTTAAACAACAACAACAGACACACAGACAAACACAGACATAATTCCAAAAACGGTATTTTTGGACCCTGGGAGGCCCAAAACGTGTAAATCCGTCAAAATCTCGAGGTCGATTTTTTTGACGATTACAAGACTTCCTCTATACTACGTATACGAGAAAGCAAAATCGTTACTTTTTTGAGAAATATTCTTTAGTGTTTGACAGGTAAATTCGATATGAGAAGTAGGTTCTTTATAGAACAGTACGTTATAAAATAGCAAGATTATCCTAAAGTCGAATAAATGTTTACACTTACCTTTGCAGTGTTTGTCTTCGTCCGTCGAACTCCATCCAGAATCTTTGGACTTTGGCACAGAAAGGTTCAGCGGCTGCTCCTCACCCTTAAATCCATATTGCACTTTCTCCTTCATTATACTTAACTCACTATCACTAGTTCTCACACCGCGTTGCAATAACTGTTCCTGCAGCTTATTCTTATGTACACTTAAATTAAACTTCCTATCTGCTACATCAGTCTCTACCTGAATACTTTTCTCGAAACAAAAAGGCTTTTTAACTATATTTCTCTTAACATTAATTAATTGGCTCGTATTTCTTTTCACATCATCATTTTTTGCATTTAAACCTAATATGTATTCTATAGTATGTGGGGTCGGCTTTTTTGGAGGTTTGCCGTAGACATGAGGATGCCATGAAGGTTCACATGAATCTTTTCGCAATTCCTTATTAGTAACTTCCTCTTTCTGTGGCTTTTCTTCTGGCGCATTTTCTAAGATAACATTAAGTTCCTGATATTCATTTTGTTCTTCATCCTCAACCACGTCGTCGGTTATGACTAGTTCTTCTTCTTTATCATCATCCTCAACATCGATTTTCTCATCTGTACCTTTGTGAATATCGCTATACTGATAATCTATATTAAAATTATCATTCTGGTAGCCATTGTGTATGTCTATTAGTCTGCTATCAGCTTGTTCTATCAAATTAGGTGCCACGTAACTAGAGATAACTGTCTGCATTTCTTCAGAACTTTCTTTATCTTTGTCTTGTTCCGAGTTCATGTGTACGTTCATAGATTACGGAAATAGTGTGGCATGTTTGTTTTTATGATTGAATTAGCGTTTAATAGCCACTCGGGATTGGGGTCGTTTGATGTCGAAGCGGCCTTTGAAGTGACTCGTTTTCAGACGTTTCCTGCAACAAACAGACGAACGATTTGAGGCTTATTGAGTGAGTACCGGCGCAGTCGCCTGGAAATTGCTCTGTGTCCGAGCGAACGTTGTTAATTGACTATGCGGTGTTTAGCTGTTTGAAATATCTAAGGAAGCATTACAGGTGGCATATTTAGAATGGCTTAGTGAATTTGAACCGCTATTAATATCTGTCAATTCCTATCATGCTGAAACTAATACTATCTGTAAAGTAATAATTTAATTAATATTGGTTTATTTTGATAAGGCTTTCTTAATATAACGATAAGTTAATTATAGTCAAGTGTAAGTAAAATCAACCTTGTGTTTTAGGCTTTGTATTATAACAATATTTTGATACACAAACACAATAATATACAAAATAGAACTCTATGATTGTCACGATAAGATACGATCAAACACAGCCGTAGAAAACCTCGCTAAAATTTACGAACAAAACACAATCCGACATAAAATCACCTCCCTTTTTTCGGTGAATCCTAATTACGTCTATCATAATCATAACGCACCCTATAAAAGTACAGTCATGCACAAAACCCCCATCACGCGCCCGTGTTTCCCCCTCCCCGGCCCCTAAACAATTGTCGTACACGCTGATTGATTTTTATTGGACGCGCTTAGGGCTGCCATAAACTGAAATGCATTTCTCATAGATATCTTTCTATTTCTATTTGAATGAAGAGGTCGATAGCCGCAGACGTGAAAGTTAAGCAACCTCAATGCGATGGACACTCGGGTGGGTGGGAAATTTTTTAAATACAGACGGCAGTACATGAAGATACTGTCATATTTCCTCAATAAACTTTAAATTCTACGAGTATTACACTAGTATAGTATTATATGATCTGTGGTATTACTAAGGAATAAGACGCAAAACTGAATAGATTTGGCAATTTGAGTAGCCTCACCTTCAGCTGTAGTCCATCTTTCATGCTTTGTCATTAGGGAAGTACATATTCTAAAATCATGTCAATAGGTTTTTTAGTATGTGCCTTTTTTATCCGATACTTTTGGTCTACAATCCGATTTTCCTATTCAGTTTCTTTGATGTGTCATTCTTGTTCTTAGCGATAGAAAGGTTCATGCCAGTAAGCGTCGGGAGCACTCACAATAGTATTCCCAAGGAAGTTAGTGTGCAATGTATGAAAAGAGACGATACGTTTGATCGAGCTCGAAAACTAGCAAAACTCATTTTAAGGGTACTGGTGGCAGACCACGCTACACAGACAGGCTAGACACTAGCCCTACTGGAGCACTTTGGAGGACTGCAAACAAGTAAGACTCGCCTTAACCAAAATCCAACCACGCCTATCCAAAGCTCTATTACAGCTATGTCGCCGACTCCGACTAATTACGGGGCACTGACTGGACATACCAACTTTAACAGACACCTTTTCAACCTAGGGATCACGGACAGTCCACTGTCCAGAGCCTGCATGGGGACAGAAAAAGCATCCGACCACGTTCTGTTGGAATGCAGTGGAGTAGCCACTGCTACGGAACAAAATACTTAGGATCTCCGGGTAGTCTCCTGAAGGCATCTGGTGACGTCAAGGCGCTGGGTTACTTCCTGGAGGAAATAGGATGGCTGGAGTGAACCAGCCCCACATCCTCCAAAACAGGCGCAACAGTCGTCGATTTGCTTAGCCCGCATTTGAACGAATCTTTCCACCACCGGACGACCAGGCGCAGCGAAGGCTTTCACGCTTACGTTGTGGATATACCCCCCATCCACACGAAACGCTTTGCTTCCTCTTTCATTATGCGAACAGCTAAGGAGTTGAACTCGTTGCCAAGGTCTGTTTTCCTAGATCAACATAATCTGAACATCTTTAAGGCCAGAGTTAACAAGCATCTTCTAGGCGAGCGTGTGCCATCCTATGCCTCATTTTCGCTTTCCATCAGGTGAGCTGTGGTCAAACGCTCAGCCTATCAAACATAAAAAGAAACCGTCCGAATGAAGAAGAAGATTGTGTCTGGCAGGCTGTCGGCCCTATAACTATGCTAAAACCTGTATTAGACGTGAACAACCCTGTTCTACTTACTTATTTTTTCCGAGAACAAAGGCCACGTAGGGTTACCACAACTTTAAATATTTTTGCTCGCCATTCATAACTCGCGAATACTACCTGAACGCAACTATCAATTTTGGCGTCGGCATCAAAACACGGAGACAACCCTAGCTTTTGTAAATTGAAATGAAACCCATATTCAGCACTATATGTAATAAAACAAAATATTGCCCGAGTGTACATAATATGCTAGCAATATATTTGTTTCAGTGCTTTGTAGTTACACAATGATATTTATACAAAGGCCTGACGTGAATTTCACGTGATAATGTTTTGAATTTCGATCATATTTTAAGTATGATACGAACTATTTTTGCTTAATCAGTCAATAGCAAAAAAATTCTTACTTAATTAATAGAAAATTCATATCAGAATTGCTTTTTATCCTACTACGGCGAAGCCAAGAGAACAACATTCATAAGTGTACAAATTGTACCTACATGAATAAAAAATAATTGACGTTTGCCTTTTAGACCAAAGAAGGGTTATGATTTTAGCAATTTATGTAAGAATATTTGTAAAAAAAAACTATACCCTGTCTACGGAAAAAAAATAAATCAGTTAATATCACAGAACATAGATACCTCTTATATCTATGTTCTGTGGTTAATATAATACGCCTGAAACACAGGTTATCCTAGTTCTATAGTAATATGTTACCATAGTAAAGAATTAGGTCTAAAAACCTGGCGGTGGAAAATCAGCGAAAATGAAGAAAAAAAACACGAAAATTTGTGGCTTTTTTGTTGCTAATTAGTTGCTAGAACACCGATTTTGTTGCTCGAACCGATCGCCAGAAATCGGCAACAGTTCTAGATTTATTTAAGATAGCGTGAAAATGACTCGATTTTGACACAACCGATCAAACAAATGAGGGTAGGACTAAAATCGAGAATTAAGCTAGCGTGGCCGGTTTGATTGCTTACCGGTCTCCAAACACTACCGACTCCCTGTTTCTATTTTGTGGCTGACTCTTTGCACTCAGAGAAGACCTTCTGTGCGCAGCAACAAATTATTAATAGGATTTTTCCTTGGAAAAATCGAGAATCAAGGTAGCGTGGCCGGTTTGATTGCTTACCGGTCTCCAAACACTACCGACTTCCGGTTTCTATTTTGTTGCTGACTCTTTGCACTCAGACAAGACCTTTTGTGCGCAGCAACAAATCATTATTAGGAAATTTCCTTGGAAAAATCGAGAATAAGCTAGCGTGGCCGGTTTGATTGCTTACCGGTCTCCAAACACTACCGACTCCCTGTTTCTATTTTGTGGCTGACTCTTTGCACTCAGAGAAGACCTTCTGTGCGCAGCAACAAATTATTATTAGGATTTTTCCATGAAAAATCGAGAATTAAGCTAGCGAGTTTGATTGCTTACCGGTCTCTATCAGCTACTGACTTCCGGCTCCTATTTTGTTGCTGACTCTCTGCACTCAGACAAGCCCTTCTGTGCGCAGCAACAAATTATTGTTATGATTTTTCCATGGAAAAATGGAGGATTAACTTAGCGTGGCCCGTTTGTTTGATTACCGGTCTCTAAACACTACCGACATCCGGTTTCTATTTTGTTGCTGACTCTTTGCACTCAGACAAGACCTTCTGTGCGCAGCAACAAATTATTGTTAGGAAATTTCAATGGAAAAATGGAGGATTAAGCTAGCGTGGCCGGTTTGATTGCTTACCGGTCTCCAAACACTACCGACATCCGGTTTCTATTTTGTTGCTAACTCTCTGCACTCAGAGAAGACCTTCTGTGCGCAGCAACAAATTATTATTAGGATTTTTCCATGGAAAAATGGAGGATTAAGCTAGCGTGGCCGGTTTGTTTGATTACCGGTCTCCAAACATTACCGACATCCGGTTTCTATTTTGTTGCTGACTCTTTGCACTCAGAGAAGACCTTTTGTGCGCAGCAACAAATCATTATTAGGAAATTTCCTTGGAAAAATCGAGAATAAGCTAGCGTGGCCGGTTTGATTGCTTACCGGTCTCCAAACACTACCGACAACCGGTTTCTATTTTGTTGCTGACTCTTTGCACTCAGACAAGACCTTCTGTGCGCAGCAACAAATTATTGTTAGGAAATTTCAATGGAAAAATGGAGGATTAAGCTAGCGTGGCCGGTTTGATTGCTTACCGGTCTCCAAACACTACCGACTTCCGGTTTCTATTTTGTTGCTGACTCTTTGCACTCAGAGAAGACCTTCTGTGCGCAGCAACAAATTATTATTAGGATTTTTTCTTGGAAAAATCGAGAATCAAGGTAGCGTGGCCGGTTTGATTGCTTACCGGTCTCCAAACACTACCGACTTCCGGTTTCTATTTTGTTGCTGACTCTTTGCACTCAGACAAGACCTTCTGTGCGTAGCAACAAATTATTGTTAGGAAATTTCAATGAAAAAATGGAGGATTAAGCTAGCGTGGACGATATCAAATTTAACAAGGTTAAATAAAATGTGAATATTTTTTTTTTCCACTTTCTTCCGTAACATCTTATAGCAACAAATTTACCCTCATTTGTTTGATCGGTTGTGTCAAAATCGAGTCATTTTCACGCTATCTTAATATAAATCTAGAACTGTTGCTGATTTCTGGCGATCGGTTCGAGCAACAAAATCGGTGTTCTAGCAACTAATTAGCAACAAAAAAGCCACAAATTATCGTGTTTTTTTTTTTCATTTTCGCTGATTTTCCACCGCCAGGTTTTTAGACCTTAAAGAATTTGTTATTATAATTTATCTTGTACGTGTATTTTTGATAATAAATTATTATTATTATATCATCATCACATCACAACAGCTCATATAATATCCCCACCTCGGGCTCGAGCCTAACCCACATTAGGGGCGATTAGGCCTTAGTCAACCACGCTGACCAAATGTTGGTCGACTTCACACACAACCTAAGAATTTCTTCATAGGTGTGTGCAGGTTTCCTCACGATGTTTTCCTTCACCGTAAAAGCGTAGATTCAAAATCTGAAAACACATTGGTACGTGGGGTTCATACCGGTGCCTCCCGGTTGGAAGGCAACGCCCTTACGCACTACGCCACCGACGCTTCCCTCATTATTATAGTCTAACTGAAAGAACAACAGTTTTAATTCGATTACCTACTTGTCTTATTGTTTTTAATTATAATTCTTTTTAACTTCAAAACTATCTAAAAACCCAAATGAAACAAAGTTCGCTTATCTTTAAATAAGCGTTACTGATCTTGTCCAATGATAACAATGCCAATATAATTATTGACGTCAGTTCCAGAGCAATAGGTAAATTATTCAACACATTATTACAGATAAACCTGTAATCAAGAAGTAATAATTACCGATTACTGATAACAATATCGACATCATTCATCATTATAATTTATAACTTAATGATATATTTTTTTAAATTAATAAGCTTATAATTATTCTTCTTCACTCTACAGTATTCGCATTTTATTTGGGGTCGGTGAAGTATAGATATCCTATTATCGATATACTCATAGATTGGTAATGAATCGACAAGAGTGAGACCATAAAAAACACATTGGTATGAGTAATGCATGCGTGCGTGAAAAATAGTAGGTACTGCCACGGTAATGTTATATGATAATATCATTAACGTACCGTATAGATAATATTACCGTGGTATTGCAGTCTGACAGTTGCGTCTTTTCTACGTGACTACAAGACGACTTGAAAAGTGGTCTCGTCTATCTTATACATTATTTTATTTATTCATTTCACATAATTCCACGGGGTTAACCCAATTACATAATTATGAATAGCAATTCACAACCTCATATCTATTTTGTTCACAAAAGATCCTGTATTTGTCCACAAACACGTAAAAACTAGGTGCCACCGTGCTAGGCGGAGGCACAATTTTTTTTTTTTTCCTAATTTTACAGGCTGTCTTAGATTACCTTCTCTGCGTCACCGGGGTTTTTTAGTGAAAGCGAGGACCTAGGTGGGTCCTCTAGCCTGTAATTCGAATCACCCCAGAGAGGATTTCTCACCAGTGAGCATCTCCCTCGGTGAAGTCTCTGCACCGTTTAAGGTCTCTAAGGCGTTCGAGTCGGACGGGACAGCCGGTATTTTAGTTATTAGGCACAAAGAGACGAGATAATTGCACAGACAATAATATACATGTCGCAGGCGGATAGTAACACGCCGTATTACAAAACGGCATGGCGGATTGTAGTGCACCAAAACTCGATATTGCACCTTAGTTATTGCCACGAATAATTCTTAAATATGTCCTCACTTTTGCTATTTTATATTCCGACCGTCCCATCCTTACAAAAACCGAAATACGAGGTCTTCTTTTG
This sequence comes from Elophila nymphaeata, assembly GCA_955850985.1. Taxonomy (NCBI): domain Eukaryota; kingdom Metazoa; phylum Arthropoda; class Insecta; order Lepidoptera; family Crambidae; genus Elophila; species Elophila nymphaeata. The sequence continues at coordinate 16,850,755 of OY039087.1, forward strand.
CTTCTTTACATTTACCAAAATAATCTTAATCAGTCGTTAATAGAACAGTATATAAAATTAGGCTATAGGTTAGCAACCTGTCACTATTTTGGGATACTGTATGACCCATACTGCCCGATGTGGCTTTATGTGTAACCAAATGCTACCTAAGCTCTGCTCAAGTCCTTCTGGGATTATTAACGTGATAATATGTATGTACCTGTGTAATATTAATAAAATTGAATTCACATTTTCAACACTTCAGTCGGGCGTGGACGCATTTATTTCATAAAATGAAAGGAAAAATTCTTATCCAAATATAAAAGAAAATGTTACTTAATTTTTATTACGGTTTTGTCAACAAATAACCATTAAAGCATTAAGACATCAAAAGACCTAAACATCATTATTAAGGAAATGTTATCGTCATCGCCATTAAAAAAGATGGTACTCGTAATATCGGTATTGGTTTTGAAAAATATCCTTATATAAATTCCAATTCTTTCTTTATTTTCAAAGCTATTCTAAAAGTGAGGGCTAAGGTTTAGAATCGATCGACTTCGTGCAATCAAAGGCGGTTATAGATTATTAGCTATTATCAAAGCCCACACACGTCGCGACTTCCGCAACTTTGTATGTTCCGAGCATCGTGATCAATTAATATCATAATCTGGACCCAGTTGGCTAATACATTTAATGTCAGACATCCAGGATGGCGCGGTCGTATTAGATTTCCTACATAGACGGGAAATTTGGAGTCATGTCAATATCCTGATTTTATAAGTAAGCAGGTAATGGTTAAGAGGGTAAAGTGACTTCCCTTCCGGCTCTCAAAAATCTTTACTCCCTGGGAATGGAACCCTGAATCTCTGATCATGTTAGGTTAGACTAGACCTTTTTGACATAAAAATTACAGGTTATTTTGTCTTATCAACTGTTGCTGCATTGCATCTTTTTTAGACTAATTTTACAGAATGTCTCTGACGCTCTGATGATTTTGTCTGCGTCACTGGGGTTTTTTGGTGAAGGCAAGGACCATTTTTATGGAGCAGCACCCCATGAGGTGCCACAGGTGCTTGGCGCTGGGACACCCCGGGGCAAAATGCCTCTCCAACATAGACCGCAGCAGCCTGTGCTATCGCTGTGGTAAGAAAAGTCACAAAGTGGCTGGAGGCCAGACGCAGGTTCTCTGCGCCCTGTGCGCGGACAGGGGCCTACCAGCTGGGCATAGGCTGACGGGGGCTCCGGGACTACCTGCGTGACAGACTAGTCCTCTACGAGGATGCGGAAGGACGCGTTCAATCGTGGACAGTGGCGGCAGGTGTACCCCAGGGTTCGTATTGGGCCCTCTCCTGTGAAACCTGGTGTACAACTGGGTTCTGCGCGGCTCGCTCTTGCCGCGGATGGATGTCGTCTGCTTTGCGTCTGCTTTGCGGACGACACTCTAGTTGCGGCAAAAGCAAATGGATGTCAATGGATTTTCTATAATAAAAAAAGAAAGGTAGGTCCTCTAGCTTGTAAGTCGAATCACCCTAGAAAGGATTCTTGACTGGTAAGCAGGGAGAGTTTCTGCACCGAATAGGGTCTCTAAGACGTTCGAGTCATTCGAGCATTGCACCACAATACTCAATTATTGTTATGGTGTTTTGCTATGATAAGCTGACGGTAGCTAGCTAGGCGGACTTAAAGCTACCCCTAACATCAACCAAACCAAACATAAATCGATGGGAGGATAGGATCAAACCCGGGATCTCTGGATTTAATACCACTGGCCGACCACTGATCCTGAAAACAGCTCTTCTGTCTCCTACCCTGCTCTCGATTTATTTGGGGTCGGTGTATTATGTCTTCATAACGACAATACTGCTATAGGTTTTGGGATTTGATTTTTACGGCCGGCCAACATCAATCCTTCTCGGGAACGACTCCCATCTTTCAAGAGCAGTCGGGATCACCAGCTTACCGTATGCCTTCGAAACATGAAGAAAAATCGATTTGAGTACCGACCGCGCTTGGAAACTAAGCTAACATGATCATTACAAAGAACCTCCTAAACCACGGAAATGTTTAAAAGGTAAACACAGTCAAATAAATTCTGGGACCAGCCCGCCAAGCATGACCACCGAAACACGATATGATATAGCCATTTATCGCTTTGAACTGTCAAAAATCATAAGATATAACTGCCAACTTGAAATTTTATCGAAAATCCGAACATGTATAAGCTTTATATAATATATTCGCAGTATCGAAAAAATTTCAAGATTGCGGTTATATCCAATGATTTTTGATAGTTCAACGATAAATGGCTATATCATATCGTGTTTCGGTGGTCATGCTAGGCGTGCTGGACGGTACAGAATAACTTTAACAAGTCCTGTACCGTCCTGGTATAACTCTCATCTTCGTTGGATTGAAATTTTTAAAAGCATGTATTTAAATGAACACCATATTAATCTAACCTAACCGACAAAAAAGGATAAATGCTCACCAAAAAAGTGTAAAGTCAAAAAAAGTTGTTTTTGGTGAGGAAAATATCCATTTTGGTGAGCAATGCACTATTTTTTTGGTGGGCATTAAATTTCCCATTTTTAAATCTCGGTAAATGAACCAGAGGTCCCGTCTCTGGATTTCCGAGCCACTGGACCATAGGCGATATAATTTTTAAATATTTCACTGACAGCACTATCAATCGTTTTCAGATTGAATATTCCGTGAGTTATTAATTATTATTAAATTCATTAACTGAACCTGCATTGTATTTCATTTCGATTATGCAATATTTATGAACGTTGCTTAACTTGGCATTGTCACGATTAAACGCGATATTGTTATTGAGGATAAATTGGTGAAATCATCAAAATGATGCTATAAATACCATCTATCGACAATAGAATTAAGTAACATAATTAACATAAATCCTTTCGTCCACTGGATTTTGTTATGTTATTTGGTTGGGAGTCAAGCATATGGCCTGCCTGGTGGTATGCAGTCACGGTAGCCTATAGACGCTTGCAACTCTGACGTCACACTCACGTGCTGCCAACCCTAACCCATGGAGCTCTGGCGACCTCACTCACCAACAGAAACACACACCACAAAAATGTAATGTTTGACTATCATTTGACTATGGTGTTCTGTAATTAGATCCGGAGGTCAAAGGTTTGATCCTTGGGGGGGTACTTTGTTAATATGATAACATTGATAACCCTCTCATTGGAAATGAATATCACCTGCCCGCCTAGCATGACCATCGAAACACGATATGATATGATATGATATAGCCATTTATCGCGTTGAACTGTCGAAAATTATTGGATATAACTGCAATCTTGAAAACTGCGAACATGTATAAGCCTTATGCATGTTCGCAGTTTCGATAAAATTTCAAGTTGACGGTTATATCCAATATTTTTTGACAGTTCAACGCGATAAATGGCTATATCATATCGTGTTTCTGTGGTCATGCTAGGCGGGCTGAGCTACCGCGACAAAGATAAAAAACATCGGACAAGTGAGACTCGAACTCGCCTACCGAGGGTTCCGTACAAATTTGTATTTTTTGCGGCATAAACAGCTGTATCTTTTTTTGCGTTAACTAAGTAGTTTGATTTTTCACAGCTTCAATGGACCATAGACCTCGGTATATAGTTTTAATTTCAACTCGATACCTCTACTCGCTTCCGAGATAAAGGGTTTTGACAGACAGACGAACAGACGGACAACAAAGTAATCTTGTAACAGTTCCGTTTTTTCCTTTTGAGGTACGGAACCCTAAAAATTAATATTTTCCTAAAGAAAAAATACGAAAGTCGTCGCCGTGAGATGTGTATCGAATGCAAGGCCTACGTACCGGAGTATTATAGGTACCTACATTATAATTTCGAATTCCAGGCAGATTTCTAAGTTTGTTAACCTTAAATTTCGAACTAAATTAGTTTATTTTAATTGAAAATATTACAAGGCCTTGTCAGTTCAATATAATGTAGGTGCCTAAGTTTGTAATTAATTAATTAATGTTAATTAAATTCTCCACCTTACTGTTATAGTCTTTTTTTAAATGCTATGTAACGAACGACTTAAAACTCAAAGGCTTATTAGTTAAGAAGCTACTTATAGTCTACGCAATTTTGGTCAAATATATCGGCACGTTAGTAGACGACAACCTTTCACTATTTCGGGGGAACTGCATTGGCCATACTACCAGATGTGGCTTTGTTACACACAAACCAATGTTGCCTACTTAAAACTCTACTTAACCCCTTTTCGGTTTAAAAGCGCGGTGATATGTATGTATGTAATATATCGGTACAATTGAGCCAAATGCAAATAGCATCCGAATGGCAGACAGAGCCTTTTTGTAATTAGAATAGATAATTAATAATAGTCACCGATTAGTCCGCAAAAAGTGTCAAATCATTTATTGAATGATAGTATCCCACCAAAAACATTTTCATGTAAAATGTTGCCAAGACGAGAACTTAAAGCTTGCCCTGTTAAAAACTTATCAGATGTCATGTAGAGCCAAGTTTCTAACTCTAGCCCAAACTTCACTAACTCTACCCTACACCTTAGACAAAATATGTGGCTTGGCCATTTTACAAGCAAAAATTTTATAAAATTGTAACCCGACTACAGAAAAAAAGAAAGCAACGAAATCATCATTATCATCGACAGCTCATATAATGTCCCACCGAGGGGCTCGAGCCTACCCCACATTAAGGGCGATTAGGCCTTAGTCAACCACGCTGGCCAAGTGCGGCTTGGTCGACTTCACACACAACCTAAGAATTTCTTCATAGGTGTGTGCAGGTTTCCTCACGATGTTTTCCTTTACCGTAAAAGCGACGAATAAACATAAGTACATAATATGAATTCAAAATTTGAAAACACATTGGTACGTGGCGGGGTTCGAACCGGTGGCTCCCATGTGGGAGACAACGCTCTTACGCATTACGCCACCGACGCTTCAAGCAATGAAATCGTTGCAAGATAAAATCGACTACTACTATTGACAAAGTCTCTTAAAATGTAGCATAAGTTACCCGGACCATAATACCTAATGAATTGATTGAATTGACACCTTATTCATCAAAAGCATACATACGAGTACATAGATTGCTACATAAAAACTATATTTAAACAAATAAATACGCTTTATGCTGGGGCTGCACTTGCGCCTATCGTCACGAAGCTTCGTGCTAGGACACGATACACGCAGATGTGACCGGCCGTTATCGGCTATCGTCACGAATATTCGGGTTGCTTGTGCGTTATCGGCCGGGAGGCGGTACGTCAGGGTTTTAGCGCGCTAACCTACCGCGCTGCGTGGTCAGACATGCGTTGTTCATTTCGAAGGTTGTTCTCCATTAGTTCAGACGCGTACGGGTGACTAAGTATACGATACAGCTGAGTTATTTTTTATAATAAATGCATCACGTAATTATTAGCACACAATTTAGAAGTAAAGAAAGTAATTATGCATAATTAAACGCAAAGAAGGATAATAATACTACGCAATTTACACGTCTGGAAATGATTTCGGCCATCTTGGATGATTTCACGATAGTTCGTGCAAATAAAGAAATGCCACATGCTTTATCGCGATAACTTTGCTCGGGCCGCACTTGCGTGTATCGTACGAAGTATCTCCACGCATTACTTCGGGATGATAGGCGCAAGTGCGGCCCCAGCATTAGAACAATAACTCATTAATCTAATAGCTCAAATTGTTATCTACGAACCAATTCTCCGTAATTGTATTTTTACTCAGCAGTCATTACGTTCCCACAGAATCGCAAATCATGCAAAACTCACAAAAGCATTCAATTACAACATCAAAATACTGAGTAATCATAACCATCGGAGGCTTGTGATTCAAACGGATCAACGGAGAAATTACATTGTGGCACTTATTGCGAATCGCACAGCTTTCACAATCGCTTGTTGGTTATTAAGATCATTGTGTGGTTAATTTATAGTGTCAATTGACACAATGTATGGTGATTCACCCTTCAGATTCGGAATCGTTTTTCTTATACGATATTGGTTGTAAATATTACGGTCGTGTGTTCTTCATAACGAGCGCAGAATTTGGCCTACAAGTGTGATTGGTACTCGGATGAGTTCCAAAAATGTTACAACTCGGTTTTCTTCCGTGCTTCGGAACGTTATGGGGGACCTTGCCATACTGAATGGAACGTCCCGCGCGTGCGTAAAAAACTCAGAAATCAAACAATAATTTATTCAACTGTTGATTTTTCTTAACTTGCTCAAGAGGATACTTTTCTCATATGAATATTTAGATAATCAAATTATCTACAACATGAATAAAAGTTTAATTTTTAAGACCTTATCTTCAAGATTTTTTCTACATACTAAAATGTACAAATTTAAAAATGTTCTCAAAATAATTTGTTGCGTAAGTAGTCTAGTTTCAAAAGCAATTATTTTTTAATAATGCTCTTATTGTTAACGCGTAATTATTGTTCTAAAATTGCATAGATATTTTAGAATGTTTCTAACATAGTAAAGAAACTGTCTGTAAGTACGTTTTCTTTCTATTTTTTTAAAATAACTGAATGTTTTTTTTCTTTTCATTAAAAACATTCTGATATACTTACCATAAAGATCGATTGAGAAATAAGTAGTAAAACGTTTTCACTGTTTGTATGGAGACGTGCTCGCCGTCATCATCATCATAACAGCCTTTATAATTCCACCCCAGCAGTGGGTCCAATAAGTCGACAAAGGCCTCTCCTTGTCATCAAAGGAGGTTTAGGCAGTAGCCCACCACGCTTGCCCAATGCGGATTGGTGTTCGGAGTATAAGGTGATTAATACCCCTTTTCAGACCCATTAGTTGCCTTCTACGATACCCATTGAGGATATGGGGTGTCGGCATCACATGGCTATAATAGTATACTCTCTGTTATCTCCACGCTCACACCAATTATCTAGCCCGAATTAAATATCAGAACTTATGTTATGAAAGAGATTCAAAGAGAAAATTAAAACTTATTTGATTTCTAAAGCATACTAAAGGGTAAAAGACTTCGCCGATAATAGCCATCCATGGCAATAAAAAATATTTTCAAGTTTCTACTTAGACTGACGTGGGTATATAGGTACTTGAAGAATTTTACATTACAAGCTGGTAGTAATTTATATTTCTACTTAGTAGTTAGGTATTTTTAAATTTGATGTTTTGATTTTACATCAATGAGTGCTTTGAAAGTCTTCATTGAGAAAAATATGACTAAAGATACTGGAAAGCCATAAATTCCAACACAATAAGCCCTGCTAAAAAATGCTGTACCTACCGCACAAGAGAATCACACACAATTGGATTTCCAATGTAGCAACTCTTGCGTTTATATTACAATTAATTAATAGCTACCTATCTGTAGATTACATGGGCAATTAATAGCGAGTTCGGAGAACTATACGAGTGGTAATTAATAAGGCTCGTGTTTATGTGGTTACTATATGGCATCTATTGCCTCAAATTAATATCAAATTGTTCAATAGATTCTAATGTTTAGTAATCTATACTTACATAACATAAATACTGAAATGTTTGACTGTAAATTCGAAATAAACGCTTTTTTCTACATTCGCATGTTATTGAAACCTAGTAAAGTAAAATGTAACGAACTGGTGTGAAGTGGACTGTATGGAATAAAGAAGAAGAGCTCAAAGTAAAAGGATATATTAACAAAACTTAGGCTACTTACATTTATATATAAAATAATAATAAAAGAGAAAATATAGGAACGACCTCAGACCAATGAAAACCGGACAATAACAACAAGATGTCACAGACATCAAAGTATAAAAAAGGTATAAAACCTCACCGGCCTGATGGCCAGTTCGTAACATCTCTCCCACTTTATATTATCTGTGCTAAAACCAAAAATCGCTTTTTTTGTCTGTCTGTTTACTATGCCACCGACGCTTTTCATGGAGGTTCGCAATAAGGATTATATTGAAAGCGTGATAAAAATGGCTTCACTGAAACTCGCTGTCCTGTACTGCGTAGTGCTGCGTCTTTTCACGACAGATCAACTGTGCTTGCTATACAAGACCCAAGTCCGATCCTGCGTAACGTATTGCTCGCACCTCATGGATAAATTCGGTCAAGTACTTACTTTATGCTTGTCGATGCAAAGTCGCGCAAACCGCATTATTCCAAATGTGATGTCCTCATATTTCGTTTTATAATTGGACATAAGTAAAAGTAAATTTTAATTAATTCAAAATTCCGTAAAACGTTTCGCAACGATGTTTATTTAAAATTACTATCGAAAGCAAATTTTTCCGCATCTGATTCGTACTCGCATTCATTAACTCCGATTACTGACATATTTCTTTGTTCCCACGATGTAACCAGAGCCAATTTATGAATAGATAACTAATTGCATCGTAATGTGCTTAGAAAAGAAAACAATATTATAACGATAGCCGTATGATGCTAGCAGAGTAGAGCAGAGTAGTATCACCCCTTATAAATTCTATTGATCACCTTATACTCGTCTTACTTAAGAATCGTCGGTGGCGTAGTGCGTAAGAGCGTCGTCTCCCACCCGCGAGGCACTGGTTCGATCCCCGTCACGTACCAATGTGTTTTCAAATTTTGAATTCATATGTACGTTTAGTCGATGCTTTTACGGTGAAGGAAAACATCGTGAGGAAACCTGCACACACCTATGACGAAATTCTTAGGTTGTCTGTGAAGTCGACCAACCCGCACTTGGCCAGCGTGGTTGACCAAGGCCTAATCGCCCCTAACGTCGTGGGGTAGGCTCGAGTTCCTCGGTGAGGACAATTATATGAGCTGTTGATGATGATGACCTTATACTCCGTCCACCAATCCGCATTGGGCAAGCATGGTGGTAGCCTAAACCTCCTTCGATGACAAGGAGAGGCCTTGTGTCTTAGCAGTACTTCGAATTATAAAGGCTGTTATGATGATTATAACGATTTGTTCATGTTATTTGGTTGACAGATGGTTGATAGTCAATACGGCCTGCCTGGTGGTAAACTGTCACCGTAGCCTATAGACGCTCGCAACCATATTCCCCTTCCCTACCCTGTGGGGCTCTGGCAACCTTACTAACCATTAGAAACTCAACACCTCAAAATTGTAGTATTATTTGATTGTTTTGTTCAGTTCGGGAGCTTCAAATTAGAAATAGTATGTTGTGCTAATGCTAATAATAAATAATAATGGTATTGCAAAGTAAAGAGTTAATACTCTTTACTTTGCAATACCATCTCTCACACCATCTACTCGTCTTTTCTTCGGTTTTCCTCTCTCTATACCTATTCACAATCATGATCATCACCTTCCATAACAAATTATTCTTCTTCATCATCTTTTAAATTAATGGCGACCGCGACACATTAAAGATTACGCATTTCGCCAATGTCACGTGAACTTGTAGTAACAGACAATTGTACGGTAAATTGAGTTAAAAATGCAGTCTCTCAACACGTGTTTTTACAACTAGAACTCGAGAGAAACTATAAACAATTGATTCTTATCTCTTCTGATAAAAAAATATGCTTTACAGAAGGCCAAAGCCTTTACCTGTTTATCCTAACAAAAACAATTATCTAATATTATTGTCTTTAAAAAAATTCCCAATTATTGTGACAATTTCGTAAATCGAAAAACCACAGGCTATAAAAATTAACGGCTTACAGATTATCAAACGTTATTTTGATTAAGCAATTGATTAAGTGGGATTATCCAACCTCGTTGACAATAGATAATAATTAAATATTACGTTTTAAACATGTTTTAAATCATATCTCTAATCATGTAAGTAGTATGTACTAGACGTTTACACAATTGTATTTTTCTATTTAGTGTGCAATAAAAGTGTTTATTATTATTATTAATTGGGCTTTAAATGAGGTTCTTCGTTTTATAAATTAAAAACAAGACTTCCTCTATACTACGCATACGAGAAAGTAATAAAATAAATACTATTATTGCAGGATGATTTGAACAAGGAAAGCAATATTACAATGACGCTCATAATCTCAAAATGCGTTGGGCAGAGCATAACATTTGGTTCCACATAAGGCCACATCCGGAAGTATGGGCCATGCAATGTCTCAAAATAGTGACAGGTTGCTAGCCTTTCGCTTACATAAAAAGGAACAAACAAACATACAGTGAACCTACAAACAAAAGTCAACAGCCAGGACAGATGTTACGCTCTGTCTGGGTACCTCCCGAAGTCTATTAAAATAAGTCGATAAGTTAATCCTACATACTTTTGAATATTTTGAACCTCTTTGTTACGTTAAAAAAATCTAAATAATAAGTTCTTATGTACGAATGAAATTGTTGTCTTTCTACTTTCTCGTATACGTAGTATAGATAGAGGAAGTCTTGTAATCGTCAAAAAATTCGACCACGAGATTTTGACGGCATTACACGTTTTGGACCTCCCAAGTGTAAAAATAAAGTTTTTGGAAATATGTCTGGGTATGTGTGTGTGTGTGTCTGTCTGTGCGTTAGCACGATAACTCGAGTATGCTTTAACTTATCGCAACCAAATTTAACATGCATGTATCACATCAAAATATAAGATTTCTATCAACTTTTGAGTCGTCGATCACAAAAGTTAAGCTACCAAGTGCGCGGTCGGTACTCGGATGGGTGAACAAAATTTGACATGCATGTATGACATCAAAATATAAGATTTCTATCAACTTTTGAGTCGTTTCCGGTATACGAGAAAGTCAAGGGGAGACCAATCCCGATTTTTTATATAAGTTTTACAAAGATTTCTGTTTTCTTTTCCATTCTATTTTTATTATTATTTCTGTATGTAAAACATTATCGTATTAAACATTATATATTTGACACCTTCATTGTGGAGAGATCAGTAACGCTGTCTACACACCAAGCGCGAAAAGGGTACGAATCTTTGTTGGGAAAAATGTTTATCAGATGAACGCGAACATTTGTTCACTACGCTGTTTCTATATATATATCGAAGTTTATTATGTATGTTATAGCTGTTATATGGATCAAGGGATCTTTTTTTAAATTATTAGTTTAAAAAAATTACATTTAGTCCAAAATTGTCAAAACTCATAACCAAAGTCACTCGTAAGAGAAGAGTAGAAGTAGAAGAGAAATGTACAGAACGACATTGACATCACTCAATTAAAGCTTAGCGCTTTAATTGATTTTCACAAGTACAAACGGGAATTAACCCGATTAAATTTCCTTTTAAATGCCTGACGTTACAGCCGGGTTACACCGACAGTGGACAGGACCACGGTCGGTGTAACCCGACTGAAACGTCAAAACAAAATGGAAATTTAATCGCGTTAATTCCCGTTTTTACTCGTGTTAATCATGCAACGCTAAACTTTAAAAGTGATTGATCCAATATCGGTCAATAACGTACTTGTTCTCGGTAAACAATATTTCTCTCTATGGCTGAAACGCTTATATCAAAAAAATATACATAATTTTTCACAAAAATACATCAAGAAACCTAGGAAGTATTTCCAGGAATCATTCTCAACAGATTTAACCTGAGGGATCCTTGTAATACAGTTGAAAGTTGTAAAGTTTTTAATGTTACCTACTTAGGCTAGACAATTGGTGTGCTTGTGGAAATAAATATATTATTACTTATTACGTTCTTATAACATAATATCCTCCTTTTTATATATCCTTGTAAAACCTAATAGTGGTCGAATATGTAAACAACTAAAATTGAGCCTATATTTCGATTATTTGTAAGAAAATTCCCGCAATAAACAAAACACAAGTGCAAGATTTTAAGTTTTTTAGAACTCACAAGAAACAGATAAAAATATTGCATTGCTTCCTTTTATTATATTACATAGTAATTATCCCATAATAAACATATGACAATAAATGTTCTTTAAGATCATTCGTATTTCGATTACAATAAAACAAGTAAAACTTCAGACAAATTCCGCTTATCTATTCTCGCGACACTTTTATAACAAAACTAGCTGTGCCCGCGACTTCCTTCGCGTATTATGATATAGCCTATAGCCTTCCTCAATAAATGGAGTATCCAACACAAAAATAATTTTTCAATTTGAATCAGTAGTTCCTGAGATTAGCGCGTTCAAACAAACAAACAAATTCTTCAGTTTTATAATAATAAGTATAGATAAAACAAAACAAATCCTTATTAAGTGTTCGTAAATAATTTATACTTCGTTAACTTTCGGTTTTATTGTTTACAAAAAAGAAACAAATAAGTCAGTGAATGGCGAAACTCAAACTTTCATATTTACGATTCGCAATAAATTGTATAATGAATACCCAAAATAGTTAAGTAATGATTAAAAAACTTACAAAACAAACCATTCTTCGAAAGATAATCAATCAGGTCGATCATAATATCACGGATTATAAACGTTATCAACAGTATAAATAGAGCTAACTAATTTTACACAATATTAACGAGCAAATTAAATTCAAACAACTCACTTCAATTGGTACATCCGTGGCTCACCTTATATAAACATCACTAGATCACTCACCCACAAAAAGTTTTCAAATCAATTATTTTTATCAATCCTCACTTATACCGCGCGAAAGTAAACACAAAATTGTGGCGGGAAGGTTTGCGAGAAACGGAACGTGTTAGCCGGTGTGACGCGGCTTGCTGGCTCGGTGGGTATGCGACGGCATCAGAGTGCGAGCGAGACGGGTAGCGAGTTGTTAACGCGGCGATCCTCACAGTTAGACTAACTCACATCCAAATCGCTTAATTTTATGAGTTGTTGCCTGCTCCACCCCCTCGTGTAGCCGAGCGCTGTGACTTTTGAACGGCGTCCTTTACGTTAATTTGGAAGTTTCTTTATCAAATATAATTTGGAAGGCATGTGTTTTGAATCTGAATAATTGTAGCCCAAATAATTAGTACGCTGAAGGGGCAATAGGCTGGTCATGTCTACCGGATAACCAACAACCGTTAGAGCAAAGGAATCCTGGTGTGGGGATCACGTTTAGGAAAGCGTAGCGTAGGACGCCTTGCAACCCGTTGGTCTGATGACCTTAAGAGGGCTGCTGGCAGCGGCTAGATGTGGGAAGTCCAGGATCGAAAACAGTGGCGTGACATGACGGAAGGCTACGTCAAGCAGTTGACGAACAAAGGCTGTTGAACTTTTGTGGTTTTACTTCTGGTTACGTATTGGATCACATAATTTCCAAGAAGTCAATTCAATAATGTAGTTTGGAGTCGTAAAACTACATTTTTCAACAATGCTATCCGTGGAACGCATCGCCTTGGATGCGGAGCCAGTCATGGCATCTGGTCCGTAAGTGGGAGCTCTGTACCAGCCACTGCTGGCCACCAGACGATAGAGGCAATTTGTCCGGTGTTAGTGAAATGGTAAGGCACCAGCAGGGCAACCCTTTGCACTAAAAAAATATGAAAGCTCTGTAAGAGCTGCAAGATAAAGCGACTCAGAGCGAGCAGTGTGGACGTTAAATCGACTTTAAGCTAACGGTACGTAAGAGACATTTTGTCTGATGAAATGATCCTGCAAATACCCGGGCTGTCCGTTACACGCTGAGCTCCATCTAAACGAACATTAATCGACAGCCTAGTCAAGGTGGCACCACCGCAACCCAAGCCAACGCTGCTTTTATAATCATCTGTAAAGTAAGAAAAATAGCGTCGTCGCACTGGCCACGTGCCTAGTCTCATTCGTCACCTCCAATCTAACGATTCGTGTGCATGTCCATTACCCGTGGATCGACCCGCGTTTACACCGAATAAATGGCTAGAACTAGCGCTGCAGTGCACTATATTTTTTACTCTGCATGTCGCAAACTGTATTATTTTAATTTACATAAGAATAAAAACTATGGTCTTATAATATTTTAAGAAGGCTCAAGGTCACTCAAAGGGCAATGGAGGGGGCTATGCTCGGAGTTTCTCTGCGTGATCATATCAGAAATGATGAGATCTGCAGGAGAACCAAGGTCACCGACATAGCCCCAAGAATTGCGAACATTAAGTGGCAATGGGCATGGCACATTGCTAGGAGAACTGACGGCCGTTGGGGCGGAAAGGTTCTTGAATGGCGGCCGCGTACCGGAAGACGCAGCGTTGGTAGGCCCCTCACAAAGTGGACAGACGATCTGGTAAAGGTCGCGGGAAGCCGTTGGATGCGGGCAGCACAGGACCGTTCGGGTTAGAGATCCTTGGTCCGAGACTTATGTTTAACAGTGGACGTATCTCGGCTGATATGATGAAAAACTATGATCGTATAACTCATAGAAACAAATTAAACCGTGTCAATGTGTGATCAAATAGCTATGATAAGGCACGACTTAACTGTCAGGACACAAATACAAATACGAATAGTATAGAAAATTCGTTTGTGCATATACATAATTATGCTGGATAGGTACACTCGCAGTAGAAACATTACACATAAACACATATGTATTATATTAATATTGAACAATGCAATATGCATAGCTCGAAGAAAATGCACACAAATTGTGAGCGCTAAACCTAGTTATAAGGTTTGTATATTCTACTCAACACAAATTTGAGTATCACCATAGGTCGGAATAGTTTGATATTAGCGTCTGTTGAAAAGGAGATAGAGATCCTATGGGAATCACTGCATTCTACAATCAACGAGAGTAAAACAGCAACTCACCTTTAGCAGCCACACCGACCCAGTACTACCCGGGCAATGTACGCCAGAGCAGACCTCTTCCTCGTTCTCAACAGCCCTCGAAGATGGAGCGATATTTTGAAGGACCAGCCTTGACTGAGCATCCGCCAAGACAGCGGGTGGTATGCGTATACTTCACAACAGTATATATGAAGCACTAAAGACACTGCACTATAGGTTCACAGCACTAGCGGTGGGTTTAAAGTACGTAAACCCTAAGAATAGCGGTGAGAAACCTCCCAGGTCGTGAAGGTTCCAGAAAGCGGGAAAAACCGGGATCAGCGAGTACGCAGCCGGTCGAGTCGCCGTCAATTCGTAGACTATAGAATGCAGCGGTATATTGAGCGATCACTCTTATAAACTAATATGTGGGTAATATTGAAATTCACATTGAAGGCTAACAGTTAGCATGAACATTGCCCCCGGCCTTAAAACCTTCGGTTTTAATGAAAATGTAATTGAATATGAACAACGGGTAGGGGACAAGTAACTTAAGGTTAAGTCATTGAGATGGTAGCGTACAAAGACGCACGACTGGTCGTTTATAAACGCCCGTCGAAGTCTTTACAGAGGCAACTCTTATGATACCGTCCTTGCCTGGATAAGCAGCAACTACGACGCCAAGAGGCCAATGAAGCGGAGAAATATTGTCAGTAACAATGAGTACAACGGAACCGATACAGATCGGGTTAGAAGCGGTATTCCACTTTGTTCTGGACTGCAACAAGTGTAAATATTCTTGCTTCCATCGCTTCGCGAATGATTGTAACATTTGATCCAGTAAAGAATAGCGATTGCGTAAATTATTAGAATCTAATGACACGTCATAGGTAGGCAATTGTTTTAATGGGCTTGACATTAAAAAATGTGCAGGCGTTAACGCACTAGGTTCCGATGGATCATCACTAAGCAGCGTAAGTGGTCTTGAATTTATCACACATTCGATCTGTGTGAGCACAGTCAAGAGCTCCTCGTATGTAAGTAGCTGCGTACCTATAACTCTATAAAGATGCGTTTTAAAAGCCTTAATATAAATTTCATAATGACCACCAAAGTGTGGACTACGCGGCGGGTTAAGTTTCCACTCGATTCGATTGTTGACAAGTTCATTAGCGAAAGACGATTGGAAGTTTTCAGAATCTAAGAATTTGTAGATTTCAGAAAAACTATTTTTAGCACCAATAAAATTGGTTCCTCTATCCGAATACATGCAAGATACTGCACCGCGGCGAGATAGAAAACGTTTAAGTGCGGATAAGAAGGCATTAGTGGTTAAATCAGATGCTATTTCTAAATGCACGGCTCGTGTCACCAAACACGCAAAAACGCATAAGTAACATTTTATGGAGCGAACACCACGCTTCCTATAGGGAATTATATTTATAGGGCCACAGTAGTCGACGGCAGTGTGAGTAAATGCCTTCGTTTCATTTACTCTGCAAGCAGGCAAGTCAGCCATCATAGGATAAGTAGGCTTAGGGTTCACTTTAAAGCAAAAGTTACATTTATGAATGCAAGTTCTAACAAGTCTTCTGCATGACAGAATCCAGTACCTCTGTCGCAGAATGGACATGAGAGCCACAGAACCTGTGTGACAATTAGAGCGGTGATAATGTATAATAATAAGCTCGACTACCTTGTCTTTACGAGGAAGTAGCACAGGGTGTCGTTGCTCGAAAGACAAGTCAGCGTGACGTAGTCGGCCACCAACCCTTACAAGGTTATTGGTGTCAAGGAAAGGAGCTAGGCGATTAATTGCGGGAGAACAACGATTGTTTCGTTGAAGAGAATTTATTTCACAAGCGAAGTAAGTATATTGAACAGCCTTTAATATTTCAATTTCAGCAGTTTGCATTTCACTGGCTGAAATTCTACTATTAGAGCGGGGAAGTTTTTTAATAAAGCGTAGAACATAAACTGTAGAGCGGAGCATCAACAGCCAAGAGGATACTCGCTGCGATAGCAAAAGGAGCGGATGAGTAGCATCATTTAAAATAGCGGTTAATGCAACTTTAGTTTCAGGTAAGTCAGCGGGATTATAATTATTTTCTATAGCGGTAATAGGCCAACTAGAATAATCTTTACTCAACCAGGACGGTCCAGTATACCAGGGAGTATAGTTAAGTATTTGTGCAGGTGACAACCCTCGCGACAAACAATCACTAATGTTGTCCTCTCCTGGCACATGATAAAAATAATAAGCGGGAAGTGAATTCAAAATTTTGGTAACACGGGTAGCAACAAAGGTTTTGAATTTATGAGGCGAACCGTGGACCCAATGAAGAGCGACCATAGAATCTGATAAACAATAAACCTTATCAATTTTATGACGTGATTCTATCATATTTATGACATGTCGAACCAGCTTCGACATCAACAGAATTGCACAAAGCTCAAGCCTTGCGACAGACTGAACAAGCAATGGTGCCACCTTGGATTTGGCACATACAAGTCTAACAGAAATTAATTCGTTTAAAGCGGATACAGAACGAATATACACTACACAACCGTAAGCTCGCTCGCTAGCATCGGCAAAGGCGATTATCGAAATATTTGAATTTTCATAAACTTCAAGGTGACGCGGTATACGTAATTGTTCTAGGCAAGGTAGTTCTGTAATGTAATTTTTCCATATTTTTAAAATATCAGCGGGCGGTTGTTCATCCCAATCAATTTTTAAAATAAACAATTGTTGGAGAATAAGTTTAGCAAATAAGATTACTGGTGCTATGACACCCAGAACGTCGAACTGACGAGCAATAACAGAAAGAATGTTTCGCTTGGTACATGGGCGTGGAGTAAGCGAGACAGAAATTTTAAACTCGTCGGTAACTGGAGACCACTTCACACCCAGCACCTTCAAGTCATCACAGTCACTAAATGGAACATCAACTGAGTACCGGTGAGAGCTTGGCAGTGAATCAAGCAATTCAGGTGAATTGCTGGACCACTTTACTAGGTCAAAGCCTCCGGCCTTGAACATCCCTAACAACTCATTTCGGAGGCGTAAGGAATCCCGGACGGAGGGCATGGAGAAACAAATGTCATCCGTGTAACAATTGTTAGTAGCGACCTGAGCAGCTAGCGGGAACGAGTCGCGTTCATCCTGACAAAGTTGTCTTACCACACGGATCGCTAAGAAAGGGCTACAGCTCAAACCGAAGCAAACGCGGTTAAAACAGTACGTAGTAATCGGTTCACTAGAATCAAAGCGGTATAAAAACTTCATATATTTACGAAACCTTTCGTTAACTGAGACCTGCAAGTACATTTGTTTTATGTCTGAAGTGAAAGCTATTTTGTATATACGAAAATCAATTAATATAGACAGTAAATTATTTTGTAAGTTAGGTCCCGTATGTAAAACTTCATTCAACGCTTAGACAAAGAATCCTGTAGACTTGGCATGAGTTTTGACAGCTAAGTGTAAGAAAGATAGGTGTATACAGATACCCATAAGAGTGAAAGAGTACTCATTATAATTTTTGTCCTTGTCAGAGTTTCACTTTTCGTTTCTTTGACACAAAAATTTGGTGTCAAACAAACGACACAAAAGACTGTTGGTGATAGTAAATATTGAAAATATTTGTGTTTACAAAGTATTGTTATCAGTGTGTACAACGTAAAAGTGTTGGAAACTATATACTGCTTGTGATTGTTACAAGGCATTGTTGTGTAATCAGCTGTAAAAGCCGTATCTACCGAAATTGCGAGAAAATAAGTTATTACTCGTAAGTATGAAAATTACTTTGAATTAGTGTTTTATTTGCATTATCCAATAAAGTTTAGATTAAAATCGTATAATATAGGATCTCAAACTTGATAGAAAACTAAAAAAATCATGAAAATTTGCTTACGAAAATATTGTTATTGTCCAATAATTGTCATAGAAATCCGACCAAATTTAGTAGTTTAGTTGTAGTTGTCAATTGCTATATAATTTGACTGTCGGAGCGTCATTTCGTAGATTTCTTATTTTTCTGGATTATACTGCATTTTAGGGATACCAGTAATATAATTTGAAGCTGTCCTTGTTGTTGGGTAAAAACAAAGAATTAAGTTATCTTAATGTTTCAGATTTCCAGGACATAATATTCATGAATATTCAAGCACGTACTGCTGGTTGATCTGTAAATACCATGAAAAGGACATCGCCAAAAACGTATCACACTAGGTATTATACGTTTTACCGCGCTATAAAAACCAATAAATTCTTCGATTTAACGTTGTTGTTATTCATTTAAATTCACGGATATTCACAAGCACGTACTGCTGGTCGAGCTGTAAATACATACCACGAAAAGGAGTACCACCAAAATCGTATTATACTTTGTATTTACGTCTTACCTACGCTATAAACCAATAAATACTTTGAATTGAGTGTTTGGCGGTAAACCATGGCGTCTGGACGTCGATCTTTATTTCGATAATTCCAAATTGCTTTGGAGTGGATTTTGTGCAGTGAAAGTGGTGTCGTTTTGTTGCATAAGCATCCATGTTGACAAACAGTTATGATAAATCATTGAAATAAAGGTTTTGTGGTGTGACTGCAATGCATTTCTTTCCAAGCACTCCCTAGATGCATTTAAATGTGTGACGCCCATATTTTAATGCAAATGTCATGAAATAAGACATTACCAAATGAAGAGGTTTCTTTCCTAACTTGAGATTGGCAGAGATGTTGTTACTCTAATAAAACGACTACTTGCGATTAAATAAATATAAGGAGAAATTGTTGTCGTCGTTCTAGTTGAGGTTGGTTACGAGTCACAGTGTTACAGGTTACAGTGTGACTCGTTGGGAACAAGCGGTTTCCGATACGAGGGTTATGGAGTGCGGTGCTAACATACCTCCACACAAGCCTGATCCTTCTGTCCTATGGCCCTACTGTCCTTCTACATAATGCGTACGTATTATGGATAATAGATAACGGTCATATATTTTTAAATGTATATAGCATTTTAGGTATTTAATTAAAGAAATTGCAGTAAAAATGTATTTATAAACAACCATGACTCGTCAACAAATCTATGTCTTCGTCACACAAATATTTGCTACTACCAGGGATTTGAACCCGGACTACTTAATGTACTAGCTAGCTTTACAGACCACTCCACCACGACGGCGCACTTCAAAAATCCTGTTGTCATCCATCCAGTCATAAGAAGGGAGATTAACTCGAGAGTACACACATTTTTCAAACATTTGAAAATAAGGCAAATCTAAATATTATAAACATTTAATAGACATATATTTTTATAATCATTAGTCTGAGTTTAATGGGGTAATATTTTTTAAAACCTATCCTCTTCTGTTGACTTCAGTCACTTCTGTCACTGTCATGTCAACTCTCAGTCTATCCCTTACAGGGTGTACGCGGATGCCCAGTCTACAGGATTCTTTGTCTAAGATTCAACGAGACATTCGAGTCTGTCTTGGCACTAGCGTCCATTACCATGCGTATCTTAGTAGTAGTTTTATCATGTCGTAGTACAGCATGGTGCGGTATGAAGTAACCTGAATGATCACCAGTGTCAATAACGCGAGAGATATAATTTTTATCAATATATTCGCGGATAATATTGTCGTATTCTTGGCGTAATTCAACACTAGCATTAAGTTTGCGTTCCAGTGACAGGAATCGTTTTTTAGCGGTACAGTATGAATCACCCAAGGTGGAGGGATCATCCGAGAAAGGTAATGCGACAGAATAGCGGCCTGTGCTATCGCGCTTAGTATTATTAACAAAAATATTTTCGCACTCCCTTTCAGCCGAACTCAAGATAGGCTGACAAGGCAATACCTCCTCGAGCTGCCAAAAGGTTTGCAAAGTTTTGTCTAAGTTTGAATCAGTTTGTATAACAGCGGTTAAAGAAATAGAATTGTTATGAGCGGTGTTTACGGTATATGTATTACCTAGAATCATGTAACCAAAAATTGTATCAAAAGCGGTAGGCATGCCCGGTGGCCCGGTAACACGGCCTTGTAGTAAAATATCGGCGAAAAATGAAGCGCCTATGAGAATTTCAACCTCACCGGGAGAATGAAACTCATCATCAGCGAGACGAATATTTTGTAAATAAGAAAATAAAGTTTTGTCAATATTAACAGTCGGCAGATCGTCTGTAATGCGGTCAATAACACACACATCTATCGATATTGATATGTCATTAAAACGAGAAAATAAAACTAATTTTGTTGATCCCCTAATTGGATTAGGAGATGAACCAATGCCCTTGACAACAGCGCGCGGTAATTTATTAAAAGAAAGATTTAAGTTTTGACAGCATTTTGTAGTTATAAAGTTAGATTGAGAACCGGGATCGATAATTGCACGAACACAATTCAACTTGCCGCGCGAATCAGCTGCGTATACCTTGACTGTACCAAGTAAACAAGTAGTATCGTTTTTACTGAGCGGCGGCGACATATTACACAACGAAATATTTTGCGCGTTTGTGTTATCCTTCTCAGTAACAGGTTTCTGTCGCACGGCGTCATATGCGCAAGGAGTGGCGGTGGAGAAGCGTGTACGCTCCCGTGAGCCGACATCATGACTCACGTCAGCAGCGCGCGGGGCCGGCGGCTGCGCGGGATGTGACGGCGGCGCACCGCCGGCGCCGAGCGGGGCTCGTTTGCGACAGAACAGCGTGTGATGTCTTGACGCACAATTTCGACAAAGACTATTTGAGTTACAAGTTGTAATTAAATGAGTTAAGCTTAAACAATTGGTGCATCCATTGTGAGATTTCACAACGTTATAGCGGTCTTCTATTGATAAATTTTTAAATGTCGTACAAAGAAACAATTTATTATGCGAATTTTGTTTACAAAACGCGCAGCGGCTATAATAATTACCGAAAGAAGTGTGAGTAGCGGCTACTAAAGAATGAGTAGGTTTATTACGAATTTGATATAAATTTTGTTTAGAAGTGACGGTATTCATGGACGAAGTGCGATCTAGTACCTTACATTGTTCGCGTACAAAGGCAACCAAATCATCGTATGAAGGAAAAGATGAGTCACGCTTATGCATTTCAAACTGACGAGCGGTTTCTGTATCGAGTTTTTTAAATGCGAGGTAAAATAAAATAAAATCCGATAAATTATTTAAATTTAGAGATTTAAGACTAGAAACAGCTCCACAAAATTTTTCCAAAAAGGATTCAAAATATTTAGTATTGGCGGAATTAAAACATTTAAAATTAAACATTTCATCTAAATACGCGGAAGCGAGACAACGCTTGTCTTCATATTTGTCGACTAGCGTCCGCCATATTATGTTGTAGTTAGTGGCGTTCGGTGTGATTCCCGCACAAACGGAAAGTGCCCGGCCAGACAGCTTACCAATCAAGTACTGCATACGTTCATGGTCAGTTAAGTCAGAGTTATTGTGAATCGTATTTTTAAATGATTCGTAAAACATAGGCCACTTAATAGGGTCACCAGAAAATCCTATCAAATCTAGCTTAGGCAGTTTTACAGCTGGTTTTTTATAACAACTATTTTTGGTGTCTGTAGAATCCGACTTGATTGTTGCTGCCGATGCAGACAACTTAGTTAAGGTGCGTTTACAAAAACAATAAAGTTCTTCAAATGCATTGACACTTTGATAATTAGGTTCAGAGTCAGGCTTTAATTGCAGTTCAGCATCAATTATTTGATCAGTAATTTCCTTAAACTCTGAGCGTAAATACTCTAAAGACTCAGTACTAGCAAGGAATATTTCCGTAGATGATTCATCAGAAAATGCGTGTGTAGCCTCGCTATAGATTTTTTGTAAGCGGGAAAATAAATTATTGCGTTTAGCATTATATTTTTTCAAGTCCATTTCTAACTTTTCAATTCCCTTTAAACCACCTGCACTTCCAGGCGGCATTATGAGCTATAATATAGGTAATAATAGACAAAGTGTGAAACGTCTGATTTGCGAAATGTGTCTGCAACACTGTGCAACGATAGGAGCAAGAATGTTCGGTGGCGTGATTATTTGCAATCTACCTTTTATTTACTTATTGCGTAAATACAAAAATATGTGTAATTAAGTTATTTAAAGCGTAAGCGGTGTAGTAAAATAGATATTAGGTTCAATGAATGCGGCTCGAAGGCCAAAAGAACGGTGTGAGCGCTAAACCTAGTTATAAGGTTTGTATATTCTACTCAACACAAATTTGAGTATCACCATAGGTCGGAATAGTTTGATATTAGCGTCTGTTGAAAAGGAGATAGAGATCCTATGGGAATCACTGCATTCTACAATCAACGAGAGTAAAACAGCAACTCACCTTTAGCAGCCACACCGACCCAGTACTACCCGGGCAATGTACGCCAGAGCAGACCTCTTCCTCGTTCTCAACAGCCCTCGAAGATGGAGCGATATTTTGAAGGACCAGCCTTGACTGAGCATCCGCCAAGACAGCGGGTGGTATGCGTATACTTCACAACAGTATATATGAAGCACTAAAGACACTGCACTATAGGTTCACAGCACTAGCGGTGGGTTTAAAGTACGTAAACCCTAAGAATAGCGGTGAGAAACCTCCCAGGTCGTGAAGGTTCCAGAAAGCGGGAAAAACCGGGATCAGCGAGTACGCAGCCGGTCGAGTCGCCGTCAATTCGTAGACTATAGAATGCAGCGGTATATTGAGCGATCACTCTTATAAACTAATATGTGGGTAATATTGAAATTCACATTGAAGGCTAACAGTTAGCATGAACACAAATATTATAATAAATTCAATAACACAAAGCACTAGGAATAACTTACCTAACGTCGGCTCAATAATTAATCACCAATGTTTAATTGCTTGAAACTCAAAACGTTTAAATCGAGAAAAATATCGTGGCCAATTAGAACAATAATTCATAATAATATCGCCGATTGGTATTATTATCGCCAACAACGGGCGATAAAAAGATAATATCATAATTAAACTTTAAAATTTACAATAGATTTAGCAATATGATAAGCTTAAATGGTATCATACTCAAACTAATTTAATATGTCTTTGATAAGGAAAGGGAATAGTTTTGTTGATTCAGTATATGTCGGTGACTTTGTATTTGTTATTAGCAGGTTATTAGATTACAATATAGAACATAATACACTATATTGAAATCTACTAGTCTTAATGACTTCATCGTCTTGTTTATTTTATTTTTATACCTACCACATACTGATAAAGGTAGTTCATGTTTTTAGTTGTAATATATAAGGAGTATATCATGCTACCCAGTCTCCTCTTCAATTAAATTTCGACGATATCATACTCATGATCGTCATCACAGCCTTTATAATTCGACCCACTGCTGGGACACAAGGCCTCTCCTTGTCATCGAAGGAGGCTTAGGAAATAATCCACCACGCTTGCCCAATGCGGATTAGTGGACTGTCAACCATATCACGTTGACCTAAAGTTCAAAATACATTAAGAAGAGTAAAAGTTTTTGGTACTCTTACGCGAAGGTAGACTTGTATGATGTAACTTTAAGAACATTTGTTTTGTGGGTCTATGTTACTCCATTTTCAGGTCTTGGTATCTTCCAATTACATTTGAGATAATTTCTGTTACCCATAAACTAGATTAAGCTAGAAAAATGCACTGAAAAAAATCGACTTGCCTCAGGCGGGACTCGAACCCGCACCTTCCACAATCCGGGTGGATTTTTTTTCTAGTATTATATTTACGCGTTTGTAAACGCAAAAATAAAATTATTCCATAATGTAAGGTAGTTTCATCTTAGCTGGGCGTCAAATATTTGCAAAAATATTTCGTTCGGGTTTTGGAAGTGCAAATTTCAAAGATTTGATGAAACGATGTTTACCAATAAAACATAAGCACCAAGCACTGACAAATTTCGACAGCGAAAAGCAGTGCCTCGGTGGCGAAATTATTGGTTAACGCGTCCACCCGGATTGTGGAAGGTGCGGGTTCGAGTCCCGCCTGAGGCAAGTCGATTTTTTTCAGTGCATTTTTTTTTCAGTGCATTTTTCTAGTATTATATTTACGCGTTTGTAAACGCAAAAATAAAATTATTCCATAGATTAAGCTACTTACATATTTACACTTTTACTGCTTATTATCCTCTTTTGTGTTTTCATTGCTAGTTACAGGGCATTTACTAGTAGCATGATCGCCTGGCTAGCTTCCAACATTAGACCCTAGCAAGAACTAGACAAAAAGTACAGAAAATTGTAAACATCTTAAGGATGACGAACCTAAACGCACTATCGAATCAGAGCCAAGTCCCCCGCACAAAATTATTAGCAATTACGTATATCTTCATCATTAGTCAGCCTCGTATAATATACGTATTATGTCAGCGTCTCGGTAGTGAACACTGGCAGATCTTTTTATGGTAGAGAAGTTAAGAGCCGTAAAGTCGTTAAATGACATTGTAATTTCAATAGTTATGAAAAATGTATTTATATTTTTTTTTTATAAGTAAAATTACTCTTATTGACATCTTATGATTATGACATAGAGCTTGGAACTATTATTTGATATGTACTTTTATATATTATTATTGACATTGTATTTTTAGTTTTTTTTATCTATTATTATTATATTGTAAATGTAAAGTCATGACAAGAATAACATTGCTGAGACCAGTGCGTGTAACGAGCTCTTCTAAAATAACTAATGTTATAATCACAGAACATAGATCTATGTTCTGTGGTTATAATATTTCCTTACACTTCAAACGGTCTAGAACACAGAGAGACACTCTGTCAGGAGGCAACTGTTACCAGAATTCCTACAGTGAACGTTCACTTTACATGTACATACATACAGGACATATAAACTAATTTATCATCTTTAAAAAAAACCGGTGACATTAAGTGCCATCTGCGGCAATTACTATGTTTTTTTAGTGTTAGTAAAAAGGCGGTGTAATTTTATATGATTGATAACATACTTACAGTATAAAATGAAATTGCTCTTTATGTATGCTTCGAAGTTTTAAATTAGTTACGCAACGGATTGAAATGCAGTTTTCATCAATAGATAGAATGATTCAAGAGGAAGATTAATATATATAATTCTTTAAGGTTCAAGTAAGTACTCTAAATATTATCCGTGCGGGTCGCCAGTATCAATTAAATTGGACGACAGTACAAAGTCACAGCGTTCGAACCATTTAGCGTCGGTACAGTAGCAATAACTCAGCGCAGGAAATCACGTCATCGCTCTATTACGGACCAACACAGGGCGAGCGCGCACACACACAATCCGATTGTAGAGTTCACGTACAGTAGATACGACGCGAGAGATTGCGACGGTTATTTATTTATTAATTTTTAACACTTGACATATTGATATTAGAAATGAATATATGGAATGGAATATCACGATATTGAGGAAATAATATTGATTAAGATGAACAAGCAAAGGTGAAAGATATATAAAAACGTTTCTTATAACAACAGAGTTATGTTGATAAACTTATTCTTAGGGAAGAACTTATTAGGAAATCTACCTGAGTTCATTACATTCTGAAGAAAATTGAGATAAACTTTAATAAGTGCTTTTTTTCCTTTAAATTATGTAACATTTTTAAATCTAAACAACAACAATAAATGATTAAAGTGTACAGACAACAGCCCGTTGGGTTACCACAAACAGTCAAATTTTCCCAATCGATTATGCACTTTACATTGGTTGAAAATCGTTTGGAGAAATTTGACACTTTTGTATAGCCCGACGTGCTGTTGACTGTACCTACTAATAACAACACTGCGGCACATGTAGATAGCAGAGTTAGCGAAAAACTTTTATTAGCTACTCGAATTGACAGAACCCACTATAGAGTTTTCGGAGAACGGTTATTCACTTAACCATTCGATGCTGGCTTAGAACAGCCACACTAGAGAAATTACTTCCATCTAAATAGCACAGTCAGACAACACTTACACACGTTCTGCAACTTCAATAAAACGACACAAACGGCACCTTCATACAAACAAATTAGTAAAAGACGATGAACCTTTTACATATAAAATACATAATACTTCTTTGTTAATAAACATTGTGCTTATAAATACGAGTAGTTATGATCGCACGTCTCGTCGCCAATTATGAAAACGAGGCCACACTCAGCATGTTGCTGTACTTTGACATAGTCGTAACATGGAGCTGATTTTCAGTGTGAACATTCAATTACAGTTCTCTTATCATTTCACCCGCTTTCAACGTCCTTCTTACAGACAAATTAGCTGTCTCAAATTTATTGGCGATACTATAATAGTAGCTTGGCTATTGTTATTGTAGTTCTTTACATAACCTTAACAAATCCCAATAGTATTGTACAACGATAGGAAGGTACTGGCTTCTGTAACACAGGTTATCCTAATTTTTTTTCCTTTTTTCATTTAATTTTTCATTCTTTTCTCGATACAAAGGTAAAATTAATTTTCTAAGATCGCACCACAATTGGGCGAGCGCGCCAGCCGGCTAATTGTGTGCGTCGTCATTGTTATTACAACGTATCCATTTGAAATATTAACGATATACGTTATATTAAACGCTGTAGTGATACAACTGTAATTAACCCTCATGTTTGTACATCAAAGCGTCGCGGCGCCTTGTACTAGGTACATATTTACATATTTGTAGAATTCAAATCGCTAAGTGCTCAATTAGGCTTTGTCCGATAATCTAATTTATCAATGCAAGTGTATTTAAATGTTGATTATTTTTATCTCTACTTGGTCCTTTGCTTTTCCTCTTAATGATTAATGATGTAGTAAAGGTATTTAAATTTACAAAATGTCTCCTCTATGCTGATGATTTAAAAATTTATATGGAAGTAAATAGTACTAATGATTGTGACCTGATACAACATGACATCAATTCACTGCTTCAATGGAGTGATCGTAATGGGATGGGACTCAATCTGAAGAAGTGCTTTGTGATGTCCTTTGGTAGACGACATCATCCTATTGTTTATGACTACCAAATGGCTGGTGAACATATCACACGTACTGAGATAATAACTGATCTTGGTGTCACTTTCGATACTACATTAAGCTTCAATCGACATATTCTCGATTTAACAAAGGAATCTTTTCGTCGTTTGGGATTCGTACTCCGTAATATGCGTGACATACGGAATCCAAATGTCATAAAATTATTATATATAGCGTTGGTTAGAAGTAAGCTAGAAACTAGTGCATGTGTGTGGAGCCCGCACGAAACTTCTTACAAGCTAATGCTCGAAAAAGTTCAAAAGGCATTTTTGAGATACTTATATAAGAGAATTTATGGTTATTACCCTTTCCTATATCCCACGCTTTTTTTGCTTGGCATGCTGGGAATGCGCTCTTTGGAGGTTAGGCGGAGGACCGATCAAATTCGGACCGCATTAAAAATCTTACGCGGTGACATTGAATGTGTGGAGCTTCTCGAGAAACTGATGCGCTTTTTCGTGCCTGACAACTATACGCGGCACCGTTCAAGCCGCCGCCACGTTCTGTTCGCACGACCCACCAGCCGCACTGTGGCACATGCACAGTCGCCTTTGTGTCGTATGCACACCGCGCTCAATGCACTCCTAGTCCACCACCCTGAGCTCGATTTATTCACAGACCTCTGGCATACTGTTTCTTCAGTATTTTTTTCATTTTCGGAGAAGTAATGTTTAATTTTAATTTGTGTTCCTAATGTAAATCAATTTGTAATTTTTATTTTCAGATCGTAAGTAATGTGTAGTTTAATTTGTGTTTTTAAAATCTAAATCTATTTGTAATTTTCATTTTCGTATACTCAATCTTTGTTTGTAATGTAAATCAAATTGTAATAATTCTATGTCATGTTAATTTGATTTAATTATGTAAGTGGGTTTATACCCGTATAATTAAATAATAATAAATAAATAAATAAATAAATAAATCTCACGAACGCAGATGAGCAATGAATGGACGTAGATACGCACATTGATTGTCATTGTGTGCATCAGTGCAGAAGCCGTAAGTGCTAGCACTGATGCAAACAAAAGCAATCTGCATGTAGTTATATCTGCTGATTACGGTATCAATTACAATGCCTTAAGAAAACTTGTCACAAAAAGCTAAACAACATCGAGCAGATTCACATAATTTAAATAGATATTAATATAAATTTTATAAACAAATACCTTTATATAAACTTTATTGTTGATTAAAAATAATAATAATATATTTCTACGCTCACACCAATTATTTAGCCCAAATTAATTATGAACTTGTGTTATGGATACTAGATAACGGACATTCTTTTATATACTAATAATTTTTAGATATTTTTATAAATAAACATAAATCAAAATATAAACAACCATATTCCGTCAACAAATATTCGTAGTAGAAAAATGCACTGGAAAAAAATCGACCTGCCTCAGGCCGAAATTCCCGCCTGAGGCAGGTCGATTTTTTTCAGTGTATTTTTTTCTATAAAGCAAAAATTATTCCGTACGATCACGAATATCGTGATCGTCACACAAACATTTGCCGCTACCAGGACCCAAGGAGGATTGGTGACAGGCAAACGGATGTAAAAATCTAATGCCAAATGCTTAAAAGCGGTATTGTCGGCATTAAGGCATACTGCACCGACTCCAAATAAATTGGGAGTGGGGTAGGAAAATTAATGGATGATATAAGTAGGGATCTGTTTTCCTCCCATAGGGGTAGGCAGAAATTACTTCTTTCTTATTGCCACGGTCCTTACATACTTATTTCACTTCGTCTACTTTCAGTACTAGGTATGAGTTTTGATAGTTGTCGAGCTAGATCAAACGTATCGTCTCTTTTGAAAGAAAGAAAGTAATATTTATTGAGACAGTTAACAAACAAACAGAAATATAAAATAATAATTAGCATGTCTAAAATGGTCCCAGCTCAGCATATTGCTAGCCTCACGTCTAACGCTGGTCTTCCGCTGGAACCAATCTGAACTATATAAGATATTTTAATTTAACAAGTTCAAAAATATCACTTATAAAAAAAATGCAGATTTTAAAATGCAGTTGATACCTATATGCCTTTCCTTCATACTTAAAGCTATAACATAAGAAAGAATGAATGCGATAGGTTTGACTAACAAACAAACTAACAAACTCAGACTAGAGGTACAGTCCTCACCTCACAGATACTTGGCGATTTCGAGTACCGTAAAAAGATGAAACAAAAAAGAAGTTTCATCCATTGGCACAAAATCTCGCGCAACATTCTGTCGGACGGCGTTTAATTGGTCTCACTTGTGTCTGACCTAACGTTAAAATAAGAATGACAATAAAACATTCAGCACCAGATTGTCTCATCGAGGTCTCATCATAAGTTTATTTATAGATTTGTCAAGTGTCATTTATATCTCAGTGACACCGTATGATGCGAGAGTAGAGTGTCATTACTTTTTTTACAAGTGTGGCATATAATAACTTTGAATGAGAGGTCGGGTATGATGTAACGAAATGTTTCTTTTCAGGTTTTGTTCAAATATCGATAGTCAATGTCACCACCAGTTATAAAAATCCATTCAGAACTGGACAACCCGTTTTAGATATGCGCTCCTGTACAAAACTTATGGTAGTTCCAAACAAGCCGAGATCTTTTAATAATGTATCAAGGACTTAGATGGAATACCCCTCGCGCTTCCCTCTACTGCATACATACCAACGATATAGCCATGTTTGTTAGTTGGTTTGTGAAATCGTTTTTTTTTTTGTTTTTGTAACGTGATTTTTGGGGTATCTATTTTTATGCTGAATTTTCTTATACGACTTATTCAAGAATTAGTGAATTTTTTTATAATGTGTAATTAAAAATTCGTTGTTATTAAAAGTAAAAATTATAATTAAATTAAAAAATACTACTAATATTATAAACGCGAAAGTTTGTATTGATGTCTGGATGTAAGTATGTGTGTTACTCTTTCAAGCAAAAACTACTACAAAATGGATTTTGGTGAAACTTTACAATATAATTATAGGTCATACTTCAAAATAACATATAATTTATACTGTTCCTGCGCAGACGAAGTCGAGGGTAGAAGATAGTACTAAGTAAATAAATAAATTATGGAATAAAAACTTCTCTAGTAAATGAAAACTTTTTAAGTGTGTATCATTAAATATTATTTTAATTAATATAAACAGCTGACTGTAGCCAAACTCTTAAGTGTACAAGGCAAAAGATTCTTCACGGAATTCTATAATCAATAGCAGAAGTCATGAAGAGATATATTTTTTTAATTATTTGAATGCTTTAACTTACTGATGCGTGTGATCATTTGTGCGCAATACGTCATGATGTATAGTATTTTATGTCACGAGGGCGGATTAGCTTTGACTTTATATGTAGATATACAAGCACATAGTCTTTGTGTGTGTTATTGCCAGCACTGCGCCACTCTCGCATTGAGAGTGTAAGTTAAAGCATTCAAGTAATTCTAATTAAACTTTTCACGAATTTAGAATTTCTGGATTTGATTATCTACTTCTGCCGATGATTCTGTAAAGATTTCACTTCTCACCTCAAATCTCGGTTGTTGACGGGTAACTATACGATTTCACGAACCTTGCCTAGTACACTTAAAAGTATAGGCACAGTCAGCTGTTTATTTATACTAGTAGCCGCCTAGTAGTCGAAATTCGACCATTATTAATTTAAATTATAAGTTTGAACATTATTAAGGTTCTATTGTCAATCCCCCTTATTCATAAAAACAAGTATATTTATTAGAGATTATTATCGTTTGTCCCTGTCACTCTGGCACGAGATGAATAAGACAAAACACTTTTTAAGAAGGTAAAAACAAAAATAGGTTTATTGAGTGTCTATGAATAAGGCTGAAAGACTATACTTCTATAATCACAGATTTCGCCAAGGTTACACTGTTAATTCAAGCGTCGGTGGCGTAGTGCGTAAGAGCGTCGTCTCCTACCCGGGAGGCACTGGTTCGATGCCCGCCACGTACCAATGTGTTTTCAAATATTGAATGCATGTGTACGTTTAATCGACGCTTTTACGGTGAAGGAAAACATCGTGAGGAAACCTGCACACACCTATGAAGAAATTCTTAGGTTGTGTGTGAAGTCGACCAACCCGCACTTGGCCAGCGTGGTTGACTAAGGCCTAATCGCCCCTAAAGTGGGGTAGGCTCGAGCCCCTCGGTGGGGACATTACATGAGCTGTTGAAGTGAACACTGTTAATTTGCCTATTTTTTTCAAGCAAATTATCTATATATTAGGTTGAGGAAAAAGTCTTTTCGCATTATAGTATAAGTGTGCGAAATTTCATACTCCTCCGTCCGCGCAATTTTCGTAAAAAGGGGTACAAAGTTTTTGCTTCATGTATTAATATTAGGTTGGGGAAAAAGTCTTTTCGCATTATAGTATGTATAAACTTGTAATAAAATCTCTTTGGCTATACTATTTGTATCTGGCTGGTTTTGGTATCATTGAAAGTTTAAATTTTAAAGAACATAATTCCAAATTCAAATTAGGAAAATGTGTGATTTTCATTTGTTTTTCGTACCGCCAAAATGAGTGAATCTAATGAAGAAATTCGATACATTTTAAAATTTTACTACAAAAAAAGTAAAAATGCAACGCAAGCCGCGAAAAAAATTTGCGATGTTTATGGACCTAGTGCAGTGTCTGTGAGAGTAGCACAAATTTGGTTTAAGCGTTTTCAATCCGGAAATTTTGATGATCGTCATTGTCGATTGATGACGTCAAAGATGCACGTCGCTCTGGTCACCCTGTTACAGATAAAATGGATGCCATTTTTGAAAAAGTGGAGCAAGATCGGCATGTCAGTAGTTACGACGTAGCTGAAGAACTAGGAATTGACCACAAAACAGTTTTGGCGCATTTTAAAAAAACTGGGTACACAAAAAAGCTCGACATTTGGGTACCTCACGAGCTCACTGAAAGAAACCTAATGAACCGTGTACTCATTTGTGATTCTTTATTACGACGTAATGAAACCGAACCATTTTTGAAGAAGCTGATAACTGGTGATGAAAAGTGGATCACGTACGACAAGAACGTGCGAAAAAGGTCGTGGTCAAAGGCCGGTCAGGCTTCACAGACTGTGGCGAAACCCGGGTTAACTCGCAACAAGGTGATGCTGTGTGTGTGGTGGGATTGGAAGGGCATTATTCATTATGAGCTGTTACCACCAGGCAGGACCATCGATTCTGAACTCTACTGCGAACAACTGATGAGATTAAAGCAAGAAGTTGAGAGAAAGCGGCCGGAATTAATCAACAGAAGGGGTGTGGTTTTTCATCATGATAACCTAGCGTTATCATGATGAAAAACCTAGCAATGGGATCATGTCCCTACCTACAAGATGGCAAAAAGTTATTGAACAAAATGGTACCTACATACTTTAATTAAATGTAAATAAACTATATTAAAAAATGTTTTGAATTTTCTTAAAAAATGCGAAGAAACTTTTTCCCCAACCTATTATATAGATTACAAACATCTATATAGATTACAAATCTATATACATAGATTACAAAACAGAGATAAATTTTTCTACTTGCTACGATCCTTAAATATCACGATAACTGTCCCTGCATTATATATAATGCATTTCCGACTTGGCCATGACGTGAATCAAGAAGCTTATTAATCCATCTTCGTGCATGTAATGCATGGGTTAGCACAAACTCTTATTGGATTTTTGTCGGAAATGTCATTATGATTCTTGATTATTTGATTATTCCCACTGTAAACAAATTACATTATCCAATTACATTATCCAATATACCAAAAAAAAATCTAGTGGTACTTACATAGTAGATTTTGCTTGGACAGTCAACGTGATATTATTTCGTAAAATTAAAACAATGACTTACATTTATAAAGCTTTCTATAAAAGTAAATGGTTTTTATACTCATTTAACTGCATCTACAACTCAACAGGTTAATAATTCAGTTAAAGTAACCTCACCGTGTCTACAACAATTAACGACTACGGCGTAGCAACTACGAGCTACGACAAAACGAAGTGTTACGTAAAATGTATGTGTTGTAACTTTAACTGTTACGAGCTTGGTTTATTAGTTTAATTGGCAATTTTGATTTTGTTTGTGTTGAAATAATGATAATTGTTATGGATTAATTTTATTTTTGCGTTTACAAACGCTTAATATTAATACTAGAAAAATGCACTGAAAAAAATCGACTTGCCTTGTCCCGCCTGAGGCAAGTCGGTTTTTTTTCAGTGCATTTTTCTAGAATGAGAATTGTTTCATAGAAGTGTACGTGGTGTAATGCGGAGACTGCAAATATGATAA
This sequence comes from Elophila nymphaeata, assembly GCA_955850985.1. Taxonomy (NCBI): domain Eukaryota; kingdom Metazoa; phylum Arthropoda; class Insecta; order Lepidoptera; family Crambidae; genus Elophila; species Elophila nymphaeata. The sequence continues at coordinate 16,884,738 of OY039087.1, forward strand.
TTCGTCATTGAGTGTGTCTATGACAGACCCATAGATATGGACAACTGTAGATCGGCAATGTACAAGAGAAAGAGAATACTAACGCGTGTATTAGAGCGAGATAGATAGACGAGACCATTTCACGTACACGCAGGGAGCCTAAGGAGGCCTGTCAGTCACGTAGAAAAGACAGCAACTGTCAGACTGCAGTACCATTTTTCATGCACACATGCGCATTACGCACATATCGGTGTATTTTTTTGGTCTCACTATAGTCTATTCATTTCCAAACTATAAACGTCAGTAATAATAAATCTATGGACAGACCCCATATAGTTTGACGTTAAAATGTCATTACTTTTTTTCTCTGCTATTATAGATTTCCTTGTATGAACACGTATTTGTTATTACAGTTAAATTATAGTTTCATTTACAACGTGTTCTATACAGAGTGAAATCTACCATCTATCTATACAACATGTAAATTAAATAACCAACACCCTGAATACAGGTGGTTTGGGATCGGCTTCTGAGTTGATTTCAATATTTTTTAAAAAAAAAAAAACGATTTAAAAAAAAAAAGTACCCAGAAAATGTTTTAAAATATTTTCCGAGTACTTTTTGTTTTTTTTTTTAAAGGTTTTTTTATAAAAAATATTGAAATCAACTCCAAAGCCGATCACTCGTATTCAGGGTGTTGGTTATTTAATTTACATGTTGTATAACAGCGAGCTTTTTGAGGATCTTGGTTCCTTAATTCTTCCCATCTTATAATAATGCATGGTAACTTGCGTTACCAACGTTACCAATGACTTATCCAGGCTACAATTCTAATGGGAATAAAGTACTTTGATAAAATCATCTAGGTTCACTAGGTGATAGACCCATATGTAGGGTCCTCTGGGTAGATACCACCGCCTTTCTTATTTCTGCCGTGAAGCAGTTCGCTGTGTTTCGGATTGAAGAGAAAGGTAGCCAGTGTAATTACTAGGGCATGGAGGGCATATCACCTTAGTCCCCAGGATGGCAACGCACTTGCAGTATTAAGTGATTTACCCTTAATATTGCAAATGTCTACAGTCGACGGTCCAACTTAACACCAGGTCGGCAGCAAGCTTGTTTGCCATCTGGTAAAAATAAAAATCTCCATCTTTCATTTGATTATTTTTTACTTAATTTTTTTATGTTATTTAGTTACCAGACAAGCATATGGCTTGCCTGGTGGTACGCAGTCACCGTAGCCTATAGACACTTGCAACACTGACGTCATAGTCGCGCGCTGACCACTCTGGCCCCTACTCTATCCGACGTAGGTATGGCAGCCTTACAACACCACAAACAATTATGCTATTATTTTACTATAATCTTCTGTAAGGTACAGGTGCCCGGTTCAGGCGCTACTCCAAATTCGTTGTGCCCTACCTCGGCTTAGTGATTATGTAAATAACGTCAAAAAGTTGGTTTCTATCGTTTGGGAACAATCCTTTTTTCTTATTGACAAGTACCCTATAATGTTTTAACTGAAAGTCTACTTTTTAGTATTAGATGTGTTCGTACGTTGGAGTCCTCCAAAAGTCAAGTTAAGAGTCATTTTCTTTCCGCCCGTCCTTAACTATGTTACTAATATTCTGTATAATTGGATTTTATTTACGTATACCATAATTTATTCTGTACAGATTGCTTCAATTATTAGTTAAAAGCTTGTAATGATTCTTATTTAATTTCTTTTTCCTGCACCCTATGTTAGTTTTCCTTCTCTTTCTTCTCCTTCAACACAAGGTTGGCTGGAAGAAATTGCTTGTAAGCAATAAGGTCGCCTATTTTGAACCATGTCTGTGTTCAGTGGTTAACAAAATTACGGCGACACAATAGGGGATAAAATCGTCTGTTATTATTTTTAGTTTATTTGCCCCTTTAAGTTGGTAACCTGTCACTATTTTAGGCCATTGCTCCCTGACGGCCGTTGGGGTGGAAAGGTGTTCGAGTGGCGACCTGGGAGACGCAGCGTTGTTAGATAGCGTTCCACGAAGTGACCGAAGATCTGGTAAAGATCGCGCGAAGCCTGGTCCTTGAGGGAGGCCTATGTTCAACAATGAGCGTCTCTCGGCTGAAATGATGATGATTGCCCATACTGCCGGATGTAGTTCCAAATATTTTCTAAAGCTATACTCAACCCTTTAAGGATAGGGATTGTCACAGAACTGTAAGATTGTGATAGATTCACGAACAAGGTTTTTAATAACCAATAAAAATAAACGACCGTTTCCGTCTCATACCGACGAGCACTCGGATTTAAAAAACTATTTCACTTAAAATCAAAATAAACCTACCAAATGACCCACTCAAAATACTGGCAACACATAAAAAGTGACATTCCAAAGCGTCCGGCTACCATATTTTTTTAAAACTCAGCCAAGTGTCCCATTAAACAAATCCGTTTTTTTCTAACAATTAAGAGTGAGCAATTAAAAGGCCCGTTGAGTTAATCGCCGGTTTAAAAAACGTTATAAAAAGTCGTGTCCCGAGATGTCTATATCGAGTGTGCATAGTTTTTTGTCGCCGCACTTAAGTGGAGACGTAAATAAAATCGAATAATCTTTTGTTGCCAGCTTAAAAACTTTGTTGGGCTTTGAGAATTTATATAATGACTCGTCCCTCCTTTGAAATGCAGGAAAAACGGCATTTGACATTGTCTTCATGTTGATGTAAATTTCTTATGTAAGTTTATGTAAAATATGACATGTATGGAAATCCGTCATTTTTGTAGTTAAATCCATAACAATCGGTATATGGCCTTTTGGTTAAAAATAAAGAAAGATATACATATATCTAAGTTCATCGAAATCCTACACTTAGGGTATTAAAAGGGGGGAAGGGGGGGGGGGATAAATCGAATGAAAGTCCGACAAATCTATCTATGTTTACTATCGTATACTTAGGTATTGGAAATATGTGTGTAAATGGTTAGTAAAAAAATAATACCAAAAAAAATCCACGGGGACGAAGTCGCGAGCAAAAGCTAGTCTCTAATATTCTTTGGAAGCTTATTGTAAAAAAACGTCTACATAATTAATTCTCTTAAATGAAACTAGTTGTATGTTAAGGTATGTACGTTTTAAATAAATAAAACCTAACAAAATCCTCAATCAACCCTTTTTAAACCTCCTAATTCAAAATTGACATATTTTTTATTAATTAATAATTAATATTTTTAAACACTAAGAAGATTACATATATATTCTTATATCTTTCTTTATAAACGTAAAACAAAGCAATAATTTTATTTCTTTCAGTATGGAGAAAAGAAATTGCTGTGGCAACACCGGTAATATCATCAAACGTCCGTTCACAAGGTGAATTAATCTCGAACGAAAAAGGTATAAGGTTCGAAATAGGTTAACGGAAATTACAATTAATGTATCATTTTTATTTGTTAAGGATAAATCGCTTAATTGTTGTCTCGTTTACGAGAACGCAGGTAGCGGGGCTATAAAAATTAGTACGACCGCCGATTGACATTGATTGGGTTCCGTATTAACAAAAAGTATTCATTTTTTAGAAAAAAAAACGGAGAATCATTTATTCCAACTAATACATATTAGGCACACGAATGAGTATGGGATTTGCATAAGTTCAATAGAAAATAAGTGTAGAAAAATTATATTTTTCTAAGTATTTATAACTAGCGTTCCGCCCGCGACTTCGTCCACGTGGAGTTTTATAAATCAAAAATAGGTAGCTTATGTTACTAAAGAATAATGTAGCATTGTAATGGTCAAAGAGCTTTTGTAATCGGTTCAGTAGTTTTTGAGTTTATTCGTTACAAACATACAATTTTTTTCTCTTTATACTACACTGGCCAGCAAAAGAAAGTATAACACTCATAAATGTGACGATAACTTCTATTCTATTTAAGTTAGAAACTTGAAACAAAAGAATTATACGTAGAAAATTTAGTTTTGTTGTTATAAAAACTTTAAAGTTGAAAACCTCCTTTTTATTTAAAGTCTCTAAGTTTAATAGTTTGGGAGAAAATCGAATTTGAAAACTATTATACCTAGTATTGCCGGTTACTGTATTAGTATAGAAGTATAGACATGAGTTACAATAAATATGATGAGTCTGCACTTTTTGCCCTAATCAGCGACTAGGATTACTTAGATATAAACGTGATTGTTTTGTTTTTTTGTTACGCGTTTACGGCTTTACTACCACAATTTTCCTTAATACCATACCATAATTTATTTTATTTTATATGTGGTCGGCGTAATATGTTTAGTAGCGTCGATGGCGTAGTGCGTAATAACGTCGTCTCCCACGCGGGAGACACTGGTTCGATCCCCGCCACGTACCAATGTGTTTTCAAATTTTGAATTCATATGTACGTTTAGTCGACGCTTTTACGGTGTAGGAAAACATCGGGAGGAAACCTGCACACACCTATGAAGAAATTCTTAGGTTGTGTGTGAAGTCGACCAACCCGCACTTGGCCAGCGTGGTTGACTAAGGCCTAATCGCCCCTAATGTGGGGTAGGCTCGAGCCTCTCGGTGGGGACATTATATGAGCTGATGATGGTAATTTGTTTCCCTCTTCCACACATCACGGTCAGCCGTCATTAACTGCTTTCTTTGCCATATCATCTCTCACACATCTATCCTTCTTTTCTTCTGTCTTCCTCCCCCTCTATACCCCGTCCACATTCATGTTCATCGCCTTATTTATCATGATTCTCATCTCTTCTCATTACATGCCCGTGCCATGCTAATCGTTTACCTATACTACAACCGACAAATAAAAAAATTGTGTGTAAGCTCCGACGCACGACTGGAGTTTACTCCGAGACAGGTGAGATGGCGCACCTGCTGTCATCCCTGTTTTGACAGTTAGAAAGTTGCGCGACATAGGATGCGCACCAAAAACGTAACGAGGTCATTCAATGTCATTCATCGATAGATTTTACTCCTCACATTTTTCTCATACCGGGCCCCTTATATATGCAAATCGATTCTTAAGGAGTAAACTCCAAAATTATACTTTATAAATAAAACAACTTTTAGGGATTTAACTCGCGTGTAATTAGATTTTACATGTTGTTATTATTGCCCGACGTTTCGTAACACTTTGCAGCGTTCGTGGTCACGGGATGAAGGACGGAAACGTCGGGCAATAATAACAACATGTAAAATCTAATTACACGCGAGTTAAATCCGTAAAAGTTATTTTATTTACAATATGTAGTGCTCGCGCAAATCTAAGAGAACAAAAATTATACTCTTCCGAACGTTCTAGTAAAACATAATAAGCATTGAGAAATAATCACCCGGACTGTATGTCAAGATGTCACCTGTCTTGGTTTGTATTACTTTTTGGGCTTTATGGAAGCATCAAAGGCATCACAATTTTGAGGTTATGATATTTATGGTAAATATGTATGTGAAACCATCACCATAATTTTCTAAAACGTGAAATGCGTGTGGCATTTCACTCATTAAAATTCTTTTAATTGTTAGTCTACTATGTATGCCGTGGCAATCTTTAATTAAGACAGCATTAAGAATGTAAATTGTGATGTTAATTTTATATACTTACTAGTTGTGATGTGTGTCTTGTTGATTGTCCTAAATAAAATAAAAAAAAATTGTGTGTGTCATCTCCGACGCACGACTGGAGTTTACTCCGAGACAGGTGAGAAGGCGCACCTGCTGTCATCGGTGTTTTGACAATTACAAAGTTGCGCGACATAGGATGCGAACCAATTATGACTTTGACGTTCAAAAACGTAACGAGGTCATTCGTCGATAGATTTTACTCCTCACATTTTTCTCATACCGGGCCCCTAATATATGCAAATCGATTCTTAAGGAGTAAACTCCAAAAATAAAATAAAAAACAATCTGTAAATATTATTTTTATGAGATCACTCAAATATAACTATCATACGGAACCGCTTCGTACTGCGAGCTGCTAATAACAAAGACATTAACAGCCATTGCATTACGATATCAATGCGGGATCATAAACCATTTTATTGTTATAGCCTCACCATTTAACTCCGCTTAGGGTATTTACATAATTATTTTTATTACTCTTAACCTCCCGCGGTTAAGGAGTTTGGGAGGTTAGTAAGTGGACCGTATAACAGCTTAAAGGTCGTTGCACACTCATCAGTTTGGAACTGTATCGCCTTTAACTCTCTATATTGTGCTTATACTATGAAAAAGAGGCGATGCGCTACGTTTCGTAGCCGCTGTTCCGTAGAGTCATAGTAAAGAGAAAAAAAATCGGGAGTGGTCTCCCTTTGACTTTCTCGTATACTGGACACGACTCTAAAGTTGATAGAAACCTTATATATTGATGTCATGCAAGTTAAATTTTGGTCACCCATCCGAGTACCGACCACACACTTAGCTGCTTAACTTTCGTGATCGACGACTCAAAAGTTGATAGAAATCTTATATTTTGATGTCATACATGCATGTTAATATTAAATTTGGTTGCAATAAGTTAAAGCATACTCGAGTTATCGTGCTAACGTACAGACACACACACAGAGAGACTCACAGACAAACACAAACACAGACATAATTCCAAAAACGGTATTATTGGACTCGGGGAAGTCCGTAACGTGTAAATCCGTCAAAATCTTGAGGTCGAATTTTTTGACCGTTACAAGACTTCCTCTATACTACGTATACGAGAAAGTAATAAATAAATTAAAAAAACCCGTCTGCATAAGAAGACAATTAGTCAACTGAAAAGTTGGAAACAAGATCAAATTTTAAAGGAAAGTTTAAAACATATTGATGGTAGTTTTTAGAACTTTTGTTCAACATAGTAATATGCAGTTGGGGGCATGACATGACATGAATGATTTGAATGAATATTGAATTCTATGATCTTCTTTTCTACCTATACTATTTTGCAGCATTTGCATGGCCCGTACCTATTACCAGATGTAACTTAATTTGTAAGTAACTAGGTGGTAGACTCATATGTGGGGTTGTCTAGGTAGGTCCTAGGCTAGTGTCCGCTGTGTTTCGGATTGAAGAAAAAGGTAGCCAGTGTAATTACTGGGCATGGAAGGCATATCATGTTAGTCCCCAGGATGGCAACGCACTTGCAGTGGTAAGTGATTTACCCTTAATCTTACAAGCGTCTGTAAGCGACGGCACCCACTTAACACCATGTGAGCTGCAAGCTTGTTTGCCATCTAGTAATATAAATTCTTGTTTATATTTAATTTGATATTTTCAAACATATCCGTAGGTACCGTTATTAATAGACCACTTCAGAACCACTGCTCTGACAAAACTTTTAATAAAGTGACATAACAATACAACGCGGTCAGTTAAATACCACCGGACTCCGCACTGAATAAATATAGACGCCAAATCAATAAAACCCTTTGTCAGAACACAAAGAGTCAAATCGAGGCATGTCAATTTATCGGTGTCGATATAACTATTGTTTATTTTATCATTCAGTGTGTCATGCTTGGCATCAGAAATTGTGTTAATACTTAATAATCATTCATACTTAAGTAATAGTGGCTATTTTATTATGACATGGATGGAAGTCTCAATCTACTTACGATACTGACTATAGTAGGATATCAATAGATCCATGTCGATAAAACTACAAAAAGGTACAACAATAATCAGGGCGTGGAAGGTTGTAAATTTATCGATAGCTATAAATCTTCTATTTCAAAATATCTTGCACATTTTTTTTTAATTATATAAATTGATAATATAATAATACTAGTTGTCCTAGTAATTTCATACTACTGACCTATAACATTGTATCTGCAGTAAAAAAAATGTCACACGGGGTACAAATTTGATTAAAATCGGTTAAGTAGTTGAGGAGTCCATCGCGGACAAACAACGTGACACGTTATTTATATATATTAAGATTCTGTAGTAATTTATGTCAAACGGTACTCGAGCCCGATGAACTTTCGCTATCAATGCTACAGCATTTCCAATAAAGCTACACTAATAAATACTAAGCTATACCGATAAATTTATTTTACTCTCTCATGACACATTTAAAATCATCCCAGTAGTTTTTTATGTTATGTGGTGGGCAAACTAGCATATGCCATTAGCCTTACTGAGATATCACTCCAGCAACGCCAACCCCCATCTCCTGCCCCTTAAAGCTCTAGCAACCTTACTCCGACGGAAAATCAATACTGCAAAAAAGACTACGGTCTTCTGTAAGGTGCGCAGTTCAGGCGCTCCAAATTTAATTCCTTTGTGCCCAATGGCGTAGCTTGCTTTTGAACAAATTTTGCCTCGTATCAAAATTAGTTGGGGACCACTTATGATTAATATGAGTACGTACGATGATTGAAAATTTTCTCAGCATTTCCCCGCACAACCAGCTGATTCAACACCTAAAAAGAACGAATAAATCAATGACAGGTACGAGTTAACAAGCAAACTCCACTGCCATCCCAAGAAATTAGCGAAACAATTAAAACAATCAAAACGAAACTTCGGAAGTCGCGATAAACCGAACCGAGAACAGAAAGTACTAGACAAAGAATACAAAGGGGTTTAAAAATAAGTCGAGCCCCAATTAATTAGGGACAATTAGCCCCTTCTCGCAACAAAAGGTAGAAAAAGTATTCTCATTAATTAAAGGTAAAGAGGGCTAAACGGTTCTCTCCCCTTTGTTTTGAATCTATTTGAGGATAGGGGCAGCTCTGCGGATGATGTCGGATATTATTATTACGCTGCCCTAATTGAGACGTCGATGAAATTACAAGAACAGCCGCTTACCTATTTTGTAATGTTCGAAAAATGTTAAATTAAATTTAGCAACAAAAAAGACTAGAAATCCTGTCGCAATGAACTGAGATGGGGATCGAATCCCAAACTTTTCTGAAACGTTTGTTGTACTGCAATACATGCGAAATAAAAATAATAGCAATGATATGACTTAGTATTCTTTTAGTAGCTGAATCAACGAGGACGTTTGTTGTATGGACACTTCCGATTCCGACAAATTACTTATACATTTCGATTTTGATGTAGGCGACCAGCAACGTCACTATTTAGTCACTGAATTTTTGTTACGATTTTTGCATAGGAGTGTCTCTCGAGTTCATGTTGTAAAAACACGTGTTGAGAGACTCCATTTTTAACCTCAATCAACCGTAAAATTTTTGTTACTTTAGTTACATTTTCATTTGACATTGGCAAAATGCGTACGTTTAATGCGTCGCGATGCCATTAATTAAGAATAGAATAGAATAGAATTTTTGTTACGTTATTTGGTTGTTTGACAAGCATACTTTCTGCCTGGTGCTAAGCAGTCACTGTACCCAATAGACGCTCGAAAGACTGACTTTCCAACAGATATAGGAAACTGTAGATGGGCAATGTGTAACCGAAAGACCATACTCACTTATATTAGACTTATATTAGAGCGAGATAGATAGACGAGACCATTTCACATGCAGGCGGCCTAGCTCGGCCTGTCAGTCACTTAGAAGAGACAGCAAATGTCAGATTGTAGTACTATTTTTCACGCACACATGCGCATTACACACACATTGGTGCATTTTTTTGATTCATTGCTAATCTATAAACGTCAGTAAATATAAATCTATGGATGTGCCACTCACGCGCTATTCTAACCCGTGGAGCTCAGGCAACCTTTAGGGTAGGAACATGCCGAAGATGCCTCACTGCGATACCTCGCGGTCGCTGTTTAGCTCGCTACATCGATGTCACCTCCATGCAAAACAAATCCATGCTAATAAACACGCACGCACATGCCGAAGGATACCTCACTGCGATACATCGCGGTCAGCTTCGCGGTTTGTTCATGCATATACCCAAAAACACACGCAAGCACATATAAGCGTACACCCACATACATTCACACCTACACTTACACACGTAACTTTTTACACAACTCTCTGTAAATCATTTAATTTAATCTTTTTATGTTTGTTACTTAGTACTTACTAATATAAAAAATATTTTAGTTATAATACCGTCACTTTTTCACTTTTCTGTCGCTTATGCATATTGCGGTCTGAGGGTGTGGCCTGGTGACCTGTGGCACAGGTTTCACTCTGAAACCTATTTCAGGCACCAGCCCCTCAATGTTTAGGCTACAACCATGTACATGTACCTACCTACACTATATTGTAACATCCTAAATTGTGATGGGAAAATAAATATATTTTTGATTTGATTTGATTTGATATGTTTTGCATGGAGGTGATATCGATGTAGCAAGCTAAACAGCGACTGCGAGGTATCGCAGTTAGGCATCTTCGGCATGTTCCTACCCTTACCCACAACAGAAAACTAACACAACAAAAATGTGTTATTTAACTTTGCTCTTTTGTAAGGGCTCTTTTTAACTAACCCAGTTCCGCGCCAAATTCGAGCGACTAGTTCATTGTGCTCTACCTCAGCTGAATTATGTAAAATTTATATCGTTAAAGTATAATAATAAAAAATCGGGAGTGTTCTCTCCTTGACTTTCTTGTATACCGGGAACGACTCAAAAGTTGATAGAAACTTCATATTTTGATGTTATACATGCATGTTAAATTTGGTTGCAATAAGTTAAAGCATACTCGAGTTATCGTGCTAACGCACAGACACACACAGACATAATTCCAAAAACGGTTTTTTTAGACTCTGGGAGGTCCAAAACGTGTAAATCCGTCAAAATCTCGAGGTCGGATTTTTTAACGATTACAAGACTTCCTCTAGAAAGTAAAAATTAAGGATTTTGTATTCTAGGCGAAATAATGACACATTTTCATTTATGTTACTATCGCGTCCAAAAAAGCAACAATATGAACTTCGTCGTCATTATACTTCTATGTATTTAATAGATAGAGCACTAGTTTTAGATAAGATAATGTTTGCCATAAGTGATTCTAACTAATAAACCCCTTTCAATCTTGTTACAAGCTTTCAACTAAATTACATTAACCTCGCGCCATTAATGATAATTAGGTCTCCCATACTCCTATTACACAAACAATCTGTTTGTTTGTAGGTAACAATATTTAGGTTTTTTTACCTACGAAATTTTCGTTGTAGGATCAACAACAGCTCATATAATGTCCCCACCGAGGGGCTCGAGACTACCCCACATTAGGGGCGATGAATTCAAAATTGTAAAACACATTGGTACGTGGCGGGGATCGAACCAGTGCCTCCCGGGTGGGAGACGACGCTCTTACGCACTACGCCACCGACGCTTTCGGACTTTTCGTTGTAGGATATGAATGATTAATTAAAAAGTAAGTATTTGTTTAATCTTTAATTAAAAAGTAAGTATTTGTTTAATCTTAGTAGTGTCATAATTTATAAATCTAACAAAAATACACATTATGACCATTGTTTTTATTATCCAAACTTTTTAAATGTCATCCCTAATAAAGATAAAAGAATATCGCTTTGTATAATGGAAACGTTACTTGAACACTTCACCGGGTAGGTGTATAATACTCAGAATTTTTCCTTTTATTAATCTTTATTGCCACAATTCATATTCTAAAAACCGATAATACTATATTTTATCGTATTGCTCTACTACAATTATATTAGATAACTTTACAAATAAGGATATGTGTATTGTCTTTTCGGTGATCTTTTATTAGTTGCAATAAAGACCTGTAACTTACTAAAAAATGAAAAATGTATTATCATTATATTGTTGATTATTTATTTAAAAGACTTCTGTCGCGTCATACCTACCCATAACTTCTAAACATTAAAAATTTTGTTCTACGTCAATATTGCAAAATTATTAAGAATGCGTAGTTTTTTCCAGTGGCATTTTCCGCCCACTAGACGTGCGGAAAATCATTGGTGACATAAAATTTTGTATTTACCTCGGGCGGTAAAAAAAAACCTACCTGCGATCTGTTACCGCCCTAGTTAATAAATGTACTATTGTCATCACTGTAACGGGCAATAATTTATAAGTAAATTTTTCTTATAATATCATTGGTAAAAGAACGATGTAAAAGTCCGGTCGCGGAACAGGAAGAATTTCGTACAATAACCTCTTGGCCTACTGACAGAAGTTACAAACCTTTTTCTATAAAGTGTAAGCCCATAAAAGGCCAGCGCATAAGCATGTTTATAATAAGAAATTTTATTTATCTTGTATGTATGTGTTTGGCTGTAAGCTTACCTAAATAAATAAATAAATAAAGTATTGTTGTAAAAATTATTTTCTAGTGAAAAAAACTAATGACCGAATGAATTAAATTATATCGTGATTTTTGTGAAAGAAAGAAGGATAGGTAAGAAGTATTAATGAACATCTTCATATTTGTCTAGCGAACACGTCGACACGTGCGTCGTCTGTTTTATTGTTATCACAGAACATAATCTTCATCATCATCATCAACAGCTCATATAATGTCCCCACCGAGGGCCTCGAGCCTACCCACATTCGGGGCCTAATCAGGCCTTAGTCAACCACGCTAGCCAAGTGCGGGTTGGTCGACTTCACACACAACCTAAGAATTTCTTCACGATGTTTTTCATTCACCGTAAAAGCGTCGATTAAACGTACATATGAATTCAAAATTTGAAAACACATTGGTACGTGGCGGGTATCGAACCAGTGCCTTCCGGGTGGGAGACGACGCTCTTACCCACTACGCCACAGACGCTTCCCATAATCAAACATAATCTTAATATACTTATATAAATTATGTGTCACGTTGTTTGTCCGCGATGGACTCCTAAACTACTTAACCGACTTTAATCAAATTTATACACCGTGTGCAGTTTGATCCAACTTGAGAGATATGATAGTTTTAATCTTGATAAGTACTCATATTTTTTTTACTGCAGATACACTGTTATAGGTCAGTAGCATGAAATTACCACAGCAACGCTTGGCCGGTACAGGTAATAAATAATATGTTTCAATTGGTGATCTAAAATTAGAAGTAAGTAAAGACAATTCTGTGTAACACTATTATAACTTGTTTGTAACTCTAATGCCTATTTGAATTATTTATTTAAAAATAGATTATTAATTTAATAAAAATGTACGAAAAAGTCATGAAAATTAGAAAGATTATAATTTAATGATTATGGATCGAGACATACAAAATTGCCACAAGTTTTTTTTTATTTCAAAGTTTATATTGTAGCGTAACATTACATAATATAATTTTTTCTCGTAATATAATTATTATTTTTGCTAATAAGAAAATAAAAAAAAAAATTTAAGTATTAATTTATTTTTTACTCAGCTTCAGTATCGGAGCAGCTACCAAAACAACCTTTATAACGTAAGAAAAAGGTTTGCAATCGCTTCAGACGGCGGTGAACGTCACTGTGCGAGCGAGACGCATTATATTTCAACAGGAGCGATGAGGATAGGTAGTGACAGATCAATGTACGAAATTCTTCCTGCTCCGCGACCGGGAGAGAACAAAAAAAAACCAGGGCCAGAAGACAAAGTAACAAATCTAAACGATATGAACATAGTGTATGGCATTGACTTGAGCCGTCGTTAAATCACGTGGCCAATCGTCATCTCTACGTAAGTTGGTAGCGCAAGCTAAACCGCTGAAGATAACCAATCAATATGGCCTATGATGACGAATTTCGATATCGTTTCGTTATGATACGATTGCTACTTGTCTAATGGACCTCTGAATTGAATAGGAACCATCAAACCATAGAGGTGGTCAAGTAAAGCTTAAAAGATTAACTTATAACTTATAGCGTTTCTGTTCGTGTTATTTGTACGTAATCTAATTGTCTGCACATTTTAAGGTACTTTTCTTCATTACTTGTAGGTTAAACCATAGATTTACAATTACTGACGTTTATAGATTGGCAATGATCGACTAGGGCGAGACCAAATAAATACACCGATGTGTGTGCGTGAAAAATAGTACTACAGTCTGACAGTTGCTGTCTTTTCTACGTGACTGACAGGCCTACTTAGGCTGTCTTCGTGTACGTGAAATGGCCTCAGCTATCTGTCTCACTCTCTCCTGCTTCCCTGGTACCAACCTCGGCAGTGAAGTCACCTATTACTATAAGGTAATTATTGTGGCATTTCTTGATAGTATGTGATAGGTAATTATTATTTTTTAATTCCTGAAACCATTTGGATTTAATCATTAAAACTTATTTTTGTTTCAGGTGATTTAAAGTTAAATTTAATAATAATAACTATACAAACTAAAACAAATCAAATCTACGTTATAAAAGGGATACTAAAACTAGATACAAAAAAAACTTAGACTACTATATTACAGATAGGTTCTTTTAAAAGTCCTCAATATCTTCTTTGGAAGCTTATTCGGTAGGTGCATATACCTGCACCACAGTACCCTGGTAAGTGGATGTTAAGTATTGCCAGTCTGTCAGAAATTCCTATCAATTGTTGAATATAGTGTCTCTGATCTATTTTTATCAAAACCCCACTCCTATCCGACGATATACGCGTTAGTTTGCTGCATCTCTTTGACATTGCCGATCTACAGTTTACTATATCTATGGGCTGAACACATTGAGCAGGTAAAGTCGTTGGCATGACTAGTATATTTTTAATCCCTGTCAACACGATCATATAGAAAAAAATATTCCAAAGCCATCTCCTATCTATAGCACTTTAATCGAACATAGATTAGACTAGTCCATTAAATAAGTAGCTATCAATTACCGTGCTTGTACTGATAATTTTAACATTGCGATAAGGATTTCGGCAGTGCTATACAAGTCGTCAACATGTGCGCGTGTCGTCAAAGGAAATCGTTCCTTATCGAAGATATTCTTCAGGACTCTACGAAGAATAAATCTTATAAGACGTTAAGTAATGAGCCTACTCAACCGCTGACGTGTACCGGAAAAGTTGAGATGCCTAAGGATGCCCCAACCAATGTAACTGCTAAGCCTCTAGAAGACAAAGTTACAAAGTTCGATGTTATGTGCGAAGTTCAAAAAGAAATCGAATTGAACAAGATTAAATTGGAACAGAGGAGGAATACATACCCCATACACCCAACCCCGATGAAGGTTAATTTACCATGGCCATCTTACAGAGCTAAGGACCCAGTGACGTACCCTGTGGAACACCGTTCACCTTTCAGTTATTACAGCGAACCTATGTTAAATACGGAACAATTATTGAGAAATCATCTCGCAGCAAACAGATTTGTGAACCATCCTTTAGCATTACGACAGACATATGGGTTTGAAAGAGGTGAGCCTTTATCAAAAGCTTTTGTTGGTTTGGAATATATTTATATTGCTCTGATATGATGATATGGACTGGATCTGGTGGAATTTATTAGTCAGCCAGTACAGTTATCTTGTTGTTAGGAAAAAATAGTCAATACGAAAATTTTATTGGTTAAACTCTAAACAAAATTACTGATAAAAAAGCACTTAACAATCAATATTGATATGACTTTCAAGCGAAAAGTTTTGTAGATATTTTTATCTATCGTAATACGAACACTGATAAAGAATAGTCGTTATCTTGTATCGCTGTGCCAATAAAAAATTAAAGGAACACAATATCTAATCGATTTCTAAGGTATTTTGACCTAAAAAACCCCACACCTGACCCTAATTCCTAATAACGAAAACTAAACAATCCTGTTATTTAAGAAAAATATTTTGATTCATACATGCATGTTAAATTTTGGTCACCCATCCGAGTACCGACCGCCCACTTGGTTGTTAACTTTCGTGATCGACGACTCAAAAGTTGATAGAAACCTTATATTTTCATATCATACATGCATGTTTAATTTGGTTGCAATAAGTTAAAGCATACTCGAGTTTCAAGCTAACGCACAGATACACACACAGAGACATAATTCCAAAAACGGTATTTTTGGACTCAGGGTGGTCCAAAACGTGTAAATCCGTCAAAATCTCGAGATCAAGTTTTTTGACGATTACAAGACTTCCTCTATAGGTAGGTACTACGTATACAAGAAAGTAAAAATTACAATGTTGAAAAATAAAAGTAATTTCTATATTCATATTATTATCTAATCCCCTATTTGCAATAACACCTTATTGTGTACAAATCATGTGACTCAGAATAATCTATGATATCAATTATCGGAATTATAGCAAATAAGCTATACATCGTATAATCATCAATATCTATAGTTATCAATTTAATTCCTATGCTTAATTATTCATATCTGGGTTAATATTTGATACGTATACGTACCTACGATCATCACGAAATATGCTGTTTAGTATTAAACTGCCTTTTCGTAGTTCTAGGAAAATTCTATAAGAAATAAATTAATTTTCCAAAAAAATCTGGAGCACTAAAATACCATGTTTCAAAATTAGAAAATAAACTGAAAAAATCGACTGTCCAGGGCGGTAATCGAACCCAGCATCTTCTGCAATCTGAGCGGCTTGCACTACTCTACCGGGACACTACTGACAAATTTCGACGGCTGCTTTCGCCGTCGAAATTTGTCAGTGCTTGGTACTTATGTTTTCATGGGCATATTGTTTTATCAAATCTTTGAAATTTGCACTTCTAAGATCCGAACGAAATATTTTTACAAATATTTGACGTCCAGTTATGATGAAACTATCTTATATTTAGGAATTATTTTTGCGTTAACAAACGCAAAAATATTTTTAAAATTAGAAAATACACTGAAAAAATTTACTGTCCATAGCGGGAATCTAAGCTAGCATCTTCCGCAATCCGGGCGGCTGTGTCAACCCCTACCGGAGCACTGCTTTCGCCGTCGAAATTAATCAGTGCTTGGTACTTAAATTTTCAAATGAAACACCGTGTTTCATTTTTAGGTCAAAATGGACGATTGTATCTGTATAGGCACAAGTTGAAAACCTAAATATTAATAGGATTAACTTCACATTTAACACTTTCAACTTTAATAATAAAATTTCATATAGATAGAGCATGTACCCTTAGTACCTATGAGTTTTGATGGTTTTTGAGCTCGATCAAACGCGTCTCTTTTCATACATTGCCAGTGGCGTAGCGTGGGTATCGGCCGCCCGGGGCGGAAGATAATTTTGCCGCCCTCTTATTTAGGTATTTCAATTTAATGTATACTATGCATTACACACTAAGAAGTTCAAAAAGTATAGATGCGTTGCACTCGCTCGAAAATGGCAACGAAAAAGTCGGGCAATTGCCGGATTTACATTCAGTTTGAAACTAATGAAAAAAGAATTGGGAACGCTCTCGCATTTCGGCTGGTCGACTGCACTTCATTGCAACGCTTTAAGTAAGTAATCGCTCGAAGAAATGCCTTCCTGTGTTGTTGAAAAGTGTTCGAATTAGTGTACATTATCACTGTTAGAGACATGAAAATGTTTCATTTCATTTGACAAATACATTTTTCTTATCAAAACAATTTCTGGAACATTTTTTTGGGTTTACAAATGCGAAAGCGAAAGCAGTGGCCTGGTAGCGTACCTAGTACCTAGTTAACGCAGCCGCCCGGATTGCGGAGGATTCTGGGTTCGATTCCCGCCTAGGACAGGTCAATTTTTTCAGTGTATTTTTCATGTCTTAAAAACAATTTCATTGTTATTCAATTTGACTGTCATTGACAAAAGTGCGCGTATGTATATCCTCTGTTATCGGTATCGGTGCGCGCTCTCGCCAATGAGCGCTAGGCAACAATCAATACGTAACTCATGGGGTATATAAATTTATTTCTTTCTAATAACGGGTTTGCCTAATAATTAAGTGATCTATGCATAAAACTTTCTTTGAATAGTCAAAGTCATTATCGCTGATTATTATCTAGTCATAAACAGTTAAAGCACAAAATGTAAGCACAAAATAATCCTCGTGAACACAAAATAATCGCCGCAAGTCAGAAAAGACGGTGTTGCCAGCAGTTGCTACTAAATATCATTCAAAGAAAGGGAATTCGTCACAGAATAACTAATGAAAAATTCCATACTCTTTTCAATTGGTCTGCGAATTTGTAGTTGCAATAAAAATATGAAATAGTTTCAATTTTTTTAAATTATTGTGAAATTTTGCCGCCCCCTCAAATGTGCCGCCCGGGGCGGGCCGCCCCCCCTGCCCCCCCTACGCTACGCCACTGTACATTGCCCACTGTTTCTGATAGTTTACGCTAGGGGCGCTAGTGGGCTATATATGAAAAGAGACTATACGTTTGATCGAGCTCGAAAACTTGCAAACTCATACTAGGGGTAAAGGTTAAAAATAGTTAAGTGAGTAGTTTTCTTTGATTTATTAAAACAAAAGAAGAGGAAAAATTTCGTTGTATATTTTTTTGTGTAAGTATAATATTACATAACGGTAGGTAACTAAAATAAGGTTTTTGAAAAAAAAAAACAAAAAGTACCCAGAAAATGTTGTACAATATTTTCTGGGTACTTTTTGTTTTTTTTTTTCAAAAATAATCGGTTTGTTCAAAAAAAAAAGTATTGAAATCAACTCGGAAGCCGATCCCAAACCACCTGTATTCAGTGTTGGTTATTTAGTTTACATGTTGTATATGGCAGCACAACTGAGGCGACACAAAAATTTGCAGAATAAAAACACCTTTGACCCTTTGACCTATTCCAAACAATAGTGGCAGAAAAAAAAAAACAAAAAAAGCTTACAATCGAAAAGCAAATTATAGTAGCCAATCGTGAGTTTGTATAGATAATAATCTAATCAATGCAATTTATTACAATACGTACAACTCTCAAAAATTTATCACACGGCGTAAATACAAATACTTGGCCGATTATACCGTTTGCTTGTTGACTCAAATCGGCCTTACCTTAATTTTTATCGACGTATTTATCACTGATACCTACGCATCGCCTTTTATGACACAATTCGAAATTATTAAATGGAGACAACTGATGCAATCTGCGCAATACTATGCAGTTTATTACTACCAATGCACCAATACTGAACTTTGCAAATATATACCTACTTATGTACCTACCTACTTATGTACGGACTAAGTAGTTCTTTTTTGAGAAATTTGATCTGAAAGTAGACTTTTCATGTGTTACTTTTCCTATATAAAATATTCCGTTAGAAAACCTTTTGATTAAAAACCTCCTTCATGCATTTGGATGTTACATGTAGGAGGAAAACAAAAAGCACTACTGTGGAAAATAATAACTTTTCGCACGCTAAATCACTTAGAAAAGTCTACATTTTGAGTAAATAGGTATATTTAATTAATACTTTTATTAACTAGGGTGGTAAAGCGATATTGTAAGTATAATCGACGATCGAAAAAATCTCGCGACAACTTTTATAACGTTATTTTCTTTCTTTAGAGCATTTAAATAAAAGCTTGTTTTTAAAAAAAATATATAGATTCTTTTTTTTATTCATTCCCGCTCTAGGGAAGGAAGCAATTAGTGTGAGTTTTTGCCTGCTAGTCCCACTACTAGCAATATTAAGCGATAAAATAACGCTAATTTCCGAGTATGAGAAGTGAAAAAATATTGTTAATATTGCCGCCAACTTTGCACTAAAATTCAACTTATTATCTTCAAAAAAATCTTTACTGCTCCTAACAGTCTAATCAGTTACCTATCTAATTGATTACGAAAATTAATGACAATATTATTTATATGAAAACTTGTTATGAACGATAATGCTAAGGCAAAGTCCTTGTTAAATAAGTACTTAAAATTTAAATTGCCTAAAAACTTTGAAGAAGAAAACGGCTATGAAATATTTTATAATAGGTAAGTACGTTCGTGATTAGTCATCGCAGATTACGTGTAAGATAAAATTATCAACGCTGACCTAACTCAACTCATTAGCGACGCTTTATGGTCGCTATGGTTCATTGACAGATTAGCTGTATAAAGACTGACTTAGGAGCCTGCGCAAACGTAGCCACTTTTGTATCTACATAGGCGCCCCCGCTAAAGTAGACACTTGTATCTACATAGGCGCCTGCGCAAACGTAGACACTTTTGTATCTATATAGGCGCCCCCTTTAAAGTAGACACTTGTACTACATAGGTGCCTGCGAAAACATAGGCACTTTTGTATCTACATAGGCGCTCCCGCTAAAGTAGACACTTGTATCTACATAGGCGCCTGCGCAAACATAGACACTTTTGTATCTACATAGGCGTCGAGCAAACGTAGACACTTTTGCATCTACATAGGCGCTCCCGCTAAAGTAGATACTTGTATCTACATAGGCGCCTGCGCAAACGTAAACACTTTTGTATCTACACAAGCGCCTGCCAAACGTAGACACACTTTTTTCTTGGTATACTGTGCTTTTAAGAATAGAATAGATTGTACATCAACTAATTTAAAGAGAAATACTAACCTAGGTAATGAAAATATTTGTACAAAGAGCGACCTTATCGCTAAGAGCGATCTCTTCCAGAATGGGCAGGAATTAAAAGTATTCGAGGGACGTTGATTAGAAAAGAGGTTAAATCTTAGTCGATTCTAACGATGTTCTTTTTTTCTGACCTACCTTGCATCATTAGGTACAATTAAGTGTACCATCGTTAAATATTGTACTGTAATGTGTAGTGAAATCGTTAAGGTCTTTAGGCGTCATATGAATGTCAAGGCTTTAATATAGGAGCCTAAAGAATTTCAGTCGAAATGTCAGTCTCTCCCTGGAGACTCTCTGCTGTCTATTGTCTCTAGGGCGTTCGGATCAGAAGAAACCACTTCACCACCAAGACAATCACTCCAGTGGTTCCTTGAGAGAAATATAAACCGTTAATATTCAGTCACTTTCCACAGTTGGTCCTTCGTGCTGTAGTCCGTGGTGGAGCTTAGGGGGTCGTCGGAAAGGCGGACAAGTCAGGTTTAGTGCTGCACAAACTGGGGCGTTAGAACGTCGATTCAGCGCCAGCAAGTATCTAAGTCCCGACGAAAGAAGGGCACTAGCGGCCACATTGAGACTGAGTGATAGACAGGTATGAATACACTTATTTTTTTTAACAGAAGAGCACACAAACTAAACACTAGATAAATTGTTAGCGATCACTGTAGCCCTACTAAGGTGTACAAATGCTGTGCAAGACCAGCATTCAAATATATGATGGCACTTCACATGCCCGCAGTTGTCAAACATTTGTGTTGCATCCCTTTCATTCTATAGGTAATTATGCAGCACAAATGTTTGCCAAATACGGCCATGAGAAGTGCTAGCTTAAACATACATTCATAATTCATGATGTCACAACAACGATCCTGCGCTGCTCCCATCTTGGCTGAATGAATTTGATTTCCAACCGACGGTCTGGTCAGGTTCGGGTTTCGATCAGAAGAAAGAAGATGTTCCATACGCACAATCACTTTTCATTATGATAATTACAGTTTGAACTCTGAATTAATAACAACGCAATAGGTACCTACTAGATAAATTTATGCAAGCCACGCTCGTGGATTTTCAAGACAAGTTATATTACTGTCATGGCGGCCGGAAACGGAACATCCTAGTGCTGTCTATATCTCTGTGGGAGCTTAGTTATGCGCCGTGGCCGGCCACCATGATTAGGACGCTGTGCTATAGATTTCTTTTTTATATTATTTGGTTGGCAGACAAGCATATGGCCTACCTGCTGGTAAGCAGTCACCGTTGCCTATAGACGCTTGCATCACTGACGTGACACTCGCTCGCTGCCAACCGTAGTCCCCTGCCAGAAACACAACACCATTTAGATGTAGTAAGGTATTTGACTGTGGTCTTCTGTAAGGTGGAGGTAGGTACCTATACCCACCACCAACCCATGGTCCATCCTGCCTCACGGCGTACGGACCGAATCGTCGGGAGAGTGCGGCGGTACTTGCATTAGGTTCTTTCCCCTCCGCACTGTCTTGACTCCCTGCAAGTTATTTTTTACTCTTCGTCCTTGGTCCCTAGATACCAACTCTCCCCCTTCTGGGGCTGGAAACAAAAATCTAAAAGCGGATAGTCTGCTGTGCCCAGAGATTTAATAATACAAGGAGATAGGCCAAGCCAGCGTTTAACTTGTGACAAGTGTATGCCCAGTGGGCAAACATTACCGCCATATCACTCTGACTTCCTATGAACTAAGTGATTTGACCGAACTCCTTTGCGGCTGTGCCTAACTTTCATTGCTTCGCAGTCCTTATGACGCGCGCAATGAATAGTGTATATTATGGCATGTTCAACTAGAACCATGTTATGTAGTACGGCCTGCGATCGCGACACTCGGTCTTCCTATGAACTCGGCGATTCCCCCGATCTCCTTAGATTGATATATCTGTGGCTGTGCCCTACCCTACCTCAACTAAATTTTGATGCTCTTTCAGGTCAAAACATGGTTCCAAAATCGCCGCGCCAAGTGGCGCCGCACCACTCCCGACTCTGCCGACGCCGGTAGCCCGCCCACCAACGACGAAGGCTCGGATGAAGAAGTCCATATAGCTGATGACGACTAAACACAACATTCGCTCGTTGGAATTTTGTCACACTGAACTTTAAATGATAGCTGTTTATGAAAACAACCAGTTTTTCTCTAGTATCATGCAATTTTATTACCAATTCAAAGTTATAAGTTCCCAGAAAGGAAAGAAAATAAATATGGACAGTCTATAAAATTAACTTGAAAAGTTAATTCGTTGTAAGAATGTTTTTAATAGGTACTAAATGATGCGGAAAGAAATTTAGTTCTATTTCCATAAGGCAACGCGTAAGCAAAACCACAATATAGAGAGCCATACAGTACTTTGACTCGATATATAGTGACGAATCAGCGCACGCACACATACAAACGTCGTTTACAGGGCTGCTAAGTATGCTCTGAACGTCAAAGCCAACAAAACAGCAAAACGGCCGCGTAAACGACGTTTGTATGTGTGCGTGCGCGCCGATTCGTCACTATATGGAGTCAAAATATTGTATCGTTCTCTATATTGTGGCAAAACTAGCGCCACCAACAAATTTAATTAAAAAAGATAATATTAATGTACTGCTAACACATGGATATTAATCCTGTTAATGCATCCAACTAAGCTAATAAGTTTGTGCTAGGAGTAGGCCTTCACGTAGGTACCTATTACCTAACAATAACCATGTAGGTATAACGGCGGCCGGGGATTGATCTCCGTTCACACCTACAGAGTCCACCTGCCTGCGCGCTCGACTACCGACGCTCAATTGCTACTAAATCAGACCTGATGTAATAACAATTAAGCCTCGGTAAATTTGACCAATTTTCAATAAAATTATTTTCAATATTTCCCTTAGGACACAAAGATACTACTTTTTGTTCTGCAGTTTACTCACAAAATCTGCACAAGTTGCTACTTTTGATAAACTACAGAACACAAAACAATGTGCAATCCTGGTCGCCATATTATTGATTTAACAGCAGTAAATATAAGTTAATAGGTGGCGCTAGTTCTGCATAGCTTCGCCATAGATTTATAATTACTGATGACGTTTATAGATTGGCAATGAATCGACTATGACTAGGGCGCGAGGACGAGACCAAAAAAATGCATCAATGTGTTAGTAATACGCATGTGTGCGTGAAAAATAGTGCAGTCTGACAGTTGCTGTCTTTTCCAATGGTCTCATCTATCTATCTCGCTCTAATATACGCGTTAGTATGCTTTCTCTTTTACATTGCTGATCTTGTTTTCTATATCTTTGGCCTTCGCCGATGCATGGATGTATTAGTGATGTCACTTCATTGCTCAGTCGTTCCGGCAATGTAATTCAAACTTTAATAAATAAACCTAAAAGTTTTATTGCACACAAAAATACAAACAATACACAAAATGAACACGGCAATACAAAGTATCCAGGCTGTTTACGGCCATTCCCTGTCAAACTTATAAATGTAATTTATACTAATTAATTTCATGTTTATGCCTTTTTTGTATGCGGACTGATAATCAGTGTGACAAAATAAACCAACAAACATTATTCTACTGATCTACGGCAGGTTTATTATAATTAACGTGTCGTAAAAACTACATGGCTACAATATCTCTGAATGAAAAATTATAAATAAGTTTTGAAGTGATCCGCTGGTTTGATTTGTTCCAACGATAATTTAAGAATATTAAGTATACAGTCATGTCTCAAAATATGTATGTACCGTAGAATGTCAAACGAACGAAACATCCACACAGACACAAAAACATTGTTAACTCCTAAATCCTGCACGAATCGCACTAGCAATGTCGTTTAAAAACAACAAATTTTAATTGTGTATAAAAAATTGTAAGTGACGATTTCTTAGTTGATATTGTGTCTGGGAGGATTTGCCCCTAGGATTTGTCTATCTGATTGCACACAGTTTCAAATAACCTTCTGAATAACATAGGTATATAAAAATCAGCCTTCAGAATGTTAGTTAAATGAGCCCAATTTTTACAACATTCGATTGGTCGGCTAACCCACTTAACAAATATGTATGCGTTCAATACATAGAAAACTCACACACATTTTATCTTTCAAAAAATGAGTAACGTCTACCTGCTCTGGGATTTTGGACTATTTTGATTTAACATTATATGAAAATAATACACAATATAAAATTTGAAAAATAATTTTATTAATAAAACCATTGTTCAAGGGAAACCTCAAAAACAAAACAAACTTTTAAACACCATTATAAATTGGATAGTAAAACGTAATATATAATCTATTTACAACTTACGTTAAGTTAGGCCCTTAATATGAGAGTAAAATATACCCATAAAACCTGAAAATGGTCCTTTATTATAATTTAACAAAAAAAATCCCATACGGCTTTTGAAGAGCTCGAAAAAAAATGTATTACGGAAACGCAACAACAGAGACCATAGAAATCTATGTTCGTCTAGCCTTCAAGGAGATAAGACATTTTCCTTTTATTTAACAAAACCCTAGACATATCCTTCCTTACAATCCAGGTTGAAAAAAGGGGTGTAGAAACACATTGGAAGTCGACAATGTGTGGATGGCAAGTGCGGTTAAATATCATTGCATTTCAACTCCAAGCTCTTCAGTTCGTGAAACCGGTAGGTACACTTGGTCAATACAAAATTAGGCTTCTATACTTAGCAATAACAAAGACCCATTGACAGATAAGAGAAAGAATCTGTTGCTTTAGAAAAATCTAACTAGTTATAAATAGTTTTAAGTCAAAAATTCAACTATTATTCAGTCAAAATCACACCCGCTCAATCAATTAATTACATACAAATTAAAAAAGTTTGTAATATATTAAAAATATATTTTCATGTGCCTTCAGAAGGTGCTTTAACAAATTGACATACTTATATTAAGATATGCCAATTTTTTATATCAAAAGATATCTTTTATAGCGTTATTTTTTAATATCAAGTAACGAATTTCAAAATTACACAATATAAAACAGTATATTTATAATAAAGTTGTGCTTCAAAAGTATCTCACACCACAAATCAGAAGAATAGTATCTATTTATTTATTAAAATATAACCTCAAATTTCTGTATTGAGTTTTATCTTTAGAATAAAATTTGAAATTCCTCACTTAGTTTTGTGGTAAAACAAAAAGACATCATTGGACATACAGAATGAAATTTAAACTTTTAAGCTGTGTAAAGTGATTACCATTATTTAATACATCGCACACCTAAATATAAACAGAGAGAACTAAAAAATCGCGAATTTTGAGTTAGTCTTGTATTTGAAGACTCAGTGATCACCCGCAACTATCCAAATTAACAGGTTCAAATCAATCAATAAAAGCTTGAAAGATACGCCGCTAGATGGCGTTAGCTTTCTTTTGTTGAAACAACACATTTATGCCGTGCCACTCACAATTAAACAAGTGTTGTGAAAACTGACCTTTTCTGAGTTATCTCAGTTCGGATCTAGGTGTGCGATATTATTAATAACTTATCACACAATGATTAAAGAAATTCTTATACTCTAACCCCCTTATTCATAAAAACAAGTGAATTTATTAGAGATTTACAAATTATTTGTCTCTGTCACTCTGACACGAGATAAATAAGACAAAACACTTTTTACAAGGTAATAACTAAAATAGGTAGAGTTTCTCCCGAGTTCTTGTTGTAAAGGCACGCGTTGAGAGACTCCATTTTTAACCTCAATCTACTGTACAATTGTTTGTCTGTTACTTTAAAAGTACATTTTTACTTGACATTGGCGAAATGCGATAAATAACGCGAACGTCATTTATTTAAAGAAGAAGAACTAAAATAGGTTTATTGAGTGTTTATGAATAAGGCTGTAAACATACAAAAGACAGATCATCTGTTCATTTACCACATTAAAGCGGGTATTACCTCTATGTAGTAAGTAATACAATTCAAATTCCTCTGTAGTATCGCGTGAATGTTTTGTTCATTTAAAACTTAATTGCCAACAAGATAAGGGCCAGTTTGCTATACAACAGAATCATGTCTAAAGTGAAAATTTGTGTCCCACAATTTCTCAAACATATTTTACAGTGTCAAATTAGTTGCATATCAATATACTATTGACAATCCATCGATAGTGAAGACAAAACTATCGATAGCGTTGCCATCATTAATCTCATCATAAAATGCTGCCAATAAGTACTGTCCTCCCGAAGGTTGTCTGGAGGAGATCGATCTTAGGGATAAACTTTGTAGTAATTATATCTTTTTATAAAAGTATATCTAAGTATCTATAAATATCGATAGGTAGTTCATAACACTAAATCAAATAATTTAAATTTACCCTCTATATGTCCAAACACAAAATCATTTTATATGTTCTAAAATACTATCTAAAATAGACACCAAGTTAGGCTTAACTTTGTTACCATTGGTTTACATAATATTTAATTACTATAATGAGAGCTACTTAAATGTCGTATTTACAATTGAGTTCGGCTACAAGATGTCTTTTAAGAATAACAGGCAGTTTTTCCACCTGCAAAACTTGCTTGTAATTTCATAGACAATTCTGCTTAAATAGGTTATAATAATTTTAAGTTTCATACCAAATCAGCAATGTACAGAAAATTCCATAACTGTAAGATTTCTATGAACTTCAACCTTTTTTTAATTGAAGAAACTTGTCAATTTTTTGTTATGTATGCCTTAGATTAGTGTACACAAAATTGATCTTAAAATAGAATGCAAATATGTATAAAATTTCCATGCAACGTCTTGCAGTTGTCACAGCCTATGTGCATATAAAAAGGGATTTGAAATAACGTGAACTAGCTATACAGTATGCACACAAGGTGAGAAGAAAGTGCACACTACAAATGCTTTAAATGATCTAAAATCCCCATCACTGCACTGGTGATAGTTGTATATAATGTCGTCGGAGGATTCCATTGGTTTTGTTCATACTTCTATTTAAATGGCAGTGGCCATACTGCCAGGTACTATATTTTTAAAACATACAGTGTTTAATAACTACAATTTATAAGAGATACAATAAAAAGAAAAAATTATTTATAATTTAAACAAGAAATAACTAACAACTCTTGCACTAACCCGTTTTAAAACAGTTAGGTATGGATTAATTTTATATACTCATTTCCATCTTACTTATGATTAAAAACTTTCCAAAAGTTGATGCTTTGAAATTGTCGACCAATACAATATCAAACTATACAAATTGATTGTGAAAATACCAATATATTTTTGAAAATAACAATGTATGAATTCTTGTCCTATTATTTTGAATAAATTAGGATAGGATATTAAATTATTTTTTCTAGTATAAGTAGCCTGACAGTATGAATAACGGTACTCAAACAATATTATGCTCTTTATCTTACTCAGCTTTTCTAAGTGCTCCTCTGGCCCTCCATGCTTTGAGCAAATTATAAGAGAAATAGAGTTGGAAGAAGTGTACCTGCGATGCTAGCAGCACATACGCATACCACAGAAGCCCATATGGGTAACCCTGAAAAATTAAAAAAAAAACATTCATAATATATTCCTGCCTGAATGTCCAATTTACAAATGGAATGAATTCTAGACGATGGGGGAAGCACGAAACAATGACAAAGTTAAAATCTTTTTGTCCCTTTCGTTGTGCCTGCACAAAGTAAGAAACTTGACTTATTTATTACATAGAAAGTCGCAGGAAAACATGTAGATGACATTAGTGAGTGGTGTCAATGGATTTATCCCTATGATGATTCTCTACATCCAAGAGGACAAGTAATATGAATTAAAGGGGGTGAGGGGTGTGAGTGGGTGAGGGGCTATTCACTAACATGCAGTTTGCCATGTGTTTTGAAAATCTCAAAGAAAGAAGTAGTAATTCTCATTGTTTTTCTTGGTGCATATATTTAATGATTATAGCATAGATGTATAATTACATACGTTAGATTGGCATTGAAATAATTGGGAGAGCCCAAAAACAAAATGCACCAACATGCGTTTAATGCGCATGAGTGTGTGACAAATAGTACTAGTATTAAATCTATGCATATTTAGCTATTGTGTAGCAAAACCAATGTTTACAATACAATTTTACTAGGTATCTATTATTTTCTGTATAGATATGTCTTCGATAATGAATATTCTTTGAATGTAAAGGTAACAGTAAGGTAACAATGTTAAGGGTACAGACCTGCCACAGCTCAATTTCCACCTCAGAACTGTCATCCTCGTCTTCATCTCTCGATAGGTACCTCCAGACATCGCCACAGTAATAGAGAATACAGTATAGCAGTGGTCCGAACCCAAGAACTGTGATACCGTACATATAATGTCGTAGCTGCCTGATATTGTTACGTTTTATTGCCGCCAAACCAAGGAAGGAAAGAATTAGGGAGAGGCACCAGACATACTCCCAAAATAGAGGCTGTAAATTAAAGGAAAAAAATAATAATTTTTCTTCATAATGTTAGTAACACATTAATTACTTTATTATTATTAGTCTATTATGAGTGCAATAACATAGAAAAAGGTCTTTGAGTGCACCATGAATGAAACTCATAGACTCTGAAAACCCTAAGCCTGTGACACTGCACATCCTAAACCATATATACAGCCAGCATTGGTTTTTAAGTAAATATAGTTTGCAACCTATCCTCTACATTTTTTACACAATATCTATTTTTGTACTTTTAGTACACAGTATACATTTGTTACTAGTGATTCACATGAAATGGCTTAACCATGGATACCGAAATGAGAGTAAATTATATTATTACAATTGCAAGATAAAATTACCGGAGGTATTTGCAGCTCTTCAATTTCCAAAATAAAAATGTCCAGTTTATCCAGTATATCAGCAGAGAGCTTCGCCAGCATCACAAGGAACAGCATATGGTGAAAGAATACACAGTATTTTAAACGAGACTTGTTCAATGCACTGAAACAATGTTTGTAAACAAATAAAATAGGTGGTAGCATAATTTCCCAATAAAAGTAACTTTGTGTAAATCTACAATGAAATAGGTTTAATCTAACACTGCAATCAAATTTTCAAACAAACGGCGCGAAATAAGATTCGCTATCGATTGCTTTTGGCTAAAAATAATTTGACGGAACTTGATGAAACAGATGTTGTATGTCACGTTACTGTAGCCTCATAAATTACCGTAGCCTTATCCACGGCCAAACAAGTATATAAATAATCAAAAACTTACCTTAACTGATACTGAATAGCTATTTTCTCTCTGTGCTCGAAATCGGCACCGTTCGTACCCGTCACCATGACACCGCGTGAAGACATATTTCTAAATTAATGTAATAAGCCAAACAATAGAAAATATTAACTATTGAGTACACAAATCACTCAGAAAACATTATTCACATAAACTCTCTGTAGTAATTAATTTTCAGTCATTTCATTTTAGTGCCCAAGCAATCTGCCAAATCGAAAAAACGAAATGCCAAATCTGCCAACGTTTCAAGGTGTTTTTTTTTAATTCGTTCCGAAGTACGCAAACGTACTTGTATCAGTATAAATATTTAAAAATTACTATCTTATAAGATATTTGTGATTTTTATTTTATATGTAAATAAATAAAATGTATACTTTTCTGTATTTTCAATATTTGGCTTACAATAATAATTCCATTTGTAACCAAGAAAACATTCGTGTGTTAAAATTATGTGTGTAATACGGAACGCGAAAAAATGACATAACTATCGTTGTTTTAAAATTCTTCCTATCAAGGCAGGCAAAGGAATTTAACCTATACAGCTACATCTTCAGTAAACTTCTTGTTTCATAAAGTTTTGTTGGATCTATGGAATTCACTACCAGCACCCAATAATTATTATGCTCTTTCTAGTCCTGGGTCATTCAAAAGATTTTTGAAAAGGCATCTTGCAGTTGTAGGTCGCAGGGCGAGGGTGGCTAGTGCGGGGCGCTGACATTATCTCATTAACATGCATGTATGACATCAAAATAATAAGGTTTCTATCAAAGTTTTACGAAAATAGCTCCAGTAGTTTCCGACCTATGTCATTTTTACTTTCTAGAATACCGTAAAATGGGAGTAATCGGGACACTTTCGGACTTCAACACTAGTTTCTCCCGAGTTCTTGTTGTAAAAACACGTGTTGAGAGACTCCATTTTTAACCTCAATCAACCGTACAATTTTTGTTACTTTAGTTACATTTTCACTTGACATTGGCAAAATGCGTACGCTTAATGCGACGCGACGCCATTAATTAAGAATAGAATAGAATTACATATTAGTATTTTTTAGTTTGAATTTACAAATAATTATGATGTTAAAATGTTTCCGGTACTTAGTTATTTATTTCTTTTAGATGCATTATATAGGTACTTAAATCACTTTAAATATCCAAGGAGCTTATAAATCTATCTTCGTGGAAATATCTAAAAAACTTAAAAAAGTAGCTTGTCCCAATTCCCTTTATCTTAGGGGTGAATTGGGTCACGTATGGGGACATTAGAGTTTTTCCTTAGGGTTGGCACTTTATTATACAAGGTGACATTTTAATAAGTGCAAAAATGTTTTTAAACGTTTCCGGTACTTAGTTACTTAGTAGGTACCTAGGTAATCATTTTTTTCTTCGTTTAGTCGATATATGCACTTCAGAAGATCAAGTTCACGACGACTAAAGAAATAATAAATTGAAATATTGGCATAGACAACCCTAGTAACAAAAACCCAATTCACCTTACAGCCGTCCCAACTAACCCCAGCTTAGTCCCTATTAAACCCACTCTACGACCTAATTCGCCTCCTTTACGACCCAATACACCCCCTTGTTCTACCCTTGTCACCCTATTTACTGGTAAAATTCTAAACAACGGAGTTTTATTCAAATAAAGAAAACATACAAGCTTACAGTGTAGATTTTTCTGTTCCTAAGAGACGGAAAATAATACTGAAAAATTCACTTGTAACAATTTGCAAATAACAATTGAAGAAATCTTAATGTTTCGAGAAGCAAATTTCGCGAGTTGCGGAACGCATACACAAATAACGGTTTATTTTTGAATTCTCAATGACAAGAGTACTTTGAGTTGCCAAATTATAAAAATAACATTGCAAGCTTCAAAAAAAATCTGCCATATAGATTCAAACAAAAAAATAATACATGGTAGGAAGGCAAAGTAAATCTCTGAAAAATCCCTATTCACCCCTTATACCATATCCATTCCCCCCATTTTACGGTACGTAGTTTAAAGGATGTATTACATCAAAATATAAGGTTTCTATCAACTTTTAAGTCGTTTCCGGTATACGAGAAAGTAAAGGGCTCAGGGGGCAGGGGGTGTCGTGACGATTTTAAATGAATCGATAATGCGCGTGATGACTATGGATTACAACAGAGGAACGAAAAAAGCTAAGACCTTCCGGGCCCAGAGGAAAGGAGGAGGTGTCCTTCATGTATACCCGAAGGGCGGCCCCCGAGTTATGTCGGGTTCCGCGCCATTATCGCCTGGAGTAGGTAGGTATGTACGTATTAAACCTACCCTGACATTCGATACCTATAAAGGCGGCCGGTCAACGAATTAAGGAATAATTCGTTGCGGCCGGTAGGCCTATTCGCTAACCTTTTTAGACAGTTGAAAGCGTAGACAGAGAAAATTTAAAGTGATGATCACTGAGTGAATAACATATCCATTGCTATAATCACTTTTAAACTTTCGCGTTGCACTTAGACAAAGAAATTCTTTGTCTAAGGCGTTGCATGATTAATACGAGTAAAAACGGGAATTAACGTAAAGTCAACGTCAGAAGAACCGTCAACGGGAAGAAACGTCAGGCATTTAAAAGGTAATTTTATCGCGTTAATTCCCGTTTATACTCGTATTCAATATCCATTGCTGTTTTACAAGATATGCTATTATGGCACTCGTCATGTGAAACAGCAATTGATAGATAATTCACTCGGTGATCATCACTTTCAACTGTCAAAAAAAGTTAGCCATTAGAAGCCGCGACCCCGAGACGAGAGACAGACACAATAGAGACCGCCACCGGCACTTGTTCTTTAGATTTGTATGGGCGACAGTGGAGACAGCGTTTAGGCGCAGAATGTCCAATTCGCAAAATGTCCAACGGTCGTAAAATATCCAGTTCGCAGAATGTCCATTTCGCAAAATCTACAGTTTGCAGAATGTCCAGTTCGCAAAATGTCCATTTCGCAAAATGTCCAATATTCATCGTAACGCTGAAAATAGCTTTAGTAGTTTCGCAGCGATTTCACTGTCTTATATTAATTTGTTGTGTTATATTTTATATCCTGGTGCTTTTGTCCAGAGCGGCGAAATGGCTAGATCGGGCCCTGCTCGTGACTGATACAGACCGAGACGCTTGTCGCGGTCTATCCTGTCGCGGTCGCGGCGCGAACCGCCACCTTATTAAAAGCTAATAAAAGTAATGCCTCCTGTTTATCGCTATCCATTATAAAAATAAGATATTTTATTTCACTGGTCACGCACAATACGCTGATGTTCACTCACGAACGGCACGAAAGTGACTGTTGTCTTCTCATTAGTCAAGTTTCGCAGGTCGTGAAATGTTTAGGTAGCGACATTCGTTTAGGTTTGAATAGTAGGTAGGATACCGCATACCGCAGCGGTATTCGCTACCCACAGCGATAGTGAATACTCTACCTAATAAACTACGTAGTTAATCAATGGGATTGGATTCATTGGGTAACTATAGCAACGAAGTGGGAATTGTTAGTTATTATCACAGGGTACATTTGTATTTATTTTAGATTGTGAATAAGTACCTACACGTGTCTTTCAAAAACCACAATATTCTACCTAATTTCTCTGCAATTGATTCAATACTTTCAGCAAAATTTAGAGTGGATTTTCATTGTGGACATAGGATAGTTTTTGAACTTGAAGAACTATGTAGGTTAGGTATATCATTAATCATATAGGTATCATGTATGGTTTTTTTAGTGACCAACCGAAGGTTCGGTTTCGGCAAAAAATCTGCCGAACCTTCGGCCGCGCCGAAACTCTGCATTCGTGAATTATCGTGCGTCGGTCGGCTTCCTTCGGGTGAATAGTGAGTGGCTCCTGTGTAGCCCGCCATCATTGGATGAATTCGCATTTCTAGCGCATAGTGATAAGGTGTTTGTTGCGCTACCCAACCCAGTCCTCTTTTTCAACCTGTGAAAACCTTACTCACCAACAGAAACAACACCAAAAAATATAGTGTTTGTTTGGCTGTGATCTTCTGGAAGGTGGAGATATTATAATAGAATGGGCCGTTTGGTGTAAAATGAAAATGAATGAAAATAAAAATAAAACAACCAAAAGGCAAAATAGGTTTTTTTAAATAACTTTTTTTTAAATCAGGTAATAAACATACTTACTTATAACTTTTTGTTAATGTAAATTGCTTATTTAAATTATTTTTTAAAATAAAAGAAAATATGTATAAAATACGTTCCACGGGATGACTGTCTGCTTACCACGGATAACTATCTGAGATAACTACTTAGTTGGCGAAAATTTAATAACATGGAAATACGTTTACCCTACCATTAATGACGTCATCGTCATAGGCATAATTCATAGTTAACTCTGTGAATGCGAAACATACGATAACGATTTTAATTGTTCCGCCTATAATTGTTTAATAAACATGGCACTTTATTGATGGAAGCATAATCGATATTTTGGTATCCCGCAGTTGACTGGCTCGGTTATAAATTAAAGTACCTACTGCACGCGCGCCTTTATTGTTAGTGACACAGAGAACATGAAGTGTGTATACGTTGTTGCTGTTTTTGCCTTTGTAGCGTTACAGGTAGGATAATGATAATAAGTTATCGGAAGTATTTATAAATGATTTGATGCCGAGATGATGCGTCATTCTATCATTAATGTTCTGAAGAGCTTTTTCCCTTATTTCACCTCCTTTCCTTCTTATACGTATGTTCTCATACTCTCATGATTGTCGGCTTTGGCTATTATTTCAATAAGAGCCTCATTCTCAGTCACATATACGAAAAATTATTTGTATCAAGTCCATCAAACCCTATAATAATATCATCAAGAAGCGTCTAGCAGTTCCTTAAGATGAGAGCTGCTCTAGGAACTGACTGATCCACATTAAGAAACTCGTCTTTACCACATTGAATAGATAAACGGAACAGAGTAAAAGCTTCTTAAGAACGTGCAGAATTGTCACCTATATTGGTAGGGTTGTCACAATAAGTCAAGGAAAATTAAACAAATCATTTGTTAAAAGTTTTGTTATTCAGTATGATAGAAACTTTACAATTTACTTACTCTAATAATTTTCTATTTATATTTTTTGTTTTTTTAATAATTTATTGTTTCTTTTAATGCTGTGGTAAATTCTGAATCAGACATTTTTTTTTTCAAATAAGTAATCTAACGAGATACACTTGCATGGCATATCAAATTAACAATCTTTTATTCGTTTAAGTATTTCGTTGCCAACATTGACAATATTTATTTCAAGATCGAAATATTCGCGAACCTTTGGCTCGCTTTTCCTTAAAAGCTCAAAAGAATGGTTAACCAGTCTTATTTCAATGCGGAATATCTTGGTTTGAGCCGTTTGAGCATGAGCACAATATATTAATTATGCTGTTGTTCCAAGCTAATGGAATATGTAAATTTTCGACAACAGGCGTGCCACGCTGTACCGATTCCAGATGAGGCTCAAGATAAGAAAGGGGAAGTACCAGTTTCTGTTGTTCCTGCAGAAACTACAGCTCAACCAGTCGAGCATGTGGAGGTAAGAAAATCCTTGCTAAAAAAATAGAATTAGATAGGTAGGTGCCTAATTATCGCGTGCTTTAATCGATCGTTCTGTGTAACACTACAAGTAATAATATTATAGTATTTGATATTATATTAAACTAGCGGTCCGCCCAGACTTCGCACGGGTGCTATATAGGATAAGTAAACAAATTATACATCTAAACCTTCCTCTTGAATCGTTTTGTCTATTGTTATAAGCCGCATTGAAATCCGTTGCATATTTTAGAAGATCTAAGCGCACATACATGATAAGTAGAAAGAATAAATGTATCTTTGTAATACCCTCCTACCTATAAGAAACTACCTAGGTTAATAGCGTATTGAAGACCTGCAAGTCCTATAAGTCCAATGTCACGCTGAATAAGCGCGTCTGGTAGTTTTTAGTTAGGGTACCTACTCTCCTTCGAAGAAAGGCTTACCTAACATGCATTGAAACAAGCAAACTATGATGAAGTCTTATCATTACACTTGCAATATCAATGTTAGTACCTATAATCTGTTTATCATCGAAAGCAATAGTTTTGCCCAGTTTGTGATTAATTAAAATATTTTAGTTATTGATGTGTCTTTCTTTCGTTAATTTATTTGACAGTAGATTAAAGAATACCTCCTATTTTTTTTCAGGTTAAATCAGAGTCGCCGCATACTGAGACCTCGGAAACAACAGTTTCAGCAGCAGTGGAAGTAACGGGGCTGACTGAAGAAACGAAGGCGTAGACTTAACATAGTGAACTATTCTCACATTAAAATATATTAAAGCCATTTTTGATTAACGGTCTTTTTATATTGCCCACAAAGCTTTTTGGAAATGAAGATCTGAATTAAGTAAGACTTATACTAATATTCAATGAGAGCAACAAGTCTGTTTCCTTGTTGAATATCGGACTATACAAAATTGTAATTGAAATAATAGCCAGTTGACAATTAAAAAATATCTTATCAAGTTCTTAATGATACTTACTTCGGGCTAGATAATTGGTGTGAGCGTGAAAATATATTATTATTATTATTATTATTATATAGGAATTAAGGAATTGTCTAAAAACTTTGTTTTGGGTACATTTTATAATGGAAGTGGCAACTCAAGATAATATAGGAATGACAGATGAATTGAAAACATAGAATAAATGAAGAGATTTAAGCGTAAGACACCCAGACAGATTGCAGGACAAAAAACATAGGGTTTATTACTAGAAAAATACACTGAAAAAAGTCGCCTCGGTGGCGCAGCTGCCCGGATTGCGGAAAATGCTAGGTTCGATTCCTGCCTGAGGCAGGTCGATTTTTTTCAGTGTATTTAAAAATTAGCATTAAAAATATTTACGCGTTTCATAATATTTCATAATATAGGATTTAAGTTATCAGAAAATGGCTCATAAATAAACTAAAAATAAAATACTACAGACTGATCGTAAACACGTTTATTGCGTTTATTGAATGAAACAGATTGCCTAGAATTGTCTTCTTCGTATTAATTAGTGGTAAAAAACAAAATATCCCTCACACTCCCTCTTGAAGGCAGATCCAGCGAAGTTAGTGCAACTGCACCTGCACTGTTGACGCGACACCGTGGGGCACTTTCAGCGCCCTGGATGTATAAGGTAACCTGAGAGTATTGAATGAAAAGAGTAAGCTCCTGGAGTTTTTTTTATGTTATTTGGATGGCATTGGCAGACAAGCACTCGGCCTGCCAAGTAATAAAAAGAGTTTTAATTTCTCTAATAAGTAACTTGTTCCAATATCAAGCGGCTGATACGCTGTATCTTACTTCTCTTGACATTAAGTCCGCTGCGCTCTATTTTGACTAAGCGCGTCCGCACCGTTAAGCGGGTACCCCACAGATTTGATAATATATCTGTAGGTTACCCA
Source organism: Elophila nymphaeata (assembly GCA_955850985.1). Lineage (NCBI taxonomy): Eukaryota > Metazoa > Arthropoda > Insecta > Lepidoptera > Crambidae > Elophila > Elophila nymphaeata. The sequence goes on from OY039087.1 coordinate 16,921,760, forward strand.
CAAGAAACAGCACGCTGTGGGGGAGCGCGGTGAGGGTACCTACATAACGGTGCAGACGAAAAAACAATGATCTGCTCCCTGCTAATTTAAATTAAATTGTCATAAAAGTAGGCCCTGTGTCACAAGTTCCACCTAAGTTCTAATTGTTATTATTAATCTTATATAAAATTATATGTCTTTGCACTAAGCATTTAGCCAGTGAAAATAGCCCCCAGATCCCGGTATTAACATACAACGTTTTTACTAAAACCAAATCGTTACAGCTGTCAAAATGTATGAAAACGACAACGATTTGGTTTCGGCAAAAACGTTGTAAATAGCGTGATAAGGCCCTAGTCATTTAAAATTGTAGGGTAGATTCATTAACAATGGAGTCTCTCAACATATGACATTACAACAAGAACTCGGGAGAAACTCTCTCCACGTAAGTTCCCATTGGCATTTATCTGACAGAAAGCCCATATAAAACTGTCTATTTCAACAGCCAGATATTTCCTAACCAGAACTTGTGAAACAGCCCTAATAATAGTTGCAAACTATCACATTAGTAGGGCAAGTTTAGGTACTTATCGCACCTGCACGTTTTTAAAAACATTCTGTAACTAATTCCGAAGCCGCAGCATTCGATTAAGTTACGGTGTTCAAATTAAAACATCAATATTATGAGAATTTGCAAGGCGAATCACGCGGTAATACCACGCTTCTATAAGTATCTGACACGAATCGCAGTGACGCATTTTTAAATTGACAAATCTTGTTCCTGTACACAGGGCTACTCAGGACTATTTCGTGTTCCAATCGGTAAGTAATGTCCTTCTTATCAACCTGGTATAGGTTAACTTGGTGTCAAGAGTTTTACAAGTCAACATTTCTGTCCTGTGACGTTACTTGACCTTTCGACAGCAGCCGGGACCACCAGCTTAACGTCCCTTACGAAGCACGGAAAAAAATCGAGTTGGAACACTTCCATATAAAAAAACACACTATAAGGTAATAGCGCCATATGATGCCGCTATATTAGAATAGCAACACCCATAGATATAGGAAACTGTAGATCGGCAATGTGAAAGAGTAAGGGCAAAAGTATCGCATATATTAGAGCGAGATAGACGAGACCACTTCACGTACACCCAGGCGGTCTAATTCGGCCTGTCAGTCACGTCTGTCAGACTGCAGTACTGTTTTTTAGGCACACATGCGCATTACTCAGGCATAGGTGCTTTTTTTTGGTCTCGCCCTAGTCGATTCATTTCCAACCTATAAACATCAGTAACTATAAATCTATGGCACCACCCCATATACTCCACCCTGATCCTGATCCCCTTAAACCCCGTTACTACGTCCTTCGATGACAAGGAAAGGTCTTGTGTCCCAGCAGTGGGTCGGATTATAAATGCTATAATGATGATGATGATATAAGGTAAGATGGTCATTACCTGAGGTGGTGCATGTCTGCTTGTTTCACTAGACAATGGAACAGACCGCGCTTCCTTTCGACGTCGCTTACTGCCTGACCGACGAACTTCTTGACGTCTTCTGTTAGTAGCTGTTGAAAATTCTGTAAAAAATAAGTTTAATAAAATTTCTGAATAGTAATAATGGCAAGATATAGTACCTAATTAGCGTGCCATCACCAATATTAACATCCCAAATGGAAAATATGGGAATTGGAAATTATACGAAGATTGAATTTGATTGCAGTTACACACGGGAATATATTCCTGCTAAGTAACCATTAGAGTTAAATAGTTACTTAACGGGATTAAATCCTAAATTACCCTGTTGTTTAATAATCAAATAACTAGCTTTATGCCTGGAATGAAATCTCTTATCACGATAGTGCGTAGTAGTTCTTTCGTAGAAGATTGTACCTATTAGCTACTAAACGGGAATATAAAGAATAATCATTTATTATTCTTAAGATTCCCGTTCAGTAGCTGCAATCTAACTAAAACAACAGATTTCAAATGAAAGTTTGTAAGTTACCACTTATAAAAAATGCAGAAAAATTTCATAGGTAAAGCAAGGTTGCCTTTGAATATGTAGGTAGGTATAGCTTTCATACTTTGGTTAGTGGATTTGTATGTAGGTACTTACGTGCGTAAAGGCCACAGTCCTTTTTGTAGTGTCAGCTGTCAAGCTATTGTCAAACTTTGTGAAAACGTAGCATAATTATGCGTTTTGGATTTGGTTAGATCAACCAAGTCCACGAAGTTGATAATTTCGTGGTTACTAACTTACTACCTACGCTGTACGATCGAGGCACGGTAATATTATCTAGCAGTATTGTGACTCGGCCCTGTCCTTGAAATAACTGGCTACGGCCGAGCGGGGCGTAAACACGCGGAAGGGCTGCCCGCCTACAGTATTTTAATTTGAAAGAAAGAAAATAAATTTATTGGCCTTCACAGAGCACGATATTACCTAATCATTAATAAACTATAACAACACATACATAAAGAAAAGAAACGTTAGCAAAAACTAACATACACACATTATATACCTACTATTTAGGTACTTTATATTTAATTTATACATTTCTTGTTCTATGATTGTAAATATTTTATTTTACTTATATGTAAATAAAATATGTTGTGATTGAAAGAGGAAGTGTTCAATAAAATACATGTTATTTTAGGTAATATTTAATAAAAAAAAAATATAGATTTGAGACAAAAAATTATTTACGCCTTGACTGAGACGTGGGTACTATATTGTCACTGAAACACTTTTATTTTCAAGAAATTACATATTATTATCAACAAACAAAATATTGTTTTTTAAACTCCGCATAAATATCCCTATTTTATAATTTTCCATCTATCAATTCCTGTCAACAATCCGACTCTTTCCCAAATTACCTAACAACCTGCCAGTACCTATACACCAAAAAATCCGATCACTACAATACCTACCATTTATTACTCTCGTAAATTATTACATAATGATATTTCATCATATTTAATAATATATGTAGTTAAGTTATATGTTGGTACATAAGTAAGTAGATAGCCTAGTCTAGGAAACTACCTACCTACGTATTATGTAGTTTTGTTTTTAACGCGAGCGTAGGAAAAAAGACACAAACAAGTAACCTACCTAGGTTACTTGTTTGTGTCTTTTTTCACCCTATCCACTTATTTATATATTATTCCAGATTTTGCCCGATGAAAAAATTGAAATACCTAAATATTAAAAACAAATTACGTACTAGTAGATAGGTACATAAAAAATATTGCTCTTTGCCATTTTGAATTATGTAGGTATCTACTTAATTCAATCAAATATTCACAATACAAATCGCACGTTTATGCACGGCTAACTGCTTAAAAAACAATTCACACCGTTCGGTAGTCGCTGCCAGCCTGCCGAAACTCAATACTGCAGAAAAAATGTATGGAGTTTAGGCAAATTTTAATGGCGACTGGTGTTTTGTCTCTTACTTCCTATCTACCCTTCCTTGTCTCGCGCTGCTGGAGTGTCACTAATGTCAATATGGCGGCGGGAGGTTCTTGAAAATTTTAAAAAAGCGTCGTTTTAGTTTATTTTTCCATCTGTGTGCGTATTTATTGTTTTCGGTGACTATTATCATTAAGTGTATACTGGTTTTTATCATTTATATAAGTGCATAACAGCAAAATGTATTACACAAAATGTGAAATATGTGGACTAAAATCTGGCAGGAAATTTAACCAAAAGCGGGTTTTCATGGCTCAATTCCCACTAGATGAGAAGCGGTAAGTAGTTTTCCATGTCATTTTATTGACGCTAAGTAATTAGAAAGAATTTCTGGTCACTTTAATACTTTGTCTTAAAATCATTACCAAAAACCATATGCTCCGTAGTGATGTCCTTACTACGTACCAAATTATCGATAAAACTATATTCGTACATTTGAGTATAAAATGTATTTGAGTTGTTTCATTACTACTGCATTTGTTTAATACATATAAAATATTTTCAATCCTTATCTAATCGTAAAAAATAATGGAAATGAAATACAAAGAAATTTTTTGAGGTTAATTAATTGAGGTTTCCCGTGATCAGTGGGCTGGCCTATGTATTGCACAGAAGATAAGCATTGCCAGAAGATTAACATCTCTTATTATCATCATCAAAAGTTTTTCTGGGTTTAACCCCACGTCCATATTTTCAGATCTCAACGTGACTGCCGCCTTGAACACGGTGCCCGTCGGGTATGATCATTACTTGCAACCGTATAAGCACGGCTCCTACTCCACCCTTGGTAAGTTACATAACCTATTTTTCTGACATGGTATGATAGCTCAATTCCTGAAGCTAATGAGTGATTTATTTCAGGACCAGATGTGACTTTGATTGGTCACCAGACCAAGGCACGCGTTACCCATAGTCCGCGATGGTAAGTGGTGAACTATAATTTGAATTGATGATCACCGTAAACTCAAACGAGACTATTTACTAATCTCTGTTTATTTATTATTTCAGATAAATGCCTTATAATAAATACATTATGTCAACGAAACGGATCCCGCAGAATCATCAGAAGGCATTATTTGTAAGTCAGTGATGTGGATCTTTTCTAATGATTCAACGGACTGGAAAAAATCTTCAAAATCAATCATTGCTTTATCGCTGTCTTCCTCACAGTTAGCTCCTCTGCTCACTGGTGTAATTAAGCGGGTTAATATATTATATTTTAAGGCAGCTGTAACGTGGTGACATTTTTGGGTTTTTATTAGTTGGACAATGTTGTCTCATTATGCCGAAAAGGTTTTCTAGTGCATCCTACAAACAATTTAATTCCCACATTGTAATCCTAACTTTATTATTTTTTGTAGTGACATAAATTGTATGAAACTAGAAAAATGCACTGAAAAAAAATCGACTTGCCTCAGGCGGGACAGGAGGGATTTTTCAGTGCATTTTTCTAGTATTAATATTTACGCGTTTGTAAACGCAAAAATAAAATTATTCCATTGTATGAAAATAATTACATGTAATTGAATAAAACTCAATATTTCCCAAACTAACAGAGGTTTTTATTTTCCTTTTGTATTATTAAAAAACCTGTCTGCAATGCAGGGCAATACCCATTCTTTTTTATCGATATCGACATATTCTGTAGCGTACACCACATCCTTAGTTTGATTTTGTCATGTTGGCATTACTTTTTTTTGTCTGTCTCTGTTGGTACTAGATCTGAGCCTAAACTGCAGTCAAAAAGCTTGTATGAAGTCCCGACTCTTAAACGTAGTGTATTATATACTCTTTGGTCGCTGCGGCGCATTCGCGACTGGATGCCCACCGGGTGCCCCGCGAACTCGAGGCGCGTAGCATGACGCGCTTTCCGACCGTTTGTATGAAGATAGAATACTGTATAGATAATATTACCGTGATCGAGGGTTGTTTTCAAAGTACCTACAGTGATACAAACTTATCTGATCCGGCGGTCAAAATTAAAACTACCATTTTCAGAGATCTATATTTTGACATTTTTATGACATAGGTAGGTATTTGTATTTGTTCACCACTAGCGATACCATCACCGGTGGGCCTATTCGCTAACGTTTTTTGATAGACGAAAGTGATAATCACTGAGCAACGAATTATATCATTCCTAATTCGTTGTCACTGAGTGAATTACAACACCTAGGTACCTACCATTGCTGTTTTATACGACACGCTATTTCTGGCACTTGTGTAAAAACAGCAAAAGATGTAATTCACTTTGTGATCATAACTTTAAGCTGTCAAAAAAAGTTAGCGAATAGGCCTGCTGGTCAGATAATTTTATGGTAGGTACCTACTGTAATAGCTGAGCTGATCATACCTTCCTCGTGATCGTGTGGCAACGGCGGCGGCAATGGTTGAGGAGTGGTGGCTGACCGCGCAATTGCTGATCTGCGATTCGCAATCAACCGCCCCAAACATTCTAAAGCCGTTTGTTTGTTCTGTGCAAGAAGAGATAAGTATATACCAGACCAATAAAAAATTGGTCAAAAGTTGGAAATGATGAAAAACCTTAGATTAAAGCAAAAAAGAGAAAAACAAAACATTGCCTCTCTGATATAAAAAAAAAACTGGAGATGGGGGAATATTTAAATAAAATTGGGTTATAATTCAGTAACCCAAACAACACAGAAGAACTCACTATTCTACACCATGACAATAAATAAACAACGAAAATCAGAAATGTTTATTCTCATGGTGCAGTTTAAAGTTCCGTTTTTACACTGAAATCAACCAAATCACTCGTGTCGTGTGTCGCTCCAGATGGCGCGAGTGTTTTAGCGGTCATGCAAGGGTAACGTGTGTGGTGGTGTGGTGTGAGAAGGGTAATCGCACTTTGTTTCGGTCATATTTAAGTAACCCGTAATACCCACTGATTATCATTCCCCCATCTCCCCTACACTCAGGCCAGTCTGAGGCCTTAGTATGAGTTTTGATAGTTTTCGAGCTCGATCAAACGTATCGTCTTTCTTCATACATTGGCCACTGTTTCTGATAGTTTACGCTAGGGGCGCTAGTGGGCAATGTATGAAAAGAGACGATACGTTTGATCGAGCTCGAAAACTAACAAACTCGTACTAAGGCCTCAGACTACCACACGCCAATAAGAATTATGATGTTGAATCATTGCGTAGATACCCTTATTTCGTCCAGAAGAGGTTCAAATACCGATGAGTCATTGGAGCCAAGTAGAATTATGATGTTACCCTTATTTCGTCCAGAAGAGGTTCAAAAACCGATGAGTCATTGGATTCTTTCAGGGCTTCCCAATTCTTGAACAGCTTTCGATCGGACATTCGTACGGTGCTTTCTAACTCACGGATTTCTGCAATTTGTAATAACAGTTTTAAGGTAGGTGCGTACCTTACTTAAAACTTTTTTGAAATTATCAAGTTAAATATGCTCATTGAAAATTATGGCGATAATAATTATCAAACAGATATAAGCCTTATGTCGTGGCAGTACGTAATGTTGAGGAAACAATCTATTCTATATTTTTGCACACAACTCAAATTACGCTAAGAATTAAAAAAACAATTTCAATTTCTCTATTTCGGCCACACACAACAGAAATGAATTAAGAAAACTAAGCGGCAGTCACAGATTAGAAAGAATATGTGCGACAGTTCAGATGCGTAAATGCGACGACGCGGGGAATCCCCCTATTATTGACGTTTGGTGGATTGGTGGTGCGTTCCGATACACGCAGTCATTGAGCAGTCGCCCGGATAGCGAAAGGTCGCGGATTCCAGTCCTGTCTCAGCACTTATCGATGACACGATTTTTTTTTCCATGTTTTTCGTTTTCTATTTAATTTGGTATCAATTTCAATCATAACTAAACTTGCCGAACAAAAAATAAAAACAATATAACAATTTTTTTGTTTGATACTTCTATCGTATGATGTTTGATACGATATGAGCTACGGTAGCTCTGTGGGTAGGTACGAAGTACAGTCAACAGCACGTCGGGCTATACAAAACTGTCAAATTTCTCCAAACGATTTTCAACCTAAGGCTATTGAATATAAAGTGTATAATCAATTAGGAAAATTTGACAGCTTGTGGTAACCCAAAGTGCTGAGGCCTTAGTATGAGTTTTGATAGTTTTCGAGCTCGATCAAACGTATCGTCTTTCTTCATACATTGGCCACTGTTTCTGATAGTTTACGCTAGGGGCGCTAGTGGGCAATGTATGAAAAGAGACGATACGTTTGATCGAGCTCGAAAACTAACAAACTCGTACTAAGGCCTCTGTTGTCTGTACAGACGGTTAACATACCATTTTCTCGCAAACTGGTCAAATGTGCCATCAAGTGCTTCTTGAGCGCTCGCACGGCTCTTCTTTGCGTGCGCGTCCTCGACACCACATCGAGCGCATTCCGAGCCTCAGCTGCTAACGCGGCCACCTCACGGGCCTCTTGTTCGAGACGACGTTCTAACTCGCTAAAGACACAAAGTTGTTTATGGTCTTAAGCTGGCTTCCCACGGTGCGTGATTCTACGGATCTACACGTACAGCCGACGACTACGGATAGCCAGCCACGCACCGCGCACCAAAGCTCTTCCAACGCTGCGTGATTCTGCGGACGTACCTACCGACTCGCGGCGGATACAGGCATCGTCCTGTTTCAGACATGCCTACGCTTTGAAGTAGCATGCAGCATCTTTGAAGTTACCGTGTCCCGACGGATACCGGCGCACCGCCACAGACGTCCTGTGCTGCCACGGACGAGACCCTTCCCACGATGTGTCGTGTGAGCTGGTCCGCGTCCGTCCACGATATCCGGACCGTGGGAAGCTAGCTTTACGCTAATGAAATTGGTTTTAAGGCGGTTATCCACTGTCCTTGCACGACGCAGCATGCGAGGAGTTTCGTTTGTGAAAAAGTCACGTCAAGACACGTCCGTGGCGCTGCGCCGGATTCGTAACTTCAGGCACGCACGACGTCCGCAGAATCATGCACTTGGAAGAGCCTTGATGCGCGGTGCGTGGTTTACGATTGAGTAGGTACATGGACGTGGCCGTGCGTGTAGATCCGCAAAATCACGCACCGTGGGAAATCGACTTTAAAAGGGTTTCTTTTAAAGATTATTGCTGTTGACAGTGGATGATGGCACTTACAGCGTTCTGAGATTTTAAATGAGGTCGAACCACCAAGGTCCACAACCTTGGTGGTCCTTCTATCCTGTAGGGCAAACTCCCCATAGGTCTTCTAGTCGAGTAAGTACGTACTTGTTACTGTTGGATATTAAATTAGTTTCTAGTCTGTGGGATCGTAGTATCTTATTACTCTATGTCAAATGTCAAAAATTTTCTCTCCCTCCAAAATGTTATCACGATAGGATGTGTGTCTGATTCTAATTAATATAATAAACAGTTTAATAGTAAAATAATGTATTTCAATACAACAAAATCAACAGTTACCTACCTATCTCTCGAGAGTATCTAACTTGTTCAAGTCGGAAGGGAGGTCTATTCGCTAACTTTTTTGACAGAGTGAATTAAATATCCATTGCGGTTTTACACGACACGCTACTAAGGCACTCATCGAGTAAAAACAGAAATGGAAATGTCAAAAAAAGTTAGCGAATGGCCGGCTGAGTGCTCCTTAGTATGAGTTTTGCTAGTTTTCGAGCTCGATCAAACGTATCGTGAGTATGGCCGCCAAAAATTGTACATTCGGGAAAAATTCTGTGTCCTTCTCATTATAGTATTGATAATTCCTTAATGTCATCTTAATTAATGATAAAGTGTGTATATTCTAGTTCACAGTATATCATGGTTATACACATAAATTCTTTAAATTCATTTTGGTTTAATTAAAAAGCGTTTATATTTTTTTTCGTTGAAGGTTGAGTTAAATATCCATACAAAAATCGTGTGTCCAAATAGACATCAAAAACTTTGAAGTAGAAAAATAAACATTAACTATATCGCAATATGTTAAATTTTGACATTTCTAAACTTATTTGCCAATTTGCTAAGCGGTACTATTTGCTTTTTAATAAAATAACGTCAAAAATGAAAACTAAGCATATTTAAATATGTGTCTCGTTTTTGGTTCCCGAATGATACTTCACGTAAGTTACCGATGTACAAGACTAAACATGCTAGATTCTTGACCCGTAAAAATGTTTTTTAAGTGGTAGCAACACCACGTACAGGTTAGCCAACATTCGGGGAGAAATCGCCTTTGTATTTTCTGTGAAAGTGAACGTCAAGGTGGCCGGTACTTTTGTCCCGGAATTTTTGTGTGATTTCAGGTGAAAATGTGCACGGTAAGGATGCAAATTTGTTAAATATTTTTCAAAATGTGCATGTAGAGGCTATTGGCTTAACGTTTAAAACTATGCAGCGTCTTCCTAATTCAAAACTATCACGAATATATTTTTTTTAGGTTATGAACACAGTGATTTTAGTTCACGAATGATACCATGTGTTACTATGTGCGTTACGTAACATTCGTGACCGAATGTTAGGAGTAGTTTACACTATAAAACTATAAGTTGAAAAGTTGCACAAGTTGACTTTTTTGTGAGGAATTAAGGCCTTTTTTAATATTTGTACAGTAAGAACGTACGCATGAGTAATCTAGTAATGAGTAATGATTTCTACTTGAGCCAAAGTGAAATATTTAAATCAATCTTATTTTCTTGTAATAAAAAAGTGCTTGATTAATTTTATATATTTTATAAACAAAAACATGCCTATTAATGTACAGTGGACAGCACATCAAGCTATGCATTTTCGTTGCAAAATAGACGTTATTACCAACGCGCAAGATACCCCTGTTTATAGCTTGACCTGCTGGCTATTATATATACGACAGATTCTGTTCATGTGCTAGCTAGGGAAATTATTTATAAAAGGGCAATTTACTTATTTATATTTTTAGATGGCGTTAACAGCGGCAGAAAAACAGAAGCGGTACAGAGAGCGAATGCGGGATAACAACCCTGAAAAGTTTTAAGAAGCTAAACTTAAAAATACTGCGCGGAACAAGGAAAAAAAAATTAGCGAATGTACAGAAAATAAAAAAAAGATTCTAAGGAAACAGTGGAGAAATAGAAAAAATAAATTAAAAGAAAAAGATGCAGAAGACAAGAGTAATAATCCCACTGATAATAAAGCACAGCTAGCAGAAAAGAAATGGTTTCGAAGACATTTGGCTATTGTAAAAAGAAAGTATCAAACAAAAATTAGTAATATGTCAAAAAAAAATTCCGCACTTACAAAAAATATTTACCGTTTAATAAAAAAACAACAATCATTAATTACATATATCGAAGAACTGAAAGCAAAAAACGCATTTTGGTTTGAATTATATTGTAACCTCTTTTATTTTTAATTATAATACTAGAAATTACGATTTTTTTTCTAAATGCATGTATTTTGTACACTCGGCTTAACAAAGTTCACATGTGTTACTTTCATTCACGTATGTTACCGTGTGTAACTAATTCATGACTGTTACTGTACAATTTTTGGCGGCCATACTCTCGTCTCTTTTCATACATTGCCCGCTGTTTCTGATAGTTTACGCTAGAGGCGCTTGTCGGCAATGTATGAAAAGAGACGATACGTTTGCTCGAGCACTAAAACTTCACACTCGTACTAGGGGTACTGGCTCGGACGTTCGCTCTGTACCCGTAGTGTAAGTTTTTTAGTATATAAACGTAACTATTGTAATTGAATTTGTACGGGAAGCATGATTTGCCCTTCTTTCCGCAGAGTTCTTAACGCAACTACAATAGTTATGTTTTTTGAAGTAAAACTTCTTTAGGCGCGACTAGGGGGTAACTCAGATTTTTCTAACGGAAGTAACGCTCAGTATTCTATTTCCGCTATTTAAAAATAGTAATTTCGATTGGTCGTAAGTATCTGTCATATACTCCGTGCTTCTCGACTTATACGCCAGCTAGTGGCAAAGATCATAATCAATTAGGATTATTTATTTCCAATATTATTCAGTTAAAATTTAATCATTTCAGTGATCTACGTCAAAGAAGTTTTACTTAAATCGCGCGTAAAGGTTACACGCACACAATTTTTTTATCATAAAATTACACTACGGGTACAGGTGTGTCAGTCTAACACAAATGTATGACGGCGAACAAAATTCGCGTTGAAAAATCAAGTCAATGCTTAGTACCTATGACGCAAATATTTTTGCCCCAGCGGAAATTCATATCCCATCCGTCCTTTCCCTACCTACTCTATAATTAATGATTAAACGAACTTACCTGTTGTGAAGTTCAATCATAATTATACGAGGGATTCGTCCGAAGATATTAGTATTACACTTGTAGTATCGCTTCCATGTGTTACCACTTAGCACATTATTTTAGAGTCCTTCCTCCAGAAAAAATAAGTACTATTTTGCTATTACTTCTTTCCGTATCCGTATAGCTGTCACCAAGCTGTCATCCCCACTTCCGGTCGCCCGTCACTTCGCTCTGCCGATAGCTTCCAACATTCATTTAGTTTAGAGAACCAAAACAATATTTATATAAACAATGATATTTCTTAAAGCGGGTAGTTATTGCTATTAGCAAATGACTGCAGGGTGGGCGGGAGTATACTAATATCTTCGGACGAATCCCTCGTATAATTATGATTGAACTTCACAACAGGTAAGTTCGTTTAATCATTAATTATACTTCGGGATTCGTCCTCGATATTAGTATTACACTTGTAGATGTTTAGAGCAATAAGAAATATCTAAAATTTATGTAGTAATAAAATATTGTATGATATTGTTTTGGTTTATCATGTTCTTATAATCAACAATTAGGTAGGTACTCTTATAAAAAAATGTCAACGCCAGTAGTCTAACTACCGCATACAACATTCTCAGGATCACGGAATATCCTGGTGCTCAACTCAACTGTTTACAAATTGATGCTCTTCAATAATACAACTCTCTTAGAGATAAGTTTGCTCTCGCAAACTTAGCAAATTATTTGCCAATTTTTATTATGTATCTTTATGCAGTAAAGTATGTACAGTAAAGTGTATTACATTTTTTTTTTAATGCACAGAAACCTATGCACGACGCATGTTGTTATTATTTCACTATCTTTAAAGTGCTGCTAATCCATCAACTACCTACTAGTCTACTACGATAGGTACATACGTTAACAAACTATGGAATTGTTTGGTGTTTGGATTTCAAAGTGTTCTAAATATTATGTATTAGTGGCTTCATATGGCATGCACTTCTATCCAATCCTAGACCAAAAGTTTATATAATTTAATAGTAATGACAGAGTTCCTAAAGAACCTTTTTGAACTCATAATGTGATGTAACCAAAGCAACTCATGTGATATACTGCCGACTTCAGTAATTGTTTCCAGCAATATCTTTCCCTTACACCGATATCCACCATATTCTGCTTTATTCTATCTTTGCCTACACGGCCTAAGTCGGCCTAAGTCTAATAAAGCACTCTGATATTTAGTATTCTTATTACCGCCTAAAAATTGTGATCTTCATAGCTCGACCATCGCTTCACCTAGTTTATTTCGTTTTCTAAACACTGACAGGTGGTGAATCCTTAAAATAAGAGATCAGCTAATCGTAGCCGCAACCAAATCAGGAGAATCAAATTTCAAGATACCTATTATCTTACAATACAGTCTGCCATTAAAATCTGTAACCTGAATTTGGTATAATGCAATGTAATCATTCTAAACATTGTAACAATTAGGGGTAGTAGGTACCAAAAATGTTACACTGGCCGACACTCATTGTGGCATTACTTTTATTTGTTAACTTTTATTTGTCTTGTTAAGTTCACAACTACCTACGTTATTAGTTCTGTTAGATAAGTTAAAATATAAATCTACGATTTTTTTATTAAAAACTAGACTAGATTCAAACTAGACTAGACATTTCATGAAGTTTGTAACCATATAAAAGGGCCAAGCTTCCCGGCACAGGTATAGTTATTACCCAAAATCCTTTAAGGCTTTGGCACGTGTACCTATGTAATGTCCCTGATTAACGTGTAATAAATGATCTCATATTTTCATACTTAGATTACAGCTAAGTTTTTATGTAAAAATATACATAATACACTTTCTAAAATTAAGTCTGAAATTTAATTTTTGCCACTAGCTCTCGTGACACTTCGAATGGTTTCGACGTGTTTAGACTCAATTCTGAAACCATAATTACAGAATCATTGATGTAAGGGACGTACCATTGGAATATCTATTATGATTTTCATAAGGTTAATGTATTATTAATTATTCGTAAAAGAATAGAATAGAATGCCTATTCTTTATTGTGCACATGAGAATAATTAGTAACAATAAAAACAATACAAGATAAAATGCGATCCTATAGTAAATGTGCTGCCATTTTTTGGTCCACCCACTAACTGCTTCTTAGTTTGCTGCCAGAAGCTACCATTGTTGAGAGCCGTAAATTATAATTCTGTAAACAGAATTATGGACAAAATCTATCCACTCACAGTTATATTAATATGGTCATAACCAAAACTATCCTAGTTTTTGAAGGCATGTATTTTTTTTTTTTTTAAGCATTAACGGACAAGTCGTTGCTAACTGTCTAACCAGGTGGACAGAATGGTTTATCAGTTAGTATAGACGGAATAAATGGAGACCAACAATTTTACATCGTAGTGTAGCAGGCCTACACATTGATTTAAAAGTGACGTAAAGTAAAGAAGAAAAGAGTGACATTTTGATTGATTGATTGTTTATGTCATAATAAAAATATATCGTTTACATTCGATGCATGTATTTTATTATTAACAAGAAAATATTTAATTAGTAAATACGCAAGCATCTATAGACTTAAAAAACCTGGTTTCTGCATTTTGTAACTTCTTATTAATGTTAATCATTAATAAACTTGGTACAGGCTTTGAAACTTTTTATGCCGCAGTGAGTTGAGTAGGCGCTCAAATCAACTTTTTACAAAGCTGGGGTCTATCATTATGACATAAATCGCCGTTTGATAATATGAAATTTACTTGCTGTTTCGGCGTCAGAACGCATTTACATTGGGGATCGACCGACCCACTAGCATTATATACATACACAATGTATATGCAACCTTCAACCACGAGTGAACCGTTCGATCGGTCGTAGGTAATTTCTAATCTTTATGCACACAGTGGTTTTGTCGACCCCCATAGCTTACTTGGTATATGTTTATCGAAGTCGAAGAGTCGAGGCATTCAAGATCTCAACTCGATTCGACTCCGCGGCGCTGGTGGTCTGGTGATGGTGTGGGTGGCCTCAGCGGTGCGTGGAGCTGTGCCTGCGGCTTGCGAGCGACGTGATGACGAGGGGCCTATCTGCTTGTGAATCACAGCCCTCCTAACTTTCTTGTGAAAAAATTTAGGTTATGAATAAATATTTAAATAACAAATGACTTCATTTTACATGACGGTAAGCAGAAGTGAAGTCCAAAATTGAAGATAGCTAGTGCGAGAGACAAACCGCCGCGCTAGCTACCCTCGCCTTGCCGACCTGCAAAGTGCTTCTTCGAATTCTTTTTACTTTATTTTTATTAAATTATTATGGAATAATAATTACATTAAAACTATTAAGAATCATGGCTTTCCAGTCTTTTATTAATATCTGCTTTTAAAAGCCAATTGTGAAATCCCAAACTATGCTAGCATCAAATAGGCGACGGGCTGGCACCACAGTCACTGTTTTGGGGTACTCCCCATTGTGTGGCCCATACTACCAGATGTGGCTTTTGGGTGTAACCGAATGCTACCTGAAGTTTTGCTCGCCCCCTTTTGGGATTCTGAGCGTGATTATATGTATTTATGTATTAAGTAGGTAGTGCCTAATTACCTTTACAGCATTATAGATCACTCATAGTTCTGGGGTACAGAGGGTTTAATAGAAAGATCTTTGAGATCTATCTTCCTCTATATTCTACCTACGAAAGTTCAATAAAATATCTTAGGTCTATAGATCAAACTGGTGTTAGTTTGGTTATAATTAAGAGATGCATATCTAACCTGCGTCAGAAATTCTGTTCGGCGGTAGAACACCAGATTCTACAATTGGGTGGCGTAGCCGGCTGCCGGGTCGTTTACTGTAGGTAGCTCTTTTATGGGCTAAGCTTCTTTTTTTTTTTTTTTTGAAAAGTTTAGACAACCTCCTACATAGATTAAGTTGAAATTATTGTTATAGATATGGCCAAAATATACGGATAAAATATTATCTAAAATTTCACTGCACGGAGCTCACTAGCCTCGTTTTTGCAATTTTCACTTTTTCTACAAAAAAGAAAATGTCATTTCTAAAGTCATTTCCTGGTAATTGGCTGGTGTTGCAACCCGCCATATTCAGTTAACCCTCGGTCTACTCCATACGAATAAGCACAGAAGGTTCGGTTACGCCAGCATGCTTCAAAATTACTTAGTTTAAAATAGACTAACCGCCTATTTGAATTGACCTTAGATGATTAAGAATGCAATATCACTGTATTACACATTGTTGTAACGCAGATCAATCATACGTAAGCAGTTTCGAGCGTATGCGACAACCAGTGTTTTAAACTCGATAAAAATAAATAGGCCTACCGCCTATTTCGTAATTATATGATTCATCTCTGAATGTATGTATTGTGGGTACGTGTGATAAAAAATCAAATGAAATCGATATTGTGCGAGTTTTTGTACGTTGCATGACCATATAGACTACACCATCACGATAAAACTTGGTTTATGCTCATGATGGCCTTAACGCAGCCTCACGTGCGAAACAAATGTTCATCTGACAATGTACAATGTGCAAGTTTTATGCGTTGCATAGCCCTGTAGACTACACCGGTGCAATAAAACCTACACAAGAAGCTATATTGTGATAGTTTTATGCGTTGTATAGCCCTATAGACTACACCGGTGCCATAAAACCTGCCTAAGAACCTATATTGTGAGAGTTTTATGTGTTGCGTAGCCCTATAGACTACACCAGTACAATAAAACCTGCACGAAAACTTATATTGTGAGCGTTTTATGCGTTGCATAGCCCTTAAAGACTACACCATTGCATAAAAGTTTATCTATGCCATAGCATAGGGCTGAGGGCAATCTCATTGCCTTCAAGAACCACGTGACTAGTGTATGAAAATCTATATTTTGAGAATTTTATGCCCTACAGACTACACCAGTGCAATAGAAACTGCACGAAAATCTATCTTGTGCAATATAATACTTTCGCGTGTGCGTATCAGGGTGTACGCCATGAATTTATTTCGTAAGTTCACCCGACATGCGAAAAAAGAAAAAATATATAATATTCACCTTTTCCTTTTCCTGTGTACCCGAAGATGAAGACTGCGATGTTGAAGAACTCTAGTCGACTCTTTATTCAATATAATCTAAGCTAGTAAATGTGGCGCTTTTTTTTTTTTTTTTTTTTTTGTATAATAACTTTTATACTATATAGTCTAACGTGGTTTCGTTCTTGCGCTTGGGCAATTCGTTTTTAACTATTCTAGGTAGTTGAGTTGGAGACGTGCTACAGTGGCGGAGCACAAAAAGCGAATGAATGTTGGAAGCTATCGGCAGAGCGAAGTGACGGGCGACCGGAAGTGGGGATGACAGCTTGGTGACAGCTATACGGATACGGAAAGAAGTAATAGCAAAATAGTACTTATTTTTTCTGGAGGAAGGACTCTAAAATAATGTGCTAAGTGGTAACACATGGAAGCGATACTACAAGTGTAATACTAATATCGAGGACGAATCCCGAAGTATAATAGGTAATAGACAAGCTTCATGTACAAAATAGTCCTCAAGTGAACTTACCTCGGATATTCTCCTGTTATTTTCGAATACGACTGAATGTTCCTTATGACTTCCACCAGGTGATGCAGCTGTCCACAGAACTCCGGAAGTTGTTCGGGCGTTAGATATTGCCCTCCGTATCTGATAGTTATAAGTTTTTCAAAACAAGCATAGGTACCACTTGCCTGGTGGTAATTTGCAGGCACGTGTACATGTATCACACCATTGGGCTTTGGGCCTTATCGCGCTATCCGAAAAGCTTCATACTATCGTTTTCATACATTTTGACAACAGCTGGACAGGTGTCATATAATTATCTACCTATGTTAAAATATATGGGAACGATAACGGTTTGGTTCTGGTGATTTGTAAATAGCGCGATAAGGTCACGCTTTAGGTAGGTGCTGAGCAAATGAGCTGTGAGGTGCGACTGAATCGACATGTTGGCAGCGCCATCCATGTAGAAACAGCGACATCGAGGTATCGAGATATCGACCGCGACCCCGAGCAGCTTCGGCATGTTCCTACCCTAATGACGCATTTATCAAAACTACGGGTGAACAGAGTCCCTGTTTTTACCAGCTTTTAAATAACCTGAGATCAATGTTCGCTGCAAATTGGCCACTGTCGATTTGTTCATTGGTTGCGGTCGTGGTGACGGCATTCGGGTCCAGGTCGTCCTCATCTTTAGCAGTGCTACAGCCAGTACTCTCACAGCGGTTCACGTCGCATTCACTAAATTAAACATAAGGCCTCAATTGGTAAGAAGGTAACACATGGGCTGTAACAGAATTATCATTGATATTCTTTTACGTATCGGAAACATTATTTGCGCTTCTCTCCGCTAGGGGCGCTTCCTATACAAATTGAAAATAGTTACGTTTCACGAAAAAAAAAACTTACCACTGGTCGATAAATTATATTTTCTTTAGAATCTTAAATCCACTCACACAGAAGACATAAAAGAAATGTTCTTGTCGAGAGTTGAGTAGCGATGTTCACCACGCAGTTTGCCCAACAGTCGGCCTAGTAACCGCGATTGTCGTCCACTGCCTTCCATTTTAAGAGATTCAGGAGTCATATGGTTTATTTACTGGAAAATTAAACGTGAGTTGATAGCTAAATAGAAAAACTGACTATTAATGTTCGCAATTAGGTACCTACCTATACAACATGTAAACTAAATAACCAACACCCTGAATACAGGTGGTTTGGGATCGGCTTCCGAGTTGATTTCGATAATTTTTTTTTTAAAAAAACGATTTTTTTTGAAAATAAAAACAAAAAAAAAAGTACCCAGAAAATGTTGTACAATATTTTCTGGGTACTTTTTTTTTGTTTTTATTTTAAAAAAAAAACGTTTTTTTAAAAAAAAATTATCGAAATCAACTCGGAAGCCGATCCCAAACCACCTGTATTCAGGGTGTTGGTTATTGTTGACTATGCTAAGCTGGCAACATACATTATATACTCTTTTATATTGTCTATTATTTTATATGGTTTTTTACGAGTGTATTTTGTTACTTTTTCATATTACATTGTCACTGAGAGCAAAGAAGAAGAAAGTTTCATTTTTCAGCTTTTCACAATTTCCAACAAAGTGGTGTCAGAAGTGGGATAAAAGATGCTCACGAGATCTAAAAAAGCTAAGGAGGCTCAGAATGCCGGTAAAAACACAAATGGTAGTGGTAAGTCCTCAAATAAACTTTCTTCTTCGGTACGGCTTCAAATAGAAGCAGCGCATGCCGAGCGCACGGCTAAAGCGGAGCGGGAGCTAGCTGCCGCTGAGGTCGCCGCTGCTGTGGCTGAGGCCGACCGCGCTGCTCGCGTGGCTGAAGCCCGGCCTGCGAGATGTTATAATTGGACAGCGTTATGTAAGAACAGATTAAGCGACACCTGGGCGAATTTGAGTAAATGAGTTTCAAAGATTTTAAAGTAAAAATTGTCGCTGTGTAATTATTATTTAAGTTACGCGTATGATATTTTCACTTTAAAGTAGGATGTGTATGTAGTGTAGAATCATTTAAAAAAAATTACGGTGCAGGTTATACTTTACAAGATATAACCTTTTTTCCGCTTAAATCGTTAATGTATTTTAGCTATATTCATATTATTTAAATTTGTCAATAACGTACTATACGACATTGTTGTCGTTTGATTCTTTAATACGATTTGTTTCGGGTGAAATAAAGTGCAGTATAAGATTAAATCCAAATATTTTAATGCAAAAATCTCAAATTTTACAATTTTATAATACAGATTGTGTAAAAAAACAATTTGCAGAGGTCTCCAAACTAGGCAGTGCCTATATCTTGGGAAATTTACAATTTACTTGGCCCTGCGACCCGAGTTCCTCTATACCTACTAGAGAACATCATAATAAAAACTAATCAAACAACAAAACGAAACAAAACTAATCAAATCTAAAAAAAGGAAAAAATTTGAATTTAAATATAAAATGACAAATTACTGTTAAGAAGGAAATGCCAAATTTAAGCTAAAATTACGAAAAATTAAACTATACGATTGTCAATGTCAATATCAACAGCCAGTGTCCGTCCACTGCTGAACGTAGGCCTCCGTCATGTCACGCCATCGTTTTCTATCCTGGGCTTCCCACATCCAGCCGCTGCCAGCACTCCTCCTAAGGTCATCAGACCAACGGGTTGCAGGGCGCCCTACACTACGCTTGCCTAATAGGTGATCTCCAGTCCAAGTTTCGTCTGCTCCAATGGGTGTCGGTTCTCCGGCAGACATGACCAGCCCATTGCCACTTCAGCGTACTTATTCTTTGGGCTATGTCGATAACTTTCTGTCTGTGACGAATGTGCTCGTTACGTACCCTGTCTTTTAACGAGATACCAAGCGTAGCCCTCTCCATAGCGCGGTGAGCGACTTTAAATTTGTGGACTAATCCTCTAGTAAGTGATCACGTTTCCGCTGCATAGGTCATTACTGGTAGGACACACTGATCAAACACCTTAGTCTTCAGGCATTGTGGCAGGGAAGACGTAAAGACATGCCTTAGCTATCCAAATGCTGCCATAAGATTAGAAACTTAAAAACGTCGACTAAGAAGAGCTTCAGTTTCAATATACGAGTTAACAAGCAGCCACCTTTTTATAATATTCTTTGCTTCTGAGATCGACCAGTTCCTAAAGTCACAGACTTTAACCGTTGCAGTGTAAACACGAGCTCCAACCGAGTCGCCAAATCTAGTGGCAAATTGTGAATATCTGAGAGACACTGTATATGGCCTTTGAAAGAAAGATGTTCGTCTATCATAATACCCATATATTTGATAACTTCAGTACGGTAAACGGAGTAGCAGCCGCAGTGCAAAGGGGAAAAGGGACGGTATTAAGATTCACTCATATAATGACATGAGTGAATCTTAATACCGTCCCTAATTGGTCCAGAAATAGACGTTTTGTGGAAACATACAAAATGCGTTTTTGAGGAATTTAATGTCAATATAATCCTTTTGAGCCAGCTGTTAACGGTTGACAGTCCAGCCTCAGCGATATGAAAAGCATTTATCCAGTTGTTACATTTAAAGAAGATAGCAGTATCATCAGTATAACATATAACATCAGCATTTGCCAACGACAGATCATGTATGTCGTGCATGTAAATTATGAAGATAGTTGGGCTGAGGATGCTCCCTTGAGGGACACCAAAATTGACAGGGAGCTAGTCACTTCTCTTTGACTCTACTTTAAGAAGCTGATATCTATCAGAAAGATAACTCGTGAACCAGTCAAGCGCCACACCTCTCACACCCAGGCTCTCTAACTTGCGGCATAATATCTTAGATACTGTGTCGAAGGCCTTAGTGAGGTCCAGGAACACCCCAACGCATTTCTGGCCCCTGTCCAGGTACTCAGCCACCAGCTTCGTCAGAAGTGCCACAGCATCCTCCGTGGGCTTATGACGTCTGAAACCAAATGGTCTGGGAGACAGTATACCATTCAACTCAAGAAACTTTAAGGCGATTGTTCACAATTTTTTCCAGGAATTTGGAAAAAGCACTGAGGAGTGAAATCGGTCTGTAGTTTCCCGTCTCTTCTCTAGGTCCATCCTTATAATCTGGGGTTACAAGTGCAATTTTCCAAGTTCTGGGAAAGTAGCCGGTACTGAAGGCTCAAGTTGTATAGGTGCACCAAAGGCTCACAAAGCACGAGTCTTGCAAATTTTACAAAAGCCGCTCCGACACCATCAGAGCCAGGTGCACTATCGCTTTTAAGTTGGCTTATTATGCTGAGAACCTCAACCCGGTCATACCTACCACCTTCCCATGGTCTGACGCAACCTTACGGTTATACAGTCCGAATTACGGGAGAGTGCGCTGCTAGTTGCCGGAGGTGGTTTCACAGCGCACCTTAATCTCTCCTACAAGTTGTGCTTTATCTGTCTTCCTTGTCCCTATGTCCGCTAGTTCCCACTGCACAGTATTCTGCCTCTTCTGCGGCGTCTTTGCTCTTCACCTCTCTCTCTCTCTAGCCCACTCCTAATCTTGTGCCATCGTCGCGCGAAGTCGCGTAAGTTCGCCTTCGTCCCTGACCCGTCCGTCGTAGACCTCAACCCGGTCAGTTGGCTCCATAAAGAAGGAGCTAGAAGGAGGACTCTTGAAAACAACTCTGGAAGCTGTCGTCCTCTGATTTTTAAATTGAGCTAGAATGTTGCTGGCTAGATTTTTACTCACTGCTGAGAAAAACGCGTGACAATTATTTAGTGAAACTATAGGACTGTTTGATGTTGATATTAACTCAGTGGGTGGGTTGGGTTTGACCTTCATGTTACAAATTTTCTTTACTGTTTTCCAGAGTTGTTTCGAGTCTTACTACTTCTTTGTAGTTCCTCTCTTTCATATGTCAATCTAACCTACCTCAGAAAATCAATGTAAAAGTTGCTATATCTCCGATACGAAACCTGTAATATTTCATCGTTTGGGTTTTGTTTCAATCTTGTATCTTCTTAAATGCATCCATCTTAAAGACTACTTTTTAATTTACTTAATAAAGAACAAAAAGTGATAGCAAAACACCCATCCGGCCGGTATTGCGTAAGACGTGCTACCTACTACCTCCGCCGCCCGCTCCCTACAACCTGTGCAATGTAAATTGTAATAACGAATCAAAAGCCAGAAATTGGCGCTTAATTCTTTATCAAGCAAATGATCGCTTAAAGAGTAATATGCATTAACGAATTATCTGCCGTTTTAGGCGGTTAGTTCGATATTGCGTTTTTAATTGGTTTTTTAGTAAATAAATGAAACGGATTATCTACAACTTTTGTGGATATAATTCGTTTATGCATTTTGTAACCCCTGTTTGTGTATTTTGCAAAAGTAACCTAGGTGCATAATACTTTATTACGTAACTAATGTGTGCACAAGTTCATACAAATTTTAACACGTCGCTTGATACACCCCTTATTATAAGGCACTAGAAGTCATTTTTGAATACCAAAATAGCTGAATACATAGTTTAACATGCCTAGAATCGATCTGCATTCAAAACTCATTTTTTTCAATTTTGTCGCTTAATTCGTTCTTACATAACGCTGTCCAATTTTGAGTGCGTGTACCTAATGTATAGTGTGAATGAACTGAATGAACGCGATGAAACGAAGTAATCATGGGACTACAGTCCGCTGGCACACGGCGCTGCACCACAGCGAAAAAGCGTGAGACCAGCGGGGTTAGCACGGGCCCCCAGAAAAGCGCTGGATGCGACAGGGGCTCCGCGGAACTGTAAGAGGCCACAAGTAGGTGGCATGAGGCCACAAGATGGTGGCGTGTGGCCACAAGGTGGTGGCGTGAGGCTTCCAACATATGGCCGGTACAAAATGACGCGCAAGGTGATTGCGCAGCAGTCGACGCGAAACAATTGCCCCTAGCGCACAGAGCGCTCAAGCTCAAGCTTTTGACGTTTCAGTCTACTGTCTTTCGACTGTTCTTTGGTACAGCGTAGCGACGTCCACTCATTTAAATTTGCTTTTTTTAATGATTGTATGTTCTCTGTTGTGGGCGACGACGCTATGCGTAGGTAGGTAATTATCAGAGTTTTTCTTGGCGTTTTTGTGGTTCCTACTGCTTTTGCTTTAACTTTTTTACACAAATGGTCACAGGAGTTGTCAAGCTTACTACCTACTACTTTTAAACTCAAGTTCAGTTGTAAATGTTATTTTTTAGGTAGACAGATTGTTTCTTTTGCAAAACTAAATTAATGTTGTTGTTTTATATATAATTTTGGTTTTTATTACTTTAGACAAGATTGTTAAGTTTGTAACTGGGCTCCTACGGGGACGAGTACGATTACCCAGCTTTATTAGATACACGCGGGAGAATTACTTTCAAGAACTCATCGTATTTGAAAATGGCTACCTGCGAGGCTGCTTGATGATACGTGGTGGACCGAGGAACTGTTGTGCGGTAGCTCTTTCTTCGGTGTGCAAGACGACGCCTACTTTGCCCACGACAAGGTCACCGGCTACATTTTTCTTCGGGGGTTTCCACCTACGTTGGTCTTCGTCCGGCTATGAAGAAAAGTCACTGTTCGCCACCGCCAGGCGTAATTAAGACGTCTGGCTTTCTACAAATAAACTGCGACGGGACTACTTCTAGTCGTTCTTACTTTACGAATGACTGACGTCAGCCCATTAACACTGGACGTGGAGGACCTGCCGATGCCTTGGTGACTTGCATTTGGACTTTCAATTAGTGGGTACGGCTTTACTGAGTCTGCGCGTCGAAGTTTTTCTACGAGTTTCGATATTTACCGCACAACCCGCAGCACATTTTTCCTCCAAGCACTGGCGAACGCACGATTTTGGATATCTGCGGTCAAGCTACCATCATGCATGCACATGCACAAATTTGGATGTCTTCAGCCAAGCTACGACTCTACAAGGACTACTACTGCCGTCCTCCGGGTTCTATTCTACCCCCGCTGTCCTCGCTCTGGGTTCTTTTTTCTTTTTTACACTCCCCTTCAACCCAAATTAAGGAGTCCAGTTACACAGCCTTGTTACGTTTATTTTACCTATCTTAGGTAGGAATAGGCAGTTGCACAGCCATATTACGTTTAGTTCTCCCTACCAACTTAGCATAGTCACTCCTAAGTTTTTGTGTTACCACACCGGGGGGACCATGTTGACTATGCTAAGCTGGCAACATACATTATATACTCTTTTATATTGTCTATTATTTTATATGGTTTTCTACGAGTGTATTTTGTTACTTTTTCATATTACATTGTCACTGAGAGCAAAGAAGAAGAAAGTTTCATTTTTCAGCTTTTCACAATTTCCAACAGTTATTTAGTTTACATGTTGTATAGTACCTACTAGATAAGAGGAGTACGACGAGGTAGGGGCACACGCGAGTGACCACCAAACGAAGTTATTTGGCTTTAGCGTTAAATAAAATGTATATAAAAACGTCATTAAATAAGATTTATATCTGGACCCCTAAACTAAATAGGTAGGCACCTACCGTTCGTGGTTGAGCGTCCGGAGACCCCCCATCCCATTGTAGGTATCTATCAAAGACCTATATGTACCTACGTATTTAGTTCCTCGGATTTCGGCGAAAGGTTAGGAGCATGAAGCTTATATATCTCTTGGACTCGGCCGCTTACACTCAAAAAGTAGATAATTTTGAAACTAAATCTTTCCGCACAGTACCTACCTAGCTTTTTATGTATTATGTAAGTTAACTAGGTGTATACTTACATAGGTATACTAGGTAGATATATTTGATTTCAAGTGCGAAGTGAGTGCAAAATCTGCTGCTTGATGTTTGTCTATCGTTGAAGAAAACCCATATTATTGAATTCTGTAAAATATGATTTATTATTGCTTTATGAAAATCAGTAACATTTTTGAAGGTAGCGTGTTTACTTGGTGATTACATCTTTTGATGTTTTGTGAATTTTAATGACATTTTAATGACATTTCAGTTTGTGATCTGTTGCCGTTTTGACACAATAGAGTTTTCATAAGTACCTATGTATTATGATGGTATCTAAGAGCAATATTTGCTCTTAGGATGGTATACAGGAAGTTTGAGAATGCGAGCAGCTGTTATACCACGTACTTCCTGTATATCTTGATAAAATGGGGATTATTAAAATAAATAAAAACCAATTACATGTATATTAATATTTATTGTTCATTATTTTACGCTCATTATAAATTACCGATGGTAGTCATCAACGTCAATGGGTAATAAGTTCTTCATACGTATAAAAATACAATTATCAATATACATCGCCAGCGAAGGCATACAAAATGTAATTACATTATAATAATAAAACATTAACTGCAAAATACTAATTGCTAATCCAGACAATTGTTTAAGTACATCAAACATTTGAAGAGGCACATATCAGTCAGTTAAAATGCATAGCGATAGACGTCTAGACCTATTATTGATCGTCAGACCAAGCTCTAGAAGAATCTAGGCGAATAATTAATATTATTAAGGCCTGCGCAGACGAGGGACATTTGTCCGCGAATACCTAAAATCCCCGTACCGGAAAATGTCCGCCAAGAACGTGTTGTGTGCGAACATTTGTTCGCCGGAAGTTTAGTAAAGCGAGTGTATTCAAACAAATATTGATCTATAATGTTCTCTTAGATTTGCGCGAGCACTACACGTTGTAAATAAAACAACTTTTACGGATTTAACTCGTGTGTAATTAGATTTTACATGTTGTTATTATTGTGTTGTTAAAATGTGGTGTTGTAATTTCTATTCTATTCTTAATTAATGGCGTCGCTTCGCATTAAGCGTACGCATTTTGCCAATGTCAAGTGAAAAAGTAACAAAAATTGTACGGATGATTGAGGTTAAAAATGGAGTCTCTCAACACGTGTTTTTATAACAAGAACTCAGGAGAAACTCCGTGTTGTAATTTAGTTGAAGTCCGTCGATGTCCTACTCCTTGGTTGTTTGAGGGACCTTTTTTACGCGGTGCTTTTAGTTTCTCGTATGCGTTATGCTATACAGTCCTAAGCGTTCTATTTTCAAGGACAAAGAAGTCCGCGGACAAGTCGCGTTGCGCAGGCCCTTAAAAGTATTCAAGTGTAACATCTTATATTAATGCATGAGCACAAGATAGTTTAGCATCGGCGACATTATTAGTTTTGATATACTAATTTCGCGCTGGATTCCATGGGAAGGAGGAGTGGAGATGTGCCGTGAACAACTAGCCGCGGATTGTTATCATGAAGTCCTATCGGCCCTGACTTTTGGCTCTGTTCTCTTCTCCACTCATATCTACTTGGGTCTTAAGGTCAAGTTAGTGTAATGTAAATACATATCCATACTCGCTTTCAAATCGCCAGTGTGATAAGGCCCTTAGCTTAATGTATTTTGTGAGGACTAATAAAGTTGATTATTATTAATTATAGTAGTTGTGATAACTAGACGACACCGTGGACAGACAAGGAGCGTCTTTGTGTCCACACAAAAATGGAAGGAGCAATCGAATGCTTGTATCCCAGCATTATACCAGAATTTCTGACTAAGCCAAAAGGAACTTTCTGAAATCGCCAATTCTAAATATATTGTGTGATATTTAGCTCTTTATGTTGCAAAAAAGAAATCGGTACTATTGCATTTTTGTCGACCTTTAAATTCGATATAAATACAACACTATCGATAAAAACCGGAATAAGCTGTTACACTTGAATGTACAATTCGATTTTCTAAAATTCCTAAGTGAATGGTAAAAAGATTTTATTTTTTTCAGAAAATACATAATACTAAATTAATTGTCATTTAGGCTAATAGAGTTTGGCTTACCAAGTCATGAACTTTGACACAAGCTTGTCGATATTAGGTTAAAAAAAATAATCTAAACATTATTAAAATAATAGTAGCGTGGAGATACATCAACTTAATAATTGTCTTCTCGATACATTCGCCTGTTTGTGGCTAAAAACAATAGTTGGGTATTTAAAAAAACTAACTGAAATAAATGCAAATGACTATCTTTTTAAAATAAAGTTCTTTACATGAAAAATTTAATGATGGAAAACATTTTATAATGATTGATACTAATAAAGATTTTAGATGAAATGTTGCCTAGGAAAAATGTTATTCCTTCAGGGAAAAAAAGTTTTGACTCTAAAACGCAAGGGACGCGAAATTAATGAAAAACAAAAGGATTTTTAACTTTACAGTGATACACAATGTCAACTAGCAAAAACCTAATAAATGCTAGTACTTACATGGTTTCTACTGCTTTACTCCTCTTGTGAAGCGATTTTAAGTTGATAATAACAAAATTAACAATTTTTTAATATCAACTAGAAAAACCACTTGCAAGTATAATATTAAGCCTGATAATTTTACAATGTCAAAGTGGCAAACAGGCGAAACTTTGCCGCAGCCGCGAGCAAGGAACTGGCGCGGCCCAATACACCTACAACCGATATAAAGCATCTAGCAATCAACAACAAAGGCACGACGAAGACTAACCTAGCCGACTGGACCTAGTTCCTAGCTCCCGCCATCCTTACCAGAGCCCCGAAGAGAAGCCGCCTGGGGGAACGCGTACGCGCTTGGGCGGTTCTACCTTGGGTGGTTCTTGTATCTCTGGTTTCTTAGGGCTATCAGTCTTCTCTGGTCGCGTTGGTTCCGCAGCGGGTTCTGGTTGCACCTGTGGCTCTGGTTGCGCTTGTTCGGGCTGTGGTTCAGCCGCTTGTCCATTTTGAGCGTGCTCTGCTACTCCATTCGTTGGCTTCGCTGGCTCCACGGGCGCTGAAACATTCGATACATTTTCATTTATAACAGGAACATTATAAGAAGCGAAAGAAAATTGAAAGGGAATCGTTTGGCTTAAGGCCGAAACCCATAACCGCTTTGCATAGCGCTGCAACGCTTGGATCAGGGCACATTGTGACGCATCTTCATGTAAGGTAATTACAATGTTATGTGTCTAGGACTTTAATATTGGCTAATATGGACAGTTGTGAAGCAATGAAACGCATATTACTAGAAGAACTTGAATATTTACGGATGGTGGCGAGGAGGAAGATAGTAAAAAATATTAGAAGAAATAGATAGATTGCTTGTTGATGACTTTCCCAGCGTCACCGGGTTATTTAACCTCATGAGTCCATCCCACGTTAATCTGCCTGTTGACTAGTCTCTAGGACATTCAAACCGGAAGGGCCGGCTTGCCTTATAGTATGCACACTAACTGCTCATGGCAATTTTAATAAACACCTTTTTAAATGTAGGTGCAAACGACAGTCTATACAGACAGAGGATGCATGTAGTCACAGAAAACAGCCGCTCAGATGGAACCAAATGCAATGGCAAGACACCGGGCCATTCGGATAGACTCCAGGATGTATTCAGTGACTTAAAGGGCGCTGAGAAACTTCCTGGAAACGTTGGGCTGACCTGAGTACCCAGCCTCTCCCACTTTCGACGCAAAATAAGTGTTGCGGGAACGTTTAGGCGGAGAATGTCCAATTCGCAAAATGTCCAACGGTCGCAAAATGTCCATTTCACAGAATTTCCAGTTCGCATAATGTCCAATTCGCAGAATGTCCAGTTCGGAAAATTTCCATTTCGCAAAATGTCCAATATTCATCGCAACGTTATTAATTTACTAATTGAGTTAAAAGTTGAATTCTAATGATAAGTTATTATTTAAAATCAGTTTTTATTTTATTTTATTTTATAATATTTGGGAATCTTACAGCTAGTTATAGAAATAAACCAACTTACCCCACATTTCTTTCAATAAAGGGTATAGTAAGGGTATTTATAAAACTTTTTACTTGTGATTCACAAAGCTTTTTAAGCTAACACCTTGTTGTGTTTCTGTGATGCATATTAGGTAATGTGAGAAATGCCCTAAAGTCGCTTCTGGGACTCGCCGGCCGCTGCAGCGGCATGCTCGCTTCGCTCGCGCGGCTC
This sequence comes from Elophila nymphaeata, assembly GCA_955850985.1. NCBI lineage: Eukaryota > Metazoa > Arthropoda > Insecta > Lepidoptera > Crambidae > Elophila > Elophila nymphaeata. The sequence continues at coordinate 16,950,984 of OY039087.1, forward strand.
ATGCGCAGTGTTTATGTCGGTGTAACCCGCTCGTCGCTTCGCTTTTACTTCGCTTACTTAGGTTAGCGCTAAGTTACACTGTCGCTGAAAGGGGATTTTATATTGGACATTTTGCGAAATGGACATTCTACAAAAAGGACATTCTACGAACTGGACATTTTGCGACCGTTGGATATTTTGCTACCGTTGGACATTTTGCGACCGTTGGACATTTTGCGAATTGGACATTCTGCGCCTAAACCCTGCAGTCCATACGAAGAAGAAAGGAAAGCTGGCTTAAGCCCAGAGTCCCTTATACACTACTTTTTTAGTAATTTTGGTTGGTGGTGGTGACAACCAATATTGCATTCCAACAGTTTACACATACAAACTTACAAGGTACAATAGCCGACGGAGCTGGGCGTCGTCCCCTCGGTGGCTCCGGGTCACCACCGCCAAAGATGTCGGTGTGACCGCCGCCGGGCGGACGAAGCACTCGGCTCGACAGCCTCGTGTTATCGGTGAGTCCCACGTTGAACGAAGTCGAAGTCATGTTTGAACCTGGCGACAATAGAAGATGATACTAATGAGAATATAGGAAAGAGAACATTGAAATGATGAGATGTGATGGAAAAATAACAAGATATTATGAAACTGCATGTTCAAGGTTTCTAGACCTATACGGGGTAAGTAAAAATCTAACAAAACACCATAGCAGTTAAGCTCACCATCAACAGCTCATATAATGTCCCCACATTAGGGGCGATTAGGCCTTAGTCAACCACGTTGGCCAAGTGCGGGTTGGTCGACTTCACACACAACCTAAGAATTTCTTCATAGGTGTGTGAAGGTTTCCTCACGATGTTTTCCTTCACCGTAAAAGCGTCGATTAAACGTACATATGAATTCAAAATTTGAATACACATTGGTACGTAGCGGGGATTGAACCAGTGCCTCCCGGGTAGGAGACGACGCTCTTACGCACTACGCCCCCGACTGACCGTTACCGAGTTAAGCTCAAATTACTTTAATACTTATTATTATTAAAAAATAATACGGGTTAAGTGATAATGACATATTGTGCTTTTCCATAACGACACTATAGAATATCGATCAGCTACAGAAAGATACGGACCCCATTTCCAATAGCGATATGGAAAACAAATCTAAACATAAACCATATCGTTGATTAGATTTGGATAGAACAAGGGGCCCCAAAGATAATAAAGGGGTTTATAATAGTATGGTTAGTTTCATACAGACATACAATAACATCACACCTCTCTCTCATATATCACTTCTTTTGACTTGCTACAATTCACATCCTTTCACTTTACCTACCATTCGTCAGTACATACTATTAAATACACGGTTACCATTTGCGGCTATACTTTTGTTTACAATTTTCGCAATATAAAAAACAGTACCAAAAAGGAATGTTTAATAACGTGCATGCTAAATTAGAGTAGACCAATCCAATAACCGTATTTTTATCTGATATATGAACAACGCAAACGAGGATTACGGTTACTGTCTGAGCGACACCAACGACTTTGTGTAGTCAAAGTCAATGTGCATGTATAAATCTTAGGTTTTTTAACTAGTAAAACTTAGGTAATAAATATAAGGATTTTATTAAAAAAAAAGAGACGGTAAGTATTTCTGACTTTTACCATTAGAGTTTGGGACATGCTAACTCCAACGAATTAGCTAACTCTGCCAATGAAGGTTGGTAAATGTTGGTTTTTGGAATGAAACAGTGTAATGCATTATGTAACTATATGGCTTAGTGATAGATATAGGTTCAGTAAGTAGGTAGGTATTTAGTACCCACGAGTAGGTACAGTCAGCTTCATAAATATCTGAGTGTCAAGACTGATCAAAATTATCTAACAGACAAAAATTCAATATTATATGCGCTGCTAGAGTATCTTATTGTTGTAACCATCCAGAGTAGTCAATATTATGTAAACAACACAATTCCAATATTATGTGATGTGTTAAGATGACCAATAATATATTCGCGAATAACTATTCAATGGTATCTAAGCACGCAAAGTTATCAAAAATATCTTGGTAGCAAAGAAAAGTAAACGCTAATCTGGGGTATTACGGTCCATATACTACCTTCCTGTAAAAAAAGGTAAACTAACCAGAGCTGTCATATGCATATGTCATATGACAAATTCAGGGGCTCTAAATCTAAGGTATTAATTTTACCAAATTCTACAAATCATTATAGTTATTAATTAAAATAAATGCTTAAAGTTATTAATTAAAATAATGCTTAAATTAAATGCTGATTAAAATATCAATCAATGAAAAGAAAATATTAACAGATTTAAATGCAATTTTCTATTGTAACTTAGACATGTTTTTGGATAAAAGGCTGCATATTTAATCGAATTTAGTATGTCATGGGTCATGAATAAATCATCATCAACAGCTCATACTTATGGCGTTCGATCTAGAGACCACCTTCTGCATGCTACTTCTTTTTATTCAGTGAACAGGAAGGTGTGATATTTAATATAATTATTTTTACTAATGTTTTACTTAGAGTAGTCATTTATAGAAGTTGCAAATTTTACCTAGATTATAAGATATGGATACCTGTCAGTCACGATTAAGGGACTACCTTTAACTGGTTATAACTTTTGAGTATCTTCTTTTACAAATAAAAGGTTGAATTTACAATTGTTTGAGAACTTTTAGGCTTAGTTTATTTTATTATTCTGTTTGTTAAATGATCAATGCAATTAAATACTACATACATTTTTTCCTCTTCTTTTAGGATATATTGCTCACAATAATGCAATCATCTGCTATGACACTGCTGAGAGTCTCAATTAAAATTTTATTTATCTCCTCTAGTTTAAACTACATATTTAAAATAATATTGATAATCTTTTTTATTTCTGTTGCGTTATATTTTGTTACCTTGGGTTTTCAATCTCTGATAACATCAATTCAAAATCGTTTAGGGAGTTCGTCCACTAGCGACAATCGCAAAGCTATTTTGTTATAGAATATAAAATAATCAGAGTTCAATAGTGAAACGCCTAGTTGCTACAAAAAGTTGCTCATCATTAAAGTCGGTCTGTATCCCGGGTAAAGCAATTGTTGCTGTAAAAAGGAACGAGCGGAAATTAACTTGCTAACGAAATGGCTCACAAAATCGCTGACAGAAGTTGTCATAAAAATTCGTTGCTACCGTGGGCGAGTTCCCATGACAAATTTTCCGTCTGAAAATTGTAACGAAATAAAACATAACAAATCGCAAAAATGCCAATTTAAAGGAAAATCTGTGAAGGCCCTTAATGTCTAACTTTCAATCTATTGAAAATGGAATAATCTTTGTAAGTGAAGATATTTATGAGTACTCTGAACGCTTAGATACCAATGAACAGTTACGATGCGTACATATAAAAGATCATTTTAATCGTGTATATGTAATTGGAGATTTATGGTATGCAGATATATAAGACTGTTTGTTTGTGCACAATATTTTGATAACTTTAAATGCAAAGATATTATTGAAACTTTGCTCCTAACATGTTTTTGACCACCTTGGCACCTCATATCATTATGAAGCTGACTGTACGCGACGATGCATCTACCACGTTTCGATTGTCTATTTTTACAAGTTTTTAGTTAATTTACACTGTTCGTGTGTATTTAAATATGTAAGAAAGTTGTCCGTCAAAATTAGCAAACCATTTTTCGGCTATTTCTTGGTATTTGATTGAGATGAAATTTTGCATACACGCACATGCTCCTCGCGACAAGCTTTTTTATTATTTAAATTTAATGTTTTTTTTTATACTTATAAAATTTTCAACATATACCGTGTGTCCGAGGTAAACCCTTAGGTTTACAGAGTGTATGATTCGAAATGATTTTTGCCATTAAAAGTTCATAAATCTTAGGATTAACTGGAAAATCATAAGATTAATCGTACCTTACGGGCTTTTACACTAACATAATATATACCGCACACTCATGAGCTAACATCGCTATCGTGTTCGCGCGATAAAATCATTTGTAAAAAAAATTGCATAGAATAATTCTAATATACAGAAAAAAGTTCTAATAAATAATAGGTAGGTACCATAATCGGACAGAACAGAATTTACAACTCTCCCAATATTGCAGTAATAGTAAGAATTTATTATTTAATTTGTACTATAATAGCAATAAAATACGATACGAAATTCTTATTTGTCGCTCGAAACGAGCCTGTACGATCACAACATCAACTAAGGAACAAAGTTTTAAAGCTATAAATAGTCAAACTATAAACAAAACATTTCACAATATTCTCCAATGGAACGAGGAAGAGAATTTAAAGTGGACTAGATGAATTCCTTTGCACTCTTTAGAAAGGAAACGCTGATACATTGATCAAGTTGATGTACCTCATACATGCATCAGTGAATAAAATGAAGGCATTTCTCATAGCAACACGCATCTGGTTCTCAGAAAAGAACACAGAGATACAATGAAATTGTTTTTGATAGAAGTTGTTGTAATAAGAGAATAATTTAAACATTCTATTGATGACTAACAAGTACACTCGTGTAAAAGGAAATATTGATACAAAATATAGGTCGAGAGTTCCTAATTCGTTGGTCGAGAGATATATAAGGCGAGTTGAATGAGCTGTTATTTTTATGGGACTATTTCCAACAGCTTGAGAAAATTGGCATGAATTTAAGAGTAACTAACATACATACATACATTCATGTTCCTATTTCCAAAAGGGGTTGATCAGAGCCTTAGAGAGACTAAAGCAGATAAGTCATTATGGAGCCCATACTGACTTACGAATATGTGCTTTATTAGTCTGCCGACCGTTCAATTATTGGAATTTGTAGACGAAAATTACATTCCTTGACTCACGAAAATAAATCAATTGTTTCGAAAGAAAGTTTTGAATTCGCAGAAAAGTTAGTGGCATTAAACTTTGAAGTATTATTGTTTCAATCAAACGTGGAATTTAACAATCAGTTTTGCAGTGCCAACGCGAAAACGCAATAATGGAAATATGTAGTCATTATTCTGTTCTAGGATAGTCTAAATTTTGTAAGATAGAGTGAGCACTTAATAAATAAAGTAAAATTTTCACAAACAAATGTCGCCTCGTTGTAGATTCTTGTAGATACTTTATTAACAAATCCATAAGCTTTATAAAATATGTCATAACAACTACTACGTTATTTGGAAATTAGGTTCAGGTTTAATAAGCTCACACCGATTATCAAGCCCAAATTAAGTATCAAATTGCGTTATACAAAAACATTTATTTCAAAACTTGGGGATTTTACCAAAATATATTTGGAGGCCTCATTTTATATATAGTAAAATATCTGTGCTAGAAGACCTAGATAACATTATGGACCTAGGATAACAGACACATACACGACATTTTTTTTTGTCTTTTTTACTTTTTACGACGAAGCTCTTGAAGCTTTCAACTCACCTGATGGTAAGTGATGATAAGGGCAAAGGTAGAAGCCATATTCAACAATCCTCAATGTGCAGGCAGAGCAACTTTAGTTAAGAAAATATTAAATTTACTAAGTAATTTTCACAGATAGCTACGTCAATAGAATGTAACTGAGACGCAATCAAAAACGACGCGACCAAAAAATCCAAAATATATTAAGCGAAGCCGCGGGCGACCGCAAGTAATGATATAAACAAACACTATTGTTATGGCGAGACAGTGAAAAGATGGTGATAGACAGACCCTACCACCGACCAAACTAAGCACTTCAGACTCTCCTGGGACAGTTGGGAATCGAACCTGTGGATCTAATTCCAGTGGGCGAACCACTAGGCCACGGAGGCAGTTAAAACTTTAAATAAATATAATATAAGCGACCATGACCAGTAACATGGGCATGGTCAACACGCACACCTTTGACCCTCGAAGGATTCGAAACCGCACCGATTGATTTACTTACGTTACCGACCGCTCGACCACGACGGGCGTCAAAGAATTTTCAATGCTTTTGTCACGGTAATTTTTGTATTACTTCATCTATTACAAATTACAAAAATAGTATCTATTGAAGTCTGCCGGAGGTCAGACAATGACAATTACCAACAAACATTGACGTATCATAAATCTAACAGAGTAGGTCACAGATCGAGGTTGAAGATTATAGGGCGGCTCCATGAAATATGAACTTTGAATTTCATGGTGACATGCGTGACAATAATTTAATAAATAAATAATTACTTTGTCCCACTACAAGCTTAGTGGGACAAAGTAATTATTTATTTATTAAATTATTGTCAGATTAGTCTTACTGTACCATTACATTACATTCATACAACGATCACGCTCGGTCTCAAAAGGGGTTGAGCAGAGCTTTAGATAATATTTTGTTACACACAAAGTCATACTCAATAAGACTATAACAAGTTTTTCCAATAGAAATTCCGGACAAATTGAGAATTACTAAGTCTGTCATGTATGTATATTCACGTAAAGGGTACATCGTTAAAGCTTACCGTGCCTGCCCGGCTAGCATGACCACCGAAACGCGATATGATATAGCCATTTATCGCATTGAACTGTCAAAAATTATTCCAATAATTTTTGACTGTTCAACGCGATAAATGGCTATATCATATCGTGTTTCGGTGGTCATGCTAGGCGGGCTGGCAGGCAACCTAAAATTAGTTCGTGCTTAAATTAAATATAAGTCAAACTTGTGTTCTCTATTAGAGAAACCACCTTACTGCGGTAATTTTAGCTGTAAAAGAGAGTGAAAGACAATAAAAATTTGGTGCTGCTGACTACAGTGACTACTTGCTATCAGGGGCTTTAGACAACATGCATTTCGACAATCGCTCTCGCTATCGCTAAATCAAAAAATGTATGGGATTGACATAAGCAATCGAAAAGTGACGTCATCAAAATAATCGAGTCGAAAATTGCTAGCCAAATGTCATTTTTCGTTTCTATTGAACCGAAACGCAAGCAATAGAAGGCGTCGCTCGCTAACTTCCCATACAATGCGTAGCCAACATGCAGCTTTGAGACTCGAAACCGACAAACTAGCGATTCGACCGATCGCTTGGCTTTCGATCGCCGAGACCCTGTAGAAAACGCTTGTGTAACACGATATTGTGTAAAATATCAGCAAAAAAAATAGTTTTTATTATTTCATACGCTACGTAGGCGTAATATAGTGTTATTAAAGTTTGTAGAGGTGCATTCTGGGATATACTTATAAGGAAGGAAGGACAGAAAGTCAAAGCAATAACCCTTAACACAGCTGGAGGATACAGTGGAAAAGATAAAGAAATTAAAGTGGAAATGGACGGAGCCCATACTTAGAAATAACATACAGAAGTGGACAAGAGATGTTACTGAATGGGGGACCCATTCAGGTATCAAAAGAGGAAAATGGGCAGACAGAAGAGGAGATGGTCAGATGACATTAAGAGGGTAGCAGAGCCTTTGTGGTTACGGTTGGCCAAGAACAGATTAGATTAGTACCTATGGAAAAGGCTGGATGAGGCCTGTGTCAGGAGGACACACCGAAAAATAAAAACAATAATCAAAATATTGTTAATACTGTAATAAATTTTTATAATGTAAAACATTTTCGGTAATAAATGTGTTTGAAATTAAATAGTTGTATTTTTTAGTAAGTATACATTATTTGTACACAGTGATTGTATATTAAAGTTTATATGTAATAGTTATTCTCATGACCGTGTCATGCTGGGAGACTAGAATAGCACCACCAACCCTATATCTTTCAATAGGCGTCGTAGAAGGAAGCTAATGGATCAGATAAGGGGTATTGATCACCTTATATCCTGTCCACCAATCTACATTGGGCAAGTGTGGTGGACTACTGCCTAAACCTTCTCAGATAACAAGGAGAGGCCTGTGTCCAGTGAGTGTAATTAAAAAGGCTGTTATGATGATGAATTGTTAGCTTAGGTTATCATTTAAAAATACATTATCTTTATTTGTTGTGGGCTGCCCGTAACAATGAGCGTATTTCATGCACCAAAAACATATTTGAGACTAAAAACTATAGACTTTCTAATCTGTGAAACTAATAGAAAACTTTAATAAAATGCCGGATTGATTTATTGTTTGGAGACAGATTTAGATATTCCACATTTTGAACACTGGTGACAAAAGAAATGCCTATGGAACTTAACAACAATTTCACATTATTTTACAATCAAAACTATTCATGTGCTTGTGAAAGTTTTCATGTTAGGGATTTATTTGTATGAAGCAGGAGATCATTCACCCCCTAAAAGAACAGACCTAAGGTATTTGTATGTATGTACATACAACTATTTGTTCATGTTTTTGTATGAACATTGTGAATGCATGGTGTATAGCGTGAATCTATGGCTTCCATATGTAGATTTTTTGATTCGATAGTAAAAATTGTTTCAGAATGGATTTTGTGCAGTGAAACTGGTGTTATATTGATGCACAAACATCCATGATGACGAGCTGTTAAGAAGAATCATTAAATAAAAGTTTTATAATGTTAATTTATTTAATTTTATGTAACTTTTAATTTTGAGCAACAGGAAACATTAATTAGATTTTCTGTTCCTCATTATTCAAAGTTTTATTCCTCCAGGATTGAAGATTCCTAGTTTTGATAAAATAAAACAATTACATTAATCTTTTATTTATTTTTTACATAAAGCTAACATGGTCAGCAAAGTTACTCGATTTTTCATTTAAGTCTACAAATCCAACAATGTCATCCTTGCTTGTTGTATATGTCAGTTTCCAGGGCCATTTCAAAGAATAATACTGCTTACATATTTTTTTCCTGACCCAGTATTTCACCTGATGCAACTGTAGGTGTTACAGTAACTGATAGGTAATTTGTCAATTGGTTTGCTGATGATCATCTGAAAAATAAAATAAGCATTTTAACTTTAGGTTTAACCTAATATTACAGGATTTATTTTCCTCATAATTTATATACTTATTCTACACTAATTCACAGAAAATTGATTAAACCTTTTTATCTAGAGAGAAAGAAAGATAATCACTCAGAAATTCTGTATAACTAGACATTAATTTAATGCTGTCGTAGTGGAGTGGTTAATATAGATTGCTTACAGATTGCTTAGATTAATTAGGTAATGGCTTAGAATATTGGGTAACTTGATAAACCTGATAGAAAGTGCTGTGTGGGGCTTTCTGATTCAAGATGTAGGTACATACTGATTTTAAACTGCGATCAAGACCACATACAGAATGAAATAATCATAATTATTTCCTGTCTTTTGAGAAATCTCATAAAATATTAAAAACACATAATACAAATACCAGAAACTTCTAGACAGGCTATCTTATGTGGTTTTCGCTCATAAGGTGCATAAGAATGATCATGACGCTTTCTCAAATAACTCTTATCACAGAATTGATCTGAAAATGAAATAAAAATATATCATTAAGAGAAGTAGTCATCAAAGTCATCTTGGCTTACTTTTGCAATGTACAAATTTAATTAAATTTGTAACTACACATGCAAAATAATGGTTAATAAGAATATATGTATTATTAGATAGATAAATGTTAATAAAATATTACCTATTTCTGTGGGAACAGTTGATGGTATTCCTCAGTATTCAACAGTTCATGGTAAAATATCTCGAGTTTCAAAAATAGAGATGGACAAGCACCAATATTCAATTTATCTCCATGACAATTTTTTTCTAAAAATGTTTATATAGGGCACACGTAGGTAGATGCATGTTTTATGGTTTTTTCACTAGGAACTATACCCTAGGTATGTCTTTTCATAGAAAATAGAAATGATTCTATGAAATTGATGAAACTTATAGGTCCTGTTGTAAATTACTTCATTCGGTCGGTACGCAACACTTGCGATACATTATCGAAAACCACCGATGGCACTGTAGAATCAAAGTGGCAGAAATTAATTGACGATTGACGAAAACTCTTCGTGAAATAAATTATTAGGTTATGTAATTTTGTCATTTTAAATTTTTGACATTTCTTCTCTCGCTAACTATAGACAAAAGTTTTGAGTTATCGATACGACGCCTCGACTAAGCGATCGCTACGTTACTGTCACTTTGGCTACCAAACGATAATCGCTATCGCTGAAGCGTTAGCGATTAGACAAACCGACTCGCTTGTAAGCGTGAGCATGTTGTCTAAAGGCTCAGGCGGGTTGTATCCTAGTTTGTAACCCAAATAGCAAAAAAAAAAAAAAGATTCTTCTTTATAATTAATGGCGTTCGCGTTACATGAAGATTACGTATTTCGCCAATGTCAAGTGAGAATGATTATTACAGTAACAGACAATTTGTACGGTAGATTTGAGTTAAAAATGGAGTCTCTAAACACGTTTTTACAACAAGAACTCGGGAATAAAGATTAATTCATCATAACAGCCTTTATAATTCGACTCACTGCTGGGACACGACACAAGGCCTCTGCTAGTCATCAAAAGAGGTTTAGGCAGTAGTCCACCAAGCTTGCCCAATGCGGATTGGTAGTATAAGGTGATCAATACCCCTTTGCCGATCCATTAGTCGCCATCTACGACACCCATTGGAGGATATGGGGTGATGCTATTCTACTCTGCCGGCATCATGGGGCTTTCAAAAATTAATTATTATTAATTGTTGTATAAAATTCGGCGCCATGATGGTGAACTGAGACCTTATTGCGCTATTTACAACATTTTTACCAAAACCAAATCGTATTATCGTTTTCATACAGTTTGACAGCTGTCAGCTGTCAAAACATATAAAAACGATAAAGTTTGTAAAAAACGCAATCGGGGGTCGGCTGCCGACCGTGCAAGTTGCGAGATAATAAAAACCGGAATTGCGACTGCGCCTCTATCTTGTAGAAAGTGTTTTGCATATTATTTGTTCTTTATTCTTCGTACAATCGATGTAGAAGGCGTGGCCTAAATGCTTTTGTTGAACCAACTGACATACCGTAGAACTCCGTTATCCATTATAAGGCTTATCTTTAGAACTACTCGTTTTTGAACATTTATTTAAAAACTGTTAAGCAAATCATCAACTACTTACTTTTGAAGAGCGGACTGAAAACCGAAGCCGAATTATTATGTATGATGAAGATAAAAATGTTTCATTCAATGGAATTAAAATATTATTGTTTTATTGGTATTTTTTCTGTGTGGCAATGTTACAAGAAATAGTCCTGACTCCTGCCTGACGAAATGATAATAACGGCATTTGAAAACTGTGCATTCCCATTTCGTACATTTTTGTTTTTTGTACATTAACGTAACGTACGAGTAAGTAAAAATATCTTTGAGTCATTAACAATGACTGTAGTACTCATCAACAGAACATCAAGTTCCCAACTGGCCCAAGATATTTCTTATGTCGTTTCTCTAATTTTAAAGCCCCCAAATTACAGGTTGCCATAACATCGAGGCATTACACACATTAACTTGATATATGGCTCGAGGTCGTAATAAAATGGAATATGTAGACGTACTCACTAGTAACGAGACGTGTATGACATACAAACAATACGTGACATTCTAATCAAATATGGTTAGGGCTTATTTATGGAAAAGATGGTCTAAGAAACGTAATATGCTTGCCATAATTATAAGGGACGTAAAAATAATAAAAAGCTTTGATCTTAGCGTCTCAGACATAATGTATAAAATACTAACAAAAAGAATATAATTTCATTCAAAGTAAAAGTTTTACACGTGTACCTACAATAGATAATATCTGACAACATAAGCCTTAAGGAGCACCGCACTGCTCCGCGTGAGTTGTGTGGTGCTCCTAAGACTAATGCAAAACGAAGGTTTAGAATTGGATAGTGGAAATAATCGACAAGAATGTAAATCGTCGATAGATAGGTTTATTTAACTACATATCTAGTCAGCGCCGTCTCTAGCCGATGTAGCGCCTGTGTGCAATCATTACCCGAGCACCCTCTCTAGCCCCCCCTCAGATTTCAAAAATTATGGAAAAGTATAAAAATTTGGCGCCTATGGAGCCCTTTGTATCCTTTAGGAATGGTTTTTCAAAAAATATTGGATATAACCGTCAACTTGAAATTTTATCGAATTTGGAACATGTATAAGCCTTATACATATTCACAGTTTCGATAAATTTTCAAGATTGTGGTTATATCCAATAATTTTTGACAGTTCAACGCGATAAATGGCTACATCAATATTGTTAAATGTTTAATGTATTGCAGGAGAGTAATTAATACAGCAGCACTTTCACTCACAATGTTTATTTACTGTAATACACTTTTTACAATGTTTAATTCACTTTAGACTTAGTTATTTAAATAATTAGACGGAGCACGTCCACACGGTCTTTGATGGTTGACAAAAACAGGGTGGCGCGAGAGGCGACATCTATCGACTCAATATTTTAGTTCGAATACTAAACATTCTCGCCCCTCTAAATGCAAGGGAAGCTTGCTTACAAAATTTAATGTTAATTTAGACTGTAGAGGTAAATTTACATTATCTAAATTTAAGAAAGCTTAAGGCTTTGAACATTTATTATAGAACAATAGACAAGTAGTAGTACAATGGCAACATAGTTAAGTTTCAATAAAGTTAATTTTTTTTTTAAAGTTGTGAGCTTTTACAGTAATAGTTATTTAAGTAGGTTAAACAAACACAGTTATGTTAACTAAATAGTAATTTTAAGTAGGTAACTTATATATTAAGTAGTAGTGGAATAATTTGTTTTAAACTTAAACTAGCTTATTTATTAATAACATATTAGAGACAGTTACTCTAACAAAATTAAAGTATTTTAATCAAAACAAATACCTTATATTTTACTTTCAGAATTTAAATTTTTAATTATCATTAGCAGGTAGCAAAATTAATTTATGAATGGGCCTAGTGAAATCACCTTTAGATGTGCGAATCGATACAGAACGAACAAGTCCATCTGACTTATTTATATTTGTGGAAATTACTTTCCCCAAGGGCCAAAAAGTGGGCAATGTACATTCATCTTTAACAATTACTAAATCTCCTATTTTTAAATTAGTTTTAGAATCTAGCCATTTATTTCTAGTTTGTAATTCAGATAAGTAATTAAAGTAAAATTGTTTCCAAAACTTTTGCTTATAAAACATGACTTTTTGATACATATTTAGTCTACTTTCATTATTATTTAACAAGCTTGGTTCTGGCAGGTCTGATAACGAAGTACCAATAATAAAATGAGCTGGTGTTAAACATGTGATATCATCCGGGACATCATTAATGGGACACAGCGGTCTGGAGTTTAAAATACCTTCTACTTGAACCAAGATTGTGTACAATAGTTCGTAAGTTAATTTAGTTGAGAATAAATGCCTTTTTAACAAAGATTTGACAGATTTTATTCCTGCTTCATATATACCACCCATGTGGCTAGCTAAAGGAACTGTGAACTTAAAATCTATAGAATTATTAGTACAGAAATTGACAATATTGCTATATGAAGTATCATTTTTAAACATTTTATAAAGTTCATGCAGTTCAGTCTTAGAACCTCTAAAATTAGTTGCATTATCAGTGTATAGACATAATGGAACACCTCTACGGGATATAAATCTTTTTAGACTACAAATGAATGCTTGGCAGCTCAGATCACTCACCAATTCTAAATGAATGGCCTTAGTCGCCAGACAAACAAATAAACATATGTAGCCCTTTGTATATTTACAATTACGTGTCATAGCGTTCCTGACAGATATTGCACCACTGAAGTCTATGCCTACGAAAAGAAATGCTAGTTTTAGTGTTACCCTAGGAGCAGGGAGACTTGACATTTGTTGAGTGCAGGTTTGACCTCTGAATCTAGTGCAACGAACACATGAATAAATAATTTTTTTCACTTCACTTCTGCCATTAATTATCCAATAATTTAATCTGATATTATAAAGTGTATTTTGTATTCCAGAATGAAGTAGTTTTAAATGATATTGTCTTATAATCAATGAAGTAATATAATCTTTTGCTGGTAAAACTATAGGGTGTGCTTGTTTATATGGTATGTCTGAGTGTTGAATGCGACCTCCTATTCTTATGATCTTTTGTTCATCAATAAATGGATTTAATTTTCTCAAAGGACTAGACTTGAATGTATAAGATTTTTGTTTATTTGAACTAGAAAGTTCTGAATATTCTTTAGAAAATGCTCTATTCTGCACGGTTTGAATTATGAAATTAGTAGCTCTTTGCAGTTCTTTAACAGATAAATGTAAAGGCAAGTTGCTCAGTCTATTCTTTATTCTGTCAATAAATTTAAAAATATAAGCTATTACTCTTGTTAATTTAGTAAAATTTGAAATTTTGCAAAATAGATCATAGAAATAGGTGTTATTTATCTGATAGTATGCAGTAGGTTGTGTGTAAGTTATATCATGAGAATCATGGTGTGTTTTGAGTGATGTATCATCAGTTACTGTAATGTTAACAATCTTTGGCTCCGAGATGGGCCATGAGTTTTGATCATCTAATAACCAAGAAGGACCTTGCCACCATTGCTTACACGTGGGCAAGTCTTTGGGCATAACACCTCGTGTAATTAAATCTGCTGGGTTCAGTTTAGTATTTATATAATGCCATCTGTCTGTAGAAATAGTTTCTATAATTCTATGTAACCGGTGTGCAACATATGTGTCTTGTTTTTTCTTATATGGTGATTTGATCCAGTGAAGAACGATGGATGAGTCCACAAATAATACAGTTTGCTTAATTTGAATTTTCTCTTTAATTGAATTAATAAATTTATTGTATATCTCACAAAGTAGAACAGCTCCACATAACTCAAGACGTGGTATTGATTGTTGTTTTTTGATTGGTGCAACTCTTGACTTGGATAAGACTAAGGTACAAGAAGGACTTTTACTAGAATACTCTGCTTTTAAATATAGGCAAGCACCATAAGCCTTTTTTGATGCATCACAAAATCCAACTAATGTTATATAACTAGGTATGTCAGAGAAATACCATCTGGGAATTTCAATGGACTTTAAATAAATGAATTGATCAATAAACTTATTCCATAATAACTGTAAATCATTAGAAATTAATGAGTCCCAGTCTGTGCCTTCTTTCCAAATGTCTTGCATTAGGATTTTTGCTATGATTACTGTAGGCGCTAAAATACCTATTGGATCAAATATTTGGGCAATTTGTGATAAAATATTTCTCTTTGTAGGCAAGCTATCAGATATGTTTGGTGTATGAATTTTCAGAGTGTCATGAATAGGTAACCAGTTTAGACCGAGTGTTTTGACTTCATCTCGTTTACTAATACTGTAGGTATTGTTTTGCAAGTTACAGTGATTCCGTGAAGTGGATTCAGTTGTATCTGTCATACAATTTGAAAACATACTTAAAAGTTGAGGGCAGTTGCTTGACCATTTGTGTAGATGAAACCCAGCTTTACTTAGCAGGTCTTTCAACTGTGAACAGACTTGAATACACTCCTCAACTGTGTTCTCACTTTGTATAAAATCATCGATATAGGAACTAGTTTTTATACAATCAGCAGCTAAACTGTAACTATCTTTGAATTTTGAAGCTAAGTCAAATAAGGTACGACATGCTAAATAGGGAGCACATTTGGTGCCGTAAGTTACAGTACTTAATTCTATGCACTGTAAAGGTTGAGATTTAGATTCTCTCCACAAAATTCTCTGTAATTTTCTCTGTTCTGGGTTTACAAATATACATCTAAACATTTTAATTATGTCACAAGAAAAAGCATACTTGCATAGTCTAAAACAAATAACAATGTTAAGAAGATCATTGTAAATATTAGGACCTTCATAAAGAATATCATTCAAAGATACTCCAGTTGAGGATTTTGAACTAGCGTTAAAAACTACTCGTAGCTTAGTGGTTAAGCTTTCAGATCGTATGACTGGTAAGTGTGGTAAGTAATTTGAGTTTTTGTCAGTGGGTGAAAAGTTATCTACATAATAGGCATGGCCTAGTAGAATATATTCATCAATGAATGCTTTGTATTGGGCAAATAAACAAGGATCTTTTTGAAATCTGGATTCTAATTGTAATAAGCATCTGTAAGCCGAATTGAAAGAATTACCTAACTCTTGCAACTTATAAGTTTGAAGTGGTAAATTAACTGTGTATGTTCCATAGTTGTCAACTGTAGTTGTAGTCTGATATAAATTCTCACAGTATTTGTCCTCTGGAGACTGTAGTTTTACTAAATTAACTTCCTCTTGTTCCCAAAATGATTGTAGAAGTTGATCTGTAGATTGTGAAAGCATACTTATGTGCAATGCATTTTTATAGCTAGGCATGTCACACACATACGAGCCTGATACAATCCATCCAAAAACTGTATTTATCATGATAGGTAAGTTGGGACCAAGTTTTATACGGCCTGTGCCTAATAGGGAATAGAAAAGCTCTGCTCCAATAAGCAAATCAATTGAACCAGGTGTAAAGAATGAAGGGTCAGCTAATTTACATGCCTGTGCCTGTGGAATATTCCAGGCATATGTGGGTATGAATGTATGTGGCAATGGTATAGTGATGTTACTCATAACTAAAAGCGTGATGTTTGTTTGATAGTCATTGTAGCGTGAGGCTATAGTTGTATTCATGCTTGTTTGTAAAATTTTACTACTTTTGCCAACTCCATGGATTTGACAGGCGTTGTTAGTTAATGGAAGATTTAAATAATCGGCAAGCTTGCGTGTAATTAGGTTGACTTCACTCCCAGAGTCTAACAAAGCTCGTGCATTAATCCACTTGCCATTTACATCTTGGAGTTTGACAATAGCAGTAGATAATAATATTTGTTGTTTGTTCACATTAGATAAAAGTACTGTTGGCTGGGTGCTGTGTTCAGCGCTTGATGAAGCTTGAATGCTATTGTGATAGCTTTGTGTGTTTATGGGGGTGCTGTGTTCAGCGCTAGGTGAAGCTTGAGTGCTATTGTGATAGCTTTGTGTAGTGACAGAGGTGCTGTGTTCAGCTTGAGGAGAAAATTGAATGAAATTATTAGCTTGTGGAGTAGCTTGAGCGCTTAAAGTGGTATCATGTGATAAACTAGAGGTCAATGATGCAATAGCTGCAGGTTTCGAACTGACCTGGTAATTGGGGCTATCCATATGTAAAGTTGTATGATGTCTGCGACGACAGCTAAAGCAAGTGTTCTTTGAACAGATATGTTTTTCTTTATATGGCTGTAAACAATTAAAACATAAAGTTTTAGCACGTACAAAATCAAGACGTTGTGATACAGTCATCTGTAAAAAATTTGGGCATTTATGTAAATTATGATTTTGTTGACACATAATACAATTAGTTAGACTTGTCCTGATATTAGAGGCATGAGAAGTTTTTATGAGTTTGTCATTGTATTTATCATTTAATAATTCAAATGCTGTTCTTCTTTGATTTAGGAAATCTAGTAATTCTGACATTTTGGCAATGGAATTATCTTTTCTATTAATTTCCCATGCCGCTCTTAATGAATTATCTAATTTCTGTGAAATCAAAAATACTAATATTACATCCCATTTATCAACTTCTAATTGAATGGCTTTTAATGAATCTAAACTTTGTTGTAAAGTAACTAAAAAATCTTTAAGATTAAATTTTGAAATAATACCAAAATTAATGATAGCTTTGAGGTGAAAATTGACAATTAGAGTTTGATTTTCATACCTCTTTGATAGAATTTCCAATGCCTTACTATAGTTTTCTTCTGTTATCAGTAAAGAAGAAATCAACCCGGCCGCTTCTCCACTGAGGGCAGACTTTAGATATTGTAGTTTATTGACGGTGGGCAGGTCCATCCACTGATGCATAAAATATATTTTTGAAAGCGGTCCACTCACGAATGTCCCCTCCGAACCTGGGTAACTCTAGGTGGGGCAATTTCACTTTTGGTTTTCTGTTCACAGTGCAGTCATGAGGGAATGGTGGTAATGTTGTAGAGTTAAATTGTTCATTATCATTGGATACTGAAGGACCCTGAAAGGTAAAGGCTGAAAGAAAAGATTCTATTTTGGCTTTGACCGCGTAATATCGGTCTTCTGTTGCTTGGCGTTCTTGTTCATGCGTGGATATGTCGCCATCTTGGCATTCGATGCTCATTTGAATTTCTTCATATCGAGTCATGGCACAGTTTAATTCTTGCAATCTTACTTTCAGTTCAGTGTATGTATTTATTTCTGTATTGAATGCATTTACGAAATTTGTAATTCGTGTTATTTTACCTTTGTAAATGGCACGTTGAGTTTTTAACGTATCCATATTTTCTGTGGCCATTGTGATGGCAATTGCTGAAAAAAATGTTTTCCGTGTGGTTGGAACTTTGTTTGTTAAATTTATTAATTTGTAAAATTTGTAACACTTGATTATATTATCAATTATAAATTTATGTCTTGTGAGACGTGAACACTGTGGTGTTCTTGAAGCGCAATATGGCGGAAGAAAAAAAGACGCGTTCGTTCGCGTTGAAAATAATTTTAGTAGCCGGAAGCTCGTTTGTAGTCGCGTTGGTAGTATAGTATTTTGGCGGGTTGCGCCTGATTGGATGATTGGAGTGTGTCGATAAAACAGTAGATGCGTAGCTGTACTATTTTGAATGTGATTGGTTGTTTCCGAATGTGTCGGTAAAGTTGTAGAATATCCTGATTGGATGTTTCCGAATGTGTCGGTAAAGTAGTAGCTTTCGTGTCCGTGCTGTTTTGCCGACTTTGAAAGTTCTTCGATGTCTCCTAGATGGCGCTGATAGATGTGTGCCTTTCTTTTGTGAAGTCCGGTTCCAAGCGGTTTCCTGCCCGCGCCTGCGGGCGGCAACGAAGAAGCGCAACACCTCAACCAAACAACTCACGTCACTTCACAAAATGGCGTCTTAACTCCGAAGGACCACATTTTTATGTTAAATGTTTAATGTATTGCAGGAGAGTAATTAATACAGCAGCACTTTCACTCACAATGTTTATTTACTGTAATACACTTTTTACAATGTTTAATTCACTTTAGACTTAGTTATTTAAATAATTAGACGGAGCACGTCCACACGGTCTTTGATGGTTGACAAAAACAGGGTGGCGCGAGAGGCGACATCTATCGACTCAATATTTTAGTTCGAATACTAAACAAATATGATATGACAATATCATATCATATCGTGTTTCGGTGGTCATGCTAAGCGGGCTGGGTTACCTACGCTGTTACAGTGGAGGCTCTATGGGTCGCGAGCGGCTCTTGGCGCCCCCTAACACCCGGCGCCCGGGTGCACCGCACCCCTTGCACCCCCGGGTAAAGACGGCCCTGTCTTCAGTAAACATTATACAAGTGTTTACCAGCAGTTGATAGTAAGAATGAGCTATTTGTGTGACAACCAACACCCGGGACAGCACTTCGACAGCGCCCGGGACCGCATGGAAAGCATGCTCAGCTTTCGTTACGAAGAACCCAAGAACTCACGACCTTCGCCCCATCGATCTCATATCCCAATATTGATAATCCTTGTCACACTTCCACATGTAATTCTTGTAACTAGGTATACGGTACGTTACGTACCGTACGTAAAGTTGAATCGTAGTCTGCAGCACTAATAAGATTATGTCGAGTCCATTATGATTCATAATTATAGTCTGGAGTACATACCTACACATTTATAAAAGGAAAGTCTATTGTCATACCAATGTTCACACTTCCTTCAATATTGAAAGGATAATGCATATGCATTGTCTTGATTGTTCTGATCTTAATTATTTATACTTTTGCCTACCTACGAAATGAATTAATTTATTAGTAAGTGTCGTAGTAGTGCGTATTTTGGTCATAATGATGTCGGCAGAGTAGAATATCATCACCCCATATCCTCCAATGGGAATGGGTGTTATAGAAGGCGACTAATGGATCAGCAAAGAGGTATTGATCACCTTATACTCCGTCCACCAATCCGCATTAGGCAAGTGTGGTGGACTACTGTCTAAACCTTCTTCGATGGCAAGGAGAGGTCTTGTGTCCCAGCAGTGGGTCGAATGATAAAGGGTGTTATGATGATGATGATGAATAATCCTGAGAGTGGAAAGAGTAAGACAGTTACTGTTTCGGTAGATATACAAAATAATATCCGTCTCTAGATAGTGACAACCAAATCTAAGTAAACACAAGTACTAAGTATCAACTAAACCAACCAATCTTCGCGCTGCAATACTCGTCACATACGTCACGAGTTGCCATAGCTAGAAAATGTATGATATAGGATATACCGGATAGAACTAACGAGGACCTGCATCTTAAGAGGCCAGAGCAATATGAAGACAGAGTAGGGTTTGTGCATCTGATAAACGTGCTGAGAATTTCCAGATGTTTCTCCGGTCATTCACCTGAATACTGGACATGACAACAATTGATGAGCAATCGTTAAGACAATACTATTGTGTCAATACAAATCTTTTGTGTCAGTGGAGAACCTTTAAGGGCAGATTTAATATATTAACCAGCCGCGACATCGTACATCAGTCAGCACCGAAGAGAATACCTTACCGCAAACTCCCTTTTATACATAATATATCGAACCGAGAAACATATGTATGTCTGTAACAATGACCCTAGTCTTACATGCAAAGCAGACTCAGGTCGCTAGTGTCTAATTAAAATGTTTTACTGTTAATATTGTTTTTACCTATCCAAAATTAATTGTTATTAATTTAGTTTTGTCCATAAGGAAATAAACTTTTAAAACAACAAACTATTCGCATGGAAAATTTTAAATGACAAATGGAAAACGAACTTCCTCCTTCTAGTTTTAGCATAGAGAAATTTTCTGATGAATCAGATGGAATTGGATTTGATTCGAAACTGTGGAACTTCGGTAACTCTATCTAGTATCTTCTATTCCTGTCACTTTCTGTCCCTTTGAGTTAAAAGAGAGACACAGGTTTACTATATAGGTACACCTATTTTGCACAAAGTAACAAAATATTTCCAGAAACGCATAGGTACAAATTGAATTGACTGAATACAATAAATTGGAACATGACAGTGATATGGCGCAGTTAAATTATTGCGAGTGAGTACTATTAAACCAAGTATTTATAAAGACTACTTGATATAATGGCAATGGGCAAGTCATATAGCCCGTAAAACAGATTCATGGTGCAAGGCTCTATTAGAATGGAGGCCGTGGGGCTTTAAAAGACCAGTTGGCAGACCGCAAATGAGATGGAAAGATGACATCAGAAAAGTAGCGGGCCAAAATTGGATGCTGACAGCCCAAAACAGAGGAAAGTGGAGAGGGTTGAAGGAGGCCTACACCAAATTAGTTGACGATGGCTTAAGATGATGATGATGATATAATGAACCCCGAAAAGGGTAAAATTGTTATTAACATATTTATATTACCTACTAGCGGACCCGAGAGACTTCGTCCTGTCATAAAGAAATTATTCGAATTTTTCTCGCCGTAAAAACCATCCTTGAACTTCAACGAACATTAAAAAAAAAAGAATTGGCTAAATTGGTCTAGGCGTTGTTGAGTTATGCGCTTACCAACACATTTTGCGATTCATTTTTATATTATAGATATATGTATAGGTACTGCTTAGGGGCTAAAGTGATTTGGAAAAAGTGGTAAACCCTAAATGAATCACCCCATCCATTCCAATTACTAGGGTTAAGTACTTATTGGTTGTCTGACTACAATGGACGCCATGGAATAATTTTATACACCTGTGTAAAAAATGTTGATAGAATAGGACATAATTTTGCACCTATAACAACATTATTAATGTAAGGATAATTATTTCGTCTAGAACAGGTAAACAACTGGTGCAGATATAGTTATTACTTCAATTAAAATGCTAATAGAAATAAATATGTGAGTAACTGACAGATTGACATAGAAATAAATGTTATTTAATGCGGTTTAGACGCCAATACGACGACATAAAAATAAAAAAACATTTTAAAATTTAGTCCTCGTCTTTGTGTCTCCTTCACGGCAATGAATATACAAATATCAAGACAAAGAAATTTCTCAGAAAGTCCGAAATGACACACACCCAGATGTTATAGAAAGAAAAATATAGATTAGTCACAACGTGAGATTATTAGTGCCTAGTAATTTTGAATAGAGTTTATTTTGAGTCACGATTTCTCATTGCTCTATGCAATGACTAATACTAAGTACTTCCCTATATTGTTAAAAAAACGGGCAAAGTGCGAGTCGGACTCGCGCACGAAGGGTTCCGTGCCATTAGGTATCTATAAAAAATGGCAAAAATTCATGTCTGTTGCATGGGAGCTCCACTTAAATATTTGTGTTATTTTCATTTAATTATTTATTTTTGAAGTGAACATACATATAACTAAATATTCTGTGGACGGACAGCGGAGTCTTAGTAATAGGGTCCCGTTTTACCCTTTGGGTACGGAACTCTAAAAAATATTCTCGAATCAAATAAATAGCTTCCTCAATTACTCGTTTCCGATTGGATGAGTTTAAAGAGATCAACGAAAACAAAACGAGACAAGAATAAATTAATTAAGATGTAATATCTATAGACAAGTTAATCAGGCAAAGACAAATTAGTCTTTTTTTATATCCTATAATAAATAATGATTTAGGTCACGGGTTATCTAGGTCATCATTTGTAGATATGCGAGTTCGCCATTTTGGTCCGTTATCAAATAAATAAATAAAATAGTTTACTTCACATACATCATCTTTCTGCTACCCTGCTCCCAATTTATTTGGGGTCGGTCGATGTAGTATTGATTTGTAAATAACAAATTTTACGGCCTTTTACCTGCCTGACCCCAACCCTCCTTGGGAACGACTGCTATCTTTCGACAGCACCCGGGACCACCAGCTTAAAGTGCCGACGAAGAACGGAGGAAAATCGAGGTGAAAAAGTTCTCGGTCACCCATACGAGTACCGACCGCGCACTTGGCAGCTTCACTATCGTGATCGTTACAAAGAACGCTCGACCGCGGCACCATTGACTTCCTCTTCGATTCCTTACTTCACATAGGTACATGTGCGTCTATGAGACGAGACGAAGATTTGGCATTCCAATTCCAATGATTCACCGTGCGTGTGCCGGATCCACATACGAAACGAACCAATCACAGAGCTATATTCAACGCAATGGCGTTGAATACAGCTCTGTGATTGGTTCGTTTCTTATCCAAGAGTCGGGAGATGTTATAGTAATGTTTGTGAATACGGGTGATAGTGTTGCAAATAAGGGAGCCTGGAGCAGTGCTTGAGAACTGTGCAAGTGTAGATTTAAGGATCTAGTTTTATGAGTTATTTTTTTTACAGGGAGAATAATTTGGTGATAAATGAGTTATAATAATTTTAGTAAATAAGTAGCACATCTATTGTTTAATTAGTGGTCGCCCGCGGCTTCACTCGCGTTAATATATAGCCTATATGTTATTATGGATGTATGAGCTGTCTTAGTGTAAAGTTTCATTAAAATCCGTTCCGTTTTGCGTTAAAGAGTAACAAACACACATTCAGACATCCATCCATACAAACATTCACGTTTATAATATTCGTAGCATGTGATTTTATTTCAGATGACTGGTTGTCTTGACTCCAGTACTGCATTGCGTATAGCTTTAGAACAGATAAATAATAGCGCTATCCACTTCGTATCAAACAATCTACCAAATTGTAATCCCACAAGAATGTTATCTAGACTCCGCCCTAATCCGTAATTATTGGAAATATTCATATCAGATTACTGTTTAGTATCGATTTTTATTTCGGATATCCGATAGTACACGGTTAGCTCTAAACGTTCTTGGTTTCACATAATAATACCTACGAATAAAGACGCAATAGACACATGACACTACTTTCTTTCACTCGAATTGAAAGAATCAACGTAAGTACTCTTAGCACTTCAATCATGCTCAAAATTACAGCAATGGAAAGCGGTAATTTCGGTCCTATTATTAACAATTGCAATGCTATGACTGACTCGTGGTTCAACATTGTTGCTTTTGTGTTCCCAAACATTTTGGGGGCCTACACTTTTAGTCAAATTGAAACGAGCGCGGTTTTAGTACAGGGCGGTATATAAAACTTAAACTTGATGCAATTTATTGCTTAACTAGTATAAATAAAGTGAGTAATATTTTCAAATAGAACACCACGTATCGAATATTCGAGAAGCAACTAATTTTCATAAGGCTACGTTCAGATGAAACGCATAACGGCGCGCGTTACCAACGCGGGTTATATTACAACTAAGAATTTATTCACGAAAGAGTTGTGGTTGGGACAGTGATTGTCAAGTCAACTCTATGAGAGGTAGGGAGCAGAGTAAATTGATTTATTTTTATTAATTTTACAGGGCTAAGTAAATTTTGTAGTCATGGACGCCAAAAGATAGGAGACTTTCCTTGGTTAAGTAGGGTATTAATAAACGCACGTTTACTCCTGCCACCTGAACATAGCCTAAAACTCGTACCTTTCTGGTCATATTGCCTATTAGACCATTGCATTTATATGCAGTAATATAAAGTTACCCATTACGTAATCGAAGTAAATGATATGGCAGTATTGTTTGTTATTGTTGAATATTATTATAAACAATATACCTACGAATAGCAAGCCTACGACCAGCCTGATAAAAAGCGTTTGAAACCTAAAGACGTTTGTAACACAGTACTATTCATACATTCAGAGACTAGACGAAAGAGATTACCTTCTTCGCTGAAGAGACTATACTAGAAATAGAGGGAATAGAAAACCACTTGGTCCCATCGAGATCTTCGCCTTATTAATAACATGGTGACACCGTTAAGTCCAACAGTAAAAATAAATCACACGTTAGCATCTGTTGGTCTGTCTGAATATGATTGATTACTCTAATCCCTATTAACATGCTGATAGATTGAGGTTTTCCGTTACTTTTATTAAACACGTCAGATGTTGACCATATTTTACAACGACCTTTAAACCTCAACCCTAATAGACTTTGCCAATCCAAATCAAAATAATAAAAAAATCAAGCTTAAATAAGGAAACGATTACTAATCAAATTACAAGCAGAGTAGAAATCCTCAAATGGATACTAGGTCATTCTGGAATCTTTGGTAAGTAACGAAAATACCAATGAGCTAGCAAGGGTTGGGGCTCAAGTACTACAGTTTGGCCCAGTCTTTCTGTGCAATACTTAAAATATAAACCCACCTCCTTCAAGAGACAAAAGCGGACTGGCAAAGGACGCCTGGGTTAACACACTCAAAAGCACTAATCAATCAATACTCTCGTAAGCCTGAGCGTCGAGCGTGATGATTAGTGCTCTGACTTGCCACTGCAATCATTCACAAAAGAAACGTACATTTGGGGAGACCTCAATGATCTGAGGGGGAGCCACATTCTCGACTAAGATGATATCAAAACAATCCAAGCTCGGAATATCTAATAATTTATAGACTGTGACCAGCTAAAGGAGTACATGTGAGGCCTCAATAGGACTTACTTAGAGGCTAGGTAAATTGCCCCGAAAAAATTAAATATAACAATATAATAAAATTTAGAAATTATCATAATTATTAGATAAGAACTTTTCAACTGATAACCCCTACAAAATTAAATCAATGCCTATGTACCCAAAGGTCAAATATCTTCCAAGCATCCAATCATTCAATGTCCTGTGTAGATAATGAAACATCTCTGCCACTTTGTATAAACGAGCGACATTCGATATTGCGCCTGTGTTTGGTATGCATTACTTTACATGTAGAGACAAACCACAGAGGCAGATCAAGGAAATGAATGCATAATGATAATGTTCAATTTATTTGCAAATGCAGAATTACTTGTTATATATACCTAGTTCAACAGTAGGTACTAACATTATTTTTAAACATAATTATATTTGGTTAGCATTTAAGGATGAAATAGGAAGCTGTAGGAGATTTATGTGACAGCTGGACGCACAGAACTTGTTTCATAGGTTTTAATTAGGAGATATCTGGCGGATTGAGAGTTTTCTTTAAACTATCTGTCAGTTAGACGCTAATATGAACTAACCTAGCCATGCCAAATTAAATTCTAAAAAGGTGCAACCAGTATCTTTATAAATACTATTTCATTTTTAGAAATCTTAAACACTAAGCCACTAGTTCAATAGTAGTTTATTTGACTAGGGATCTCCCTCTTAGATCACACCTGAGGATCAACACCAGGGCCTCTGTAACACATCCCCCATAAAATGTTCTTCTATAGGCTTATTTAGGCAAAAATAACCAAATATATGTAACCCAAACGCAAGTAAGTTAAATCTGTAAAAGTTTTGTTTAGTATGTAACCATCCATACAATTCCAACAGTCTCAAAATGATCTCATATACAACAGTTGAACCATTCATAATTCCTAAGTAGGTATCTACATTATCTTTAGTTGTATATCTCTTATTTATTTTCAACACTTACCTACTTAGAGTGCAAATAATTAATCAATCATAGGTACAGTCGGGAGCAATGATATGTAGGTATCCCATATTCAGAAAATTACCATCTATATTACCTAACTAAGCCATAAGAGTGTCTGTCAAAGGTGGATATATATCTTTGCTTGTGACTGTATGTCTCCTTTAATATGTATACTATAGGAAAACTAGTTTTTTTTTGTAAACACGTGTGGAATTTTGTAAATTAATTCAAGAATCTTTAATATAATTTCCATAATGGTAGGCTCTTTATTTTGTCCTCATGTAAATAAGGCTATTAATCGCTTTAATGAAGAAAATAACCTTATAGGGTTAGCATTTACACTGGTCAGTAAGAAATAAATGTTAGATTAAGTAACTACCTGCTTGTAAATTTAAGCAGTTCAATTTATCCATTTGCTAGCAAAAAGACTAGTAGGATTTCAACATTTTAATTTATTCATCTGCAAGCTAAAAAAAACTCTTATTCCCCACACACAACCTATGGAGGAATCAATTTGAGAAATAATAAGATAATCTAAATATTTCTATTTATATAATGAATTTCTAATCATTTTACTCATATAATTAGTTATTCAGGTTGGAAAAGTAACTGGAGTATATATTCAGAAAAAAAATCTTCCATCTCACAAATTTGTCCCATGCCAATTTTAATTTTGTAAAAGCATATTCATATGGATGGTCAAGTGATTACAAATAAATCAAATAAATGTAATACAAACAGTTTATAATTATAATGTTGTCAATAGTATTCATAATTGTCATCATGTGTAATAATGTATTGACAATAATATAACAGTACAATTTATATTTTTAATACCTAATTAAAATAATCAACACTATAAAATAATTATGTTGTAGCTAAATGGGTTTTTCTATTTCTACATAATTTTAAGCACTAGGTATATTAAAAAAAAACTGCATCCTGCACCTAAAGCAGCTTTAATCAAACATGTTATCTTGAAATAGCTAAAAGATAAAAATAAATTACAAGTGTCTTAATTGATCCAAAATTGACCGCAATAAATAATCCCTTCGCAGGGTTATGAGCTTTCAAAGATGTTGCAATTAAGTTAATAATAATATGAAATTGCCAGGGTAGTGGTAACTAAGAATGGTATTTATTTATAGAATTTAAGAGTGCCCGACTGGAAAAGAAATGTTTGACAGTGGGAGGACTAGTTTCTTAATCTACATACATACAAGCACACTCATAGTCCCTAAAGTAGTTAAGCAGAGCTTTATGTAATATTTGGTAAAAAAAACACATCTGGAAGTTTGGGTCAATTAGTGCTTCAAAATAGTGACAGAAAGGGTCATTAAACCTAAAAATTAACAAACCTTCAGTGAATTAGGTAATAATAATAAACAAAAGCCACAACCAGACAGCCTATTCGCTAACTTTTTGACAGAAGTAAGTGATAATCACCCCGTGAATTGCATATCCATTGCTGTTTAACACAAGAAGTGTCATATAGTAAAGTGATAGTTGGTCAGCAAATAGTTCAGTGGTATGGCTGGATAAATGTTAGTAATTCTTATATCTATGTAAAAGCATTTAGCAACCTATGGTGAACAACTTACCATCAGGTGAGGCATATTATTGATTATTTCCATTGGGTCTTTGATTTACAAAAAATACCATGTGAACAGTTCCTGACCTAAAGTGGCTCTCAAGCTCCTAAGTTCAGGGGATCTATCACTTTGAAAAATGTCTTTTTTATGCCTTTGTTTGTAAGAAAGATACTGACAAGGCATCTGGTATGTACCTAATTGATTATTATGCAATGTGTATAATTTGATAAAAAAAGAGCTTCTTGATAAATTTGTAAGCATAAATTGTGCAAATACACAGAAGATTTCTACATCAAAATCAAAACCTTAAGTACCTAAATAAAAATACATTAAGGTATAAAAATAGGAACATGTGGTTCGTTTTTGCTTTATTTTTGATTAGTTTTAAGTTGATCACCCAAATGAATGCCCTCATGATTACGCAAACCCAAAATTTTATTAAAAATAGATTAAATCATATTGGTCTGTTGGTCGGGCGGCAGTC
Organism: Elophila nymphaeata; assembly: GCA_955850985.1. NCBI lineage: Eukaryota > Metazoa > Arthropoda > Insecta > Lepidoptera > Crambidae > Elophila > Elophila nymphaeata. The sequence continues at coordinate 16,979,511 of OY039087.1, forward strand.
AAACAGGAAAAATATACTTAACTAACATTTTATAGTACTTATTCATTAAAATTCAAAAGCAGCTAAGTATACCATAAGGAAACCATTAATTATCTGCTGTAATTATAAAACCATAGTTGAAAGTAATGCTCTATCAATTGGACACAGTGCGACCATTCATGCGGGAATCGAGAAATAACGGTGACTCTTTTGTCTGTCTTGTACCTAACATGTTGCGTAAAATAATCCGGAAAAAACCGCATTAAATCAGTTCCAAGCATATATTTGGCCAAATTACAGCACACATTCATTAATTTAGCCATAGAGGACTTGCAGCTTTAGTTCTACAGTAATTATCAAAGCACAGAACATTGACCTTTGTTATATCTTGAAAAATAACGGCTTGTTCTAAAGGCCTAAACACCGGTAAGGAAAACAGAAAGTGTAATAATAATAAACTCACCCCTCATTGAACGGAACTAGTTTTTGCAGTAAAGATGATGAAACACTTTATTTAACTGACGCGAAATTAACGACAAAACTGTAATATTTTATCACAGAAAAGATTACTCACCACCGTTTGCTTCCCTTCTTTTTGAAAGAATGCGCGAGAACGAGATGACCATATATTTTTTTACAGTGCTGCAAGTAAACCGATGCTCTAAACTTCTAGTTAAATGTTTATTATTCGAATGAAACTTTTAATCGAAAGTTTATTTATACCTCTAAAAACTTTTTACATTTTACGGTTACTCAATTAGTAATCATTTTCCTTTATTTTACATCTCTTCAATATTATTAATTTGTCACTCTTTAAAATGGAAAAAGTTAAAACAATAAATACTTACAACATTTTTTATTGTACTTTTTTTAATGGCGTAAAAAAATCACAACTAAATTAAAATAGACAATCCATTGAATGATAGATAACTTATAATCACACTGACCCTGATCACTACCTACTAGTTTAGTAGTATATTGAATAATAGCAACATTTTCCGAAAAAAACTAGTTTCAGCTGGATTGATAGACGTTCTAAATTAGTAAAAAATCTCCAACAACATAAATTTAACATATAACGAGAATAAATATTATAGTTAACAAAAAAGATAAAAATACTATATCTTTTACATGAAAGAGTTTTTCTTTAATTTAGCTGTGAAATATTTTTCGAAAGGTATTTATGAAATTTTTGAAGGAAATACAAACGGTGCTTAGTGTTGTACCAAAGTCGCAATTCATTTTCATGTATTGAATACATTGAATATCGAATACGGTAAAGTTTCTTAATTACAAGTATTCAATCTTATTATAAAAAGCTTACCTAGCATTAATATGGTGGACTGATTTAGGAGTCGTGGAGTGTTAAGATTGAAATTGATACCAAATTAAATAGAAAACGAAAAACATGAAAAAAATCTGAAAATCTGAAAAGTGCTTGAAAAAGCCGGTTAGTAACCTCTCCCCCCCTTCAAACAGTTTATAATTTATTATATGAATTGCATAGGTTTTGAAAAAAACAAAATTGTTACCTAATACAAAATATTATTAAATCATCAAGGAGAAAAAAGGTTATAATCCAATAAGTAAAAGTAATTATCTACTTTTAACTTATGTAAATGTTGTATTTTAATAAAACATTTAATAATTTTCATAAGATCGACTTTAATCAATTAGCACAGGAACCAAGAGAGAGAATGTATTTTTTTTTAACAAACATCTTAAATCACAAGGCAAACGTATCTAGTCATACAGCCATATACAATATGCAACATCTCCCCTCTTTTCAGTATTTATAAACATAACATACATTTTCAAAGATAATTTGTTACATAACAATAACTCAAACTCAAAACAGAACACTTACAAAACATATTCATTTTTAACACAATATTAATTATTTAATTAATTAGTTACAATATAATTTTAAGTATTAGCAAGCTACACTAACAATAATCAGCTAAATGTTGTGGTCTTCTAATTTCTCTACCACTTCTAGTTGTGTACTTACTATTTGATTCTATAGTTTCAGAATTATTTTGAACATTTGAATTATTTTGACAACTTATATTATTTGATACAATCACATTCTTCTCAAAATTATTATTATTAATTACATTATTATCCTGACTTTCCTCATAATTCCTACTTTTATCATAATATTTTCCATTTGGTATCAAATCTCTTCTATTTCTTACAATTAATCCTCCTTCTTCAGTTTTTACAATATAAGACCTTGGAGCTTGTCCTTGTCCTACCACTATACCACTCTTATGTGGGCCTGAATTGTTCTCATCCTTAATTTTAACAACTTTCCCACTATCTATATATGGTAATTTTCTTGTATGTTTATTATAATATTCCTCTTGTACAATTTGTTTCCTTTGCAATTCTTGTCTATAGTTACTATTATTATTTTGAAATATATTACTTTCAATTTTAGGTAATGTACTAGTTACAATTCTATTAAACAATAGTTCAGCAGGAGATTTTCCTTGATCTGATACCGGAGTATTCCTATATATCAATAAACCCATATAAATGTCTTTGTTTTCATCAATTAATTTTTTCAAAATTCTTTTAATTGTTTGTATGTGCCTTTCTGCTAATCCATTACTTTGATGGTGTTTGGGACTTGTTATCTTATGTATAAAACACCACTTATTTACAAAATGTTTAAATTCAAAACTAGAAAATTGAGAACCTGAATCACTATATAATATTTGAGGAATGCCATGTCTTGCAAATATTTCTTTCAAACTATTAATTGTACATTTTGCTGTTAGATCATATAATTTTTTAATTTCTACATATTTACTGTAAGAATCAACAACTAGTATATAAGGATTTCCTCTTAAAAAAAATATATCACAAGCTAAAATTTGCCAAGCCTTGTCTGGAATTTCTTTACAAATCATAGGTTCACTTCGATTTTTACACTGATATTTCTTACAAGTATCACAATTCAAAATCAAATCTTCGATTTCTTTGTTCATGTTTGGCCAATAAACTGATTCTCGAGCAAGTCCTTTACACTTTGCTATACCTAAGTGAGCATAATGAATTCTTGATAACATATCTGATCTTAACGCTTTGGGTATTACAATTTGAGTTCCCTTTAAAATGATACCATTATATTCACTTAAGTCCTCTTTATAAGAAAAATAACACTTTGCCATTGTATCTACTTCAAATTTATTACTTGGCCAACCATTTTGAATGTAATATAATACTGACTTTAATTCTGTATCCTTCTTAGTTTCTTCTATAATTAATTTCATTTTATGATCACTCACATCAAACTTAGTAAAAATCATTGCTACATAAGCTTCAATTTCTTTCTCATAGTCATTACAAATATTATTACTGAGAGAAGACCTACTTAAATGATCAGCTATTAGTAATTCTTTTCCTGGTTTGTACACAACTTTAAAATCATATGAATGTAAAGCTAGTTTTAGTCTTTGCAACCTAGGGGGACACTTATTCATAGGTTTCATAAAAATGGAAACAAGAGGTTTATGGTCTGATTCAACTGTAAAAGTTTGACCGTACAAATATTGATAAAACTTTTTACACCCAAATAGTATAGCTAGACTTTCCTTCTCAATTTGACTATATAATTGTTCTGTTTGTGTCAACGACCTTGAAGCATATGCAATTGGTTTATTTTCTTGCAGTAATACAGCACCTAAGCCATCCTTAGAAGCATCTACACTAAGTACAATAGGTTTGTTTACATCAAAGTATGATAACACCGGGGGTTCACTTAACACTTGTTTCAACTTATTATAAGTATTTTGATGTTCTTTATTCCACATAAAAGATACATCCTTTTTTAGTAACTGCCTTAACGGTGATGTAATATTTGAATAATTATTTATAAATTTTGACACATAGTTGGTCATACCTAGAAATCTCATTAACTCTTTTTTATCCTGAGGTTCTTTTAATTTCTTAATAGTCTCTATTCTATCTGAATCAACTTCTATACCTTTTCCTGATATTATATGTCCTAAATACCTAACTTTATCTACTTTTATTTGACACTTTTCCTTATTTAATTTTATGTTATATTCTCTGGCTCTATCAAGTACTCTTTTTAATATTCTATCATGCTTTTCAGCTGTATCTGAATATAATAAAATGTCATCGATAAAAATAACAACTCCATCTATGTCTGAAAAGATCTGAGTGAATAATTTATGAAAAACTTCAGCACTAGAGTTTAAACCGTAAGGTAAACGATTAAACATGTACCTTCCATAAGGTGTATTAAATGTTGTGAGCTCTCTAGACTCTGAACTTAGAACCACATGCCAAAAACCTTTATGGGCATCTAACGTACTGAATATTTTAGCATCTTTTAATTTATAAGTAATTTCTTCTAATTTAGGAAGCATATAATGTTCTCTTAAAATTTGTTTATTTAAATGTTGAGGGTCGAGACATACCCTAATGTCACCATTTGGCTTTGCCGCTATAACTAATGAATTTACATACTCTGTAGGCTCTACTACTTTACTGATAATATCATTCTTTTCCATTAACTCAAGTTCCTTTTTTAACTTGGGCATTAATTTAAATGGGACATGTCGACACGGTTCAACTTTACCTTCAGCATCATTTTTTAATTTAATTTTATATTCATGATCTTTTATCTTGCCAAATCCACTAAATAAATCTTTATACTGTGATAAAATATTGTTTTCTATATTAATTTTTGAAATTTTACTTATTAAATTTAATTCTATAATTGTTGGCAACCCTAAAACTGATTCACAATCATTTTCACATATTTGATATTCAATATCAACAATTCTGTTACCAATTTGACATTTCTCATTAATTTTACCAATTGTTTTTATAATAGAACCATCATAATTACTTAATTTTAATTTAGATTGTAAAATATTATTTATTCTTAAATTTTTACATATCTTCGCCGACATAACATTGCACTGAGCACCAGTATCAAGTTTTACTAAAATTGTTTTATTTATATTTATGAATTTTACATTTTCTTGCCACATATATTTTTGAGAAACACTATCAATTTTTACAAGACCCATGGACATTTTATCTAAATTTAAACTATCATTATTTTCTACACAATCAACATTTATATTTTTAATGTCCTTTTGTTTACTTTTACACATAGATTGAAAATGACCATACCTGCTACACTTAATGCACTTCTTATTATATGCTGGGCACTTTATTTTGGGATGCTGGCCACCACACCTTGAACATGTGAATGTCGTACCTCTTCGGTATTCATTTTGATTTTTATTATTATTGCTCCTTCTTTCTGGTTCCACTTTTTGTGGCAAACTTTTCTTGTACACAGGATGAACTCCAACTGATTCGGATATCTGGAATCTTTGTGTTTGCTCACTTACTATCTCAGCTGATTTGCAAATCATGATACATTTTTCTAATGTTAAATCCGTTTCTCTTAGTAATCTATCTCGGAGTCTGCTGTCCACGATCCCTGCTACCATTCGGTCTCTTATTAATCGATTCTTTATTTCACCAAAATTACACTCTGAAGCCAACTTCTTTAGTTCAGTGACATATGAGTCAATTTTTTCTCCATCTTGTTGACTTCTTGTAAAGAAAATATGAGAATTGAAACATTCATTCTGAATTGGTATGAAGTATTTGTTAAATTGCTCGATAACTTTTTCATATTTATTTTCTTCACCTTCTATGAAATTAAATGTGTTGTATATTTCCACACACTGCTCGCCCATACAATGTAACAAAACAGCTACTTGGGTTTCCTCATCTTTTCTGTATCCACCAGAAGCCTTATGGTATAACTGGAACAATTGTAGCCATTTTTTATACCCTTCTGCCGACAATGTTGTTAGGGGTTGTGGGGGTTTCAATCCAACAACACCACTGTTTTCCATTTTGCTTTTCTTTCCACAACAGGTTTCTCTACAATATTTAGTAGTTTCCACGCAGCGCCATGTTGTATTTTAATAAAACATTTAATAATTTTCATAAGATCGACTTTAATCAATTAGCACAGGAACCAAGAGAGAGAATGTATTTTTTTTTAACAAACATCTTAAATCACAAGGCAAACGTATCTAGTCATACAGCCATATACAATATGCAACAGTAAAATTATAAATGCATTAAAATTTAACTATTAATTTTTTTGCATACTCAATGTTCTATTAAATTAAAAATTAACAATTGAATGAATTGAATTTGATCAGTAGACATCCTTATTGAAACGTTCGCTGTCTTCTGTCTTGTCTTGCTGGTTTGTTTGGGTGAAATTAAAAGATTATTTAATTTGTAAAAATGGAAGCGGCTGTCGTAGAGAACTCTACAAGTGTTGAAAATGTTACACCTGATAATAATGGCCAAGTGAGTATTAATTATGACATCAAAAAGTTTTATTAATAGATTGCTATCGAATGTCGGTAAACAATAAAGTTGAAATCCTCCAAATATCTGTATTATTTAGAATTATTCTAGTTTATTATTCATAAACATTTGAGTTTCTAACTACTAAATCGGTAATTGATACAGCATTCCAGTATCTGTCTTGAAACAGGTAGAAATCTTAACCTGAAACTTAGTTGGCATTTGGCCAGAATTCAGAATGTTTATGATATTTCTGTTCGAAGCACGTTTCACAGGTTTCTTCTTTTATGGCTGAAGAGAGTATATATTGAAATTCTTATGGTTGTAGCTCTGAATCAACAACTATTATTTTATTTACCTGGTTACCCTAGGTAACCATAATTGGAACCTAACCTATTGAATCATATTTTTGCTTATAAAATGCAAATAAAATCTTATATATTCGGGCGAGAAACAGGAGACGGATATGACAAAAATTATAACATGAATACATTAAAAGTATAACAATATATGTATACAAAAGTATAATATTTATTTAATCATATCCTAATAAATGTGTTGTTATATTTATGGTTGTACTATCACGGTCTCCCTAATCTTCCACCTTAAGGATCGTTTTTGTATTACACTGTCAACAACTACCCTTAGCCTGTTGTCCAATAGAATTCTGAGTGAATTTCACAATGGCATCCCTGAGTATGCCTGTCGATTAGTTGCTTTGCATAGAGTAGAAAAATATTTTTTATGAAATCTGTGTCTAAGGCATAACGGTTTTAATGGTGTAAATTCAAACTAGACGTGTTGGTATTTCTGACACTATAGATTAGAAAAATCATAGTAGTTTCCTGGCTAGTTAACTGGCGCAACAACCCCGCAAAATTGCCTTTAATTTTGGTGTCAACTATAATTGTTGCTTCCCTTTTAGATGTTTTTAGATATTTAGACTGATAATTAAAGAGTAAATGAAAAAATATGATTACTTATTTAATTTACTTCATAAAACCTTAAATTTTTCATTATAATATCATTAAGAATATCACATTTTTTAAGTGATACATACTAGATGCAAACTACTTATTTAACCCTTAAACCCTACTCATCCTAGAAGAAACACTATTCCTAGGGGTCTAATGGACCCCAATATTTAAATCATGAATACTTGAATAATTAAAAACCATTTCATACAAATACTATTTACTTTTGCAAAAAAGTTGACAATCATTACAAAAAAATGTGTTTTAACTTTTGGGTGACACATCCTACTAAATTATGTTGACTGCACATGCCACAGAAGAAATTTGTTTCCCGGTCCTTCTTCCTTGGGCGGACGGCACATCTTTTTTCCCCTCTTGGAGCAGGACTTACTTCAGTCTTGCCCTTCCCAATGATTTTAATTTTATTATCTCGCTAACTATTGTATGTATTACGCTGAAACTTTACAGGTATAAAACTTAACTAACTGGAGATATACTATTATGTTTATATATCCACACCCACATACAGCTTTATCGGTGGCCAAATAAATCCACGAGCATTGTGACCGTGAATGTGGAGAAATTAATTACATCATAATTTCTTAATTAGTAACAAGATACTAATGAAACTTCACAATCATTTGAACGCAGTTACAAGCTACAAAATAAAGTTTAAAGTTATTCTTTCAAGCTCTTATTCAAAGAGCTAGGACCTATTGAATTGTTTTTATACTTAAATAAATAACCTTTGAACGGTGCATTATTTTTGTGTTTTTATCGCACAAGTCATGCAGTCATATACAAAAGATGATAAGAATCCGCTTAACCATTTTGGAAGTCCAGCAATACCACAAACGTTACTCCAGCAGGATCTTGAATAACTTCGCAGCCAAAGAAGGAACAAACAGAAAATAATTTACAACATTTACCCTCCTAGACAACTCATTGTATAGCTAATATTTATTTCAATGTTCCCATGAAAAAAGAAATTGCTGATTTTGTGAAATAACTAAAAAAATTTAGTGCAACAAATTTAAAAAAGTTCGCAACAAATACAGAAGCTGGGCAACTAATTATCGACATAATTTAAATGACTATTTTTGACATTACTTTGCGGGGGAAATGCACACGCGCGATTCTATGCACAGATTTAAATGCGATACGCTCCAGTCAAGCGGCGCGGCGCCTGCGTGTCTATATTAAAGTAGTGTTGTGCATTTTATTTATTGCTTCCTATCGACTGACGTTTCACAATGCCCGACGACGACGTCGTGAAGAAATATATTTCAATTAATTTTAATAGGACCAAAGACACTAATTTCTTATAACACAACACTACGACTGCGATGCACTAGCCAATAGGCGACTAAGGGTCCTGGGTCTAGGTTACCCTAAACCAGAGGACTTTATAGACCTTATTCCCGCCAACATCGTAAAACTCGTACAAAATATTTTTTGTGGGGATGGGTGATAAGGAAAGGGGAAGCACAAAAGATCCCATATAGGGTCGAAGTGCTCTGAGACAGACTCAGCACCTTGCATAAGAATAAGAATAACACAACACTTCGCCGCTCTAGTGCCGCGCGATCTGCCCGCTGGCTTCGAGGCCAAGTCGCGTCCGCCGCCCCGCTGTCGCCCCGTCACTGGCTTCGAGTCTGCGGCCTTACTGTTTACTGTTTCATGTAGACATCCTGCAATATCTCGAAAAAGTAGATGTGCTCCTGTCATAGTCCCAGTACCAGTTTATGCTATAATTTTTCTTGCAGGAAAAATCCCCTACTCCTCCACCCCAAGAACAAGCAAAAAAATCAAGAAGAGAAGAGCGCTACAAGAGGGAGACAGTTGAACAGTTTATGAAGTCACTCAATTCTCTACCCACAACTGAAGAAAAGTATGCTGCGGTCTGCAAAAAATACACTCAAGTAGCCGATGAGAATAAAAAATTACATTTTTACACAAAGCAGTCGGACAAAAGGTTTGCTTTATTGATGAAGGATAAAGAACACACGCAGCATGAGCTTAATAAAACCGTTCTTGTCAAATCTAAACTTGAAAATCTGTGTCGGGAATTGCAGAAACAGAATAAGGCTATCAAGGTAATCACATTTTGTTAGTTATGTCTTTAAACTCAATTTATAATAATAATAATATCATTATAATTAATAATAATAAAGAAATTCTTTGAAGTAGCCCACATCCTCTTCTCCCTTACAAAATGGCACATTTTCATGATGGAGCGAGTCTAGGGATACTTTGTTTTGACCTTTTTCAAATTCCATATACAATTCCGATATTCCTTTTTCAATTCCATATTCCATAAATTCCATGCTGATAAAGCAGCATCTACTGCACCGTTTTTAAATTCGTATTAGCGTCCTTCCATGTCAGAAGGCACCAGAGGGGTAATCACAACTACAGCATTTGTGCCAATGTGAGTGAACTCCCGTCCTGCCTTTATAGAAAATAAAAAAATAGTTAATAGTAGCGTCTTTCCATGTCGCAATGAATGTCGTATGACACTCGTGTGCTCTGATTAATACAGAACCAGTCTCGTGTGTATTGGCAGCCTATCTCACTTTTATCATACTGTACTATTGCCTTGGACATACCTTCATCCATAGTTTCTCCAGCAATTCTTCTTATTGCTTCATACCTTCACTATTTTTGCATCCAGTGATTGTGTATATAATTATATATCTAAAATCGTAAAATAATCTCTCTATTTCTTGCTTTTTAAGGAAGAATCTCTGCTCAAGATCCGAGAAGAGGAGGAGCGTCGGAAGGAAACACAGGGCAAGTTCCAGAACACACTGTCAGAGATCACAGCGCTATTGCATCAAAATAATGAGAAGAATGCTAAACTGAGGGACGACAACATTAGCATGACTGAGAAATTTAAAAGTGTAGTGCAACAGTACCAGCTGAGAGAACAACAGGTGAGTTTTGGTCTAATGATAGAAAAGGACCTTTATTCACCTATCACCTTATATTCCTACAGTTAGGAGCACGGGAACAAATATCCTCGCGCTCCTATTGGCAATGTGGTTAGTCTCTTAAAGGCAAATAATAAGTAAGTGTGTAGTTTTCTTTTCTGAGTTTCTGAGATCTTCTAAACGTCTGCGTTTAGGAGGATAAGGCGTCGTCCTAATTGGAAAATGCGTTCTCATTGCACGATTAATTCAACATACAGGATTTCTTCAGTGTTCTAATTGAAGCTCGCAAGTCATCGCGCGAGCACAGGAAAAGCTCAATAACAATTTTACGATTGGTTTGATCGTACGACCATGCAATCAGCTACAGCCCGCCTAGCATGACCACTGAAACACGATATGCTATGATATGATATAGCCATTTATCGCGTTGAACTGTCAAAAATTATTGGATTTAACCGCAATCTTGAAAATTTATCGAAACTGGGAACATATAAAAGTTCACAGTTTTGATAAAATTTCAAGTTGACGGTTATATCCAATAATATTTGACAGTTCAACGCGATAAATGGCTATATCATATCATGTTTCGGTGGTCATGCTAGGCGGGCAGATCTCTTTAGAGTGTCCTAACTAGTCACATGTCATCGCGTGAGCACAGCAATACGGTAAGTGCAGTTAGGACGACGCCTTAATGTCATCTCTCTCTATGGTCGATCCTGGTCATCGGGGTTACATTTGGAGCCGATGATCTGCCTTCACCTTCTGTCGAGCGCGTTTTAGGATCGTATAGAATTTTGAGGACGACGAGACTTTCACTTGATTGGTCCATCTTATTGTTGAACGTGGGTTCTTTTGCCTTCGGTGTTCCCAGACACAATTGCTTTTTCCAAATTTCCAGTTTCTCTAGATTTTCCAATTCTACAACAAAATGCCTGCTTTGCTGTACTTTGCCGGAATTACAAGGAAAAAAGGTTACAAAACATCAAGTTCGGTTAATTTTTCCACATAGAAGCGAAATACGATAAATCTAAGTATCGTAATTCTATTAATATTTTCTCATGAAATAGCGTGGTGTCTATTTTCGGAGATAAGTAGGTACCTACTGAACCTATTTCTGAGAAGGTTATTACGCACAACAAAATCTCTTGTAGGTATCGTGTTACCATTTCAAAACGTTTACAATAAAATACTGATTAGGTACTGTTTACTTAATTATAAAGTAGTTATAATTAAGTAAACAGTACCTAATCAGTATTTTTGATCTTTTTATTATTATATTAACATTGTGGTTAAAGATATTTTATTTCTCAAAAATAATTCATAATTCACTTACATGAGTAACATTATGAAGTAAATAACTCGAACGACAAACAAAGTAGGATAATTTTATTTTTGCGTTTACAAACGTTTAAATATTTTTAATACTAGTAAAAATGTACTGAAAAAAATCGACTTGCCTCAGGCGGGAATCGAACCCGCATCTTCCGCAATCCTGGCGGCTGTGTTGATCATTACGCCACCGAGAAACTGCTTCCGCTGTCGAAATTTATCAGTGCTTGGTGCTGTTTTATGGTAAACATTGTTTCATCAAATCTTTGATATTTGCACTTCTAAGACCCGAACGAAATATTTTTTCAAATATTTGACGCCTAGTTAAGATGAAACTACCTTACATTATGGAGTAATTTTATTTTTGCGTTTACAAACGCGTAAATATTTTTAATACTAGAAAAAATGCTCGATATACAAACAGAACGACTTAACGTGGCCACACGCAAAATTGCTTCTGAATCAGATCAATTTACGAAAATTTATCTGATTCAGAAGTTACAAAATTAAATGTATTGGTGGCGCTAGTTGGCTCGTTGCAGCATCTCAATGTAAAGAAGAAAACGTAGCAATTGATGGATTCACCGAGCGAGTTCCAGGTCCATCATGTCCATCACTGGCTCCCCTCCTAGCAAGGAGGAGCCAGTGGCAGTGCCTGGGACTTGTGACCCCCCAAGTGTAGGTTTGAGGGGCCACCCACCTCCACTACCCTGGCTTCTGTCTTTGCCCAGCCATATTTGGACAGTTTTAAAGTCCCATGACACGAGACAGCCTACTATCGTCGCGGGACTTCGAGACTTCTCAGAATAAATTTTATTCTGAGAAGAATCGAGTTAATTACTTGTAACTTTTTTTTTCAGTGCATTTTTCTAGTATTAATATAAACGCAAAAATTAAATTATTCCATACTTGTAATTTTTTGTAAAAATCAACTTTTCTAAATATAAAATGAAATTATTAAAAATTAATAAAATGAAATAATGAAAATATTTAAACGTTAATAATTGGTATATTTATTTCTTATAATCACAGATTAACTTTTTAGCAATTATGGCTGGAGTTCACCAACATAAACAGGCGTATATTTTTGTAATAATGCCACCGGACGAAGAAAATAAAAATTATTACAATACAATTTCGAAAACTGTGTCTCGTCTCGACCAAGAACTCTCGGGACCCGTGACAACTAAATTTGCAAAAAGTCCCGGGACTTCAAGACACGAGACGTCCCGGAACCCAAACCCAATATGGATCTTGCGGACGTTGTAGACAAGCCGATGGTGCAAATACTTGGTTAATTTAGTAATTGTAAAGCGTATTAACCTAGTATTATAGTTTCTGATCTTTTTTACTACACGATGACGCGGTTATCGTGTATCGCAGATAAATCAAGTATACGAAAAAAGCTGTTCCTTAAGGCTCTTCTGGTAGTGTAATGCGGATTTGCGATCACGCTCGTTACCGCTACCGAAAAAGTCGACTCTAACATCCCTAGTTTATACATGTGGTAGGTATAATAGCGAAAATTTAATAGATTATTAACAATATGTACTTTAACCAGATATAAATGTTTGTAGGTGGACAAAATGGCCAAACAAATGGCCCTAGAGTCACAATTATCAGATGCCAAACTCCAAAAGGCCAGTCTTGAACACCAAGCGGAGAGAGAACGGCTAATGGCTGAGATGGAGACACTCAAAGTAACTGTAGCTCAGTATCGTGCCAAGATCTTGGAGCTTCAGGGTACAGAGATAGCGCTGAAGGGACAACTGGCGGTATACACGGATAAATACGACGAGTTCCAAAACGCTTTAGTAAAGAGCAATCAGGTGTTTGGCGGCTTTAAGGAACAGATGGAAATGGTAAGCTTATTTGCAACGCTTTCATGCCTTAGGTTCAAGACACTTTCCCCTCTACCACCGAGTCCACATCGATACAAACGCGCGTGTGCATCGCCACTCACGTGCGGCTGCGTCGATGCAAACCCAATGCAGCATCATCATCATAACAGCCTATATAATTCGACCCATTGCTGGGACACAAGGTCTGTCCTTGTCATCGAAGGCGGTTTAGGCAGTAGTCCACCACACTTGCAGATTGGTGGACGTGATCAATACCTCTTTGCAGATCATTACATTAGTCGTCTTCTACGACACCTATTGGAGGATATGGGGTAATGCTATTCTACTCTGCCGGCATCACATGGCAATGCATCAATCGCTACAATCAAACGCGGGTATGTATCGATACAAATACTTGTTAATCGCTGGTGTCGCGATATAGTCGCGCGTTTGTATCGCTGCAAAAAGTTGCAATGTGTAAAGGCCTCTAGTCGCCATTTATAACACTCACGGGCTGAAAGGTGTAGTTTCATTCCAGAATGACCACACGGCAATATTAATGTATGTGCACCAATCAAATTTCAGATGTCGAAGAAGATAAAGAAACTGGAGAAAGAGTCACTGTCGTGGAAGAGTCGATGGGAAACTTCTCAGACGGCTCTGTTAGACATGTGCGGCGAACGGCAGACCAGCGAAGAGCGGGCGGCCGCTGCGGCAAGGCAACTGCATCATATGCAGAGTTTATGTCGCACGCTTCAGGTAAGACTTTTTAGAGATAGAGAAAAAATTTTAGCCAACATTAGACCTTATTTCCTTCCAGTAAGCGGCCAGCTGCCAGCGACTGACCTTGCGTGATTCCTATTTATTCATATCTTGTATTGATCATTCCCATTGACGCGGCCGCGACTCATAAAGTCGTAGCGACTGCTAACAGCACGCGACTCGAGTAGCCGCACGCGACTTATCCATCTATGTAACTTTCATCAGCTGACATACAATCCCTCATTTGAGTTTATTTTATTTTATAATATTTGGGAATCTTACAGCTAGTTATAGAAATTACCAACTAAGTTTCCACATATAAGTTGTTCTTCTTTTATTTAATTTAATGGCAATTAATTGTTTTATTAGGGTAACAACATTTCGGCCAATCCCAAGTTAAGAAAAACAGTACATTTTGATATTTTCCCGCTGTCGCTCAAGTTCGTGATGTTTGCATTAAAATATGGTCGTCACACATTTTAATGCATCTAGGAAGTGCTTGGAAAGAAATGCATGGCAACAGACCACAAAACCTTTATTTCAATGATTCCTTATAACTGATCGTTAACACGGATGCTTATGCAACGCACGACACCACTTTCACTGCACAAAATCCACTCCGAAACAATTCTGAATTATTGAAACAAAGATCAACATCCAGACGCCATGGTTTCCCGCCAAACACTCCATTTGAGTTCTAGTACCCGTTATTACTGGTCTCAGTTTTTCTAAAAACTCATCAAAAGGATAGTAGAGAATATGCATGATTTTTTTTATATTTTTATTAAGTAGCTTACGTACCCTTAATATAGTATGAAAACGTCGAAAAAATTGTGTTAAGGGTCTAAAAAAATGTTAAAAATAGCCACCCTGTACGGGCATTTTAAACGCTCGCCATTTTGGCGCGCTTGGTGTGACGTCATGGTCCATATCAACAAAACAAACAAGTTGACAGTAAGATTAGAGATTAGTTTGAATTATGAGACCTGTTGGAATTAGGAAGTATTGTGCTGTGATATTTTGTTTTCGTGTTTTTTGATAACAAGTATAGACATGTTATTTCTTTGACGTCCATTTGATCATCATTTGGTAGAATGCATGTCGCGCAACAACTAGCCGCTCTAGAGGAGATAGGCTGTTATATTGTTACGTTATTTATTCACTTTGTAATGGAAGTAGATGTAAACCGAGTCAGCAAAAACTATCATAAATTAAATTATGATACATGTATCCTACAGGCCGAACGCACAGTTCTACTGAGTACACTCAAAGAGAACAACATAGAACGGCCTCCAGTACCGACCCCAGCACCCGCTGCCCCGCTACCTCCATTACCTCCTGCAGCTGCTCCGGCTTCCAATGCTAAGGTAAGATTTATCTTAACGTGCGTGTACTCGATTTACTTCAAAATTGACGTATTTTGTGGATTATTCAGACCTAATTTTGAAGCTATGTGAACAGATTTTGCAAAGAAATTATAATTAGAGGAAGATTCATTCTTGATTTAAACAGCTATAGAGGGATAATTTAATTTACACTTATAGTTTTGTAAAGCGACGGGAATCTTCTGGCGTAGTTTTACGAAAATGCAGTTTGGAGCTATCTTTCTGATGAAATACAAGCATTATAATGGCAAACAATACTTTGCAAGAATGTTTTCCAATACAAAATATACTATTATAAACCAGTATAGAGCCCAAATAAGTACAAAATTAAGATATCATATTGGTAAATTGTATTGAGGATTTTTACAATGTTTTTGAAATTATGCTCATTGAATATACTTACTTTATTATAATACATATAATGCTAGACATAATAACGATATTATAACAATGTGTGCAAATCAGATCAGTGCAATGCAATCAGATATGTTTAATAATTATTTGAAAATTGGTCTAAATCCGAGCTCGCGGCCATTTTTCGATCGCACACCACAGGTCCTCCCAGCTAGTGGACCTATCGATCTGCGAGCTATGTCTAGTGTGTGACTATGGGTGACCCCATATACATAGATATGTTTACTCAACAACAATATAGCGAAAAAAATATTATTGTTACTTCGATGAATGCACGCTCAGAAAACTAATGCTTGAAAATTTTAAAGTCGTTTAGATCTGAATAATAACTGTGGGGATTTGTCTTTTAAGTATACGACCCATATAGCCTAAAGGCGGGTATAGACTGGTGAAACGATTGTTTTTAATTGGAATGGGATAAACGAGCTGAAGGATTCACTTGATGGTAAGTGATTACCGCCACTCATGGACATTCACCATGTTCGTTGCAAGCATGGAGGTTCCGCGCTCGAGAACCGAGCATTCACTACGATACGAACCTCCCGAGTGTACCTGTTTCAATTCTTATTTTAGGACAACCAACAAATCTTACACTATTACAGCTTAAAACTAAGTGCTTAACAATCCTTCTAAGTGCAGACTTAATTATAGGTTGCCACGGCATGCATATCTGGACTCGATGTTACAAAACCTTAAGTAAATTTGCTCTACAAAAAGTTTTCAGGAAGCTAAGAATACAAAATAAAATAAAAAAGAACACAATCAGAGCTTGAAGGACCCGAGCGTGAGACATTTTATAATCTCTCGTCTAAACCTTGTCGTCTTGTCAGCAAAAATATCTATCTTAGTCATTTTAACTGGAGCATTGTATTGACGTTGGAGTCTATTCATGGTGGCGTGTTGCCCGAGGTTTCTGCCAGTATACCGCGAACATCGCATAAAAATATTGTTTACTGTTGTCCAAATTATGTTACACAAATTAAAAAGTAACCTAACAGTATTGAATTTTATTGCAAATACACTTTTGCAATAAAATTCAATACTGTTAGAAATCCTTACAAATATTTCGACATTTACAAAAGAATAATGCATTGTTAGTTAATTTATTTGTGTAGTATAACGCAATTGCAATCATAAATTAATAACTGCTGTCTCAAGAACAACTGCAATACTGACGACAGCTACTCAAGCGTGAATTCTGCTTAGCAAAACACGATCTTAATGCTACTGGATAAAGTTGCTCTTAAATTATACTGGATCCATTGAGCACCACACTTATTTATTATATTTTGCTTGTATTATGCCTTAAAATTATACACGCACGTACTTAGCTAAAGTGCGACCACAAAGTTAATCCGTGAAATTGTTGAATTGTAGGTCGACGCTATGGCTGCGAATTGCGCACAGCTACGACAGAGCCTCGCTCACCTACAAAGTCAATTAAATGTGCTCACAAACAAGAAGGAGGAACCACCTAAACAAGAAAAGCCGAAGAAATCCAAATCAAAGAAGAATAAAGCGGAAAAATTGCAGAAAGTAGAAGAAAAGAACGAAGTCAAAGAAACAGAGAGCGACGAATCGGCAGCTAAAGATGTGGAAAATGAACCTAGTGCCAATGAAGTTACGGTTGCAGATGAAGTGGTTAAGGAAGACAAGGTGGACGATAAGACACTAGAAACATTAATAGAAGCTATTAATAGTGCTAACATCAATCTATGCGACCTTGAAGTTGTTAATGACGTTAATGAGAACGGAGATGTAAAAGTAGAGGAAGTATTAGAAATTAATGTAATCGAATCAAATCAAGAAGAAAATGCAAACGTAATTGAAATAATTAAAAATGAAGTTAATGAAAAACTGAACGAATCAAAGTCAAATTTGGAGGAAAGCTTAAATACGTCACAAGATGTTAATTCAAATGAAGAAATTTCACATATCCCCGAGGTGAAATCTATTTCAGATGGTGCATAAACTGTTTTATATTACTGATTAAATAATGTTTGAACTGTCTTACGTCACTTTAGTGAGAAGTTTACAATGTTTTTTTCTAAGTTTTCTAGTATTATGTTGGTCTCAACATTTTCTACTGTGTGTGTTTTTTAGGTTTCCTTATGTTTTTATGTTTTGTAACATTGACTCCGTTAAGATGTATTCTCAAAATAAAGTGCCTAATGATTTCTAGTCAGATATCGGTATTTTTTATGGGCGTGTTGGTGTTGTTTTCTTGGGACTAGTTTACGTTGAGTCTTGTGGTTGAATACTGGGCTCATTTATAGGAGATACAGCTGCAACTTTTCTGACATAGTTATTTCAGAAAAATTGCAGCTGTTTGTATACATTTTTCAAAGATTTGGTTATCGTCTTGAACATTTAAATTAATTTAGTACATTAGGTTAAAGATTACAAAATAGGGATTACCAACTAACATTGAGTTATTCTGAGCTGTACTGTGCTAAGTTTTATATTTTTAACAAAGCGCAGACGAAGCGCAGCGCAGCAGGATTTGTTTGCTTCTCCATTATAATCTAGGAGGGACGAGCAGCATAGCTCGCTGTTGATTGGTCGTCTAGGCAATTGAAATTGACTAAGAACAATACAGATGATGACTGGGTAAAAAATATATAATAATTTTTTCACCTCTCCAGCACCAAAAGACTTTTGCTTCGTAAAATCTCGAAGCAAAAACGCTTTTTGCTACGAGCTCTAAACAGGACTGTACCGTTCAACCTACACAGTGGCAGTAATTTTACTTTTATTTTTAATAGTAAATTTTGGCCTTATAAACATGTAATTAAACATTTTATTTTTCTCACCTATAACATTTTTCTCGCTAGAGAGGTGAAAAGTTGTATGTTTCACACGAGAGCAAAGTTTTTTTGTCTCAAACCTTTAAATCAACTCCTTGTCAATTCTAGACTACTTCGCTGGTTCGTGATTTAAAATAGCAAAAACAACTTTGCTCACTTGTTGAACTAATAACTATATGTATTTTTTATTTAATTGAATCAGTAAATATTTAAAATCATAGAGCATCTAAGTTATGGAGTGGGGGCTTGTACATCACGCTTTCGTAAAGTGGACGAAAGTGTGGCGTTAGTTTGTACGTGTTCTGTCTGACTGACACATGACTGACATAACAGATTTTTTCAGTCAACATCCCTATTACACGGGCTGTTCGCGTGTTACAGTATTCAACGTAGGTAATATTATTTTAGATATGGTCTTCCATCATATAACGATTTTTACCATGTTACATGTACAAAAGTTGGTCTAAACACAACTGCATAAGATTCGTAATTGCTCAACCCGTAATTGGAAGTAAAAGTGTCACTGTCCACGAATCGTAGCTTCACAGACGTGTATTTGTCATTGTATACGCGTGGTGTACGCCTGCTTGCAGCTTACAAAATACGAAACACTGTCGACGGAGTTGCAAAACGTCGCGCTCGCGTTGTACTTGCAGTCTCTCGTGTGCGTTATGCCATGCAGTCCTAAAATTTTGACGGACCAAAAAAATTCTGCGGACAAAAGTTCCTCGTCTGCGCTAGCCTAAAAAGGGAAGCACTTTGGAAAGAAGTACTTACCAAATTTATCCTTTTTTGGGGGTAGTGAGGTAAAGAGGGGCGAGGTTGTTAAACCCCTCCTACACTTTTTTTTATATAAATTGCATAGATAAAAAAATATTAAAATTCAAAATATTATTAAATCATCAAGAATAACAGAACTACCTCCCAACATCAGAAATATTCTCAAAAACTTTGTGCTAAAAATCCTAATTACATTATAAAACCCAAAAGACATGTAATAGTCCTCAAAATCTAGTAAACATTTAATATAAGTGAAATAGAAGATAATGTTTCAGTCTATAATGCAATCTACACAAAAAGTGTGAACCTATTCTATAAGGAACCTCTTCCTAAAGCGGAGCCCTAAAAAGTAGTATTTTACCCTTTTAGAACTATTTCTTAAGTGGTTGAACATTCTCTTCGGTTCTTAATGGTTATTTGAACGATTGTTACTTATGTCTTTATCATACATCAGACCAATGACGTAGGAATTCTCATCAGACAGACTTGCATAGTGCCTGACTGACAGGTAACTATAGTTGTTTAGGCCGATATTTCACTGTTCAATCACATTGCAGTAATGCCATTGAAAGACATTGAACGTTTCCAATTTACACGTAAGTATATCGTGAACATGACGATCAATGTTCACTTAGCGCAATGCGATGTCGCGCCAACTCGTGCTCGCGAAAGCTTCGCTGCCGTGCACGGAATGAGATATCGTTCAATCTTCATGTTTACACGTTTCAATCGCATTGAACAATGACGTCAATGAGCAACATTGAAGCAATTCCATTGAAAGCGTTCGGTAACTTTAAGCTTTCAATGTTGGGCAATGGCATTGAAATGTATTTACTTCAATGTCATTGAGACGTTCAATGACATTGAAGCAATGTAATTGAAAGCAATATTGAACCATGTATTGACTTTACCAACCAAGCCCATTCGTTACTCTTAAGACACGCCCATTTTGCGCTAGTACAAACATGATAATCAAAAAGCACGAATATTCTATAAGAACAATCGAATCTACTGGGTGTAAAAGACATGAACAGTCAAACGAGAACCATGTATTCTATACATCAAAATAAGACATATTTAAAAAAAAATATTGCTGGGAAATGATTTTTATTTTTTGGTGTTAAAAAAAATTGCAAATTGTACCGCGCAATGTAAAGGGCTCAACTCGCACGCAACTCGCAAAACCGCGATAATTTTGCCAGACGGAGGCTCCGTTCGTTAGTGTCCGTGCGCATCGAGTGAGCTACATTGAACGCTAACGTTTTGAAGCCATTTTTTGTTATGAAATACTAAAAAAAATGATAATGTTTCTTTGGACAATAATTAAGAAATAACGTATAGAATACGTTTTTATAAAAAAATGAAAAAAAAAATTATGACTTTGACCTTCAATAAAATCGTAACTATCAATTTCCCAGGCATAGTCTAAAGGAAGAAAAAGGTTATGATGGTGAGCAGAATACATGGTTCTCGTTTGACTGTTCATGTCTTTTACACCCTGTATATAGAGTGGTATTCGAAACTCAAAATGCTACGCGGGAATGTTGAGCTATTAATGATCATATTATTTTTAATCTTGTGTTTTTTGACAAAGAAATTTTTACTTATACGGCCTACCTGATAGCATTTAAGGTTAAAGCTAACATTGAAGTGTTTTAGGCTTCGGTGATAACTTCCAACAGCCAAGTGGGTACGAAAAATAAATGTTGCTGTATTGAAAAATAAGTTACCATCTTATTACCTATTATTGTTGTAACTATTATAAATGAAATATTAATTAGTAAATGTTATAGGTAATTATTAACGTAAAAAATAAGACAGATTAAAACGTGAGTATCGAATTATGAAATCGATTTTATTTATGTAATTTTGTGATGGACATAAAAAAATATGCGTCGTGACTTATGATTATCATAATTATAATTTCAGTTTTGTTTAAGTTTTGTACTTTGTAGAATTGGTATGATTACTGTTTTTTTTTGTAATAAAGATAGATTTTGTAACCTTGGTGAATTGTGTCGTTTTGATTTCTATATTGTTTCCTTTGTACTCAACACGTCATGTCACATAAGAACCTCTAATTACACTATAAGCTTCATAGGAGATATTCTTAGAGAATGGAGTAAATGCATATAGAGAGGCAGCATACAACACTCGCCGCGTCTTAGAGCGTATATTATGTCCTGGCTCGATCGTATAATTGGACAGATCATGAAATGTGCGGCATATCATTAAATGCTATTGGATCATAAAAATCTCGACCACTGGTCGAGTAGCCCATTATCTAAAAATGGTAGTGGTCAGGAGTGATCAATAGGTTCAATGCTATTTTTTATTATGACCAAGCGGAGTGGACTATTTGTGGGAGAGTCTATCACCCGTATTCACAAACATTACTATGAGATCTCTCGTCTCTTAAACTTTCTCTTCTTTCTCGCTCTATTCAATGCCATTGCGTTGAATAGCGCTCTGTGATTGGTTCTTTTGTGAATACGGGTGTAATCTACGTACCTGTCTGTGTGATCGGTAGGTAGACGATATGCCCAAGCATTTCATTATCTGGCCAATTATACGATAGGGCCACGACATATACATAAAGAAAGCTGGTTACCGGCCTTTATATAGCTTGCGCCAAACTTCTAGTTCGCTTTGTTCGCACAACCGTACCACCTACTAACAAGGTTCAATTTCGTACTGCTCAGGTAATCGCCTCGTGTTCAGTACCCCTAGTATGAGTTTGTTAGTTTTCGAGCTCGACCAAACGTATCGTCGCTTTTCATACATTGCCCACTAGCGCCTCTAGCGTAAACTATCAGAAACAGTGGGCAATGTACGAAAAGAGACGATAGGTAGGTACCTACGTTTGATCGAGCTCGAAAACTATCAAAACTCATACTAAGGGTACAGAGCGATCTAGAAGTTTGGCGCGAGCTCTACCAATGCTTTTAGCTACTGGTCTGCGTTGATAGCCAGCGAAGGTGTTCTCTATCCATTTTTGTATGTTAAGTGGTTGGCAGACAAGCAGCCACCGTAGCCTATAGACGCTTGCAACACTGACGGGATACTCGCGCGCTGCTAACCCTTGCCCCTTCCCTATTTCGTGGAGCTCCGGCGACCTACTCACCAACAGAAGCACAAGACCACAAAAATGTAGTGATATTTGACTGTGGTCTTCTGTAAGGTGGAGGTACTACCCAAGTTCGGTCTGCTCCATATTCAAGTGGCTAGTCCACTATGCCCTACCTCGTCTCCGCTAGCCGCTAAGTCCGGTCTGCATAATATAACTAATGCAAGTTTTAGTATTATCGAGCTTTAGAGCATGTGTAGCCAAGTCTTAATGGAACGGGGGGTGAGAAGTGTAGGTACAAACAAACGGAAATCCCATGCAACACAGACATAGTTTCATAGCGCACTTTGTTTCAGTAGTATTAAAGTTAACCCTTATTGACTCTCATTCCTCCAGTCTCCCCTACGATTTATCACGCACACATGCGCATTACTAGGATGTTGATACATTTAGTTTTAGCCCGATTTATTTCAATGCAGTGAACACATTTTCGTTAGTTAGCGTAAGTAATTACCTATACCTACATCTATGCTATTGTATTATGCACGGAGTACTAAACCATTTATATTGTCTTTGGTATTATGGTAAATAAAGAGCATCTGCAGCAAGGAGCTTATGCTCCTTGATCTGCAGCCAATAGTATAGGTACCTAAGTCATAAAAACACAAAAAAACAACTTGCCGAAACCCGGGATTGAACCAGGGACCTTTAGATCTTCAGTCTAACGCTCTCCCAACTGAGCTATTTCGGCTGATGGTGGGGATGTGAAATTGCGCTTCAGTTTCTTTGGAGTTATCTTTTTATTATGTTATCTATTTGTTTACTTATAATTTAAGTCCAATGACACGACACCGCTAAGCACCGCAGCTGACCAAAACATTATTAAAAAAAAAAATATAAATATTTTGAATTTTTAGAAGATTTCTACTAAAACATTTTTTTAAATAATGTTTGTGAGTTCTCACACACATTATCTAGCCAAAATTAAATAGGTATCATTTAGAAATTGTGTTATGAATACTAGAAAACGGACAAATAATACAAATAATTACATATTCAAAAATTTATATAGTTTTCTAAATAAACACGTAGGTACCTACTTACATATAACCAACCATGACTCGTAAACAAATGTTCCTGTTCATCACACAAACATTTGCCACTGGCGGGACTCTAACCTGGACCGCTTGATGTGTAAGCAGCGTTACTGACGTGTGTGTGAGGATTGAGGGCCACTTTGTCATATTCTCTTAAAAATGTACTTATGATTTAGTGTGCGTTCTAAAAGAAATGTGAAAGCCTGAAACGACTTTGTGAAACCTGTGAAAGGCGAGTTATAGGCTGAAAGGTTGGGCCCTCAATCCTCTATGTGAGGATTGAGGGCCCACCTGTAACTAGTAAACTAAACATTCTACAGAAAAACTTTTTATATCAAAATCTAACGCTACGTTAAACAAAATTGTAAAAATAAAGATATCAGCGCATAACGCTATAGTATTTGGTATACTGCAATTCAAAGTGGGCCCTCAATCCTCACGCTTGCAAAAATTTGTTAAGTACCAAAAATAAACAAAATTGGTTTACTTTCAGATATTCTCTGCTTATCCAATGCGTTAGTTAAAAAATGTGCAATCTTGTGGAGCCGAGCCACGACACGACGGCGACCAACAAAATAGATCAACAAAAAGATACAAAAAATTAGACTAGAGTTTTAGGTAGTTACCTACTTAAACAATTACCTACTTTGTTATAGGGAAATGGGAAATACCTACCTACAGAGATTTTCTTAACAAATGAAAACGAAATGTTATGACCGAATAATTACATAGTAATAAATAAACGGTTGCGGTTGGATACAACACGAATAGCGTGAACTCTTTGCGTCATAATTTGCTACCACGATAATAAATATCTACTCATTTAGCTGACTGTACAATAGTGTGCTTTTAAATAAAAAATCGGGAGTGGTCTCCCCTTGACTTTTTCGTATACTGGAAACGACTCAAAAATCGATAGAAACGTTATATTTTGATGTCAGACATGCATGTTAAATTTTGGTCACCCATCCGAGTACCGACCGCGCACTTAGTTGCTTAACTTTCGTGATCGACGACTCAAAAGTTGATAGAAATCTTATATTTTATTGGCATACACGCTTGTTAAATTTGGTTGCAATAAGTTAAAGCATACTCGAGTTATCGTGCTAACGCACGACATAGACATAATTCCAAAAACGGTTTTATTGGACTCGGGGAGGTCCAAAATGTGTAAATCCGTCAAAATCTCGAGGTCAAATTTTTGACGATTAGGTCGTGCGGGGCTATTCCGCCTAAAAAAAGTGACGTATGAATTTTAAAATGTTTGCTATTACGCTACAGCAAGCAATAACAACAAATGAGTAAATGTATCGTAAAAAGCATTTACGCTGTATTACTTCTGTGGAAAATCAATATTTTATGTAACAACTAAGAAATTTTATTAGAAATTCTGGAAAACGGCGAAAAACCCCGCTGCGGGGCTATTCCGACTTTTAGTTTTATATCTGCCATCTATGAATCTATTTAGAAAATACGTAGTTGCTCATAAAATTCACCGAGGGATACATACTATTCTAAGCTTTAAAATAAGCTAGGAGGTTTTAAAATCATTTTCAATAAATTGTGGGGCTATTTCGACGAGCCTCCATACATGCTAGTGATGTGCCTGTGCCGAATAATTCGACAAAGGAGATGTTCAAAATTGGTATTGGGAAATACTCCACGATAAATTATACATTAAATAAAAGCTTACAATAAGAGCTTTCTTTTCAGATTTTTTTTGAAAACAGGTTGCCAAAAACCTAACTTTAAAATTGTTGCTCCGACATTTGCTTACGCCAGATTATAAAAAAAATAGATATTATAGTACAAAACTGAGCGGAGAATGCACTTTCCATCCTTTTGCAGGTCTTACGAGATAGATTTATATAATTGTAGCTGAATAAACTAACCCCTTTTAGAATAACGCGTAACGAAGCCAAAAATCGTTCTGAAGGAAAAGACGCTCTGCGACTTTGACGCATCAGAGCTGTCAAGAAAGACGTCGTTTCACGGATTTAGATTTTTTTGAGCCGTGAACATGAATATTTAATGTTCTAAAAAATGCTGGGACTTTCAATGTATTTGTTTGCTCATAATGTTATTTAAAAATAAGCTCTTTCTTGCTGTATAACTTTTGTGTTGGAGGATTTTCCAATACCAGCTTCCATACATTTTTCGAACATCTCCTTTAATCAGCTTGACATTGTAGGGTTATTGCTAAATGTCTTAATTTAACATCTTACCGTATTTTGAAATATCTATCGTCGTCATCATCATCCCCAACCTTTTGTCAAAGAATACATTAATTTGTACCGTACATATCAGAATATGCAATATTCAATAACAATACACCAAGAAGTATGGGTTTCATATAAACATTCATCGTTATATTTTCGACACAAAGACATCACTGACTTCCTTCAATGTCGTACTAAAATGATGGAGCACTACGGCGTGTCATTTTGGTTGGTCTTAGAATTCGTGGGGCTAATATGTCCAATCAAATAACTCAGTAAAAACACAGCGCAAAGTAAAACTGAAAAGCACAAAAGAATTTCCTGTTCCTTAAATGGTCATTTATATATAAAAACCTAAAAAATTTATAAAGTTTGTTCATTTTTGAAAGCAAGAAAGGCGTTTAAAATAAATTCGATTTTCTACTGCGCCAATTACCTAAGATTTAAGAGTTAGGCTAAAAAGTTAGCTGATAGACTCTAGTCTTTTTTGTCTGCTTAACAAAATTGGATAACCGAAAAAGTTTTCTTGTAAGCAGCTCGATTTAATAATAGGTGGCAATCACAGGACGCAATACTACAAAGTACATAGAGGACAGAAGATCATTTTAAATTTAAATTAAACTAGTCGCAAACTAGAAGCCCCGGTGGCGTTGTTGCGTAAGAGCGTTGTCTTTCACCCGGGAGGCACCGGTTTGAACCCCGCCACGTAAAAATGTGTTTTCAAATTTTGAATTCATATGTACGTTTAATCGACGCTTTTACGATGAAGAAAAACATCGTGAGAAACTTGCATACACCTATGAAAAAATTCTTAGGTTGTGTGTGAAATCGACCAACCCGCACCTGGCCAGCGTTGTTGACTAAGGCCTAATCGCCTCTAATGTGGGGTAGGCTCGAGCCCCTCGGTGGGGACATTATATGAGATGTTGAGACGCATACAATTACGCCAATTAATTGTATGTGTGTGTAACTTAAGAACATCCCAAATTAAGTAAACAGCACAAAACAAAAATATAGCTTCTACGAGTGGCGTTCAATAAAAAGTGAGAATGAGATGTTGCCGGTAACATATATTAAATGTTTTTATTTTATTTTTAGATATACTTAGTCACCTTTTAGCATTAATACAGTTGGAACATTTTTACTTTCTCGTATACGTAGTAAAGAGGAAGTCTTGTAATCGTCAAAAAATTCGACCTCGAGATTTTGACGGATTTAAAACACGTTTTGGACCTCCCTGAGTCCAAAAATACCGTTTTTGGAATTATGTCTGTGTGTGTGTCTGTGTGTTAGCACGATAACTCGAGTATGCTTTAACTTATTGCAACCAAATTTAACATGCATGTATGCCATAAAAATATAAGGTTTCTATCAACTTTTGAGTCGTCGATCACGAATGTTAAGCAACCAAGTGCGCGGTCGGTACTTGGATGCATGACCAAAATGTTCATGCATGTATGACATCAAAATATAAGGTTTCTATCAACTTTTGAGTTGTTTCCGGTATACGAGAAAGTCAAGGGGAGACCGACCACTCCCGATTTTTTTATAAACTGAGAACTCATTTCTGTCCTAAAAACTAATCCGAGCACCTAAAATTCCTGTAGATACTGCAGCGACTACTGCTTCATCATTTTCGAATCTCTGTCCTCTCAAAAACTCCATCAACCTTGGACAAAGACAAGAATCACTGGGGGCAAGTTCGACTGAATATGGACAAGTATTTCGAAGCCAGCATCTCGAATTGCAGCCATAGCAACGGCGGACCCTGTGACCTAGGGCATTATCTTGCTGGAACAAAACATTTTTTGCTAGTTTGTCTCGCCGTTTCTCATGAATTTAATTACGCATTATTAGTTCTGCATACAAAGAGCCTGAAATGGTAGCTCTATGATCGAGATATTCCTTCATGAACACCCTTTTACTATCCCAGAAAAGAGAGATTACTTAGAGAGGCACTACCTTTGTGGGGTGACCCGAGCGAGGGTCATCTTTGGTAGATATTCTTCCACATTTAAATTAGGCGCACTAGCGTGCAACTGTGGAATACGGTGGAGCATTTGGTCCTAAAGTATCCTGTAAGTCTTGATTATCTCGTTCCGCAGTAAAATTTTTCAAGCACAGATATTTAATAACCACGCGCCATTCATTTTTTTCCGTTGTCGACAACATGCTACGACAGACTGCAAACAATAGACTTCCATTTTTAAAAAACAAAAGACATTCAAATTATTTCTTTTTCTTTAATCTAATTAGTATTCCAGCTTTAATAGCCAGTATCTATTAACTTTTTTCGGTTTCAAAGAGTTTGTACATATCTCTTTCTCACTTTATATTGAAAGCCCTACGTATTACCACGTATAGGTACGTTTTAAAAGATTAAACAGCCCGTTACACTTCACGTGCCTCTCTACCTCTTTACCCGACTAGGATACCATAGCGAACCATTTATCTCTTACATAGCATTAAGAATAGTATTTCTAAACAATTGCCAATAACTTTGTCACGTGATTGTCTTTTGCGTGACATTATTGACCAATCATCGGCAAAGGTGGGTTCGCATAATCACGACTTTACGGCGACGGAATAAAGACGAGTTTGTTACCCAACAGGCGCAACTAACACGGTGTTGTATTGTAGGTAAACGTGACTGAGAGTCTATTGAAGTAAAAAAAATATTAGACGCTTTGTTTTGTAGCACGTTTTAAAAAGTAAATCATCATTGTTGCATCCCTGTCTAGTTGTGAAATTTTATTATTAAAGTGGTACCTACAGATTGAAAGAGTTGCACAGTTCGCGGATTACTTAAAGTCTTTCAGGAAAAGACTCGACGAGCGGGCTCGTAATAATAGCCGCCCATCCACTAGGGTTTATTCCGTATGACTTGTCCTTATGGATAAAGTGTACAGAATCATCATAGAGATAAATAAAACTGTTGAGGCCACTAACTAATGTAATCGCTCTACATGCTTTCCTGCGACTTTCTATGTTACTGTCAGGGTTGTCGCATCGCCTAGGCGCGACGGAAGGGACAAAAAGATTTTAACACCGTCGTTCTTTCGCGCTTTGCCCATCTACTAGAATGTATTACTTATAAAATTGTACATTCCAGCAGTAATGCGCTTGTGGATGGGGGGTTAAAATAAATAATGTTACCACCTCCGTCTCTAGTGTATGGGGTTTCGCTCGGAATTGGATTTAGAGGTCCTGGGTTCAATCCGTATGGGAGCACAAGTACACGGTGTAGTTTTTTTATGTATTATAGGCAGGGCGTTTGACCACAAACATGCCTGATGGAAAGCGATGTTGTGGCCTAAGATGGTACACGCTCGCCTAGAAGATGCTTGTTCACTCTGGCCTTAAAGATGCCCAGATTATAGGTACTGGTAGGTTTTTGACGATTAAGTACAAGACTTCCTCTATACACGTATGAAAAAGTAAAATCCTATTAATATAGGTATTTAAGATCCTCTCTGACGCTCATCTTAAAAATAGGTTCTTTTAACCTTTAACGTGCCGGGTGCAAAACATGCCGTCCAAAAATAAATAGAAAAGTAAAAAAAAAAAAATAAAGAGGTAAGAGATATATGGGTGTAAAAGACATGAACAGTCAAACGAGAACCATGTATTCTGGTCACCATCATAACATTTTTCTTCCTTTAGACTATACCTGGGAAATTGATAGTTACGATTTTATTGAAGGTCAAAGTCATAATTTTTTTTTTATTTTTTTATGAAAACGTATTCTATACGTTATTTATTAATTATTGTCCAAAGAAACATTATAATTTTTTTAGTATTTCATAACAAAAAATGGCTTCAAAACGTTAGCGTTTAATGTAGCTCACTCGATGCGCACGGACACTAACGAACGGGGCCGCCGCCGTCTGGCAAAATTATCGCGGTTTTGCGAGTTGCGTGCGAGTTGAGCCCTTTACATAGCGCGGTACAATTTGCAATTTTTTTTAACACCAAAAAATAAAAATCATTTCCCAGCAATATTTTTTTGAAATATGTCTTATTTTGATGTATATATATATACTATTATTTACGAGACATAGGGCATAAGTATATGTAAAGTTTTCAAAATTATTTATTTATATTAAATGGGGAAACTGGGCGGCATCTAAAGATACGTAAGAGGTGAAGTTCAAAGACCGAAAGACAATTTTTATTTTTTTACTTTTAGAGCTTTTCTGGTGTGTCGGGGGTTAGATATATAAAAAAATTATAATATTATCATAATGCTCATAGACATTGAAAGGAATATTAATTAGGTATAGGTAACTGCACGTATTCACAGCGAAAGGAGAAACTGTTGATACCTGCAACATTGTATGAGGGCACAGCTACCACTCGGCTTTTCTTATTTCCTGGTACTTTGACACAGTGTTGGAGGACTGGCCAAGAACGCTGCCTTCATATGAAGAGTTCTGGGTACTGGCAAGCAAAAATTTTTGTGTGATGAACACCAACAATATTCGTTGGTGTTATCTTTCAACTTTATATTTTTTTTTTGACCTTTCCTGCACCAAAAACCCACTTTGGCTTCGTAAAATCTCGAAGCAAAAACGCTTTTTGCTGCGAGCTCCAAACAAGACTGTAACTTTCAACCTACACAATGACAGTAATTTTGCTTTTATTTTTAAAGCTAAATTTTAGCCTAATATTCTTGTAATAAAATATTTTCTTGTTTTTCTCACCTATAACAATTTTCTCGCTGGAGGGGTGAAAAGTTGTATGTTTCACACGTGAGCAAATTTTTTTTTGTCTCGTGCTTTTAAATCGCTCACTGCGCTCAGTAGTCTATTTAATTCAATTCTAGACTATTTCGCTGGTTTGTGATTTAATATCGGCACTCGCAGCAAAAAAATTCTTTGCTCACTTTTTGAACAAATAACTATTGTTTATAGATAAGCACATTATAGCACCTGAGCGTAATAGCTAAAGACCGGATTGTCTTGTAAATCCTATAATAAAATATTCAGCTAGCAAACATAGTAGATTGCTTGACAATCCCCGTACGAATAAATTCTTACTTTTTATTAGTCTGACTACGTCCTCATATGGGAGTTGATTCCATTCCACTCTTGTCAAGCAATCTACTATAGTAGGTACCTGACCTGACCCATGTTATTCATCTACAAAAAAATTGTAGGTCTGTAATCATATTAAAAAAAAGTTGGAATGTCATTTTTGGGTTCATCATCATCATCATCATCAACAGTTCATGTAATGTCCACACCGAGGGGCTCGAGCCTACCCCACATTAGGGGCGATTAGGCCTTAGTCAACCACGCTGGCCATGTGCGGGTTGGTCGACTTCACACACAACCTACGAATTTCTTCATAGGTGTGTGCAGGTTTCCTCACGATGTTTTCCTTTACCGTAAAAGCGTCGATTAAACGTACATATGAGTTCAAAATTTTAAAACACATTGGTACGTGGCGGGGATCGAACCAGTGCCTCCTGGGTGGGAGACGACGCTCTTAAGCACTAGACGGCGTAGTAGACGTACAGTAGACGCTTTAACATTTTTATTTTTGGGTTGCCTGACTTCAATGTACCGGCAATGAACCTGAAGCAACACAATTATCGGATATTAAGAGTAATAAATTTTCCCACACTACAATAAGTGGTGTAACACTTATTTGTTTAGCTATTGCAAACAAAAAGGTTTGCCAGTCAACCGAATAGTGAAAATCGACGTTGCATTATGCACGCGCATGCAAATATCTACTTAAAATTAAACAGCTTTGAATAGATAATAAATTAAAAGTGTTCACTGAATGCGTTTTCTAGATCATATTGTTGTGTTTGCAGACTCCGTATTGCTACATAAATGAAACGTAATTTCTGAACGTTTTTTTCGATATTCGCCTTGTGGTCGAGGTGAAACGGGAAAAAATATTCAAATGTAGCCAACATTTTTGTGTTCCCACTACTTTTATTTGGTGTCTGTACAGTATGTCTTCATCATCATCAGCTCATATAATGTCCCCACCGAGGGGCTCGAGCCTACCCCACATTAGGGGCGATTTAGGCCTTAGTCAACCACGCTGGCCAAGTGCGGGTTGGTCGACTTCACACACAACCTAAGAATTTCTTCATAGGTGTGTGCAGGTTTCCTCACGATGTTTTCCTTCACCGTAAAAGCGTCGATTAAACGTACATATGCATTCAAAATTTGAAAACACATTGGTACGTGGCGGGGATCGAACCAGTGTCTCCCGGGTGGGAGACGACGTTCTTACGCACTACGCCACCGACGCTTTTTTTATATACAGGGTGTAAAAGATATGAGCAGTCAAACGAAAACCATGCATTCTGCTCACCGTCATAACATTTTTCTTCCTTCAGACTATACCTGGGAAATTGATAGTTACGATTTTATTGAAGGTCAAAGTCATAATTTTTTTTTTCATTTTTTTATGAAAACGTATTCTATACGTTATTTCTTAATTATTGTCCAATGAAACATTATCATTTTTTTTAGTATTTCATAACAAAAAATGGCTTCAAAACGTTAGCGTTCAATGTACCTCACTCGATGCGCACGGACACTAACGAACGGGGCCGCCGTCAAGCAAAATTATCGCGGTTTTGCGAGTTGCGTGCGAGTTGAGCCCTTTACATAGCGCGGTACAATTTGCAATTTTTTGTAACACCAAAAAATAAAAATCATTTCCCAGCAATATTTTTTTTGAAATATGTCTTATTTTGATGTATAGAATACGTGGTTTTCGTTTGACTGCTCATGTCTTTTACACCCAGTATGTCTTACTTTCGACATATTGTTAGGTCAGCTATACGCAGAAAGCCATCAACGCCTTCAGTGTGCAGTACAACCACAGAACAGATAAAAGAGGTTAGAAGTCCTATCAAGCGATGTTAATACCAGACGGACGAATAGACTGTCCATTTATAACGCAATGGTTCCGACTGAACGTCCTTTAAATTTTTTTTTATTTGTATTGTACCTTTTTATTTGTAATACGGGGTGTAAAATACATGATCAGTCAAACGAGAACCATGTATTCTGCTCACCATCATAAAAATTTTTTTCTTTAGACTATACCTGGGAAATTGATAGAAACGATGTTATTAAAGGTCAAAAAACATATTTTTTTAAAATTTTATTTATGAAAATATATTCTAAATATTATTCCTAATTATTGTCCAAAGAAACATTATAATTTTTTTTAGTATTTCATAACAAAAATGGCTTTAAAACGTTAGCGTTCAATGTAGCTCACTCGATGCGCACGGACACAAACGAACGGGGCCGCCCGCCGCCGCGCCGCCGCGCTGCCGCGCCGCGCCGTCTGGCAAAATTATATATTGCGGTTTTGCGAGTTGAGCGCTTTACATTGCGCGGTATTATTTGCAATTTTTATAACACCAAAAAATAAAAATCATTTCCCAGCAATTATTTTTTGAAATGTTTCCTATTTTAATGTATAGAATACATGGTTCTCGTTTGACTGTTCATGTCTTTTACACCCTGAATGTTCACGGTATGGATTTAACCTTTAATTGTCTGAAATAAATATTTATTATATTATTAGATTTCTACGTCCGTGTGCTTGACACCAACCCTCTTTGGTATCGACTGCGATCTTTCCACAGCACCCGGGACCATCAGCTTAACGTGCCGTTCGTCGGCACGTTAAGCTGATGGTCCGGGTCCACGCACGGAGGAAAACCGAGTTGAAAAATTTTCGGTCACCCATATAAGGTACCGTACCTTACGGATAGGTGACCGAAAATTTTTCACTGTCATATTAGTATGAATTGTAAGTTTAACGCACCTCTTTTTTATCCGACTACGGCGAATCCAAAAGGAAGGGTTTTGATATTAGCAGTCTATGTATGTTTGTATTTACGTAGGTATGTTCCTCCGTAGCAGCTTAACCACAGATAATATAATAGCTTAACTATTCATCTGATGTTGATGAATGCGGTGTTAATCAATTTGCTATTATGGCCCGGGTACATTTTAACCGACTTTAATAATAAGAGGAGTCGATTTTACCTTGTAATCCCCAATTTCAACAGATTTCATTCTTTTTTTTGCGCTGGTTTAAAATTTATATTAATTATTATTATTGTTTTAATTTAATTGAATTCTATCTTTATATTTTGTTATTAATACAGCAATTGTACTAACACACTATGAGCCTCTGTAGCTTGAAAATAAAAGATTTTTAATTTATATTTTTAAAATAATTTACGAAGTCGGGTTACAGAAACTTTTTATTTGTTAAAATTGTACTCGAATAGCTATTATCAAATGAGGCCATCAAAATCACAATAATTAAATATTATAAAATAGAAGTGCTTACTAAAATCTGATAACTGCAAGTTTACGCAGCACCTGCGCACGCGCTTGAATGTTCGGACTGTGTCAAGGTCTCGATCATGATACACTTTTCCTAATATTTCAGCTTGAATAATAAGTTCGTGGGCAGGGCACGTTGTGAGGAGGACTGACGGCCGGGAAACGCAGCTAGAATAGTCTATATCCGAAACAGATTATTTTACTTTCTACTTTTGACTAAGCTCACTTAGGTTTGATTTTTAGTCTACATCATTTGAAGACCGAAATCGGAGTCTATTTCGAGGTTAACTAAGGCGTTGGCCCAACCTAGGATTAAATAATCCGCGGAAAGACTGCATATTAAACTTTGACTATAACTAATGTATAAAATTGAATACCAGTTTGCCTTGGTCAAAATTCATCCCCTAAGGTGAAACGACGGGTCAGAGTTTGTATGGAAACAAGATAATCAAATCAAATTAAATCACTTTATTTGCGAAATATGGGTAATAATAAATATAGGTCTTAAAAGCTATCAGGGCGCCATATCTTACCATTGATGGTGTGCAAACATAATTATAGCTTTAACTTAGTAAATAACAACATTTAAAATATTTCACATTAGTTGTTAAGAGATTAATAACAATAATCCCTACAACTTACATATTTGGATTCAATTAAAATGTCAATAAACTTAAATATTTCTCATTACAAATAAAAAAAAAGATAAGTTAGATTATTTTACTCGAAGCTTCACAGGGGTACCTACCTACTCCTATTGGTAAATGAGTAAACACATGTTTCAGGGTTTTTTTCAGAATTGGGATGACAAAGTCTGAAATTCAACATGGGTATTTTTCCTCATTATTGAAGATCCAAAAACTTAAAATGCTGCCAAAAGTAACTATTCCAAACGGACGAAGTCGCGGACAAAAGCTATACATGAATATTTCAGAATAAGTAACTTATTCCACTATTGGTTACTTTTCTTTAGCCACTTAAATTATAAATTCTTTTATGAATTTTAGAAACTATAGTCATAGTTATATTCTAAATTTTATTTTTGTACAATGAAAGTAAACGCAGGCATTGTCGCCAGATTAGTCAGAAAATCGGATCAAAGAACTTCTTTTTCTTGAAATCTCAAAGAGTTGTACGCACCAATGCACTTTCCGATTACGCCGTTACTTCCGGACGATTTATCGTGATACAAATGCTAATAAATAAAATATTACTTTTAATTTCTGTGTAATAAACAATAAGAAGCGTTGTTTTTAATTTGAAAAGCATCTTTTCAGGATTTTATATATCTTTTCAACTAGGTTTCCGCCCACGACATCGTTGGCATGGAGTTTTTTTAAAATGAAATTTAAATTATGTCACTAAAATATAGCATTGTTTATGTAGATACATAAAAGAAATTTTTAAATCATTGCAGTAGATTTTGATTGGATCATTGCAAAAATACATTCTATCACACAAAAAAAGAATTTTTCAAATCGGGTCAGGCGTCTTCTAGTAATCGGGGAAAATACCTAAAAAAAGATGGATACCTACTAATTGAGAACCTCCTCCTTTTTGGAAATCGGCTAAAAAGTGTCTGAGTACTATTCACACACGGCAGAAGTGAAACTTCAGTAAAGTAGCAAAGGTGATTTCAGAAGCAACAGATGTTGTCAAAAAGTTGAACAACAAACTTTTATGCGTCAAAAACTTTTTTGTCGCTTTTTCGTTTCATCCAATTTTCAAACCACAACGGCGCTAACAAAGTTTCACTTAAAAAAATTGGTATTATTGCTTAATTACCTTAAAGACAATTTAAAAGTCAGTGTTGCTTAGTAAACAATTAGTCGTTGATGTCTTTTGTATGAGCTACCGTTTTGAGGAGCTATGACCCAATGTAGTTTGTTGATGCAATTTTATTTAATTTACGTCCGGTTGGTAGAGAGGTATAATAAAATGAAAACAATGAAATTTTATTCTGTTTATGAGATTTGGTTGTTGCGTATTTAGGTATGTTTTTACTATTTTTTGTACAATGTTTTAAATACACATGTGAAATACGCGTAGATACCTACTGCACCATACAGGTACGAAGAGGTCAAAGGGGTAGTAATTAATACGAAATATTTTTGAATTATGTATGGAATAACCTGTTTTTATCATTTGAAAAAAGTCAAACCGTCATCATTGAAAATCATATTAAAATATTATTTACTTAACTCGACGACGGAGATAAATTACAAGCTGTATACGGTATTTCAAAAAAGCTGCAAGCAGTTATGCAGTAATATTATCGCTCTCTATGTAACTAAGTAATCTGCACAAGTATTTAAAAATCACTGTAATTTAATAGCTTACCAAATACATTGTTTACTTAAAAAAAGTTCAATAAAAAGGAAGTAACAATGATTGATTGGTGTTACTTAACAGCATCAGTTCTAATGCAGTTTTCAGTAAATGCAATTCTACACTCATAATGCACTCGTAATTGAGGTAATGATGACTTGAACGGCGTAACACTAATATGCTTTACGAAAATGTAGACTTTGCAATTATTGGGCTTAAAAGAGCATTTTAAAACTTTCGTGTTGCATGATTAACACGAGTAAAAACGGGGATTAACGCGATTAAATTAGTTTTTAAATAAAACCCGGCTGAAACGCCAGGCATTTAAAAGTTATTTAATCGCATTAATTCACGTTTTTACTCGTGTTATAAGAGCATGATCGAAAATCGTTAGTCTCGCTCGAGACTCTAAACCATAGAACGGAGATGGTCTCTGAACTTTGATAGCGCGAGTGCAATTCAAATAGGCCTTAAATTCTCTCTGTTCTCTTCCCTTCTATTCTTTCTATATTTTTTGTTTGGTGAATATGTTTGTAATATTTAACTATAAAAATTTTATATTTAACTGTAAAATATTATTTATAAATAATATTTTGATAATTATTTACGTTTGTAATTTTGTTTGCCATGATTTGGAATGTTTAAAAAATACTTGAGTGTTTGGCGGGAAACCATGGCGTCTGAATATAGATATTTGTTTCGATAGTTCAAAATTGCTTCGGAGTGGATTTTGTGCAGTAAAAGAGGTGATAGTTTGATGCACAAGCATCGATGTTGCCGAGCTGTTAAGAAACATCATTGAAAAAAAGGTTTTGTGGTGTGATACGTTGAGTATTTTATAGTGATCCACCTCATCAGTCGCCATCATGAGGCCCGTAGCCAAGCATTTCTCACTAGGTACTCCCTGCAAAACTCAAGATGGAAGATAGAAAACTGAAGACATGGGTGTATGGGCGAGATCCCTTTGCCGTCCCGTAATGGGGAAAATTTGACAAAAAAATACTGTCTTAATCAAATGCCGAAACACAGTCTTTCAGCAAGGCGATACGGTCAACATCCAGAAGTAATGAAAATAAAAAGCTCTTTATTTAAATGGACTGTTATTATTATTAAATGGAATGAATTAAATTGTCAAAACCCGACCACCATTTCGGGACGAAATAATTATTTTACTTAAATAATTATTAATATGCTGAGATGAGTAGATTAACATTATAGTACCAACGCTAGAGCTTGAGCAATAATGTCCTATTGTTCTTGTCTGTAAATAAATAAACTTACTTTTCTTACATATTAAGATGTTGAGTATTTTATACTGGTCCACCTCATCAGTCGCCGTTATGAGGCCCACAGCCATGCATTTCTCACCAAGCACTCCCTAGAAATCCACGATTGGCTGTAATTAGCCTTAACAAACCAACTATAGACAACTATCAATTCGAAATCAGCTCAGTAAAAGTAGAAGAAAATGTAGAAAACATTATAACTTTAATAAATCGGCAATCTGTTATCATGTCACAATATAAACGAATCATTTATGAATATAATATCACCAAGGACTATTAAATATTATGAAACTTTCAATAGAAAGGTATCGGGTCTATTCGTAACAATAAATCGAGAACTTGACATAATTAATATGTTACAGTCAAATAAACTAATCTAGGTATTGTGTTAAATATCCAGCCTGAAATTAAATTCGATTAGGAAGACTTAACTAGCTAGTTTTTAATGAATGTATATATTTTATGCATATACCTACGGTTGACTTAAGCCATCATTAAATCACGTGATCGTAGTCTAAGTAAGTTAGTAGCGTAAGCTAAGCTGCTGTAGATAAGCAATCAATATGGCCGATGATGACGAATTTCGATATGTTATCGTTAAGAAACAATGGCCACTTCTCTGAGCCCCAAGGATCAGTTAAGGGGTGGTAGAAGAGGTTATTTGCAGCATCTTTAGTTAGGGTATAGTGGAAAAAAGCGAACTATTTTAAAGATAATACGCATTTTTTATTGAAACTTGATTCAACTTGGTTTCGCGTGTCTGTCACGAAAAGGCTTCCGCAGAAAACCAGTGTCGTGGTACACCTTGCCACGGCTTATACTGAGCGGAGACCCTTTTGGTACAATCTGTTTTATGTGTAATGTTGTTTTTAATTTGTACCAAATAAAGATCTATTCTATTCTAATTAAAAATTCTAAATGCGGTTGGAAGCGTTCTTATTTTTATTATTTCAGCTAGTCAACAATCTAATCAAGACAGAATTAAATAAAAATTATCCTGTTTATTTAAAAATAACATCTCTATAACTTTACGGTCCCTATTTTTCAAGTAAATATTTTAATCTAAGAATAAATAAAAAAAATACAGTTTTCTTTGTTCAATAGTTGACTGACAAGCATACGGCATACCAGGGGCCCGATCGCGGTAAATCATTTCAAGTCGAACGCAGATGAAACACAAACGCTGTCAAAGTTACGTTTCTGTTAAGCCCTGTCCGCACAGCGATAAATAATATCGCGTTCAAATTGAACGCGATATTATTTCCGCGCGAATATTTTATCGCTGTGCGGACAGGGCTTAACAGAAACGTAACTTTGACAGCGTTTGTGTTTCATCTGCGTTCGACTTGAAATGATTTACCGCGATCGGGCCCCTGGTGGTAAGCAGCTACTGTAGCCTATCAGTCAATCACTCAGTCAACAGCTTGTGTCCGTCCACTGCTGAACGAAGGCCTCCGTCATGTCACGGAAATATTTCCCCCTTCGTCGATTCCTCACTACGTCGCTCCCGATAAGATATCCGTCCCGTAACGACTATTCTATAAAATAATACTTCATACTGGACACTCGAGAGAAAAACTGTTTAAACATTTATTAACTACTAGCGACCCGCCCAGGCTTCGCACGGGTGCAATGCTTATGTAAATATGCATGTATTATACATACAAACCTTCCTTAAGAATCACTCTGTCTATTAAAAAAAACCGCATCAAAATCCGTTGCGTAGTTTTAAAGATCTAAGCATACATAGGGACAGACAGACGGCGGATAGCGACTTTGTTTTATACTATGTAGTGATAGGTATAAATCAATTATTCACACAATTCTTCGATAACTTTCGTTCGGTGACGAATGTGCTCGTTACGTACCCTGTCTTTTAACGAGATACCAAGCGTAGCCCCCTCCATAGCGCGCTGAACGACTTTAAATTTGTAGACTAATCCTCTGGTAATTAAGTGAACACGTTTCCGCTGCATAGGTCATTACTGGTAGGACACACTGATTAAACACCTTAGTCTTCCGGCATTGTGGCAGGTAGGACGTAAAGATATGTCTTAGCTTTCCAAATGCTGCCCAGCCCAAATGAATCCTCCTATTGGCTTCTTTCTCGAAGTTCTTTCTACCCAAAAGGACTATCTGTCCTAGGTCTCTATATTCCTGCACAACTTCGAGGGCCAAATCTCCGACTAACAGAGGCTCTGGGATATCTTGTGCGTTGAACATGACCTTCGTCTTATCCAAATTTATCTTGAGCTCCACACGTCGAGAGACATCATTAAAGCTGTTCAACATTTCCGCCAAATGAATATTTATGCAATGTCCTTTCCAGTTCAGGGTCTTGAAGATATCCTCCAGTGAGTTTGTCAATAGCTTAAGAGGAATGACATCTCCCTGCCTCACCCCTCCGTGCAACTGGATGGGTTTAGATAGCTGGTCCTTCACTAGAACAGTCACATCTCATATAATCTTAGGTCATTTTCAAAGGAGGCGTGAAGAAGCACCTCGTATATCGGCAAGGCGAAGGTGGCTATAGTAAGTATGACGCTTATCTCTCGCACTGGATATCTTTGCATTTAAACTGCACTTCAACTTATCATCAGCTTAAAGGGGGTCTTTGGCTAGACCTTATTATTAAAGTATGAAGAAAAAAAGTTCATTGGTTGATTACACCAAGACATTGTGCCTACGATTTCGTAATAATACCACAGTTTTATTGTAACACTGTGAAAAAAGCGGGCGCTTGTAACTTTGTCAGCGTGAAACTTATTATTACATTTTTTATAACACATTTTGCTCGTAAAGGGTCTCATATTTCACCAATTTCAATATCGTATTGTATCTCATTACGCACTTGTGCGTTATTGTAAAATAAAACGCACGGTTTATCAAGAAGCTACGTCTAAAAACGAACGATACTTTTTTAAATTTTCAAAGAGTTTTTATATCGGAAAAGTGGTCAACATTTTATGAATAAAATTAACTTTGGGAGATAAAATATAATAAACAAATTTCTTAATATTATATAATAAACAATTCTTTAATTTAATTAATTTTGACAAATAATGTTTTTTTTTCGCTGTATTGTTTTTATTTGAAAATGTCGTCAAATAGTGATGAAAATACTAATTATTTCCTCGCAAATATGTTATAAAACATCGAATGACATACGTGCGCTTTGATAATTACAGCCTCTGTTTTCTTGTAGCCCTCGCATACGGCTCGGGCTAGCAATATCGCCTCGGTTGTACTTTTCAACTTACCGCACTTATATCATAATGTAATATTATAGTGTCAAGTGGTTGGCATACAAGCATACGCCCTGGTGGTAAATAACCACTGTAGTCTATAGAGACTTATCACATAAGGTCGCTGCACACTTATCAGCTCGGAACCAAGAACAGAACAAGAAATTAAAAGAAAAACTTTTCAAAAACAAGCTTTTGTTATGTCCTTGTTAATAAAAAGAACTCAAATTCAAAAAAAAGAACAGAATTCGCCCTGGTGCCCTGAGGCGCAACGTTAGCGACATGACATGTTTATACACCCTCATACCATTCAGCCCTCGGCACGTGCTCACCTTGGCATTGGGTCATCCATCTAATCCATCTTATCAAAGACAGAATTCACATTTAAAACAAACGGAATGAACGAACTTTATTTCCCAAAGATAAAGTCGCATATTCACATCCACCAAACCACCAATATACTCACCGCCCAATAAAACGGTGAACCATTTTGTTATTAAGACGAATCAAGCTCGACGCGGTTGTGTCGCTTAATTACTGTGTTCCTACGACCACCTTCCAGCTTCATCATCAGATCAGACCCTGGTTACCTTCTAAAGACAAAGTACTCGTCAAGACGAATCAAGCGAGCCGAAACTCTATGAGGTTGCGTCGTTTTATTACAGAGTTCCTATGACCACCTCCCAGGTCCATCTTCAGGCCCCGGTCACCATTGAAAGACAATCTACCCGTCAAGACGGTTCAAGCGAGCCCAAATTCGATGAGAGTTTCTTTGCGAAGTTCCTATGACCACCTTCCAGCTCAATCATCAGACCATGTCATCATAATATTGCATTGTCATGCGATTTATACATGTATGCAAAATTTCAGCTCAATCGGTAACCGGGAAGTGGATCTAATTTAATTGGGTGCGCATTTTTTTACATAACAAAAATGAAAATGAAAAAATGAATGAGTCAGAGAATATTTCTCATACCATTTAAAACCATAATGATCATTCTTCATAACAAATCATTCTTCATAACTTGATAAAACATAATCTAGTGTTTTATGCACCTACATGGCTGGGTGATGGGTAGGTTAGGGTTATTTTTTTTTATGACCAGACGGAGTGCACTGTTTTTGTAAGCAACAAGGTAGTAACAGTATTAATAAAAAAATTATGATCACTAACTGTTATGAGCTCCGTTGGTAGTAATAAAAATGTATGAATAAAAAAAGTATGAAAAATAACATTATGAAGAGTGATTATTATGAACACATATCGGTAGTAAGACAAAGAATAGGATTTAGAACATTATGTGAGCCAATATGGACCCAATTTAATTTGCAAGATTTGATGACAAACATCGGGTAAGGTGAAACTAAATAAAAGCTTGTAATACAAAGAGGCGATACGCTACGGTCCGTAGCCGTTTCGTGGTCGCCATTCCGTAGCGTTCATAGTAAAAAAAGAGGCGTTCCCTTTCCGAGATGATAAGTGTGCTGTGACCTTTATGACACCCACGGGTTAAGAAGGGTTAGTCGTATTCATTTATGACCTCTTTACTTATTTTACACAGCATTATTTTTACTTAGACAAGTATTGTTTGTGAATACGGGCGTTAGTACCTACCCGGACTGCTGACGTAATTTTGAGTGTAGGTAACATCTATCCTGGCTACTAGCATCACAGCTGGCATGACAATCCTTTAGTAAATAAATAAACAATTTACTTACTGAAGGATTAGAAAAAATATTTACCATAAAAACATTAGCACCAAGCACTGACAAATTTCGACAGCGAAAGCAGTGCCTCGGTGGCGTTGTGGTTGACGCAGCCGCCCGCATTGCCGAAGATACTAGGTTCGATTCCCGCCTGACGCAGGTCGATTCTATTTAGTGTATTTTTTCTAGTTTTAAAAATATTTACGCGTTTTTAAACGCAAAAATTATTTCATATTGTTGTTGTTATTTTTTTGGGCATGTCTAGGTATGGTATGGTTATGTAGGCGGCTGGCAACTTGGCACTATTCAGAATATTATTATAATTTTAGACATTGAGTGATAGGTGTTAGGGCTTATTTTTACCCCGCCTAGCTAGATCAACATTTTATCTACGTCTGTTGTCATAATAGTAGTACGAGTAATATGTGGTATCTTAAGATACCACTTTCGGCGTGATCAACATTATTGAGGTTAAATAAACTAGTGACCCCCCCGACTTCGCACGCATAATACTTAGAGTACGTACTTGAACCTTAACGAATTATACTTCTAAACCGTCCTCTTAAATCACTCTATGTATTCATGAAAACCGCATTGAAATTAGTATTCTAGGCGTACAAACAGAGAGAGCGACTTTGTTTTATAATAAGTATCATGATCATCATCATCATCAACAGCTCATATAATGTCCCCACCGAGGGGCTCGAGGCTACCCCACATTAGGGGCGATTAGGCCTTAGTCAACCACGCTGGCCAAGTGCGGGTTGGTCGACTTCACACACAACCTAAGAATATCTTCATAGGTGTGTGCAGGTTTCCTCACGATGTTTTCCTTCACCGTAAAAGCGTCGATT
Organism: Elophila nymphaeata; assembly: GCA_955850985.1. NCBI lineage: Eukaryota > Metazoa > Arthropoda > Insecta > Lepidoptera > Crambidae > Elophila > Elophila nymphaeata. The sequence continues at coordinate 17,023,247 of OY039087.1, forward strand.
AAACGTAAATATAATTTCAAAATTTGAAAACACATTGGTACGTGGCGGGGATCGAACCAGTGCCTCCCGGATGAGAGACGACGCTCTTATGCACTACGCTACCGACGCTTCTAATAAGTATAGATGAGGAAATTGCATAAATATGTACCTAGACTTTGACTTTTAACGTGCATTGATCAAATCGAAAACATCAAGAAGAATCAACTCAAATATACTCGATATTGCCTATCATGTATGACTGTGATGAAAATAAATGAAGCGAATGAAATGTAAGGATCGTAGCAAATGGAAAGAAATGATCTGTGGAGGAAAATCGTGATTTAATTTTCCTTAAATGAACCTTTTCTCAATGGAATGGTGAATATAAAAATGTCAAAAGATATCATTTATAAAATAGACCGACCAAAAAACCTTTTCATGTTTCGTGACTAGATTTTGTAAGTCACATTTTATTAATTTCAACTATTAACAGATGACATTGCAGATAAAATTTTCACGAAAATATTATATAACCTTTATTCTATTGGAATCTACTGCAGGCGACAGAAAACTGCAACAGGAATTATATAGAGTGGTTATGACGCACTTTTTTACGAACATAACATAAAATGCTATACTTATATTATATAGAGGAACGATTTGATTGTTTGTTTGCATTGAATAGGCTCCGAAATGTTTGTTTGATTTGTTAAACCCGCTAATCTTAGGAACTACTGATTCAAATAAAAAAACAATTTTGTGTGGCATAGTCCATTTATCGAGGAAGCTATAAAACCGATAACAAGCGAGCAAAGCCGCGGGCGAATACTAGTCTCTAATATACAAAGGTCCACGGGATAGGGAAGAAGATTAAAATTGGCAGGTTTGCAGCGCGCGAGTGTCAGTCACGTCAGCGTTGCAAGGTTGTTAGCGTCTATTACAGTTTGTCCAAATGAAGCGATTTACACGCGAGACATGCGTGTTTCAATCGCGCAATAAAGATTATACTAGGGGTTCATACGTTCCATCCAAATACTGGCGCGCGTTTTGCCGCTTGCGCGTAAATAAATCGCGCAGCTGCATGTGGACGGAATGTATGAATCTCTAGGATACTAGACACCAACCCTATGTGAGATATCACTTTCGCGTGATTCGAAACGCGCATGTCTCGCGCGTAAATCGCTTCATCTGTACAAGCTCTTAGGCTACGGTAGTTGCTTACCACCAGGCACGCCGTTCTTAATAATAATAATAAAAACTTTATTTGTTTGCAACAACACACACACATAAAGCGAAATATACAAAAAAATCAAACAAAGGTTAGAAAATATATAACAAAGCATGTGTGTGTGTGTGCTGCAGCAGGCGAAATAGGCGACAGTTCAGCGTAATGTTTGCTCCGGAAACCCACAGCAAACCGCTGTTTTTCTACTGTTCTTGTTGCTTGTCTTGGCTGTCAATCAAATATAATAAAAACAAAAACAAAAATGTTTATGGTCGCACTCCTGCGAAATGGCTCGACGGTTCCTATCAATTTTTTTGTGTAGGTAAGCTTGAGATTGGGTTTTAAAGTATGTTTCATATCGCTAAAAGGAAAGAAATATATGGCAAACCAACGTTTGCGAAGTCAGAGATTAATTATGGAATTGAAGACAGGTAGGTTTTTATACTATGTGGTAGACAAACAGCCAACATCTCGTCCGACTCGAACGCTAGACGACCCTAGAGACCCTAATCGGTGCAGAGACTCCCGAGAGGGAGATGCTCACCGGTCAGGAATCCTCTCTGGGGTGATTCGACTTACAGGCTAGAGGACCCACCTAGCTCCTCGCCTTCACTAAAAACCCCGGTGACGCAGAGAAGGTCATCAGAGACAGCCTGTAAAATTAGTAAAAAAATATGGTCAGCTTGATAGTAAACTCACCCTTTGCCACAGACGTGTTACTCTCCGACCGATAGAATCTCTACGAAAATGTAGAGTTATTTGGCCGCGGTCTTCTGTAAGGTGGAGGTGCTACTCCAGCCCGCCTAGCATGACCACCGAAACACGATATGATATAGCCATTTATCGCGTTGAACTGTCAAAAATTATTGGATATAACCGTCAACATGAAATTTATCGAAACTGCGAACATGTATAAGGCATTGAAATTTTAAAGATTGCGGTTATATCCAATAATTTTTGACAGTTCAACGCGATAAATGGCTATATCATATCGTGTTTCGATGGTCATGCTAGGCGGGCAGGTGGGGCGCTCCAAATTAGAGCGGTCAATCTATTGTGTTCTACCTATCTTTCGTAAGGTACATCATAGCAGATTAGTTTGAACACCCATCCTCTTGCAGATTTGGCCTTCCTAGGATCTGACAGACGAAATCAGTCTAAATAAGATTATCATATTTCGTGGTATTGTGTTTTTGTCAGTGAGTAAATCTTAAAAACGGCAAGGGATCGATGTGAAGCTTACGCGAGTGATAGCCTCATGTAATATAGGCTACGGTTAATTAAGACTCAAAATTCCATCACTTTCCTAAATTATTTTTATTATTTACCTTTGAAGTCGCATAACAATCTATTAAATTAATACAACGTTGGTTCAACAAAAGCAACATGTATAATATCAAAACTATTTGAAAGGTCTCAGAGATAACGATTTTTCATAAATAATACAGCATCATTAAAAATAACAGAAGAGCTATGAAAATTAAAATCTAATTCAAATTATGCCCCTGAAATGCATTAAGTTGCAGTTAAATGTAATTAAAAAAAATATAAGTGAACTTTTATTTGTTCCCGAGGAAATAAAAAATCCTCACGATGGACATTTTCAATCGGAGTCGTAAAAATACATAATGTTTTTCGTATTTGGAGGGTTTTTTTCCTGGTTAACGGACTTAATCATTGATTGGGGTTTGCGAAAGATCCTTTTTTATATAAAAAGGTCAAGTAAATGACTCCATTCTACCTGATGGTAAGCAGAAGTGGAGTCCAAAGCGAAGATAGCTAGCGCGAGAGATAAATCGCCGTTCTAGTTATCCTCGCCTTGCTGACCTGCAAGGTGCTTCTTCATGCCTCTTTTGAAAGACTTAGGTTTGTAAAAAGTGGGGAACAAGTGTTCTGGCAATGAATTCCATTAAAGGTGCGGAGAATTTTGCTACCAAATTTCTTATCTCGCGTTGGAATAATAACCACAGTTTGTTTGTGGTACCATAAGCCAGCACGTGTAGTCCATAGAAGGATGGCACTCCTGTGGTACAGACGGTAGAATGCGCTCAATGACGCAACACCGCGACGCAATTGGAGAGGCTCAAGATGTTTGGTCACCTCTCCTTCGCCGATGATGCGGGTCGCGCCACCTTGTAACCTATGCAAAGCATCGAGTTAGTACTTGGCGGAGCCATCCCATATCCATACTGGTATCAGAATTAAAGTTACCATTTCAGATTTCGGACGTGAACTGTTATTTACGACTACCAACGGAAACCTGGTGCCTAGACTACCAGAGTGCCTAGACAAGTGACAAACGCTGCAAAGCGTTTCTGCGAATAACTACGCCAATTCTAACAATTGACACGATTGTCGCCATAGTGTTTTCTCAGTAACACAATACGTCAGATTCTTGTGATTGGACGTATTGGACGGCAAAACTGCGGCAGTACCTACATCCACCATACAGAATACCGCAGTAAAAAAAACTCTACTTTTTTGTAGTGTCGTGTTTTTGTCGCTGAGGAAGGTTGCGAGAGCTCCACGGGGTAGGAGATGAGGTAACGCTTGGCAGTGCGAAAATAACACATTAGTTTTATAATCGTCTATTAGACTACGATGAGATTACTATTAGGAGTGATTCCTTCCGTACCACATATTTTATAAGATAAAATATTATTTTATTCGAGACTTTTTTAAGTTAAATTAATTTGAATCGACCGGTATTAGTCCATAAAATTTCATTTATGTATGCGTATAAAAAATAATCAAAATTCCTAGCTACAAGTATTATCTGCCAACCAAATATTTTGTTGACAAAAATAAGGTAAGAAATCGTTAGATTCTAACTAAACCTGAATACAATTTATCTAGAGCACTACTCTGTGATATTTCAGGTAATCCACCCTTCTCAATTGAGCTAAATATATTACATAAAAAGCGTGCTTGTCTCATTAAACATTAAAAAGATTTAACAACTCTATAGTAATCCGAACTGGCCGTTCACTGGTAGTTCGAACTGATCGCTATAAATACTAGTAGCACTCCACCATTGGCACATTACCTCACCATCTAGCGAGGGGCTACCCCTGCTAACAAGAAATTTATTTAAAACATTTTGTGAAAGTTTTGGAAGGTTAGATTTCAATAGTGCTCATTTTCGGGATTTCACTCAGTGATTATTGGTGTACTTTATTATTTATTTCAAAGTGATATCTAATTGTGCTACTGTTTTCAGTTCGACTGAAGAAACATGAAGGCGTTTCGGACAGTATTATTCTGTATCGGTAAGTTTGAAACTAACTTAATATAGGTACCTACTACTATATTATTTATTGATAATATTTATAAAGAAAAAGAACCGTAATGTTATCTTATAAAAAGGAAAAATCAACAATAAGTTTAAATTAGTAAAAAGCTTTCTTTTACTTTAAAATAATTAAAAAGTTTAAGTTTGTCCTAATTTATTATTTATTTATTTAGTCATGTAAGAAGTTTTTATTTACATAGAAACCATATTTATGTCATTATTTAATATTTCAGAAAATGTCTTTGAAAAATTTAATGGTTTTTTTAAGTAATCTCTGTCTACTTTTCTTCACTGCTATTTTACAAATATAAGCGCATATTAAATGGCTAAAATATTTAAAACTAAAAATCTTTCACACAATTTTGTATTAAGTAATGTTAAATACTTTATTATTTTCTTTTTTCATTTAATACAGTGGAAAAAAGTAGAAAAATATATATTTCGGTTGAATAATCTTATCACCATGCTACGGTAAGCGAAGTCGTGGATTTTGAGTTATAGCACATTTATCAGGTCGGAAAGGGAGCGCCTCTATTTTTACTATAAACGCTACGTAATGGCCGCTACGGATCGTAGCGCATAAAGATCTCTTTCCAAGCCGATAAGTGTGCAAAAACCTTTATTTGGGTCTGATTTGGTCACACGTTGTTAAATAGTAGGTAAAGTGCATTTTATGGTTAAAGATTAAATAAATTTTTTACTCAAAGAATTGAAAAATAAAACTCGGAAAACAAAATAATGTCATTATAAATCTTCAATTTCATTAATAACTATAATTGTTTTTAAAATAATATAATACTTACAACATTGCAATTTAAATTATTTACTATGTATTTACCTGGAAACGAATCCCTAATTTAAATAGATTTTCTTATAAATCTATATACTTTATCTTATAATTAAAAATTATTAAAAACATCATTTTTTAAATTTTTTCTATTAATATAGTAAAATAATTAAGTTTAGTCATGTAATTAAGGAGCGTAAAATTTGTTCATAATACATAGGTGATTCGGAAAAGTAGTATGCACTTAGTACGTATTATATAAGACAACATTTCATGTATCATTAGCCTCCGCAAATTAATTGATTCAGCTTCGTAACGACTTGCGTTTATTTACGCATGTAACTGTTGAAAAAAGATTCAGTTATGAAATGCTTAGAAAACAAATCGATAGTAACTAAGTAGTCTTGATGTTTTCTGAATTAGTTGAAACTATTAATTATTTATTAAGTTTTCGTAAAAAAATGTCTTAAATTTATTCAACTATGAGTTTAATGGTTTTCAAATAGATACGTCGCATTTTGTCAAGTAAGTAATGGCCTTTGTAAGCTAATTTGGGCTTATGTTCAAGCACTTCTTAGTTAATAAGTGGCTAAGATTGGATTGTTTTGATATCATCTGGATCATCCCGTGAGATTATCTCTTACAAATAACATAAAGGAAGAAGAAAGTGAAGGTAGCTTGAATTTAAATTTAACGAGGTTATCGGATACGGATTATTCTAACGGAGACTAGCGCCTGTGCTTCCACGGGCCATTAAAGGGTTGTTTTGGTTTTACACAGCATAAATTTTAGTCCTTCGAGCCAGATTTGAACCAGCGACCTATGGAAGTGTCTCTCCAAATGTCGATTTCTTTTGTGAATGAGAAATTCACAAAATGCATGTATTTCACGCTCCTGTCCGCAGAATCTGCAAGCAGCAGTACCTTTTAATCTCATGTTGTAGAGATGTCTGTTCAGCTTGCAGTGGCCAGTCAGAGCCCTAATCATCACGTCCAGGTTACCCCTGTTGAGCTTCAGTAGCTCTTCAATGCGCATCTTCATGTTATGACAATTGATGATAGGACAGAAATTGGACACGAGCCTTACCCGTAACTTTCAGCCACCAGGGGACCGGCTATCGTATCATTAACCGTTAATACTCAATAGTTATTGCGATAGAGACTTTGATAAACACAGTCGTACGACTGTGGTACGACAGACTTTGATAAAGATGGCCGTATCCAGGCGAAATTAAAACAAGCCCTACCAAAGCATTAGCTGCAGATGAACACAGCCACCATGTCACAGCAAAGCCAACGCTTGACCGCTAATAGTTCTGACCATTATGTATGTATGATTGTTATGAAAAAGTACTAAATTATTAATTTACTACTGACTCGCACATTGGTGCATTTTTTTGGTCTCGCACTAGTCGATTCATTGCAATCTATAAACGTCAGTAATTATAAATCTATGGTCACGTCAGTGATGCAAGCGTCTATAGGCTACGGTGATTGTTTATCACCAGGCAGGATTATCTGCCAACCAAAAACATAAAAAATCGTCCCATTCCTATCAGGAGAGCTATAATACTCGTATAAAAACATCGGTTCCCAAAAATAATTAAGTCCCGAATTTCCTCCAAACTTTGCCTGTTCGCATGTCATTGACTTCTGCTTAGAGTTTAGGGGTTTAAGTATGAAATTGCCGTTTTATATGGAGAATTTATCGAAAAATAATTTTTCCATACAAATATATTTGCGATTTTTTAAGGAACCACAAATCTAAATTTTGTGTTATTTTGTGGATATATTTAGAAAACATTAAGCTATAGGATACATAGAGAAAAAAATTGAGAATTGATATCTGTAAAAAATCTTCATATTTTTATAACGGAGACGGGCACCTCTTAGGACGGGCTGTTTTTAAAGATGTATTTCTAGTGAAAAACATAGGAATAAGAATAAAATTTTATACATAAATATATGTCGTTGTAATGAAGTTTAAAATAAAAAAAGAATAATGGACATAGCTATTGTATTAAAGGAATTATACACTAATGAATAATGAGGAAAAAATCGGCAATTTCATTCTTTAACCCCTATTATATGCCTAGTACCTATTATTGTTAGTACTTTCTGTGGTAGAGTAAACACGAATGTGTGATGAACACAATCATTTGATTACGATTCAGTATTGTTTATTTACCTTATAATTAATATTGTATGTTTACCGATATTGATTGCTTTAAGTTCTTAATAATAATGTGTACTTATAGTTCGCGTGACCTTAGAAATATAATTATGTATTGACTTTTCAAATTAGTAATGGTAAATTTATTCCACACTTAAAATGAGTTTTCATAAACTATTAAAGTAACCAAATTATTAAAAAATTACTTATTTAGATAGTAATATATTTTTGATTAATTTCTTTACTTTGATAATTAGTATTTGCACTCATTTTTAGCAGAATAATGAACAGACATGCTAACCTTAGACAATTATTTAATAATAGACATCGTGCTTAGAAAAATCTGCTGCAACCTTGATAACCTTAGGGGTGCGGTTGTTTTATGCTTTTACGGTGAAGGAAAACATCGTAAGGAAACCTGCACACACCTATGAAGAAATTCTTAGGTTGTGTGTGAAGTCGACCAAACCGCACTTGGCCAGCGTGGTTGACTAAGGCCTAATCGCCCTTAATATGGGGTAGGCTCGAGCCCCTCGGTGGGGACATCATATGAGCTGTTGATGATGATGAAGTTTTATCAAGGGGTACTTACGCGCGGCAATATTTTGAATAAGATAATTTAATCAGTAAAAAATACCGAAATATAATTTTAATCGATCATTTTAAATATGCAAACATCGTCACAGACTTCAATTCGAAGATGACTTGAGGCTGAAACTAACCATGAGCAATTAGATTTTTCAGGGATGTGCAAAGAAAAACGTGCTCATCAGATATTTCCAACATTTATTTTTTTATTTATCATTCCTGCAATAAGGGGTACGCGAATTTCAGGTCTTTCTTGAAGTGGTACGCAGGAACAATTGGGAACCACGGCCCTAGAGGCTCTATCGGTGTAGAGTCTCCCTCGGGGAAGTGCTCTCTAGGGTGGTTTAAATTACAGACTCGATGAACCCCCAAAAGTCTCCTCTCAAAAAACCCTGGTTACACTGAGGTCATCTGCGACTACCAATAGTAGAATCTTTAGCAAGGACCCTATGACTGACCATGACCGACCCAACGTCCGCTTTTGGTCGTTTTAAATAGGTATACACCTATTGGAAAATAATATAAGTACCTACCTACAAATAGTATTTAATATTTTTTAAGTTTAAATGAAATAAACTATTCTTGTGTAAAATATGTTTTTGTCCCACCCGATCACATGCCAATTGCAAGGCCGATGGGCTTGAAAATATTTTGGATTCTATTACATTTGGAATGGTAAAGATTCTAGACGTAAAAAAAGCTTAATTTCTCGAACGCGAGAGCATTTTCCACTCCGTAGACACGGTATTTTTTCTACGCAAAATGGAAGCAAATGTCAATGGACGGTTTACGTGCTTATTAAGCCTCAGTTTGACATACATTTCTATCATTCATTGAGAACAATTTTCTTTTAACTTGATTAAAAAAATACTATTGAATAATAATTGCTACATCGCATGAGTAGAGTACGTTATTGAATCATCATCACCGTTCTTGAAACAAATATGTGCATGTTTCGGAAGTATGCATTTGTTCCTTCTTTCTTCACGCTATTTTATTATTTATTTCCTTAACGTTAACTAATAGAGTGTTAAATAACGTGTTAATTGTTGATAACATAACGTTATAGTAATTTAATTTAGTAGGTAAATCATGGACGTCGCTGTAAGCGTGTATTAAGTTAAGCATAAGAGAATGCTTACCAGATGATATTTAAACAATCCAAGCTGGGTTACCTTATCATTTTAGACATTACTAAAGCTACCTACCTACCTACCGTTACTGGAACCTAATCTGATTCCTGAAGAAAAGTACTTTTTCTATGTGATATTTTTTGTAGATGTGCAATATAGTTTTATTTTATTTTATTCCCTGGGCTTTGAATTCGTGACCTCAGAAACTAATTCCGATGGGCAAACCTTAAGACCATAGAGACGGCGAGCGGCCGATGATTGATATATTTGTGGGCCGATGTGTAAGCAGCGCTACTAAACACTCCGCCTCGGCGGTGTCGAAATGTCTTTCTTTCTTTGTTAGCCTATTCGATCTCACTGCTGGGTACAGGTCTCTCTACTGAACCCTATCCTGCAGGACTCCCCAGCTGTTTTTGAACCTTTATATACCATCGTCTTTTATGTTGAAAACGTGTCAATATAGAATTTTTAATATTGTAGGTATATTAACCATCGCCAAAGCAGCCCCAATCCACGACAGTACAGCACAGCCAACGGCATATGAATATGACTACGAAGCCTCAGCCCAGCAAGGAGTCCAGGAGCCAGAAGAATCAGCCAGCCATTACGACGCGTACATTCACGATGTTCAGGCCGCGGCGACTGGAGACTCGCAGAAGAAGGGCTTCAGTAGAGGCAGTGGGTTGAGAACGATAGCTGTTGGGTCTGCTAACCAGGCCAAGACTGCTCTAGGGAATCAGGCCGCTGCAGGTAACTTTGAATCTTTGAAATCTCTTTTTTGATGACGATGGAATATCCATTTACGGAGCATAGGTACTGCAACATTGACTTCACGATGCGACATGTGTGGGACTCCACGACGCCTTGCCATTGACGCCCGTCCTACCCACTTAAATCCTAAGCCTTTTGTGAAGGTGTTTTACGTGTCAACAAAACGTCCCTGGTAAATTATTATCTATGAATTATTTGATCTAATTGTTTCATTGTGTTCTAATCCGTGATGCTAATTACTTGATAAAGTTCTATAAAAAATAAAGATTACAATAATAAATTCACATGCTCAAAATTAACTTTTTGTAGATTCTCTACAAAATATACATTATAAGTATTTACTCTTATAAAGTCTGAATTTTTAAAATAACTTCGAATATAACGTTATAAGTTATCATTTTGTAACATAGGTATTCGATATCTCAAAGTGTTTTGTGGAATGGAACGTTTGGCTCAACCAGGTACGCAGACCACGTCTCACAACTTTCAAAGAAAAACTTCCTTTAGGAGCTGAAATAAATATTCCTGAATTTTTGCATTAAAATATGGGTTTTGCAGTGGCATAAACAAATACAAAATCCACTACTTAAACAACAGGTACCTACACTTCAATAAAACTTTTATTTCAATATTTAACTATTACTTCTTTATTAATATATATAATTGATTATTTAATTGAGCAAGGTAACTTATTCCTAGTTTCGCTGCATATAAAATCTATTCAGACACATTATTTAATGAAAATCTCCATACTGCACGTGGATGAAAGCGCACCAAACCCAAACACAAACACACTTTTTAATATTTTTTTTTATTTCTTCCTATTACGGGACAGTAAAAGGATCTGGCACATACAGTCATGTATTTACTTTTCTATCTTCTTTCTTGATGTTCACATTAAAATGTGGGTGTCACACATTTTAACACATCTAGGGATTGCTTAGCGAGAAATGCATGGCAACACACCTCATAATGGCGACTGATGAGGTGGTAATCCCACTATAAAATTATCAACGTCATAAGTCAAAACACCACAAACCTAAGTCACAAAGCTTGTATTTCAATGATGCTTCAACTTATAAGTACTCGTCAACACGGATGCTTGTGCATGAAAATGACACCATTTCCACTGAACAAAATCCACTCCGAAACAATTTTAAATAAATTTGAATCCCGATGCCATGGTTTCCCGCCAAAAACTCCTTTTTTACTCTTATAGTGGGAAGGAGGAGAGACTCTTTCTCTCTATGCTATTTAAACTATAAAGGACAAGGCTGCATGCGCTAGATCTCTATCAAGAGCATATAGTCTTGTCTTTTCTAAAAAAAATCTTCGCCAATATCACTTGCTCAGACCTTTAAAATTCCGGTCCACAGGTTACCAAGCTGCCTACGTTGCAAAGAACACGTTAGCGCAGTCAGCAGCACAAGCCAGTGCTACAGCGCAGGCAGCGCTTGCTGGTAAACAGGTCATCCTATCTGGACTGGAACAGCAAGTGAGAGACGCTAAGGTAGCGCTGCAGGGCGAGGAGATGCAGCTGCAGCAAGCCAAGAGAGCGGCGCAGTCGGCTGCTCAAGCGGCTCAACAGGCTATGCATCAGGTAACGATCACAAATAGGCTTTAACTGTAAGATATATCCTGAGAACATTTTAAGCGTGACACTTTGTATAGAAGTATGTTTGTTACTCTGTCACGCAAAAACTACCGAACGGATTTTAATCAAACTTTACAATAATATAGCTCATACATCAAAATAACATGGCTATAATTTAACCGACATTGACGCAAGCGAAGCGGCATCTCATCAGTAGTAGAGACTAATTTTGTTCAACTTTATGTTGGTCTGTAATGGACACAGAAATAATAATAAAGAGGATGGAGATCTTGTTAGGAAACATTTCAAAACATTTTCTCTTAAAGAGAATACTTCAACTTTATGATAGGTACTATTTTTGTATTTGTTTTCATATGCGAAATAATGGTATTTTTAGCTCTATTTTAATACATATCTGTTTACATTTTTGGTCTTATTACAAAAATGATTAAAAACTATAATTGTACTCACGAATTGACCATTGTCCAACCTATCACTGTGCAATTCACACAAAAAATAATGTTAACACACAATCGATTCTTATTTTATGTCATGATACATTACATAAGTAAGTTGGTTAGTCGAAAAAAAACTCTATGCTGTTGGTTCGTATAAAGTTTGGTTGAGAAACCTAATAATTTCAACATAATTAGGTACGTACTTTTCTTTTTCAAGAATTAAAGAAAACTAACACATATAAGTATATTTTTGGCTAATAATTACCTAAAATTTTCAAATTTATAGTTTATTTCAGTTATTAGTAATTTACCTATAATACGAATTTACTTCATTGCTAAATTAATGTGCAAACATAAATAATTTCTTTCGGTGATTGCTTGTAATGAGAATAAAATATATAATTCAGCCACAAACAAAAAGTAGATTTGATATTTCGTATCTTTTCATGTGCTTTACAAATAGTAGGTATATTCTTTTCATTTTTGCCTTTGTGACATTAAGTTTTCAGTCATCTAAGAGAAATATTTTATGTAACCTTTTTCAGGGCTTTTCTAGAAAATCTACTGAATAATTGAAGCAAAAGTTACAATTACAGACAATGATATTTTTTTATATTATAATGCACTACAGAACACGGAATCTTGTCTTGCTGTCAATACCCACGACGGAGCTGCGCTATATACATTTCACTTTAATGTTCATTGTACCATATTGTACTGTAAGATATTATATAGGTACATAGGTACATACGTAAGATCACGCTCGTAGCCCCAACAGGGGTTGAGCAGAGCCTTAGATGACATTTCGTTACACATAAAGCCACATCTGTCAGTATGTGCTATACAATGCGTCCAAATAGTGACAGCTAAAATAAATAAAAGGGACACAAAATCCAAAAAGTAAACAAACTTCAGTAAACAAACAAACAAAAGCCAGGGCAAATTATGGATTTTTTTTTTGTAACATTATGGAGTGGAATAAATTATTAAGTAGGTATATTTATTATTATTATAGTAGCCTATACAAATATAAAAATAATATATTGCTCGTTTTACTCAAAACTTAATAAGGAATAATAAATTAAAATAATTATTCACGTTTCATCTTTATTGTAAAGAAATATATTTATTAGATTTTATTAGCCATAAGCGACGAAGTAATTATATTGTGGGCTAGCTTCTGCCCGCGACTTCGCCCGCGTAGGATTAGTATAAATTATAGCCTTTATGTTATTCTGATGTATGAGCTATATTATTGTAAAGTTTCATTAAAATCAATTCAATAGTTTTTGCGTGAAAGAGTAATAAACACACATCCATCCATACAAACATTCGCGTTTATAATAGTAGGATTAGTAGGAAGTAGGATTACTTCGTTGTTACTAATTTTAAAATGTGCGACGGTTGCTAATCCAATATAGATATCTACTTGACAAAAACCGAAGTCTCCATAAAAAAATAAAAAGCCTGGCCATGACCTCGATAGCCAGAAAATTAAAAAACAAATCAGTTTTTTGTGCGGTAAAAATCGGATGCTTGAAAAATAGTAACGGTCGCATTACGTAAACACTGCAGGCGGGATTGGGTGATGAAAATTTACAAAACCAATGAGAATGAATGGAAATATATAGACTAGAAACTAGAAATAATTATTTACGTAATTAGGCAGTCTGTTGCCGCCGAGGCGCGAAACTATTGCGATTGGTAGCTGTTTTTTTTTTGTTAGCGACAATAACTGAGACTGAGGAAAGGAACGCCTTTAATTTATTTACTTTTTTTATGTTACGAGATGGCAAACAAGCTTGCGGCCCACCTGATGTTAAGTGGTCACCGCCGCCTATAGACACTTGCAATATTAAGTGTAAATCACTTAACACCGCAAGTGCGTTTGCCATCCTGGGGACTAAGATGATATGCCCTCCATGCCCAGTAATTAATTTTATTTCCTCTCTGTTTAGCTGTTATTCGGACTCATCTCAAGGATGTCGTAAGACTCATCTTATACTCACTACATTTAGGCAAACTTGTGGCGAAGTGTAGCTTATGATATTTTCGGTTAACAACTACCATTGTCAATGTAATTTTTTTTTCGTTTTTAAATTACCTACTCGTTGCTTTATCGCATTATCAAGAAATGGAATTCACTGCTAGCACACATGTTCCCTCCTTCCTACAATCCTGGATCATTCAGAAGCGGCGTGAGGAAGCACCTTCCAGGTTGGCTCGGTGAGGGTGGCTAGCGGGGCTGTTTGTCTCTCGCGCTAGCTATCTTCGCATTTGGACTCCAGTGCTGCTTGCCATCAGGTGGAATGGAATCATATTCTTGATTTTTTTATGAAAAAAAAATGATGCTTGCACTCATAGATTATATTATGTACTATTTGCAATGCCAGAGTACACTTTTGCCAGAATACGAGAACTATTAACGCACTACCCTCTAATTTTCCTTCTTACATCAAAACCACACTCCCGCCACGCACTCGCCACACACCACGCCATACATTCGCGAACTAACTATTCCAGGTACAGATATATGCCTGCCCGCCTAGCATGACCACCGAAACACGATAAATGGCTATATCATATATAGCCATTTATCGCGTTGAACTGTCAAAAAATATTGGATATAACCGCAATCATGAAAATTTATCGTAACTGCGAACATGTATAAGCCATAATACATGTTCGCAGTTTCTATAAAATTTAAAGTTGACTGTTATATCCAATAATTTTTGACAGTTGAACACGATAAATGGCTATATCATATCGTGTTTCGGTGGTCATGCTAGGCGAGCAGGACGCATCTCGCCAATCCCTCCAAGTAACGGCATATCTGAGCCAAGGTTAGAGTCCTTAGAGGCTCCCTTTGTTGCTTCCTATAAAATCCAACATTGTAGAGACTAGGCGATAGTGAGACGCCTAGCGGGAGTTTCGTCGACTGGAAACCCGGAAAAGTTTCCTCTTCAGACCCATTCAGTTCCTCTTTGTCATCAAGCGGGCCCTATACCCCTATTTTCACCAATTCCAGTCAGTCAATCATCCCAGTATTACAGTAAGGTTACTGTAATACCCTAATACCATAGTCAGTTTTGCTCCACTTGACTTGATATAGGTAATTGATGTTAGTTGTATAGGAAATGAAATGGTCTACCTTCAAGAAAGAAAGGCAGATTTTACGTAAACTAAAAATAAACAAAACTTTAATTACACGGCGTTTAAATAAACTTTCGCTGTCTATAAAAATCCAAGCAATTCATATCGGTGTTCGATTTTTTAAATGAATTACTTTCAGATTTTTACTAAAAATAGTAGTTCGATCCTATTTTGTATGCTAAAACGGGCATTGAGCATTGTAAAACGTGCAAAATTTGTGTAACTTTTGGTTAAATGTACCTATAATAATTATTCGTTAAATTGCATTCCGTATCACGAGTAATATTTTTGACATGTGTGTTTTTCTTTCATTTTCCAAACATTCAAACGCCTAATTTAAACATAAACGCCTCATTATTATGACAAACAGCGAAAAATCCAATTAAAAATGGTTCGGTAAATTAATGGGAAATTCGATTAAACTAATCGATTTGCCGGCCGCTTGCACCGTAACGACATTGCACTTGGTCGCGAGAACGATTCATTGCATTACCAAGACAGTCTTTCAACAGTGTCGGGCTGTTGGTAAATATGTCGACACTTAACGTGAATTGGCTTGAATTAGTTCATTTAAAATTGCCTTAATTGAGTATTGAAATTTGTCTGTAGCGTTCGTAGCAATCCGTTACGTGAATCGTGTGATATAACGTACGAATAACATTGATGTTATTATTCGGTTCAATGGGTTTTGTTCCGGTGTTCCGTTTAAGTAGTTTTCATTGCTTCCAATAAAAAACTTAGGTACCAATTTTAATATGTGTATTGCGTAATTTTGTAAGATAGTCACCGATGTCTAATGGAAAACTTATCTTCACTAATATTATAAAGGAACCACTAGACTTATTTTGAAAATACTTCTATTGGTAGAAAACTACATTATTTCTAATGCTACTCTGCTCCATCTGCGTTTACAAATGTCAAACTACGCGTTACGTAACGCACTAAAAATGCGCTTTGGCTACATTACGGTTTACGGTACACACAACTCTGTCACGAGCTAAGTTACGCGCTTAAGCCCTTTTGATGTGTCAAAAAAACGACACCCGAAGTCCCGGTCGAATGCCATTAGACTATAGTAATGCCGTTACTAAATGATGCCGTTGAAATGTATGCCACATCTACGTGACGCCTAAAAAAACGTGTAATGTTACGGCGTAGATGGAGGAGTAAAACAGGGTAGTAGCATTGGTGACAGTGCTAAAATTGATTGTAATTATTAATATTTTTTAATGTGAAATATTTCAATATTTTTCAATCAATTCCTAGGAAAACGCACTGATGCGTTGAAATATTATGGGCGTTTCGGCTTGCGCTGATATGGCGCTGACGGCAGAGTATAATAGCATCACCCCATATCCTCCAATGGGTGTCGTAGAAGGCGACTAATAGATCAGCAAAGGGTATTGATCACTTTATACTGCGTCCACCAATCCGCATTAGGCAAGCGTGGTGGACTAATCATGTTCCTAAGATTTACAGTTTTTGAGTAATATTTTTTTTTCTAATCTCAGAAAAGTTTTTTTGGCTCTGGTGAACATTTATTTGAAATACGTTTTCCTACATCGATTATTAATCTTAAAAAAATCTCGTAAACGATGTTGTATAAGAAAATTGCGTGCTTATAAAAGTAAAAACTGTGTTACATAAGGTCAATGTCTTGTGGTCGGCAATTCAATACTAATCGTAATATAACACGTAATTTGACACGATCACTTTCCTGCGACCTTTCGCGGCGTGACACTGGATCCTTACAATAATCGGAGATAGTAACATGTAACATGTGACGTATAGTGTAACAGTGACTCTGACTTGTAGAAAAGCCATTGACCCAAACCAACCAGTTGAGAACAGGCGGAAGAAAAGCGAGTCCTAATGATGACAGAATTCTGGATCAGAAATTCTCAACAGAGAAAACTAAATATGTTTCCTTGGCGGTAGCTAGGCGGACTTCAAACCTGCCCTGCTACCAGTTTCAATTTTTATATTCATTTTATTTCGGTAACGCTTGCTTAGATACACATAAATGCACATCTGGCAGCATTGGCCATGCTGTGACTTCTTCTTGTTCTTTTAAATTATGGCGATCGCGACAAAGATTACGCATTTCGCCAATGTCAAGTGAAAAACTTAAAGTAACAGACACTTGTACGGTACTTAGATGGTGTTAAAAATGGAGTCTCTCAACACGTATTTTTACAACAAGAACTCGGGAGAAACTCATGCTGTGACTTAAAATAATGACACGTTGCTATGCTGTCACCTACCACCAAATCGACTACATCTCTTGTAACTGCACAACACCTGAAGTACTATTTCAGCAGAGTTGTCAACATTCGCAAACACCAAAAACGTCTAAATCATAGTAGAAGCTATCAAAGAAAATCATTCATTCAAATCAACTACAAAATACCAAACTCAAAAAGTAACCTGAAACTAAAACCTTTCAACAAACAAAAGCCAATTAAAACTGACGGTACACTCTTGTTAAATAAAAAAAAAACACGGCCAGTTGGAAACCGTAAAACCTGGTGCAGGTTTAAAGTTTCCAATTTTGCAAAAAGTAACGTAAATGTCATTTTTATTCATAGGAATGGGTTGTACCATTTTTAAACATACTAGTCGTGGTGGAGTGGTCAGTATAGCTGGCTTCACATCAAGCGGTCCGGGTTCGAATCCTGGTAGCGGCAAATGTTTGTGTGACGAACACGAATGTTTGTTTGCAAGTCATGGTTGTTTATACATTTATTTAAGTTTATTTATAAAAATATCTAAAATTATTATGTATATTAATAAAAAAAATGTCCGTTATCTAGTATCCGTAACACAAGTTCTTAATGATACTTACTTCGGGCTAGATAATTGGTGTGAGCGTGGAATAAAAAAAAAAAAAAAACAAGTATGTTAAGTTTTTACGAAGTTGTAAAAGTATAGCACAACCGGTCGTTAATCATCTCAGCAGTCCGGGTGAAATATTATCACAATGGACAATAAGTGTAATGCATCTTTTTGTAATGAAATTAAGGGCAGAATTATTAGATTAGCCTAGGGACATCACAATATTGTATTCAAACCTAAAATTGGCTAATGAATTCAATGTAATCATTAGGTGATGGAGCTTCAAGCATCTCTAAAAGCTGCCAATGCGGAGTCAGAGAACTCTATTCATTTCTCCAATATTATCCCGAGTAAGGACAAATTGTACATATTAGTATATATAAATTAAGATGTTAATTAAAATAATTATGGAAAACTTTAGTCCACGACTACAATTAAAAAAATATTAGGCCTAACATTTATACCCACTATCTAAAGTACTGCTTAATTTATTTTATTACTAATAAATAATAACGAGTACCCACACAATACAGCAATAAAGACCTCGAGTTTGTATTTCGTCTACAGGGCCTTGCAAATACCTACCTGTTAAGATTTTCCAACAAACCACATTTTATACAAGTTAAAGGAATATTATCTATACATTTATTGTTTACAAAATAATGACACTTTAAACACTTCCATTCGTTCCAACCGTTTTCGTAACCACGAGATCAATAATGATAATTTTATTTATTGAAGCTACCATTGACTATTAATAGGTCCTAGAAAAATGCACTGAAAAAAAATATTTCACTACCATTGACTAATTTTTAATCTAAACTTATTTTTAATGAAACTGAATGAATTCTTTTCAGTTCTGTGTAAATTTTTCCAACAGTTCTATGAATAAAATAACTACTAAGGATCTAAGAAAAATGCTTTAATAAAATGTTCTCAGTTCTTTACCCATATTTACGGTAATTATGTTTGGGACACTTACTTAACTACAATTTGTCACACTGTATTTTCTAAAGAAACAAGAATTTTGTACACTTACTAAAATGATAAATGGATAAACCAATTATTATTCTAATTCCCAGGTGAACGTGATCCAAGCTGCGCTAAACGCAGCGCAGGCGACCTCGGAGAACGCTAACGAGGCAGCATCGCAGGCGGCAGGAGAGTTGGGCGCGCAGACGGCCATGGTCGGCGCCGCGCGGCAGCGGCTACAGACGCTGCAGGAACAACTGCGCGGCGTCAGGATCGATTTCGAAGCCACTCAGGCCGCTGCTAGAAAGGCTCAGGTATGCACGAAATCTACTACGAGCAAGCAGCAGGTAGGATTCTTTTCTCCAATATTCTTTCTTGCTGCTTGCTCGTAGCATAACGTAAGATAGAAGGGCAGTCAGGGCTCAGGTAGGAAAGAACTAATTTTTAATGCTACGAGTTAACAGCAGGTGGGAATGTTTTCTCCAATATTCGTTCCTGCTGCTTACTGGCAGGATAGCGTAATACGCTTCAAAGTTCAAATATGTTAGAACTAATTTCTAACGCTACGAGTTAACAGCATGTAGGGATATTTTCTCCAATATTCTTACCTACTGCTTACTCGTAGGTTAGCATGGCATAAATGACGTGTCAAAGTGTAGGTACGTAGGGAGACCCCCACGTACGATACGGTGCTTACCATCAGACGATGGTAAAGCACCGTAGCCTATAGACAAAGCTTGAGAGAATTGAAACACAATCCTATGAAATGTAGAGTTGTGTTTCTGTCGTTAGAGTAAGGTTGAATGAACAAAATGTGCCCTACTCTCTAACAATGTTAAAAACTTTCAATTTTCAAAACTATATTGTTGACATTTTTTATCCTGGAATGACACTTTCTGGAACACATTTCAAAAATCGGATATATTCGTATGGTCTAGAAAGTCTGGGTACCTTCCTACAGTTTTACCTTGTGCCACTTTAGTTTAAATAACATCTCTATGCATTATCAAAGACTCGATTCACATTACATTGCAATTAAAAGAAATGGAAATGTGGTTTTCCAATATTTCGCGTAGGTACGGATGTTAAATGTTAATATAGCAACAGAATTGGATTCCTACGCGTTACGTATCATCGGTTCACATCGCGTTTGAAAATTACTTACCTATGTCGGTAGGTATCTAGCGTAATGCGGAACTATATAAAATCGTAAATAGTATCAGAATATTTACTATGGAATAATTTTATTTTTGCGTTTACAAACGCGTAAATATTAATACTAGAAAAGATGCGGAAGATGCGGGTTCGAGTCCCGCCTGAGGCAAGTCGATTTTTTTCAGTGCATTTTTCTAGTATAAATATTTACTACTTCTATCTAAGGTTAATGCAGTTACAGTAAATTAAACCATTGAAAATTTCTTGAACAGGAATCACAGAAGATGGCAAAGGCGTACATATTCGAAGACATAAATATATCCCTGTTTTTCTAAATTGGAGTTTTCTACAATACATACCTATATGATCTCATACAGATTGACACTTTTTTTCTCTATTCCAAACCCTCATCGCATATAAATAAATTCACTTTTATAAATCAAATCTTATCCAGTAAGTAGAGCTCTGTTACGATTTACGCAACGTTTCGTTTATAAGTAGGTACTATTATTAAGTATTTGATTTTATTTTTGCCAGGCGGCTGCACAAGCAGCGCAGGCGAACGCAGCAGAAGCAGCGGCTAAAGCGGCAGCGGCAGGCCTTGGTCAGAAACATGACAGCTCACACGAAGGTACGGCTTACCAGGATTACCAAGTAGCGGCTCCCGAACAAAAGGCCGAAGAAGAATATTACACGCGCCAGTCGGACTTCCATCACTAGTAGCAATAAGGGTTTAGGTGTACAAAGTTCTTAGATTACACGTTTTTCTGTTTAAACGAAACGCATTTATATTATCATAAATCACTTACCCGCCATATTTCAAAAAGTTTTTCCCTCGCGCTGTTTACCAGTGACATGCCCGTTTACAAAGTATGTTTAAATCATAAAACATAAACAGAAAAAGTTTGATCAAGAACAGTTGTTGTTAATATTAGATTACGACTTTCTATTTCTAAATTCTTTAGCTACAATCTTTTTCTTTTGTTTGTTAAATATTTATTTTTCTTCGATTCTTCTAGTTGTAGCCGTTGTCTTAGTATTTTTTCAGTGTAAATATTTTAATAAGGATTAACTTTTTGATAATGTTCATGTCGTTTTTTATACTTTTTTAAAATTCCTTAATTTATTTTGTTGTAAATACGAATGTTTACGATTTTGTATTCTTGCAAAAGTTACCCTTTTGCCAGTTATATCACAAAATTGGAGACTGTAACAGTAGTTGCCACAGTAGTAGCAAAGTTATCAGTGCTAGCAAAATTAAGTGCGATGTCCACAAGCCAAGCAAGTGATAAACTGTTGTATGAATTGAAAATAAAAAATATTTTTGTTATGTCTGCTTATTTCAATGAATAACTGACGTACATGACTGCTATTGTAACTTAGACTATTGAAGACATCGCTGTGAAATACTTTTGATTAACGGTATACTTTCCTTTCTGACTTCGACATCTCACTTAATTCTATTAGACTCTGACTTGACTAAATGTACCTCACCTCACACCTAAGACTATAGTCCCCAAGGAACATAATATCTAACTGGAATGCTGACGAAACAATGTCATGAAATAAAAGTTAGCAAATAGGCCGACTGAGTTTCATCATAATAATCTCATAAATGGTTTCCGAATGCATATTGGACAAACATACAAACATTGACTATTACTTATAAGAGAAGAAGAAGGAAGAAGATAGATTTGATTTTATCTTATCAGATGACAACGATGGATTTTGTCTCTTTCTTGCAACTGTATGGACGCATTCATAGAAAGTGACACATCCATTTCTGCAACTTTATCTTCGGACCGATTTTGTGGTTGTCATCAGCATTCCAGTTAGGGATGTATGTTCCTTGATAGACCCACGTTCATGCCATATAACTAGTACAGACAAGAGCAATAATATGATACAGATTTTAGATTTATTGTATTCTTGAGTTGACTCCAGGCTAAAGTTAGGTATTTTGCTGCATTGTACAGTTCACGACTCTTATTGCTTAGGTTATAAAGATGCTGAAGATATTATTGTTCATGACTGTACCTGTAAATCATTATTCCCTTGTAGAATATTCACAGTCAACTAATTTCCTTAGAATAGATTCCATACGCATCAGTAATTTATAACATTAAAATGCACACAAATCTTAGTAAATTTATAGAAACAGTAATATAAATTTATTTATCTTGGAAGACTCCAGGGTCCTACTTAAATATTTTATAATGCATGTACTGATGAACTGACAACAAAATCTAGAAGGAACTTTTCTCTTGAGTCCAGAATAAATTTTGTACAAAACTACTTTCCACTCCTCGCACTGGAAACGAATCGAGCTGATTCGTTAAGCGAGTTATTTCCGTTCTTTCAGAGACCAGCGCAAGTCAGCAGCTGGACTCGACTGCAACCCCAACTTTCAGGCTTCAAAAGCAACACGACGCCTTACCGTACCGCGGAGTATCTAATAATTACTTTAGAAATAGTATTAAGCCAGCACCTTTTGAGTCGAAGTTAAAACCGGTCCCAGTTCCTGTAGCATTTGATAATACTGTTGAAATTCAGGTTTTGGGAGAACATGATACCCATAATCATAACAAATATAATGAAAGTATTCCAGAGATTGAATTTGAAGAGAGTAAAGCCAAAGAGAAACAAGTTAATAAACAACAAGTTAAACCAATAAGAGTGCTCGATGCTCATTTCTCTAAAACAGTATTTCCACAGGCATACGTAGATGTAAATAAATTCTTCCAAATTCAAGCGAAAGAGCGACGACCAAGTAATAGTTGGAGTTGGTGGTAGTATTGGAGGTATGACTAGAAAATTAGTTTATTTATTATTTATAGTTTAATATTTTTAATGTTTATATCATTTGGATAGGTAGTAGGTACCTATCTATTGCGGGACGTGGCTCATAATACTTAAATTTAAATAATTATTATATAACAATTGTTTTTCTTATGGATTGTAAATTGTGATAACTTAATTTTGGGCTAATGTTACTTTCGGACATATTATGTGCCACTTTCTGCTTTCATTTTTATTGTTAGACATAATAATACTAAATAGTTGAAACCACTTAGTTTTCACGCTTGTCTTATGAACAGTAGAATTTGCTTTACTAACCCCAAAATAACTTAGGTAGGTAATTCTACATAACAAACTCTTCCATCCAGCCAACATTTAAAATTGACTCGTTATTATGTAGCCAGCGAAAAGTTAATTACCTAATGTGGAATTCTCAGTTAGAAGAAAATATAATTTTAATAAATAAGCACGGCAGCAGCACATGCAGAACGCAGCAATCGAGGGCCACAATTTCTGCTAGAGGTTGTGCGCCAAAAACAGGATAATTTCTGTACATTAATACCGACCAAATCTGCTTCTGGCGATTTCCACTAGGGTGACTAGTTAATTTTTAAGTTATGACGATTGGTAAATTATTCCTGCTGCGAGTTCCTTGCTTTTTACCACTCAACAATCGTAAATAGATGCAGAGTTGCAAAGTTTAGTTACAATTAATACGACAGGGTAAAGCCAATTCAACCATCCTATAACATAGAACACGGATGGTAGGTAAAGCTACTGGAAAAAGACTCGTTTTTATCTCGCAAGAACTTTTCTAGAACATGATCAGATTTTGAATGAGTTTAAAAAAAGGGATGGTTGGTTTATATGTAAAATATCTGAGCGTTATTGATAAATAATAAGTTTATGTAATGAATGAGTATAAGAAAACAAGTTACCCGATTTTTGCAGGTAGGAAGGTAGCCAAAGAAGAACCAGCGGAAGAATATGAGGAGGAGGAAGAAGAAGACTGTGAAGAAGAAAAATAAACGATACAAATTAAACTTGTAGTTTTAATATTTTATACATATTTATAATATTTATTATTAAGTATCGTTGAATAAATTTTAAATATAATTGATTTTTTAATTTTATTAGTAACCATTCTATTCTATTCGTAATTAATGGTGTCGCGTCGCATTAAGCGTACGCATTTTGCCAATGTCAAGTGAAAATGCAATTAATATGGTAACAAAAATTGTACGGTTGATTGAGGTTAAAAATGGAGTCTCTCAACACGTGTTTTTACAACAAGAACTCGGGAGAAACTCTATTAGCAACTAAGACAATAAGAATTCTATTCTATTCTTAATTAATGGCCTCGCGTCGCATTAAGCGTACGCATTTTGCCAATGTCAAGTGAAAATGTAACTAAAGTAACAAAAATAATTGTTCGGTTGATTGAGGTTAAAAATGGAGTCTCTCAACATGTATTTTTACGACAAGAACTCGGGAGAAACTAAGAGTGCGTTCCAAAACCAGGTGAAGCCGAGTAGACAGCGTAAGATAGCTTTCTAAATGGTGTAAATTAACTATAGTTTAACAAAACCAACCAATGGTGAAAGCGCTTCTTAATAACGACCAATAGTGAGCTACCATTTACTCTACCCCGAGTAAATTGAGATCGTTTTGGAACGCACCCTAAGTAAACAGCCAAGGAGCTTATACTAAGAAGCTTCATGTAAACAGCTAACTTTATAAACTACCTGACTTACGTCAGTGGCAACGTCAAAATGACAACGACTTGTCAATGTCAAACAACTGCCAAATTTTTAAGCTCGTGTCGTGCTGGTCGTGGTCATAAAATTTAAACTTTCGCTTCTGTATTTATTCATTTAACTATAAAAAATGTCAGTCATAAAAAAGAAAAAGCATGTATCGAAAAAGAACAAGAAAGCCTGGCGGAAGTATTGTGATATTCGTGACGTTGAGGACTTTTTAGAGGATCAGCGGCTCGAGGAAAGAATAGGGTGAGGTTATGTTTCCATGTAGCTTAATGATAAATATTGAATCATTGTGCTGTAGAGTTAATAGATTAGTGATTAAATATTCTAGTCTTAGATTCTCATTTATCGACGTTAACAGCAGTTATACGTTTTGTGAGAAAAAGCAACTACAGTACCTCAGCTGTTGGCTGTTGATCAGAATAAAAAAAAACCAATCCAATAGTTAATTAGGTAATTGCCCTTAAACCAAGAAGACTTATCGATAGCTTACTAATCCTATGTGTTAGTTATGTTAAGCTACTAAGTATTTAAAACAATTGTAACAGTTCAGTAAATTTTCCGAATGAACCAAAAAGTGATAGTCTAGTGTTTGCATGTACACATGCACCTACTAAAATAAAGTATTTCATCTGAAATGGTTGCACATGTGAATTTTAAAGGAAAACGAATACTTACTCTGTAATTAAAAAAATAAAAGAAGTCACTTTTTAGTTTTGAATATTTACTCAGTTAAAGTGGACATCATTATAATGCAAGGGTAAAATCAAGGAATAAAATGTTCTAATTTCCTTCTCCACATTAATAAATCATGTTAAAATTAAATAATTTGCAGAAAGTTTGACACTAAACCAGACAGTGAGCTGTTTGTAATTGACACACAAGGTGATGAGGCACATGATGCTCTTAAAAAAAAAGTCAAATCAGTTGATATTGTCAAGCCTAGTACTGCAAAAGAGAGAAAGAGACAAGCACTTACCGAAATTCCAAAGTGTTATGAAGTTCTGTTGCCAACATCTAAGGTAAATTTAAATGTTTAAGATTTTTATATTCTGATCTACCGTATCTATATCCTAATTTTATCAACTAACAATTAGCAGAACAAAAATCTGAGCATATGACTACTAAGATAAGATATGGAATAATATACCCTAAAATTATTGTTTATTGATTCATAATGAAAGAATGCATAAGACTTGTGGTACTTATTTCTCATTTACTTTTAATATAATATAGGTCCAAGATCCAAATGCTAAGAGGAATCGAGTTAATCCCGTTGGCACCAAGCCTACCGCTCTAAGCAAAATTAAAGAAACAAAACGCAATGCTAAGGGAGTTTTTGAAAAGAAAGTTGAAGTGGTTAGGAAAAACAGAAAAATAGCAATGGACAAGAAGAGGAAAGCCAAACAAATCAGAAACACATTTGCCTTAAACCTTTGGGATGGAGATAGTAAGTATTTTAAACAGCTTATGCTTTATAGTCATTAATAACCATATGAGAATTGTTGAAAATGTAACCCATATAAATAGGATATTTGATTATCAGAATCAGAATCAGAAGCGTTTATTTGCGTTTGAATAGGGTACACTGGAGATACAATTTATAATATTAGTTTCACCTAATTAGCAATCGAGCAAAGCATGCAAACATTAGAGCAATTATTATAATAATGCAATGTGAGACGTGGCAAAAACAGACGTAAGCCGTATAAGTATACATTTTATCATGTCTATATGTTATCAATTTTGTAGGTTAAGAATTCCTGGACAGAGTAGAACCTGCGCTCAATGAGCCATTTGTGCAGTGCATTTTTAAATCTATTTAAAGGCATGTCTTTCATCGCCTTGGGTATCTTATTATATATTTGGATACACATGTAAAAACAATTTTTTTTAAATCGAGCGCGTTTTGGAAGAACATCAATGACCAATCTATCACATTGTCTGGTATTTCTCGGAAATAAGTCATGAGCGGTTTTAAAGTAACGTAGATTTGATTTTACAAATTTGGCGACTTCGAATATGTATAGGCAGGGAAGGGGCAATATGTTTAATGTTTTGTAGAATGGTTTGCATGAAACATCAGGAGCAATTCCGCAAAGTTTAAAGAAAGATTAGTTTGTTTTTAATTATTCTTAAATAAATAAGAAAGCATACTATGTTTATATTTCTGGGAGATCTACTGTATTTTAATTAAAAATCCATGTTAAAGTTTCAACTTTGTAAGAGAAACATGATTTTTTTATATTTTTAATGTTGTCAAATAGATACATATTTTATTTTTATATTTTTGTAGATATATATCTACAATACAAATTATACTTTATCACACATTTAAACAGAAATATCTAACATTGCACACATGACAGTACAATAGACAGTGTTATTACTAAGTTGCAATCTCTTGCCGCAACCTTTAATGAAAGAAAATCTTAAAAGATATGTGTGCAGGAATGAGGATATGATAAGAATTACATATCATACAATATATTAAAAAATAAATCATATTAAAAACATAAAAATAAAAATTCACTACAATATAAGTAAATATTTATATTCTTCTTCTTCATGTAAATTAATGGCGATCGCGACATATTAAAGATTACACATTTCGCCAATGTCATGTGAAAATGTACTTAAAGTAACAGACAATTGTAGTAGATTGAGTTAAAAATGGAGTACTCTCTACACGAGTTTTTACAACAAGAGCTCGGGAGAAACTCAAATATTTATAATGGTTACATAAACTAAGAAGAGACATGAAAAGTCCGTCCTATCTTGGCTAAATATAAAAGTCAGGCTTAATATTTATAACTAAGTTCCTATATGAAATGGAACTGGGCAGGCCATAATAACCAGATACCCTGACGATCGATTGAAGTGTACCAAATGGCTAGGTCGACACTGAAGTGTACCAAATGGCTAGGTCCACATGGCAAAAGACGTGTAGGAAGACCCAGAAAACGGTAGTCGGATGTCGGTACAGTTAGGAGGGAAAAATTGGATGAAGCTAGCCAAAATAGGGAAAAATGGAAGTCCATGGAGGAGGCTTTTACCCTAATGGGATCCACTGAATAAATAATATAATTAACTAACTCTTAGCATAAGTAATCTCTATCTACTAAAAAAAATCGGACTCAAAAGTCGATAGAAATTATAATATTTTGATGTCATACAAGCATTTAAATTTGGTTACAATAAGTTAAAGCATACTGAGATTTTTTTTTGTTTGCCTTGTGATACGCAATGTCATGATGTCGCCAGATATTGCAGGTGAAGTTTCACGAAGTCGTTACCGATATAATTCACGTGATGTCATCAGATTTTAAAATAAATTGCTCTAGTTTGTTTGACATGTCGTTGACACGTGTATCCCTGGCTTAACATACACAGAGCTTCTGATCCAAAAACAATGAAACATCATAATTAAATTTACTATTCACAGCACCAGAAGCGAAGGGAATTCCAACGACTCTCTGCGATGAGTTTGTTTCGGAAGAGGCTCAGTTGCACAATGTTCTGCCTGATAGACGTCTCAGGCCCAAACCTCCGCCTCCGGGCACTGTAGTCACAAGAGCTGCGGTGGAAATCCCACACCCTGGCATCAGTTACAACCCCAGCTTTAAGGTAATTATTCGCTTATTATTTTTCTGGTTCTGTTCAGAAATGTCACATGAAGATATGCAAGCTTTTCCAATAAGAATATCAGCAGAGTAAGGCTGCGTTTCCACCAGAGTTGTGCGAGCATGCATAGCGAGGATGTGTTTGTTAAAAACCAATAGAATCGCTTTATTTACCTAGCTCGCTCAGCCCAGCTCCTGTGGAAACGACTTAACGGAGCGAGGTTTTTACAAAACAAGCGAAGGGATTTTGAGGGATGGAGGTGAGCGAGAAACTGCTAGCAATCATTAGATGGTGTTTGTTGATGTGTAGGAAAACGGAAAGTCTTCGCACTTCTCTTCTGCGCATCGTTTGATAGCGTCGCTTCGCATCCTCCCGCCGCTTAATGGGCTAGCACATCTCTGGTGGAATCAGTCTTATATAAAGGCCTGGGCATGAAGAACATAGCATTGCCTGAATTTGAGGAGCAGCATTTATTTTAATGGTTTTTATCGGAAATGTTTAGGATCAGAAAGGTGGCTTTATTGCTAAAAAACCAATTTTTTTTTTATATTACGAAATGGCAAATAAGCTTGCGACCCACCTGCAGTGTTAAGTGATTTACGGGAAAATCACTTAACACTGCAAGTGCGTTGCCAACCTGTTGGGAACGGACTAAGATGATATGCCTTCCATACCCAGTAATTACACTGGCTACCTTTCCCTTCAATCCGAAGCAACTGCTTCACGGCAGAAATAAGAAAGGCGGTGGTACCTACCCAGACGATCCTATGAGTCTACCACCTAGTAAATACATCAACGACAATCTCTTCAAACTAACCAAGTAATCCAAAGATGGAGGCAAAAAAACTCCTCAACTGTCGGAGCTGTCAAACGCACATTTGGCGCATCTGTCACGGGACTTCTGCGCGTGCGCAGCCGAACATGCCGCGTGTCGTTAAAATGTTGTTTTTTTTTTCTAGGAACATCAAGAACTTCTTCAAGATGTGGTGCAGCATGAGGAGAAAATGATAAAACGCGAGAAACATCTACTACGAGTCACCACGGGCATGTTCAGAAAAGTCACACAAGAGCAGAAGGAGGTAATTTTTCCTCAGTATTCTTTTTGTACATTTAACAAAATAAAAATAATAAATTCTTTTTGTAGTTCCAGGTTCAGTCGCGAGCCGAGCGAGCGTTTTACTTCTTTTTCATACTTCGGTTCAAGCATCGCTGGCATCGTCGGATATTTCGTTCGCAGCGTTTTTATCGCCCACATAGCTTATATTTGTAGTTTGCGGTGTGAACCGAAGTATGAACCGAAGTATGAACCGAAGTAAGAACGGAAGTACGAACCGAAGTACGAACCGAAGTACGAACCGAAGTACGAACCGAAGTACGAACCGAAGTATGAACCGAAGTATGAACCGAAGTATGAACCGAAGTATGAACTGAAGTATGAAAAGTGGTGAATACTCGTTCGGCTCACTTACTGGCGGTGTGACCTGCGCTTTAGTCCATATGTCGTTAACGTCTTTGAAAAACAGCGAGATTTTCAGGCAACTTTTTAAACTATTCTCCTTTTCTATTGCAATTAAGCGTCGCTAGCCGAGCGCGTAGCCATGCGGACTCGGTATCTGTGTGAACGGAGATCAATCCCCGGCCGCCGCTAGACTACCGACCTGAACTCACTTCTAGCACAAACGCGTTAGCTTGGTTGCAGAGGGTAACAGGATTGATATTAATGTGTTAGCACCACATATTATTCATATTTTTCTTTAGAAAAATGACTTATTATTCGAATTTAAACTTAATGCTTTTGCATATTCACAGAATCAATGGCAAGAAGAGATGAGCGCTGGCCTCCCCAAACCACACAATCCTGCTAATGATCCCGAACCAGAATCGGAAGGAGAATACAAAGCCATCAATCCCCCCGTCAAAAACAAGAAGAAAGACCACAAGGCGAGAAGGAAACAGAAGGAGATGCTAGCAGAGAAGGAGCGGCTTAAGCGGCTCAAGATTGAGAAGAAGAAAATTACTGACCTTTATAAGTGAGTACTTTTCAGTATAATTTCGTTGTTTCGCGGATATTTATGTCACTGCCTATAAAGATCTATTGTGACTGGTCTCCAAGTAAATCCTATTGAGGCGTAACACGTACTCCTTTAGCTGGACACTGTCTAATAATGATAAGATATTCCCAGCTTGGATTGTTTTTATATCACCTAGATCGAGAATGTGTCTCCCCGAATATAGATTTCTTTTGTGAATGAGAGGTTCACAAAAGCACAGGATCTCATGTTATAGAAATGTCTGTTTAGTTCAGGCCAGTCAGAGGCCTTATCATCGCGCTCAGGGTGCCCCTGTGAGCTTCAGTA
Source organism: Elophila nymphaeata (assembly GCA_955850985.1). Taxonomy (NCBI): domain Eukaryota; kingdom Metazoa; phylum Arthropoda; class Insecta; order Lepidoptera; family Crambidae; genus Elophila; species Elophila nymphaeata. The sequence continues at coordinate 17,053,904 of OY039087.1, forward strand.
GCTTTTCAATTAACTTTACTACTTTCTAAGTATTTTCGTAACAATATATACTGGAAAACTTACTGCATGTAAAGAAAAATATGATGCATTTCCGAAAAATGTCATATGCTTAATGTCAATACTTATAGGAAGAAACACAATCTGGTTGTATATAAAACTCGTCTCCACAGAATAAACAATTCGTTTGTGGTACGTTGTATACGTTTTTACAATAAGCTTCCTTACAATTTTGACGCCGTCTTGGTGGAGCGGTCAGTATAGCTGGCTACACATCAAGCGGTCCGGGTTCGAGTCCTGGTAGCGACAAATATTTGTGTGATGAACACGAGTATTTGTTGACGAGTCATGGTTGTTTATATATTTATTTAAGTTTATTTATAAAAATATCTAAAAATATAAAAAAAAATCCGTTATCTAGTATCCATAACACAAGTTCTTAATGATACTTACTTTGGGCTAGATAATTGGTGTGAGCGTGGAAATATATTATTATTATTATTATTTAATTGTGTTGTTTTTCTCAGCTTAAAGCTGGTTGAAACCACTATTACGGGCTATTGCCAAGTAATAGTGGAGCGCGATCTGTTAACCTATTGAATGTGGTGCGTTATTATGTGAAGCTATTTCATTTTCATCTATAGACATGAACTTTCTAACAATTCTACAGGTATTTAGAATGGCCGCTTTTTGTAAAGTAATGTAGAGAGTATCTTTGAGATCTAACTGTTTTAAGCTGTGGTGTAGGTGGTGGGGTATAACACCAGTGGTGGAGATAACAATAGGGACTATATATACTTTTTCTTGTTTCCAAATTCGAATAATTTCTTCTCTAAGCTCTGCATATTTATTAATTTTTTCACTTATGGTTTTTTGTAGATAATGCGTATTAGGTACGGCGATATCTATAAGAAAGGTTGTTTTATGTATTTTGTCCTGCAATATTAAATCTGGTCTATTGTAGTGGATTGTCCGATCCGTAAGTACGGCTCGGTCATAATATAATTTGTGTGAGGGATTTTCAAGTACAGTTTGTGGTATATGTTTGTAGTATGGAGTATTGGTATTTGGAATAAGATTATGTTTGAGTGCTAGAGTTTGGTGGATTATGTTTGTCACTTGATTGTGTCGGTATGTATAATCTGTTTGCGTGAGAGTTGTACATGCTCCGGTGATGTGCTGTATGGTTTCGGATTGGGTGTGACATTTGCGGCATTTATCGTTTATTATATTAGGGTCTTTAATTATATATTTTCTATAGTTTTTCGTATTTATTATCTGATCTTGTATAGCTATTAAAAATCCTTCCTGGAAATAAAGTTCCTACTTTTAACCATTTATTTGATGCTTCTGTATCTATATGTGTCTGTTCTAAATCATGTGGATGTCGTCCATGAAGTACCTTCTTCTTCCAATTTTCTATTTTCTGTTTGTCAAGGTTATTGTTATTATTTACAGTAGTAGTGGGAATTGTTTGATCCTGTAAGTTAAGCGGAGTGTAATTAATATCATTCTGAGATATCGCAGCATGCATTTCACTGGTACCGGCTTTCGAATGGAAGAAACTTTTTAGACGTATGATTTGATTTTGCCAGAGATTATTCATGTCTATAATTCCTCTTCCTCCGTTACTTCTTTTGATGGTTAATCGTTCTATTGCAGATTTTGGGTGCATGTTGTTATGTTTTGTAAGTGTTGTGCGTATTATTCTTTCTAAGGATTCTATATCAGTTTTCGACCATTTTATAACACCAAAAGAGTAAGTTAATATTGGGATTGCATAGGTATTAATAGCTTTAGTGAGATTTTTTCCAGAGAGTTGGGACTTGCATAAACTATTCAATCTTCTCTTGTATTCTGTGGTTAATGTTTGTTTTATACTGGTGTGATCTAAACCTTTGAGCTGTTTGTATCCGAGGTATTTATATAAATCAGTTGACTGCATTGCTGTAATAGAGTCGATATTATTGATAGCAAAGTCACCAGGTCTTACCTTACCCTTAACAATATGTATTATTTTACATTTATTTATTATTATTATTATTATTATTATTATTACAATAAGCTTTATATTTAAAAAAAACTAAGAACTAAATTATATAAAAATCATCCAAATGCGTGGGAATTTATTCACACATCATCAGCTCATATAATGTTCCAACCGAGGGGCTCGAGCCTACCCCACATTAGGGGCGATTAGGCCTTAGTCAACCACGCTGGCCAAGTGCGGGTTGGTCGACTTCACACACAACCTAAGAATTTCTTCATAGGTGTGTGCAGGTTTCCTCACGATGTTTTCCTTCACCGTAAAAGCGTCGATTAAACGTACATATGAATTCAAAATTTGAAATCACATTGGTACGTAGCAGGGATCGAACCAGTGTCTCCCGGGTGGGAGACGACGTTCTTACGCACTACGCCACCGACGCTTCTCTGTAATTTATTCATGTTGATATATCTATTGACTGTAATGAATGATGTTTTGAAATCATTACGAAATTATAGGCCGTGGAGTTTCTTTCGCCATTTATTTTCCAATTTCAGCATAATAATAATCTATATATATAAAAATGTTATGTTGGTTTGTGTACGCTTCAAAAACTCAAAAAAACCGCGAGAAAACAGTTTTTTTACTGATCAGCTGTGTACCAGTGACCGCGCCATCTGCCAGAAGCGAGGAAAACACTCGCTGACAACCGCAATAGTAATGAAAAAATAACAACCGTAACTAGGCAACTGCCATCAACGTCAATCAAAAAACTATAGACAATGTGGTGGCCAGTCGCCAACATGTAAAATCCGCCTCAAGGATTGTTTTTATCTATTTATTGCATCAGTCACATATCTGCGACCGCGAGAAAACAGTTTTTTTAAGTATATCCACAAGTATTGCAAAATTAAACTTATATGAAATGTATTCTTTGTTTTGTTTCTCATTTCTCAACCATTCAATCACAATGTGCCACTGCGAAGCTGGCAGGGTACAGCTAGTTATTTAAATAAAATAATTATTTCGTCCCGAAATGGTAGTAGGATTTTTGACGATTTAAACTTTTAAATCGTCAAAAAGCAAAGTCCATTTAAATAAAGAGCTTTTTTTTAAATTTCATTTCACTCACATGAAGAACGACGATACGGCCGAATGTTGGAAGCTAACTTCACCTCGAACTCTCAACCACTAAATGGCTAGCCAGCTTATCATTAAAATGATCTTTAGTACAATTTCCTTAGTTTTTTGATCATAGACTCAGCTACGCCTGTCGTGCGTTTACTCGTTTGATACTTACAGTCTTATTCATAAAAAGTTAATAGTAGTTTATGCAACTGTCATATAATGAAGGGTATTAAAACACGAGTGTGAGTTTAGTAACGAGTGTTTTAATACCCGTGTTATATGCAGTTGCATACACTACTTTATCTTCACTAATGCTTTTACTCTTGTTGTTTGATTAATTGCATTAGTGAAGATAAAGTAGTGGCGTCCGATTTTTCTGGCAACAAACTATTTGTTGTGGCTTTTTGCAAATTATTAGGAGTCAAATTTTTTGTATGGGTTAGATCCCTTTGCCTTCCCGAGTATTTAAGAAAAATAACTGTATCATAATGAGCCGAACCGGTGTTATAATGGTCATTATGTTACAGGTTGCTGTATCATAATGAGTCGAACCGGTGTTATAATGGTCATTATGTTACAGGTTGTTTTTTTTAATTTTAATTTTGATTATCTGTATTAAAAAGTATGTCATTTTATGTTCACCTTTGATATCGTAATTCGAATATTATGACATGAGTGTAGATAAAATACATTTATTGTTATAATGAGAATCTTGAAAATCATTATTCATAAACGTCTAATAACGCTAAAAAGCTTTGTAAGTAATCAATAGCGCCTTCGTAACTTAGGGCCCGATCTAGGGTTCAGCCCCCCAGGTGCTTCTGGCTTTTATCCACAGCGGCAAAATAGCTAGTCGGGTCTTGTAACAGGGTCGACCCTACTATAAACCTTTAATAAAGAGAAATATGGCCGACAAATGTGCAACAGCTGTTTTTTTGCCCGTCATTCGTGTGGTTAGACAAGGATGCAAACAATAATAAACAAATGTCATAATAAGTGACGTTGTCAAACTTTTTTTTTGGCCGTGGACACGTGTTTTCGGTTGGTTTTTGGCATTTTTATCTATGGATTCATCAGAACGACAACTTAACAATGCTAAAATGTCTTATAACGAGGAGATAGCTATAACGGGCTTATTGAACGTTTATGAATAGAGATTTTTATAAAAGGTTTATTAGTACTAATGATCATTTTAACTAATAAGTGTTTTAAACCTATTTTAGAGGATTTTTATGAATAAGACTGTTAGAGTACAAAGTCTATGTTCCTATGTTACAGGCTGCGCCAACTCCAGTCAAAAATATGGACCACTGAGAAGCGGCAAACGGAAGAGCGATCAAAGCGAGCGAGCAAGCGAGCGGAGGTCGCTGCGACCGCTCTGCCCGCTCTCAACCGCCACAAGGCACCGAAGAAGGAACCTGACTTCGTTGACCCTCATCAGCTGACTGGAGATTTGCGACAAGTTAATAGTAAAGGTACAAATGCGTAAAGTTCTATTGCTTTCAGTTGATGTAGGACAGGGCAGATTAGCTGTTCGAATTTGAAGTGCCCGAACGGTTAGTACCTCCAACTTACAGAAGACAAATAACACTACATTTTTAACCGACTTCAAAAAAGAAGGAGGTTCTCAATTCGACTATTTTTTTATGTCTGTTACCTCATAACTCTTTACTGGGTGGACCGATTTTTAAGATTCTTTTGACCTTTGGAAGCTAGTGCTTGTCATGTGGTCCCATTTAAAGTTGATCGACATCTGACTAGTACCTACTTTTTCAGTTATCCCTGATAATGCCTATTTAATTGACATCGATGATATCGTAATATTTCTATTACTTGTTCCCCTAAAAGATCTCGAGATAGTTTCCTGAAAATTTCCATAAGTACCTACTTAAAACACTAAAAACCAAAACTAAATTATTATTTAATTAAAAAAACGGCCCTCAAAACTGAAAAAGGAGAAATAAAAATTTTGTTTATAAAAATCTAAATGTTTTTTGAGGTCGGTGCCAACCTCAATATTTGCAATAACCGATTTAACCTAACCAATTTCAGCTCGATGCTATACAGGGTGTAAAAGACATGAACAGTCAAACGAGAACCATGTATTCTGCTCACCATCATAACATTTTTTTCCCTTTAGACTATACCTGGGAAATTGATAGTTACGATTTTATTAAAGGTCAAAGTCATAATTTTTTTTTCATTTTTTTATGAAAACGTATTCTATACGTTATTTCTTAATTATTGTCCAAAGAAACATTATCATTTTTTTTAGTATTTCATAACAAAAAATGGCTTCAAAACGTTAGCGTTCAATGTAGCTCACTCGATGCGCACGGACACTAACGAACGGGGCCGCCGTCTGGCAAAATTATCGCGGTTTTGCGAGTTGCGTGCGAGTTGAGCCCTTTACATTGCGCGGTACAATTTGCAATTTTTTTTAACACCAAAAAATAAAAATCATTTCCCAGCAATATTTTTTTTGTAATATGTCTTATTTTGATGTATAGAATACATGGTTCTCGTTTGACTGTTCATGTCTTTTAACCCAGTATTTCCTATTTTGACTGGATTTAATGTAAGACATAATGAAATAATTATACGTAAAAATTATTTAAAACTTCTCTATATGAACTTAAGTTATGCCAAATCTCACACTCCTCCGTGCGCACGATATGCTTAGAAAGGTGTACAAAGTTTTTTCTTCAAGTATATAAAATTTTAAACGAAATTGTGTATTATGTCTAAAGATATAACGTTCAATTTCCAGCAAGCCTCCTCCGAGAGCGATTCGAGTCTCTTCAGCGTCGCGGGGCACTGGCTGCGTCTAAACTGATGATGAAGAAGAAGAGGAAGGTGAAGAGTTACTTCAAGCCAGGACATAAAGTCACGGAGAAAGATATTGAAAAATACGTGACAAGGAGTGCCGGGAAAAAGTGACCTTGTAACTAAGAGAATTAGGTCCAATATATTTTGAAAGTAAAAACTACGCTGTCTTTTATTTTGTACCATTTTTCACCCGCGGCTTCGCTCGCGTAGATGTCTTTAATTATCTCTCAGTTTCATTGAATTATCAATACTGTATCTCTTTCGACTCCTTCAATATATTGACAAAGACGGCTTACTTTATTTTGTTCATCAACTTATAAAATACACTTGCAAAAATTTATGTTGTTCATCATCTGCTGAAAAAAGTGAACCTATTAGATGATATATCTGACCTTGTACAGTAAAAATTCGGACATTCTTATCTTTTTATCTACTTTAAAGGATGTCATTTGGAAGCAAGAGTTATACTTTCTGATTTTGCTCAAAAATGCTTCGACTCCTCTGTATCATAAATAGAGCTTTTAAAGGCTCGTCTCGTTCACCAAGTAAGGAAGCGAAACTTTTCCGTTGGAACAGCACATTCCAGGCGTTTCATATTTCCATTTTAAGGCATCGCAAAACTCATTTTTATTCTTCGAACCAATAACAATTAAAGAATGAGCGTATTCAAGTAAACAAAGCTTTTCCGCCTCTGACGGTAACACTGAAAGGACAAGTGTACTTGGGTAGCCCTGATACGGAAATGTGTGGACAGCCCTTTACTCAACCAATGTGATGACATTGGTGGATTTTTTTGATCTGGCCCAAGTCGTTTAATCGCCAATCTATAACCGTTAGTAATTATAAATCTATGAAATGAAACCAAGCGTTAAAGGCCCTGGGGAGGGCCCAGGATGGTTGTTATAGCAACCATCATGGGACCTCCTCCCCAGGGCGTTGTCATCGCTTACCATCAGGTGAGCCGAAAACCAAAGCTTCCTGGTCAAGAAGCATCAGATTTAGAGGATCCGGGTTCGATCCACAAGAGAGTACAGTCAAGATCAGGCTACCATTAACTGTGAAATGTTCTCAATCGGTTTTGCACTTTGTAACACAGTCGTATAAGGTTGAAAATCTGTCGAACCCTGCTGTTGTCTGTACACTAATTTTTGTTCCGCTTGGTTGGTGGTAAGTTTTGTTTTGGCTCTAACCAACACACCTAAACCGCCATGACAACGATTCCAATTGTTTATAGAGGCAGATGTCAGTTGTTAAACTTTAGTTTTTTAGCTATGTGGTTGACCATTAGTTGTTTGAGAAAACAACTTTAATTCACTTTTTATGCAATGAAATTGAAATATACTGGGATAAGTAATATCTAGAGTTTTTCAATTTGGTTTTTCTAAATTTTCTTTAATTTATGTATTCCATTACAAATAAAACAGAACATATTTTTATAAAAATTTATTGTAAAAATCTTAACATAAATTTATAATACACCTAAATTGTAGCACACTTACAAATATATTACAGTAAATTGTGGCAGTTTAACAGTACATAAAACTAGAAATAAAATTAATGTAGGTAACTCAGTAGGTTTCAAGGTAATGTTTTCCTTAAAAATAGGAAAAAATACATATTATTACAATTAAAAGTAATATCTCTCTAAATCTACTAATATAAGTCTCTTATACCTTTTCAATAACAAAACATAATAAGTTAACTACTTTGTAAACTTTTAGACCGAATGTATATTATTATTTGCACAGTAAGTATGTTAAATTTTTTATTTTACTGACAAACTTATTGAAAGCTTTTAACGGTACAAAATTTTGTAGCTATTTTACAAAGCTATATAACGCTGGTCTAAAGATTTATGATTATTCGCATTAACTTTCATATCCCAATAAATCAAATACAATAACATTATCGAAATCAATACCAAATATAACAGCTATCTACAAAGATCACAATTTGAAATTTCTCTACAGTTCCATTTAGGAATTGTTTAACTCATATATATTACAAAGAACAATCCTTAAACGAATTATCGAAACTAATAAAGACTTTTGAAACTATTAAACAATTCCTAAACACGAATATGGATAAACCAATTACAACTAAGAATAAGGCAGTTTAGTTTCAACCCCATCGTGCTGCTATTGTGTACAGAGACCTTAATAATTCTAACGCGCGTGTGTCCGTCACTCCTTTCAAATCTGGCTCCTGCGAGGCCATTCTCGCTTCAGCCCTTGGGCTATCTACAACATGTGCAGTAGTAACATGCGGACTTACTGTCGTGGTTCTAGATGAGAACTTTTTAGTCCCTCTACGGCTGATCTGTGTTGTCTTTGTAGGTAATGCTGACGTTGTAGTTTCTACCACTGCTTCTGTTGTCTTTACAGCCTCGGTAGTTGTAGGATTCGATAGCGAATTCACAGCGCTAGCTTCGAAATTCAAACTTTTGCCTCTCCTTTCGCTTTGAATCGGCCTCTCTTGTCTTTCCAAAAACTTGTCCGTTCTTCTATAGTCTGTCGTTTTCACAGTTTCGTAATCCACAGTCGTCGTTGGTATTTCGCTCTGCTCCTCTTCTTTGGCAATCTCCTCCATATCTTTCTGTGAAACTGCCATTAGAGCTTCGAGCAACGCCTTCTTAGATGCCTCTGCTGTTGTATTATGGTCGTCGTCGCAAGTTTGCACTAAGAGAAGGATAAGTCTCTTCACAGTTTTAGACTTTGTCTTCTTCATTACGTTCATGAGCTTCTCAGTCGTAGTTGCGTTCATACCTCCCATTATCTCCTTAGCCTTTTCGACAACAGTGTCCGTTATTGCACTCAAGTCTTGTGAAGGTTCTGTGGAAGTATGATCACTCAGTAGTCTTCCAAAACGTTCGTCATTATAACTAGATGGTGAGAAAACATCAATGTTGATTGTTGAAGATGATACAAATTGCCCAGTAGTTGATGGATAAGCAGTTGTAGGAGCAATTGTTGTGCTTACTGCCCAGGAGGTGGTTTGCTGAGCTACTTGAGATGAATGCTCATTTTCCGGAGGGCTTAAGTCGTCATTGAGAGTAATTGGGTCTATAACGGTACTTTGCCAGACGTCAAAAGTGCTAGGCCATTGGAATTGGTTTGTTGTCTTTTCGTTGTCTGGAGAAGTAAATACACTGCTTGACACAGGTGACAGTGTAGTGCTAGCTTCAGCTTCGTCATATTTGATGGCAGTGGTAGGTTGAGCGGTGGTTTGTGACGTAGTTATTTCGTTGTCGGGAATGGTAGGCGCCTCAAGATCCTCAGAAGGTTTCTTTACTGTTGTACTGGTTATTTCATTAAGCTGTTTTCCATGCCGTGTATTACTGCCTTGTGGACCGATGAATGATTGACTGTGAGCTCGTTGTAATTCCTCCTCATTTTCGAGCTCAATACTATCAGTTTCCGTGAAATATACAGGAGTAGTTTCAGGTATTTCTGAGGTAGTCCTTATTTTCTTGCTTTCAAATATGTTTGCTTGTGTGGTAATGACGGGCGTGGTATTTGATTCTGTAGTATCGACACCCCATGCTGTAGGTAAGTTAGTGTTTTCAATGTATTCGTTTAGTGGCTCAGAATGTGTTGGACTTACACCAGTACCGTACGGTGAATCGTTAATAGTATTATTTTGGAATCCCCCGAACCTAGATACCGCGTAACTATTTTCTGTTGTAGAGATAATTTTCTCATTGTAAATGTTATTTGCTAATGTATTCACTTTAGCAGCTACAGTGTTTGCATACGGGATAGGCGTTGTTGTGTGTGCGATTGGGGTGGATGGAGAAGTGTAAGATGCAGATATCCTAGCACAGCATTTGAACGGATTTCCTGTTGTAGCTGTTGAGTATGCAGTATAGGCCGTCGAAAACGTTTCAGTATTATAGGGCCTTGGCGTAGTTAATGGTTGTTCTGAAATAGTTGGATACTGAGTAACTAAATTCAGGGATTTACCATCTCTTAAAGAATTCAAAGACGGTCTAGATTTAATATCATCGGAAAATCCTAGAATTTCCTCATCTTCTTCATTGACTGTTGTTGTTGGCTCAGTGTTGATAGAATCTTCAGTAGGCAACATATCAGTGAATGAGGGGTGTGTAGGTCTTATATCCGACAATACTTTCCTAAATTGAACTGGATCTTGTAAATACGCTGAAAGAGCATGAGTAAAAACTTGAGCGAGTTCTCTTATTTGGGGTGAAGTTGCAAGAGGATTTTGACTTTGTTGGACACTCAAATCCTCTGTAAGCTCATTATAAGTTCCATTAGGATCTAATTTTAGTTCTTCCAATAGATCACCGTTGTCAGCTCCCTGTCGAAATAGACTACTATATTTGTGAACGGTATGCGGGCTTAAAAGTCCTGGTAACTCGTCTGCTGTGGGTCCAAATTCATCATATGTTGGCGTGGTAGCTTCTACTTCATCTGGGGTAGCTGAAGTAGAAAGATTATCTAAAGCTGTAGCGTAGTAAATAGCTAAACTGTGGAGAGTCTTAGGGGTCAGGGATGGTGGTACTATTAGCCCAGGCCTGTTAGGTTGATCACCGTAATATTTCTCTGTTTCCGTTACAGTTGGTTCCGTAGTTGCTGTTGTGCCGACAGAACCCAAATTCAATTTCCGAATCAATCTCTCCCTCCGTTCTTGGTACGGTTCAATAGTTACTTGAGTCGGGTAGCTGGTAGATGATTCTACTTTTTCGGTGGTTGTGGGTTCCGTCGTGAACGAGACAAAGTTTCTTGTTGTAAGAGGTATTTTAGTTGCAGTTTCAAATGAGTCTTTAGTCTCAATGCTTACTTTATTTTGCAAATGTAGATTAGAATCAAATTGGTCGCTTCTGTCAGTAGCGTGAGTGATTTTTTCAGTTGATGTAACTATAGCGGTCTTATTCCTTTCTTTTTGGAGGAAATCTTTCAGTAGAGAAACACCAGGTCTTGTGTATGGGTCACGTCTGTTGAGGACAGGCGTGTAGGCCTTAGAATACGGCAACAGTGTAGAGCGTTTAGTTGTAGTTTCTGCTACTTTATGAGTCACTTGATCCAAATGTTTGTCACGGAAATCGTACAAAGTGGTTAAATTAGGGTTGCCTTTTGGTTTGTTAGGTCTCGATGGGACATTTGGAGTGTACACAGGATAAGGTCGGTAGTTTTTAGAGTTGTAATCCTGAAGGAACTGTCTATTATTGTTAGCCGCAAATGATGCGCTCTCTGCTGCAACTTGCATTTCCCTAATACTATTATAATCAAGAGGGGGTGTCGCTGTTGTTGATCTGTACACAGGCCCTTCGTTATAAGTAGGAGAGGTTGCTTTAGAAGGACCATTGCCAAAGTTGTTAGCGATCAGTTGCACCAAGTTCTTTCTTCTCAATGCAGTTGTTGCTTGTGTTCTTTGAGTGGGATTGAAGTTCGTAGTGTCAAAAAGAGCCTGGAAACTTCTGGCGGTGGCTTTGGAACTGCTTAGTTGAGCATCGCTATGAAGCCTTTGCCTGTGCCGGAAGAATCTTTCCGTGGTGCTTGGAACGTTGACAGAGGTTCGTCTGGATTCAGCGCGGATGCTGGTATCGGTGCCAATCTGCTGGAGATCAGAGTTCTTCGTCAAAGACTGGGTTATCTTTTGAGTTTTCTTCTGTTCGTTGGAGTAGTATTCGGCGCTGGATTCGTAAAGTGCGGGAGCTGAGGCGCAGTCCACCTTAAACCACCAGTCACAGATGAGGTGGGACTGGCTGAAGATGGTGCCGTTAGGACACAGGAAGGAGATCTTGCGCGATGTGTCGCAGATGTGGAATACCTGAAAGATTTACTTTGTAAGTAAAGGTACTGAAATATTCTATTCAAATTGAAATGGTTTATTTGCAATAATATGAGTCTATTTTTAAATGAATGAATGAATGAATGAAAACTTTATTTGTATAGTTTTACAACACACATACACAACAAAAAATAAAGAGTAATCTAACTATACACACTAAATAATTTTACATTACATTGCAATATATGTGTGCTGCAGAAATACAAAAGGGTGATAGCTCAGTGACTGGTTTTGCTTTTCAAGCAAAGCACTGGTATTCTGCTATAACCCAACGGAGGACAGAAAGAAAAAACAAAAATGCTACATGATATGGAAATGTTAAATAAATATATACATACACAGCAAAAATTCTTATATAAAAATGATTACATATTAATTACATAGATATCCAGCACTAAATAAAATCTACATAAATTTCTTATTAATAACACGGAGTGACAATTCTTTTTCGAATTCATAAAACAACGAAGTGTTTTTATTTACTATTGATACTGTTTTAGCTTGGTTTTGGCCATACTTTATTAAAATAGGTTTTACCTGGCAGTCTGTCTCCAAATCAGCGTAGTAGCCTGTTGGCACATTCTTGCAATTGAATCCTGTGCTCGGAATGTTCGGGTACGCCGGAAAGTCCACGCCAGCTTTGCCAATTATTCCTGAAATGGAGACATTTGCAATATATTAGGTGAAGTTAATAGTACCTATAATATTACATTTTTAATTTTCGCTTGAACTTAAAGCAAGTACTATGGGGAAGTAAGATCAATAGCTTTGACAACATATGAAATATATCGATGATGGGACGTGCCCCGGAAGGAGACTCTTTGTTAATTATGACAGATGATATATCTTTTAAAATTAAGTCTATTTGTAAGGAAACACTATTAGAAAGTTAACCCAACAATATGGTTATCCTATAGAATAGATTGTGCTACCATATGGTTCGCTTTGGCAACCATTTGAATAAGGTTTAACAGCTTTTAATTAAATAAGTTATACAATTGAGTATGAATCTTTTTTCCGCGTATTTAAGTTAATTCTATAAGCTGAACCATAGCTGTATTAGATAAGTCCTATGAGTTACACATTTTCGATGCATATTCCTATTTTGGCGCCAAGTATCTTAGTTCTTACCCTGGTGTTCCACGACGTCGAGGTCCGGCTGACTTTCGTTGGGTATGAGTCTCTTCACCAGCGCCCGACCCTCCGTGTGATGCTCGAAACCAGCCGCTCCCATCGCTTGGGCAATCGCTTGTAAGCTCTCCGCGCTCGGCTCGGGAGAATAAAGCTCGGCTGAGCGAGACGTATCCTGGAATGGAAAATTTTAAACAAGAATCAGATAGAGAGTCCTGAAATCCTGAATAGATTTAGCGAAAGAAAATATCTAAATCTATACTAATATTATAAAGAGGAAATATTTGTATGTTTGTATTGAATAAATTCAAAAACTACTGGGCAAATTTCAAAAATTATTTCACCGTTATAATGATAAATTTATTATTCCTGAGTGACATGCACCTCCACACGGACGAAGTCGCGGGCGGAGTGCTAGTACTTATATATGATGATGTTGATATCATCACTAATATTGTAAAGGAAAAGAGTTGTATACTTAATGTAAAGAAAAGTCTTAAAAGCTACTAAATCTATTTTAAAAAAAATTTTACGGCCAGAATGATTGATAATTTTCACAAGTTTATATGATTTAATCCTGTCCATCCAAAGGTTGCCGGGAAGAGATCGCTCATAGCGATAAGGCCGCCCATTGTGCATTGTACTGTAAATGGTTTTACTGTAATCTTTTTATCTGTGTCGATGTGCAATAAAGATTAATTCTATTCTAAGTATATGTTATTTTCCAATAGATATATGCTACGCGCGCGGAGCGCTATAGTTATAAACTGTCAAAAACTAATGTAATACTTATATTTAAATTGTATTAGGTTGATAATTATTTGATAAATATAATACGAGTATAAGGTCTTGTATAACTAAATATTCGTTATCGAATCCTTAATGTAGACTATGATTGCCACGTAATGGTGTCATAATTCTCATGTTATAGATAATATCTTCGAATGTAACTTACAATGCCTCTTGTAATGTTGGACGGACACGAACTTTCATTATGAATGGTGTTGTTGAAGATTTATCGAAAGAAAAAGTGTGTACCTAAAGGTATTTGTAAAACCGATTATGGACTTCGGCGAACAGTAATTCGGCAAAGCTCTTAGGCATTAGGGCATTATCTATTTAATCTTTACGCTTTTTTAAGTTTGCTACAATGATATTATATTCAAAAAAATATAATATCATTGGTTTGCTACCCCTGCCTAATAGAAACTGGTTATTTTATTAGATTTAAAATTAAATATAAGTTCATACCTTTCGACGTTGCGCACCTCTGCGAGCTCCATCACAAACGCCTGGAAAAAAGTAATTGTATCATATGAGTAGCTTGTTTTTAAATAGACACCTTACAATTAGTAGCAGTCGGAACACAATAATACTGTTAACAATATTTTTTTGGATATACCTAGATTTTAATCAGTGGTGGTAGCTAGACAGGCTGAAACAAGCCCTACTGCCACCAGCATAAGACCGACCATCTGTCGATCTTCATGACGGAAGAATTCTGGCTGTAAGGTGTAAGGTTCCGGCGTTTCCGAGGTCGTCTACCTGACACCACGAAGCGTCACACGTCGCAGTCAAATCGTATTAATTACGTGTCTATTTACTAACATAATCAAGTTTTATTTACTAACCAAAATTATATAATACTATGTATGTTAGTTTATAAGGTATTCATTGTATGGGCCTTTGTAGCCTGAAATAAAAAGTGTATTATTACCTATTATTATTATAAAGTATTCGCCTGGGAATCGAAGCCGGGACCTCCGAGTCTATTCCGATGGGCGAACCACTAAGGAGTTTGAATGTCGGTTGCAGTTTTACAACTGAAATGGTCATACATACACGCACGACGGGTTAAAATTCTCTGGTAGAATGAGCTTCCTATCCAAATTTTCGTAATCATTAAATTCCTCTCATACTTATTTTCTCTCAAACATACGTCCTTCTCTTGACGCAATTCTTATCAGGTCACGGTTCAAAGTCTGCTTACAACGATTCTAGATTACTTCCGATCCTACTGTCCCTATGTTTCTCTTGCTTAGGTACCTACGTAGGTAACTATATTGCGTGTGAGTTTGATTTTTATTTTTTCGCGACTACTCGTTCGTCATGAAATTTTGTACATGCATTGATAACAGGGTTAAGGGAAGTTGCCCCTTAACCTTGTTATCAATGCATGTATAACTTGCCCCCCATTAAACAATTCTAGTGGTCAACTGGGATCACATTAGTTTAGCGATGTGGGCCGAGTTGACAAATATATAAAAGGATGTCGTTTGCCTAATTGCCTTTTATCCATTAAAAGTTAATGTTCGAACTTGGAATCTCCGAATGTGGTATCAGTTATTAGACCACGGATACAAAGACATTCAAATAAAATTTTATATCATACAAAAATATAAAACTATGTAACAAAAAACATTGAAGAAATCGAAATTGTATGTTGCAATAATCGAATAGTATTTCCTCCTCCACGTTAAACGATTAATCACGAGAAGTCTATCCTACTCAAAATTTTATTAACGAACATGAATTTCTCATTTCATTGAATAGATAAAGGCAAATAGCACAATTAAGCCTACATTACCAGTCTCAACAATGGTATCGCATCGGTACTACCACCTAATTCACCTCACATCATCCTTTCAATAATACCAATCTTACTGCCTTAACATAAAGTCTTCAATGCGATAAAAATAGAGTTGTTAATAAAGAGAACAGCAAATTAAACTTTG
Organism: Elophila nymphaeata; assembly: GCA_955850985.1. NCBI lineage: Eukaryota > Metazoa > Arthropoda > Insecta > Lepidoptera > Crambidae > Elophila > Elophila nymphaeata. The sequence goes on from OY039087.1 coordinate 17,069,525, forward strand.
TATAAAATAATGCTTCCGATCAAACAAATGATTATTAACAATAAAAGGCGTAGAGCAAGAGCCCACGAACGGCCAGAACCTGTCCTAACATGGCTATGAGCGTAATATTTTTTTTATTAGATATCTTAAAAATCGTAATCGACTAAGTATTTGCGCTCGCACCTACAGTGAACTTTCAATGTGTCGGCAAGATGTAAAAACCATGAAAACTGTCCGTCTATTGGGATAACATCTTTTTATAGGTTCCCTAGTAACATATATAAAATTTAGCTATTACACTATAACGAAAGTATAATTTATTAAATTGAATGTGTCTGGCAGGGGGTAGTAACTATCAGAAGTGTCCGGCAATGGATGACGAGATTTCTAAAGTTATCCCGAAGAAAATATAAAAAAAATAGTTTTATACTTTAACAAATTTTAAGTACTATTTGATACACCTTTGCTACCAGTTACCTGCCAAGATAACCAAAACCCAAACTCTATAGTCGCTGGTCGTTCTTACCTGAATAGGGGACATGTACAGATAAACTTTCAACTTTTATAAAATAACGAAGGTCTGGCCGTCGTGGGCTCTTGGTCTAGGGTAACAGAAAGGAGTATTCATGTGAATAATTAAGGTACAATATGTTATAGTATTGCGACCCCACTTTCTATTGGGAATATGTTATGCAAGATCACTTTGAGATACTGAACAATTGATTTGATTATGAAAAGCATAAGTGGAAATTAATACCCACGTAAGCACTTATGTAATTTGACTTGTAACTTTTGACAATGGCTTGCAGTTGAAAATAGTACCAGGAAGGAGCTACAAATACCTTCCTAAGTACACGAAAATAACATTTATTGTTAATTGCTCTTAAAGATCACTGATTTGTTTTTAAAATTTCCTGCCTTTTTCGCCTACCCTGCTCTCAATTTATTTGTAGTCGGTGCAGTATATTTTGATCTCATCAACAGCTCAAATACCCGAACCCCATCGAGGGGCTCGAGCCTACCCCACATTAGGGGCGATTAGGCCTTAGTCAACCACGGTGGCCACTACCTAAGAATTTCTTCATAGGTGTGTGCAGGTTTCCTCACGATGTTTTCTTTCACCGTAAAAGCGTCGAGTAAACGTACATATGAATTCAAAATTTGAAAACACATTGGTACGTGACGGGGTTCGAATCCCGATCCGTTCGAGTAATACTCAGATGAACACTACACACTCAGGCACTAAGACACACTTTTGTTATACACCGGACTCGTCGAACAAGGGTGCGAAGACCCGGTCTACATACGACGCGCTATACCCGGTACAGACATGTACCGGGGCGCTTCTCCCCGCCTCCGCCACGTCACGATGTGCCCGAACCGAGTTCCGAGCCTTTAGAGGCACCCTCGGGCATGTCGCTCCCTACCGACACGGACGCCCTAGGGACGCTAGGCGGTCGAGAGACTCCCCACGGGGGAGATGCTCGGTCGCCCAGTAATCCCCTAGGAACGTTCGATACCCCTTTGCTATCTATTAGTCGCCTTCTACGACACCCATTGGTGGATATGGGATGATGCTATTCTGCCGGCATCACGCGGTCACACGTGCTCAAAGAGAGCATTGTTCAAATCAAATTTTAACTTTATTAAAAGTTTCGCGTACTGCAACCAACAACACCCACGGATATAAAGGACACAACTTTCTAATCGCACCGGACATCCCCAGCGAACACAAAATGATAGAATAATTTAATAATAATTAAACTATTTACATTGAATGACCAATGAATTAGACATTGTGATTTCTGGCTATTGTATCTCGTCCATAACAAACGGGGTGTAATGAAGGCGGCGCACGCGCACTAATAATACGCAAATTAGAACCGGTAGCTACGGAACTATTGATATTATCAAACTGCCTCCCAGTTTGAATAACAGAATATTTCGAATTAATATAATCGCTACTGTGTGTTTATTAAGAATCTCTAAACTGGTATCTGGAGCAACCCGCACTTGGCCAGCGTGGTTGACTAAGGCCTATTCGCCCCTAATGTGGGGTAGGCTCGAGCCCTTCGGTGGGGACATTATATGAGCAAAGTATCAAGTTTTCTATTTTTGGAGATCACTGAAAATGTGTTAAAATAATTACGGTAGATACAATAAATCTGAAAATTGTTTTGTTTGTGCTCACTAAAGGTTTAGGTAGATACTTTTAATATAAATAATAATATCTAATAATTATTTAAGTAAAATAATTATTTCGTCCCGTAATGGTGGTAGGGTTTTGACGATTTAAAAATAACTTAGCAAAGTCCATTTAAATAAAAAGCTTTTTCATTTCATTTGGATTTTGGAGCCCTTTTAATGTAGGCTGGCACCCTATCACTATTTTGAGGCGCTACAAGGTCTGTACAACAAGATGTGGCTTAACTGAAACCAAAAGCTATAGAAAAAGGGTTTGAGATCACATTGAATGTTCATAAAATACCATATCGCTGACTGTACATAACTGAACCCCACTAATGAACAGTATCAAAATACCACAGCGAGATCAATACAGCTCTCAGAACCTGTCTGTTCCATCAAAAGGCTTTTATTCTAATCGTTAGATGAACAAAACGACCTTTAATAGTTCTATAGTGAAAGTTATTAGGACTAGCTAGTTGACAGTTACAAGTGTAATATATCTTCTTCTGAATAAGAAAAGTACTGACAAGTGAAACAAAGAAAACAATTAAGTCTTAAAAAAATAAAAGATGGTGCAAAAAGTTTTGTTAGTAAATAAAGTCCTGCTGTCAAATAACTACTTTTATGTAAGAGCTGGTATCATAGAATGAGTCTCAAGAATCAACGCCGCACTGAGCATCGTACGTCTCTCTCACTTTGTGCTTGATAGAACGTGACAAACAGTTTTCAAGACACGATTGATTTCTGAGTGTGATTCTGTAATACTGGCGTAAGAGTAGGTGGACTATGAAATAAAATCTCGAGTCTTTTTACATTAACAAGATTTAGAAGTTCTCATAATACTTTAAGAAGTCCATGTTGTTTTATTTAAATAATAGAAGACCCATGGAGGGTCGTCTGGGTAGGTACCACCGCCTTTCTTATTTCTGCCGTGAAGCAGTTCGCTGTGTTTCGGATTGAAGGGAAAGGTAGCCAGTGTAATTACTGGGCATGGAGGGTATATCATCTTAGTCTCCAGGATGGCAAACGCACTTGCGAAGTTAAGTGATTTACACTTAATATTGCAAGTGTCTATAGGCGGCGGTGACCACTTAACATAAGGTGGGCCGCAAGCTTGTTTGCCATCTCGTAACATAAAAAAAATATGTCTCGAATTGATGGCCAATTTTGAAGTCTTTTTAGCTAAAATGAGTAATTAACTCAACTCTGTCTATTGCTTTCACGCCTAAGCTACTGAACTACATAATATAAACATAGACTAGACCTTGGGAAACGATATAGGCTAATTTCTATCGCGAAAAAAGGCTTTAAGGGGTTGAAATAGGGGATAGAAAGGTCGTCTGACTTTTTGCCATTTTTCAGTTTGCGTTCCCCTAAATACAAAGGTCATTCTTCCTAGTTAGAACAAAATCATTGAATCACCAGTGACCTGCCGACATAGTTTGATAAAGATAACGAGTAATTAATGGTTGCATCTGCTTGCGTAAACGCAACTTTCTAGCGGCCGTGAGAATAATTCATCAGATACTAGGAGAATAATAAAATTGCTGCGTCGAGCCCCCCGATTGTTTTGATGAAGGTATCGAAGGATTTCTTTTACAACATTATTGAAAGGTTATGTGTTGTATCAAATGTGGCTAGGCAGAGAGAGGAGTCAGGGTAGTGTAGGTGAGTGCCGATGCACTATCAGTCAGCCTTACCAGGGGAACCAGAAAGTCCCAGGCACTGCTTCTCGTTCCCCCACTCCTCTCTCTACAACGCGATGGATCCCGCACCTGCAAAGTGAATCCACGGTATGCTAAAGAGTTGTCGTCTCATCTGTGTATATCTAGACTTTTGTAGCAATACACAGTGAGATAATTCTGTCTTTATCAAGATTTTTAATGCAATACGAGATACTAGGTAAATTTAAGGTTCAAAATTGCATGCACACAGCAGTACAGTAGAAAGACACGAACAGTGGAATAGTCGCTCGAATTTGGAGTGCCCGAACTGGATGAGTAAAACCCCGACCCACCAGAATAATGTCCGTCAAGATTCTGTGTTGTAATTTAATAATAATCATAAACATTTATTCCTTATTTCATGTCACATTATAAATTTAACACAGTAGATCTCGACATACGCCCTGTCAGGGCGCTACAACAGTTAATCGAAGTCTGATAACAAAAACAAAAAAATAAAAACAAAACCAATTGTCTACACAGCCAAAAGGTACTTCTTCTTCTTTAATTAATGGCGTTCGCGTTATTTATCGCATTTCGCCATGTCAAGTGAAAATGTACTTTTAAAGTAACAGACAATTTGTACGGTTGATATGGGTTAAAAATGGAGTCTGAGAGACTCCGTGACACGTGTTTTTACAACAAGAATACTCATTTCACGTACACGCAGGCGGCCTAAGGAGGCCTGCCCTTAGAGGCACCCTCGGGCGTGTCGCTCCCTTCCGATCCGGACGACCTAGGGTCGCTAGGCGGTCGAGAGACTCCCCTTGGGGGAGATGCTCGGTTGCCCAGTAATCCCCTAGGAACGTCCGCCCTACAGGCTTGAGGACCCTCCAAAGTTTTCGCCTTCTTAAAAAATCCGGTGGAGCAGTAAATGCCATCAGCGGCAAACTGCAGTAGTCATTCAAAAAAAAAAAAAGGAGGCCTGTCAGTCACGTACTTAGAAAAGACTGCAACTGTCAGACTGCAGTACTATTTTTCAAACATACATTCCCGTTACTCACATATTGAGGAACGGGATTGTATGCGTATTGTTGCATTTTTTTGGTCTCGCCCTATTTATGGGCATGACTAAAGAAAAGTGTGTTACGGATAGAGAAAGAACGAACAGGGGGGCTATTCGCTATCTTTTTTTGACAGTTGAAAGTGATGATCACTGAGAGAATTACGTATTCATTGCTGTTTTACGCGACAAGTGTCCTAATAGCGTGTCGTGTAAAACAGCAATGGATGTGTAATTCACTCGGTGATCATCACTTTCAACTGTCAAAAAGAGTTAGGCAATAGGCCTACAGGACGACGATAGTTCGCAAAAATAGTATATGATCCGTATTGTAAAGTCGATTTGATTAGGTATTTTTAGAAAGTCGGTAGCTCACCAAGATGACTTGATAAATGCAATTTGATAAATAATCAAAAGGTTTTCAGCGAAATGACTTTTTATTCTGAGCATGAGGTGTTTAATATTTATATTAACTAACCAAATGTCAAAGTCATAATTAAGTTAATAGATAGCAAGATAGTTTTTAGAATATTTGTTGAAGTTGAGACAATTTAATGGCGATATTGATCTATACTTATAATATTATAAAGCTAAAGAGTGTTTGTTTGGTTGAAAGCGCTAATTTCAGAACTGCTGATTGAAATTGAAAAATTAATTTTATTTTGGATAGCAAGATTACAATTTTGACTGAAACTTACTCTACTTATTATTTTTTAAAATGCGGTCATCTTTAAATCAAAATAAATGAGAAACTATGTTACCACGTAATTAAGTGATATCCAAAAACCTATTCAAAGAAGATCCCAAAGCATATCACTTCTCGTTAATTGCCTTCCACAATAACGCAACAATGGGTAACAATGACATAACCATCACTTGCCCACAGACAGACTGACAAACGACGCTTTGTACCGCGTCGTTGCGGTTTTACTGAGGAACGAGTAGCTAATGATGTGTCAGTAGACTATTTTTATGGTAAAAAGCAGAAATAGCTATGTTGTAATTTTTGGAAGCAAAGATAAATTAATGCTTTCCATTGTCCGAATGTAATGTAAAAATGTATGTATGTACGCAACTATCGTATTTTCTTACCTACACTATCAATTTGATTTAATAAATGCTATCCTACCAAAAAATTTTGAAATGTTGCAAAGACGAGACATTGTTAAAACGCACTGTCAAAAGTTAGATCTCATGCAGAGCGAAGCTTCTAACTCTAAGGCACGGACTTTCTCCCGAGTTCTTGTTGTAAAAACACGTGTTGAGAGACTCGATCTTTAACCTCAATCAACCGTACAATTGTCTGTTACCACTATATAGTACATTTTCACTTGACTTTGGCGAAATGCGTTACATATCGCGAACGCCATATAATTAAAGAAGAAGAACTCTAAGGCACGAATTATAGAATGAGTCTGAAGTATCCACGCTGACTTGAGCGTCGTACGTCTCTGTCAATTTGTGCTTGATAGAAAGTGACAAACGATTCTCGAGACCTGATTGATTTCTGAGTGTCATTCTGTAATACGGGCCTAAATGTTCTAAAACGGGTAAAAGTGCCAAGTTTTAGATTTTTGTTGTATGTGTTTCTTGGGCTTCAGGGAATACCCTAAGAGTTTTGATGACTATCAGTCAGTAACAAAAACTTGGGTTTTTAGATTTCAATAAAATCTGAAGTAAAAGAGCTATGCAATTGAAACATTAATGTTTAATAATTCTCGTCTGTCTACAAGCCATAATATGGCGTATGTCAGAAAGTGTCTGTCTGTGATACCTTATTTTGGCATGTGTTTTCGTTCAACTTTAATGGCGGGATAGACAGATGCACCATATTTAATAAAAAGGCCTGGACAGTTGAGAGTCTAATGGCATTATATTTCGAGATTTTGTTTATCTGGTATAATCCAAAACAAAGTTATGAGTGTTCAAAAAACTACGAAGCGCTTCGAGAAAAGGTAGTGCTCTTGCACTTCGCTTGGTTCGTCTTGGCGATACATCAGATGATTTTTCATCATTGCATTCATCAAATGCAATAATTTTATTACATTTGTCGAGACTATGTTAACACGGCTTTAATGGTAGAAATCAGTTTAACAAAATTTTTACTTCAATTTTTATCCTAACATACAAAAAAGGAATGCTCACCAAAAAAGTGTTAATTCCCACCAAAACTTGTAGTTTGTTGGTTAGCACTAAATTTATTTCTCTAATAAAATAGAGCCAAATAAAAAACAAAAAACTCACATAAAATAATGATATTTACATATGGTTCTTTGTTTTGTTTACAGATGAAAGTAGACAATCGAGTATAATTTAAGCGTAGTTTACTGCTTAAGTTGTACTGTGTCTGCGGTTAGCGTAAATCTGCAAAATACCTCCAACGTAGGAAGCTATACCAAATACATGAGGAACTAATTTTAACAATATTAGCTATTATTGTTATCGATGCATGCTCTGAGAGTTATGAAAGAATAATGTTGTTGACACACATGCAGAGTGATTGAAACATCGTAAAAGCGAATACCAAAGGAATACTCTTGACTTCGCATCTTGTTATGTCAACATTGCGATGTTATTGTGTGATTTTATATAAGTAATATTATAGCATAGCAATTTGACCAACTGTAATCATGAATTAATTGAAAATAATTATGCATAATAATTATACGTAGGTAAATCATCTTTACCAGATCGTTAGTCCACCTTGTGGGGGGCCTACCGACGCTGCGTTTCCCGGTACGTGATCGCCACTCGAGGACCTTTCCGCCCCAACGGCCGTCGGTCCTCGCAATGTGCCCTGCCCACTGCCACTTAAGGTTCGCAATTCGTTGGGCTATGTCCAGTGACCTTGGTTCTCCTGCGGATCTTATCATTTCTGATATGACCACGTAGAGAAACGCCGAACATAGCCCTCTCCATTGCTCTTTGGGTGACCTTGAGCCTTCTTATGAGACCCACTGTAAGCGGCCACGTTTCGGTTCCACAGGTCATCACTGGCAACACACACGAATTAAAGACTTTCGTCTTGAGATACGGTGGATTTGCCGAGAATATGCCGCGTAGCTTCCCGAACGCTACCCAGCCGAGTTGGATTCGTCGATTGACCTCTTTCTGTAAGTTGGACATACCCAGTTGGACTGTTTGTCCCAGGTAAACATAATGGGCAACAGTTTCCAGTGTAGAGCTTCCAACCTTTTTTAAAGTGTTGAGTAATTTAGACTTCGATCATCTACAACGATGATCGAAGAATTTAGAGTGTAACAAAGTCCTGATCACCGATATTGCACAAAGAATTGCGAACCTTAAGCGGCAGTGGGCAGAGCACATTTCGAGGAGGACTGACGGCCGTTGGGGCGGAAACGTGTGGAAAAGGAAGTGGTGACCGCATACCAGGAGACGCAGCGTTGGTAGGCCCCCATAAGGTGGACCAACGATTTTGAGAAGGTCGCGGGAAGCCGCTGGATTCGGGCAGCGCAAGACTTTGGAGGCATACATTTCTTGAGATCGGACTGATCGGGTTGGAGATCCCTGGGGGAGGCCTATATCGAACACTAGACGTCTCCCGGCTGATATAATGGTGATTTCTTGCGACACAACACATAATTTAATACAGCAATTAATAATATACGAGTTTTTACTTTCATATTTATATTACGAGAACATTCCACATTTTTAACTACAATGAGGTTCAATTACATTTGAGACATCACCACATCAATCATTCATTACACATCAATCTGCGTTATATTCTTAAATAAAAACTTTTAAAACACCATCTAATTACGTGATTAGTGATTGTGAAGCTATTGACGGTTATGGGAAATATGATTATGGTAAAAAAGACGTGAAAGGTCATTCTGTCAACGAAATATTGTAGGGAATGGAATGGGTAAGGAAATTTATGTAAACATGTTTATTAGTCAATTAATAGTTATTTATGCAACTATTGTATAATGAGGGGCATTAAAACACGAATGTGGGTTTATCACACGAGGCGAAGCCGAGTGAGATAATAGTATCACACGAGTGTTTTAATACCTAATTATAAACAGTTTTATTAAATACTTTATCTACACCCATGGTATGAATCCTCTATAAAAGGTTCCGAAACCATGGGGCGATCTAAGAACTTAAAATTCATCACTTCACTATTTTACTATCTATTCTTCCCGTAGTAATTGGTTGGAAATGTCCTAAGCGGCATTAGAAATATCTGGTGGTGATGACTAAGGTACGTATGAAACGCTTTCTGTCGAAAATAAGGCCGTAAGCTTGTCTGCCAATCAAATACATAAATACATACGATCACGCTCATAATCCCATGAGGGGTTGAGCAGAACCTTAGGTAACATTTAGTTACATATAAAGCCATTTGAGCCATGCAGTGCCTCCAAATAGTGACAGGTTGCCAGCCCAACAATCCTTTAGTAAACAATCTAACGCAAAAGTCAACAACCAGGACAGATGTTCACTAAAAATGTCAGCAGTCCGGGTTACCAACCAACCGGGTACCGGAGACCGGGTAGTCCCCCAAATCTTTTCAAAAGATGACGCAGAATCCCGAAACATTCTAGATCTTACGAAATCAAAAGCATTGCTTTGAAAACAATGCGTCACGTCTTGCCTTAAAAACACAGTATCATTGGTCCAGTTAACCCTATATTAGGTCTTGTAATTACCTAAAGTATGGTCCGGTGTGTAATTTGAGATTTCTTTTCCGTATTACAGCTTTGATTCATGGATATGACTGGTAATTGTGTACTGTTTGATTAGAAGCAAGGTTTGAGGGTAGGCATTGAAATTCAATTAAATTGTGGCCTGTATTTTTACGAGTAAAGGGCATATTATGACGACCATGTGATGCCGGCAGAGTACAATAGCATCACCCCATTTCCTCCAATGGGCGTCTTAGAAGATGACTAATATATCAGGGATCAGTAAAGGGGTAGTGATCACCTTATTCTCCATCCACCGCATTGGGCAAGCGTGGTGGACTACTGGCTAAATCTAATTCGATGACAAGGAGAGGCTTTGTGTCCCAGCCGTGGGTTGAATTATAAAGGCTGTTATAATGATGATGATATTTATGTCGAACGTCGTATCCTTAATAACAGGGACACTGTCTATGCTTTGGCCGCACCTGCGCCTATCGTCTCGAAGTAATGCGTGGCGATACTTCGTACGATACACGCAAGTGCGGCCCTAGCAAAATTATCGCGATAAATCATGTGGCATTTCTTTATTTGCACGAAGTATCGTGCAATAATCCAAGATGGCCGAAATCATTTCCAGACGTGTAAATTGCGTAGTATTATTATCCTCTTTGCGTTTAACTATGGATATATAATCACTTTCTTTACTTCTAAATTGTGTGCTAATAATTACGTAATGCATTTATTAAAAAAAATAACTCAGCCGTATCGTATACTTAGTCACCCGTACGCGTCTGAACTAATGGAGAACAACCTCCGAAACGAACAACGCATGTCTGACCACGCAGCGCGATAGGTTAGCGCGCTAAAACCCTGACGTACCGCCTCCCGGCCGATAACGCACAAGCAACCCGAATATTCGCGATGATAGCCGATAACGGCCGGTCACATCTGCGCGTATCGTGTCCTAGCCCCTAGCACGAAGCTTCGTGACGATAGGCGCAAGTGCGGCCCCAGCATTAGAAACACTCAGAGCAAGGTAGACTCTTGACCGTACATACAATCATGCTCGCTCGCCTCCCCAGGTCCCTGTTATTGTTAAGAATATGATCAATTTACAATTATAAGTATTTGTATTTGATTGAAAATTGTTTTTACACCTTTTTTGTCATGAATTTGTGAATGAAATAAATTAATTGGCTATAAAATATTACATGAATTGATTTGAATTATTTGTGAGTAATTACGTAAAAATTGGAACTTTTATCTCTTAAATTAGTTTTTATGTTATTGTTATGTGAAATAAATTATTTTTGTAAGACCTTAATTGTTACCACATGAAAAGCAATAAAGTATTCTAAGTATTCTATTCAATTCTAAAATACTACTTTTATTTTTTGTTTGAAAAAAAAAACGTAAAAGTTGCTGACTCGTTAAATTTAGGATATTTTATTAATCTCTGTTGTATGGGTCCCTCTCTCGTGGAGGCCCAAGGCAGCAGCCCCGCCTCCTCTCTCCTAAATCTAGCCCTGAGTGCCTTAACATAATAAAATGTTGTCAGCCTGTCGCTTACCTAAAAGGGGCATCAAACCTAATGAAGTTACAAACCCGTCACTCTTGAACGGATAGCATAGGTAAAGTTTGACTTTCATAAGCGTACAAATTGAATAAAACTTTACTGGGTGTAAAAGACATAAACAGTCAAACGAGAACCATGTATTCTATACATCAAAATAAGAAACTTTTCAATAAATAATTGCTGGGAAATGATTTTGTGGTGTTAAATAAAATTGGAAATTGTACCACGCAATGTAAAGTGCTCAACTCGTAAGCAACTCGCAAAAGCGCGATAATTTTGAAGCCATTTTTTGTTATTAAATACTAAAAAAATGATAATGTTTCTTTGGACAATAATTAATAAATAATGTTTTCATAAAAAAAAATGTTATGAGTTTGACCTTCAATAAAATCGTAACTAAATATCAATTTCCCAGGTATAGTCTAAAGGAAAAAATAATGTTATGATGGGGAGCAGAATACATGGTTTGACTGTTCATGTTTTTTACACCCTGTATAGAAGACCGGTTTCAATATTCTATCCGCAGATAAGAGTAGGTAAGCTTACTGAGGTTTTGTTGCCTAGAAATTGTTGTTAAATTATTAAAAGTACCAGCGGTTTCTTGACAACAAAACTCTAATAGGGCGATCTCTATCAGTGGATAGAGTATTTGCTTTAACTTTAAGTCACATCTTAGTTTATTGATAGACCTAACTTGCTATGGTTTTTGTTGGTAATAGCAGGGTATTTTATCTTCGGCTAATAGCTATAGTAGACAGTGATGCAACCCTAAGTGCTTAGCGGACCACAACTGACATTTTAGAGCATTATATATTTATGGTAGTCGTTATCGACCAATATAATGTTGCTATTGACGTAAATAGAACTTTATTTTCGATTTAACCTGACTCCAATATTTAAAAAAAAGTCAGGAGTATTCGTGATAGGTTACAAGAGATATGTAACACTACTTTTTAACACGGATGTCTGTGGATATCATCCAATGAATTAAACTCTATAAATTTTTTTCGCACTTTCCAAAAAGAACTTGTGTTATGGAAACTAGATAGCAGTCAAATAATTGAGATATTACTATGAATAAAAATATAAACATCCGCAACTAGTGAACACGTGTTCGTGTTCATAACATCACCGGAGTTTGTGGGTAAAATACAGTAGAAAGCGTTACAAACAAACTGACATTAGCATTTATACAATTAGTTGACGCTGTCTTGGTGAAGTGGTCAGTATAGCTGGCTATACACATCAAGCGGTCCGGGTTCGAGTCCTAGTAGCGGCAAATGTTTGTGTGACGAACACGAATATTTGTTGACGAGTCATGGTTGTTTATATATTTATTTATAAAAATATTTAAAAAATATTATTTATATAAAAAAAATACCGTTATCTATAACACAAGTTCTTAATAATACTTAATTTGGGCTAGATAATTGGTGTGAGTGAAGAAATATATTATATTATATTATTTCTATGTCTAGGGAATAAATAAATAATGAGCACTTGCCGCTCTAGTTTATAGCCTAGATACTACAACCTTTAAACATTGCAAAATATGGAATCGTCACCTTCAAATCTAGACTAATAAATATGATCTGGGACCATCAAACGCCGAGTGAATCGCAGTAAATGGGGTTCCAATGCCTTGTTTTGCAAGTTTCCGTTGATTTAACCGTTGCGAAACGAGTAATGGATTATTTTACGCTCAATTTATAATTTTGCCATTCGCTGATAGCTGTCCGATGTTTGGGACAATATGTAAAGTGAAGTATACTGTATACCCGAACCGGACCGGTGCCGAACTTAGTAAAATACTTAGGCAGGTATTATAGAATGAGTCTCAAGAATCAACGCCGACTTGAGCGTCGTACGTCTCAATCACTTTGTGCTTCATAGAAAGTGACAAACGATTCTCAAGATATAATTGATTTCTGTGTATTATTCTGTAATACGGGCCTTAGAGAGAGGGTAGACGATTTGTCTGCCAATAATTTTTTTTCTACGCTGACACCGATTATCTAGCCCAAATTAAGTATCTTTAAGAACTTGTGTTATGGATACTAGATAACGGACAAATATACTTAAATTATCTAGATATTTTTTTAAATAAACTTAAATCAATATATAAACAACCATGTCTCATGAACAAATGTTCGTGTTCATCACACAAACTTTTGCCACTACCAGGACTCGAACCCGGACCGGCCGATGTGTAGGCAGCGTTGCTGACCACTCCACCACCACGGCGTCAAATATAGGCAGCGATATCAAATCGCAAAGACTTTAGTTCATCTGTGGCCATATAATTGCGTCGAAATATCGGAATAATAAGAAAACCGAGGTACGTGGTATAAATCCCGTTTTCACACATTTCAATGTGACCACGTAAGTTTAAAACAATCACACACTTTGACGTGACTTGTTTTAAGTCTGCCTGCTAGCTGCTACTTTGTTACTAAAAGATCTGTCACCATAATAATAGTGTTATCAGCATTAAGTTCGTTGCACACTTATCAGCTACGCAAGAGAACGCTTTTTTTTCTATGAATGCTGCGGAATGTCCGCTACGAAAAGACTACGGACTAAGGTTGCCAGATGGCCGGTAATTCCGGGAAAGACCCGGAATTTTGCATGTTGTCCCTGGTCCAGTAATTACACCTTACTGTCCCGAAATTATTGAATACTAGTTTTTTTCCATAAACGGCACCACAGGGCGACGCAACAAGGAAATATCACCACGGTCTGTAGGTATGTGTCGTCGGTATTGTCACACACACAACTCACAGAGCTTGGGTAATACTTTTTTTTTAAATATTTTGTAATATGTTTTTGTATTGCCCATCCAACAGCCAACTTTTTTAGTTGGATTTCGACTCTAAACTCCAACTTCGTTCGTAACCCCAGAAATGTCAAGGAAAAGATAAGCCTGCATCTGGCAACCCTACTACGGACCGTAGTGCATCGATTCTTTTTCATTGTAAAAGACGGGATACGGTTCCGAGCTGTTAAGTGGAAGAAAGAACGAAAAAATGTTTATTCAGTATCACAATATCTAGGTATAATACATTGATACATTATACAAGTACAATAATGAAGACACCGAAAAGGCATTTACTGAGCATAAAATGTCAAGCACGCAGGATACATGGTCTTCAGTAAATACCCTAGTGTGGAAGGTACTGCGGACCGCGTGCAAAATAAATACTAATAAATGATATAACATAAATGATGATGATAATAAGAAAAACAAGCTTAAAATACATGTCAATACATAAAGGTCTCAATAAGAATAATAAACAGGCAATTTTTAGGTCGTTGCCAACCTCAATATTTGCAAAAAAAAACTGTCACTTGTATTTGGGACCTTATTACCTCAAAAAAAAAATAGATTTCTATCAACAAATTTATCATGTATTTCTCCGTTTTTAGTTTTGAAGGCGGTTTTTTATTTAAAAATACTTTTTATAGTTAAATTTATATGATCCAAGTGTGCTTCGACCTTTACTGTGTTCCGAGAGCCAATGATAATAGAGCGAGTCTCTCCATGGTTGAGGTCTCTCCTGGTGATAGTTGGTTGGTTCCACCTTAAGCCTTATCATCACTCACTTACCATCAGCTGAGATAAGCTTTCCAGAAGAAACATAAGAAAAAATGTCAAATATATATAAAAAACTCGCTGTGTAGAATAGCATCTCCCTATATCCTCCAATGGGTGTCGTAGAACGCGACTAATGGATCAGCAAAGGGGTATTGATCACCTTATACTCTGTTCACCAATCCGCATTGGGCAAGCGTGGTGGACTACTGCCTAAACCTCCTTCGATGACAAGGAGATTCCTTGTGTCTAGCAGTGAGTCGAATAAGACAATTATTGTAATGATATGATGATATAAAAAAAAACAAAAATTCACTCACCTATAGCAAGCATAACGAAAAATAGAGCCTTCGTGACCATTTTGACTCCTGAATCTCCTGTCTTCCACCGCATCACAGAACTGGAAATAAAGAAAATCGAAATAAATTAACTGAGTACAACTTTGGTCATGGCACATTTTCGACCCGATTGGTTGAAGTGTGCGTAAAAAACCAAATTAATTTGAAATTATGGTCTTCTAACCTACTTTTTATTTTATATAAATATTTTATACAAAATCCGACAGTCAATGATAAGTAGGATCTAGTCAATTACTTTCAGGTGTGAGAAGGGCTTTTTCACCTCTAGAGCACCAAAAGACCTCTTTTGCTTCGTAAAATCTCGAAGGAAAAACGCTTTTTTCTGGGAGCACCGAACAAGACTTCTAAGTATTTGTAGTAATGTTACTTTTAATTTTTATAATTCGTTTAAAGATATTGAACATGTATAAAAGTATTGTCTTGTTATTGTCACCTAAAACAATTTTCTCGCTGGAGAGGTTGTATGTTGTTATAAAAGTTGTATGTTTCACTCGAGAGAAAAATTTTTTGTCTCTTGCCTTTAAATCACTCACTGCGCTCAGTAGTCTATTTATGAATCAATTCTAGACTACTTCACTGGTTTGAAATTTAATATCGGCACTCGCAGCAAAAAATACCTTTGCGTGGAATTTCCTGAAGGGAAAGTACTCTTAATACTGTAGATAGAATATTTTACTCAAAGGAAACATTCCTTTATTTTTGAAAAGAAAGACCCTTCAGGTGGCATAACAAAAATCAACCCGGTATAAGTAGATCGATTCTCAATAAAAAACGCGCCATTTGAATTCCACAACACGCTATTGACTCCCGGAAGTAACATACACAAAATAGCGTTATATCCTTTCGCCTTTGTCATTGTTTATGGTTTGAAATATTTTACTAGCGCACTGCTCATGCACTTATTCTGCATACGTTTGTGCAACTTTCACTGACATTTGAACTCGCGAAAAGCATGGTTGCATTGTTGTGAAAGTTTAGATAACATTGTCTTTAGCGAAATAGGTAAATACTTAGTATAGTTTGTAAGATTGATAATCATGAAGATGATAGTACGGCGAGCGCGTCTCGATACAAACCGAGAAAATGTTTTATTATTTCTTTTATTCTGTTCTAAACGTACGCATTTTGCCAATGTCAAGTGAATATAAAGTAACAAAAATTGTATGGTTGATTTGGGTTAAAAATGGAGTCTCTCAACACTATTTCTTACTCAATCTTTATGATATACTTATTAGAATGTTTTAAACAAAAGAATTAATAAATGTCGGACGTTTCCTTGTTTTCAAAAATCGACACAAAAAAATTTAATTGTGAAAAAAGGAAAACGTACAGACATATCTTTTTTGCTGTGTTAAAATAATTTCTTTGCTGAATTGAGGTTTATGAAGATTATCAAGTCTTGGTCCATTTCTTTATGACGTTGTATTGGTTTTTAATTTAGTTTGACCCATTTATATCGTGAAGATTTTCTTTAACTTTAGGTACATATTTTACATTGCAGATATTTAATTCTATTGGTGGTGTTTGTTAGCTCATGTCAGACCCAAAGGCGCGCTTTAAGAAAAATACAGATTAAAAGTATAAAATTGGCGCCAACTCAATCGCTCACGCGGGACTAGTAGGTTTTAGTTCTAAATTTGACACCGTCAAAACTTGTTGCGAAGATAATAATCGAGAACATTTTTCCAATTCGACCGTTACAAAATTAGCATTCGATTTGTGAATTACATCACAGCAGGCCACCCATGTCATCACCCACCGTAGGTTCCTTTCCCTGGCACGGTCGGTCACGAGAAATGCAGATTATCGCAAAACTCTGATTGGCTAATTGGTGAGATCAAATTTAACAAGGGGTTAACCGTTGGCTACCACTTTCCTGTTTGCATAACTTAGCATAAGGCGTCCGAAGACTGATCGCGTATCTAGATTGGAAAAGGGATAGATAATGCTGTGATCGATCGGTCGGTGACCTTAGGACGATGTTAATTAAACCTACTAACAAATTGCTGAAACATTGTTGCTTTATTTTGCACAACCTGAGTGAAGTTCTAAGCTGTGTCTCCAATGGGGCCTAAAGGAGCGTAGCATTTAATATTAATTAACCAATAGAAGTGCTTAAAACAAAAAAAAAGTGATTTTTTAATAGTGCCTCCACTTCTGCGGCGGAGTGGAGATTACATCAAATTATATTGATTAAAATAGACACCGGTTCTCTTGTCTACGCTCCAGCGGACAGACAGCCTAAGGAAACCCTTGACGCCTCCACGACAGTCCTTTCTAAAATTAATAAAATATAATTTGATACATATCATACACCTATTGATACGTTGTCGCTAACTTCCCTCGAATTCTGTTGATCTTCAATACTGCCCATCATAAAACTTTTGTTTTAGTATTCTCATCTGTCTTTTTATATCTGTTTGATGTGCAATAAAGTTGTATTCTATTCTAAGCAATTTTTAAACTTTTACGATTTTTGCGGTTGTTCTGTCATTACAGCATCTCTTTCTCAATCGGATTGGTGGAGAGTCATAATGAATTATCTGACAACCAATCAGATAGCTCGAAGCTTTATTTGACAGCTTTATTGTTTGTAAGCCATTTGTTAGCAACAATTGACATTTTCTTTCACGATTTTGTCGTTAATATTAACGGCTTTTTATAAGTGTAGATAAATCACGATTTCGTTTCTAATTGGGCGTTTTGTTGTGTAATTGTTTATTATATTTCGGAGTTTTTTTTGTAGAAAGGTCAATCAAATGTCTCCATTATACTTGATGGTTAGCAGAAGTGGAAACTAATTATAAGGATACCTCAGGAAATAATGCGCGACACAAGCAAAGCGTCGATGGCGTAGTGCGTAAGAGCGTTGTCTCCCACCCGGGAGGCACCGGTTCGAACCCCGCTACGTACCAATTTGTTTCCAAATTTTGAATTCATGTGTACGTTTAACACCTTTACGGTGAAGGAAAACATCGCGAAGAAACCTGCACACACCTATGAAGAAATTCGTATGCTGTGTGTGATGTCGACCAACCCGCACTTGCCCAGCGTGGTTGACTAAGACCTAATCGCCCCTAAGGGGTAGGCTCGAGCCCCTCGGTGGGGACATTATAATTATGAGCTGTTGATGATAACTGGGACGTTACTCTGTGACACTGGCCATTCTAGGCTTAGGTACCGATCTGTCAGATGCCTTTTCACCCCTTTTTTGAATGACCGAAGATTGTAAGGATGATACCGTGTGCTGGCAAATAATTCAATTTCTTGATCGAGTACTGATGGCCTCGCATATTCTTCAAGAATCCCCCACGCACCGCGCCGAACGCGCTGTCAGCAAATCTTAAGGCCCGGAAAGTGTAGTCTATGGCAAGTTTACATAGAGATATATAATTAAGTCTTTTTCTAGTATTATATTTACGCGTTTGTAAACGCAAAAATAAAATTATTCCATAATTAAGTCTTGGTTAAAAATTAGTAGTTTGTTAAGTATTATTTAAACTGTTAGTTTAAATAATACTTTCTATACACCTTGCTGCGTGAGGACGAGCACACTAAAAAACATTGCACTAACAAAGGACCTTTTTGGCTCGGTTACAATCGTATCGGTAATTTTTAACAAATACTTAATTATATATCTCTATGTAAACTTGCCATAGACTACACTTTCCGGGCCTTAAGATTTGCTGACATCGCGTTCGGCGCGGTGCGTGGGGGATTCTTGAAGAATATGCGAGGCCATCATTAAATGCAGCTGGGGTGGCATGTACTTACGTGACAAATGTACCTTCGCCGCGCGAATGACCCCTTGGTTCGATGCATTCAGAATTACTATAAGTCATCCATTTTACGACCAGGAACTGCAGTGGCAAATACTAATGATAGACTTTTTTTTTATATTACGAGATGGCAAACAAGCTTGGGGCCCACCTGATGTTAAGTGGTCACCGCCGCCTATAGACACTTGCAATATCAAGTGTAAATCACTTAACAACGCAAGTGCGTTTGCCATCCCGGGGACTAAGATGATATGCCTTCCATGCCCAGTAATTACACTGGACATCCTTATATTTTATAGAAGAATTAGAACAAAAGTAATCTACGAGTAAAATACAAAACATCACCTAATTGTATACTTTAGCATTATACACGTCGCATGCAGACCTTGAATTTCTATGAACCTTACGCAAAGTTAATATCGTTAACCTTTTGTTGGTAATTAGCTGTCTCGAGCCTTTGTTGATGTGTTCTTATAAATCGAGCCTCACTGATGTAAAGTTATTTATTTGTCGTAGAATTACGAACACGTTTTATATTATGATGATTCTTTCGGAATTACAAATAGTTTAATATCAAAGGTTATTCACTTATAAACGGCAATGAACTTATATTTACTGGCGACTTTTTTAAAAACTTTAACAATTGGAAGCATGTTTTTTTCACTAACGCATGATTGTGGTTGCAAATTGGGAAAATGTTAAACTTAGCGATGGGTTCTTGAAGTTGTTACATGAAGATTGCATTTTTATGGAATAACTTTTGCGTTTACAAACGCGTTAATATTTTTAATATAGAAAAAATACACTGAAATCGACCTGCCTCAGTCGGGAATCGAACCCAGCATCTACGCCACCAGGGCGTAGTGGTTAACGCAGCCGGCCGGATTGCGGAACATTGCATTTTTGCTTAACTTTTCATTTTGAAATTCCAATGAAATTACTTACCTATTTGGTACATTATAATATCCTAATCTTTATATGTAGTTACCTTTTTTGACGATGTAAAATTCATTGGCGGACGCTGCACTAGGCGAACGGTGTCTATGGGATTCACCCGGTGCGGAATTGAGCCGGTCCTACTCACTAAAAATCACCGGTACCCTCCTAAGCCCTTCTGGGGCGTTTTGGGATCGGCGTATTTTATGTACGCCATATTACCAACACGTCTCCGATTTATATGTAGTACCTAGAGTTAAACATACACTATCACTGTCATTAAACAGAGCTTTATCTACTTTATCTAACGTTTGGCTACATATATAGTCGCATCTGGCAGTATGGGTCTTGCAGTGCCTCAAAAATAGTGACAGGTTGCTTGATTGTCTACATAAAAGCGACAAAAAACACAAAAACTAATTCAACCTTTCGCTGAATCAACTATTAATTTAACAAGTAGCTTACAAGTTTTTACAAGTAATATATTATAATTGTATTTCTTGAGTGTCATCGCTATCAGTTTTAGTCTGTCTTTAGTTCTAATCTTAGTTAAACTTAATATTAGGGGTTTAAGTATGAAATTGCCGTTTTGTATGGAGAATTTAACGAAAATTCATTTTTCCATACAAATATGTTTGCGATTTTTTTAGGAACCACAAATCTAAATTTTATGTAATTTTGTGGATATATTTAGACAACATTAAGCTATAGGATACATAGAGAAAAAATTTGCGAATTGATATCTGTAAAAAAATATTTATATTTTTATAACGGAGACGGGCACCTCTTAGGACGAGCTGTTTTTGAAGATGTATTTCTAGTGAAAAATATAAAAATAAGAATAAAATTTTATACATAAATATAAGTCCTTGTAATGAAGTTTAAAATAAAAAATGAATAATGGACATAGTTATTGTATGAAAGGAATTATAGACTAATGAATAATGAGGAAAAAATCGGCAGTTTCATTCTTTAACCCTAATTATATTAGCTTACTTTAGAGGCCATGCTTATATATAGCATTATATTGTAGGTACCTTGTGGATAACGGTGATGGTTGTACAATTTGGCCCTGTCCGCACAGCGATAAAATATTCGCGCGGAAATAATATCGCGTTCAATTTGCATCAAACCACAGACTTTTTCGCGCGATTTTTTTACCGCATGTGCGGATAGTCCTATAAGATCCTATGTGTCACAGAACTTTGCGAGAAAAAACGCGCGGTGAAAAATAAGCGCCTTATTCATAAAAACAAGTTAATTTATTAGAGGTTTACAAATTTTTTGTCTCTGTCACTTTGGCACGAGATGAATGAGACAAAACACTTTTTAACAAGGTAATAACTAAAATAGGTTTATTAAGTGTTTATGAATAACCATTTAAGGATATAAGTTCCTAGTAAAATGTATTGTATGTATTGTCCTCAATAAATTAAAAAAGAACCTAGTATGGGTATTCTAAGGCCTATTAAATTATAACGGACATCAAACCAGATCATTGTACAAAACCCAAAGCACGTAAACCAAATCAAACTGCCGATCGTTAACTCAACTGTGTTTTAATCTCGGTTCATATTGTGCAGTTAAAAATACAATGCTCCGGCATTTCGCAAGCCGCTGACGGCACATCTGATAATATTCTTCGGGCGAATGTTGCACTTGCAAAATTGAAGACTAATAGCGGAACTGCCCGAGAAGCTACGGGACAACGAAGATGCATGACACTTGATGAAGCTGATTTGGTAGAGAAAAATTTATAATGTATCGTCGCTTAATATGAAAAAGTGACAGCTGAGATGCGATGAGTAATATCACGTAATATGCTAAAAAATTTGAAAAGTATTTTCGCAGTAAAATGAATCTAAAGTAGATTTTATAACGAACTTCGGAAGAAGTTAGGAATACCGTAGTCAAATGTTGCACTTGCGAAACTGAGTATTAACAGCGGAAATGCTGAGCCACTGCGAGACAAAGGAAGAGTAGATTAATTAAAGGTTGTTTTTCTTAGATTAATTGATTAAAGCAAAAGCGAAGATACGGCATCCTCCTTATTGAATCTTTCAAAAAGCAAGCCTCGTCAACTACATATACAAACTATGCTGAACGTGTCGCTCTCGCCCGACTTGCATTTTTTTTCTCGCTCACCTAACAATGCATCTGAGACGTAGTAGGGCCATTGGTCAGCTACAGAAACATTATATTAATTAAATATACCTAAGTACTTATGCGTATTTTTGGTGGGTGGTAGGTTAGAGGTTATTTTTTTATGACCACACAGAAGAAAATTTAGTTTAGAAAAAGATCATCAATATCCAATGACTACAGGACCACAGGAGGTTCAGCCACCTGGTTACACGTTGCGCTGAATGACTGGCTAGTTGTGCTTCAGTCATTTAATTTTAAGCCGTTTTTGTTTGACTGTACTTTCTATTGTGCGCACGAGTTGATGACAAAATTAATAAGTCGGATCGGAAGGTGCCAACTCGCGCGTACTCGCGAGTTTCATAGTCGCCAGTTGACGAATAACTCTGGTGCGTTTGTCTGCACGGGACTCAGAATCACTCTGTCGGCTTTACGTCCACAAGATTAAAAGGGTAGTCTTATTCGTGACCGGAACTTCGTTAATTACTCATATATTTCTTAGTGAAGAATAACCTTAAGTAATGAATTCACTTAGTAGGTAGGTACCTGATGAGCAATAAATTTTTACTACCTTACAAATACGGGTGTTAGAAACGTGATCGCCTTTTACTTGTTCATAGTAATAACAGATCAGTAACAGTGTCAAGGGCGGACGACCGTAATGACCGTAAGACGCGTCTTAAACTTTTTGTGAACTTACATTCACTAAACTCACTCGTATCATTAGAGCGGTGTCGTCATAGTCCGGCAACGCTTCTTTTCTGTTGTACCCTAATATACTTAATAATATTATAATAGTACACTAATATTACCTACCCACGGAGTACCTAATAAACTTCTTTGCACCTATCCTAACGACATTAAAACTCTCCCTTCGCTAAAATTGTTGAAAATTTTGATGCGTAATATCAGGCATTACCATTTTAAAAGTTTTCAATCTCGGCCAAATGTATGTGTGAAATAACACAATAAAGACTTTTTTCTATTTACATCCCAAACATTGACAACCATCAAAATAATTAGGTATGTCAATACAATGACAAAATTTTCTGAACGAATCAACAATGACAACCATCAAAATATTAAAAATTAAATACGCCTTAGATTAAGAAATACGTGATAATCTGAGTAATGTGGATATATGTTGTCGATTCAAAACCCTTAATTTAATACGTGCTTCAATTCGAATGGACCCGAGTCTACTGTACCGAAGTGACGAACGTCAAATGTTTGACAGGAATGTAGGCAGAACAGTTTATATGGGAAAATGAAAATGTTGTTTTTACTATCTTCCTCGCAATTTCTCCACATTTTCTCACCGTTTAAACCTTCCCTAGACCTCCACGAACATTTCAAGACCAAGATAAGATAAATCCGTTCAGTCGTTCTCGAGTTTTAGCGAGACTAACGAACAGCAATTCATTTTTTTAATATATATATATATAGATATAGATATAGATAAAGAGAAAAGTTTCATGTTTGTCCAAAAACAACTGGGCCCCGATCGCGGTAAATAATTTCAAGTCGAACGCAGATGAAACACAAACGCTGTCAAAGTTACGTTTCTGTTAAGCCCTGTCCGCACAGCAATAAATAATATCGCGTTCAAATTGAACGCGATATTATTTCCGCGCGAATATTTTATTGCTGTGCGGACAGGGCTTAACAGAAACGTAACTTTGACAGCGTCTGTGTTTCATCTGCGTTCGACTTGAAATTATTTACCGCGATCGGGGCCCTGGACATATATTAAAATTCGTTTACAGAAAAGCCTTGTGCAAAGAGCATTGTCACCGACTAACAAGTCTATATTTCATTAAAATAACTTGTTAATTTTATATCAATAGAGGTTTTTTTCTCAATTTATCGAAATAATTTTGATCAAACTCGTTAATGATTTTATAACCGACTTTTTTAAGTTGTTTTTAGTAAAATTAAAAACAGGTGTGATAATTTTAATTAAAGAATTTCTGTAGTGAATTGTTATACTATCTTTATATGTTACGGCTAAAGTTCAACTTATACATATAAGCCTTCCCCACATTAGGTTGGACCTTAGTCAACCACGCTGGCCAAGTGCGGGTTTGTCGACTTCACACACAACCTAATGCTGGGGCCGCACTTGCGCCTATCGTCCCGAAGTAATGCGTGGCGATACTTCGTACGATACACGCAAGTGCGGCCCGAGCAAAGTTATCGCGATAAAACATGTGGCATTTCTTTATTTGCACGAACTATCGTGCAATAATCCAAGATGGCCGAAATCATTTCCAGACGTGTAAATTGCGTAGTATTATTATCCTTCTTTGCGTTTAACTATGCATAATCACTTTCTTTACTTCTAAATTGTGTGCTAATAATTACGTAATGCATTTATTATAAAAAAATAACTCAGCTGTAACGTATACTTAGTCACCCGTACGCGTCTGAACTAATGGAGAACAACCTTCGAAATGAACAACGCATGTCTGACCACGCAGCGCGATAGGTTAGCGCGCTAAAACCCTGACGTACCGCCTCCCGGCCGATAACGCACAAGCAACCCGAATATTCGTGACGATAGCCGATAACGGCCGGTCACATCTGCGTGTATCGTGTCCTAGCACGAAGCTTCGTGACGATAGGCGCAAGTGCGGCCCCAGCATAAGAATATCTTCATAGGTGTGTGCAGGTTTCCTCACGATGTTTTCCTTCACCGCAGAAGCGTTCATTAAACGTACATATAAATTCAAAATTTGAAAACACATTGGTTCGTGGCGGGGTTCGAAGCGGTGCCTCCCGGGTGGAAGACAACGCTCTTACGCACTACGCCACCGACGCTAGCCATAACAATATTATATGTATTATGTATATTTGATGTTTCATTGCCCGACCCACATAACGTTTTAAGTTGTGCAAAACAAACATTCTATAATCAATTATACAAAACAAAAGCTATCGATAAACAAAAACATTACATAACATTCACAATATCAAGCAATCAAAAAGAGACAGCAAAAATTTTAAAACAATTTGCGATACCTTAATTACAATAATGTATATTGACGCCTAATATCGGTTACGCTCTAATAGTTTCCAAAAAGTATTGCACATATTTCATAAGATGCGATTCATAGATTCATAAGATAATAATCTAATTAAGCGCTCTCAAACACTGATCTAATTAAGTATATAATTGCAATATAGCTATCATCACTACACGCCCATCAGATGTGATGGCGATGTTATAATATCTGTCTAGATAGACTGGTAACATATTACAGTATAGCTGAGGAGGTACTTCAATCGCAGGAACTAAGCAACTTATGGCGCGGCTTGTACATACTGGGATGTAGGACAAAAATTATTTGATTGGTATCGCCGTGATATCGGCTTATCTTTGAAGCTCGTAAAAACAATCTTTTCCAAACAACTTATTTACATAAATCATGATCAATAAGTAATTTCTCACGCCTACAAATCTCTAATTTCGCCTACACCACTTCCAATTTATTTTGGGGTCGGTGCCACAGAGAAAAAATGGAGCAGTACGTCTTATTAATAGCAGTATGTATAATTATCGACATTTGGTACTGATTTTTATGTCTAGCCACATCTCTACCACAGAAATAATGAAGAAAATTATCGACCGGGGACAACGTCAAATAAGGAATTATTAAAAATATAACATAAGACACTAAACACTCTGACAAAGTGAAAGCGTCAATTTAAAGCCTTACTTACATAGTAAATTGGCCCTTATATTGAAACAAAACAACGCGCGCTTTCATTACAATTTGCGCGCCTCTTTTATTTTCCTTTAATTTTTTTTTATGTGATTTTGCCGATTTACCGCATGCTGTGCGGCGTTTTTGAGACGCTTCTTCTGTGTAAGTACGCGAAGGTAAGAATACCCACTAAACCTCCCGGTACTTCCCTCAAGCTTTTTGCAATGTATACGAAAACCGAAACAGATTCCGAAATGTTCCCACTCCGTACTGGAACGCCCCAGACTCTTTAAATTATCGTAGGTATGTTAAATAGATATTCCCGTAATGCTGATAATGATTTTATGCCACAGCTGACATGAGGGGATGACACAAAATACCTTGGGCGGTCAAAAAGAAACCCTCATATCGCATATTAATCAAATACCTGCGATTTAAGTCGTTCTTTGTTTCATCTCCCAAGTCAATTGATGTTCTATATTTAGAGTGTCCTGTTGTTGGTTTTTGTTTGTTAGTTCACTGAATGATTTTTACTTTTTGGTTTGATGCACATTGTAGGGGTCAGTTGAGCAAATTTTTTATATTATGAGGCTTTGATTGGCTTACATTGCCAGATGTGTCTTTATGTGTATCCCAATGTTCTCTCAAGCTCTGTTTTTTTAGGCTTATGAGCGTGATTGTATGTATGTTAAATAGTTACAAACACAAACGTTTTTCGTGACAACAATTTATGGCAAAGAAGAGTTAAACAAAGCGGTGTAACAATACTAGAAACAGCATTTACCTCCCGAACCAATTTATCAGATGAATTCTTCGAATTCATTCCGATGTGTGTACACCTTAATTACGGACGCCGATGCCACGAACAATGAATAATAGAGTGTCGGCAATAGCCGCCGATTTGTACAAACAAATTGTTGTCAGAGATTGCAGGTACCGTAAGGGTGCCCGTACGCGATCAAAACTACTACCACACTAGTTAACTTTTCATTTGGACCTGCTGCTTACTGTCAGGTGGAATGGAGTCATTTGCTAGAACTTATTAAAAAAAAACGAACTTAATAAGGTTTACAAAATTAGTTTAAAGCCACGGCTAGTGGACAAATGTCCCGTGAAATGTATCGCCAGCGATGTCGGGGGAAGTGGCGCGATGTTGCCGGACTTCGCTTGACCGTCAGCGTCGCTAACGACATGAGTCGCTCTATGTCGCCAAATATGTCAAGCGAAATCACTCGACTTCGCTACGCATGTCCCCGACAGGTGTAGCGGGACATTTGTCTAGCCTGGCTTCACAAATTAATATCTGCTATTAAAATTCCACTCCACTTAGTCTGAAAGAAATAACCCGAACCTAACAATAATAATCGCTCTTCACTTAATTATACCGATTAATATTGATGGAACCACTTGCAAATTTTTCGGCGAAGCGTAATTCGGTGCTGATAAAAATTTAACAAAGTAGTAGGTACCTAATTTAGGAATCAACTAAAGTGCACAGTTAAATGAACAAGGGCATGGATCATCATTTTATAAAACCATTTCATTTCATGAAAGGTAAGCAAAAAATCTAAGCCATCATCTTTTTAATTATTCATCCTTTTATTTGGGACCCTAAATAAAACAATATTTTTCTATTCGTTTGTATGTATACGTTTTCCATTTGGATTATTATTTAGATTATTATTATTAAATTCCAATACCAATAATTAAAATAGAGGATCAAATATTACTTTAACACACGGCATATAAATGACGAAAAAATAAAATTGTGAGATAGACAGACAAATTATCATAATTATTATAAGTTTCGACTTTTTTTATACACTTTGATTGAATGCTTAGTGTTTTTTCGTGTGTAATAAGCCTTAAAGTTCGACTAAGATAGGTAAAGTGTGAGAGTTTGATCGCTATCACGCGAAAAAGCAATTGTTTACTTGATTTATGGGAGAATTTTAGCTAAATATTTTGGGGTCGAGAATTCTTACTGCGCTTTTTCAGTGATGCAAGTTTTAAGTAAAGTTCATCTTCAATATGGATGGATGATATATATTTACATACTCACACCAATTATCTAGCCCAAAGTAAGTATTATTAAGAACTTGTGTTATGGATACTAGATAACGGACATTTTTTAATATACTTACATAATTAATAATTTATAAATAAACTTGAATAAATATATGTATAAAGATTAAACAGCCATGACTCGCCAACAAATATTCGTGTTCGTCACACAAATATTTGCCGCTACCAGGATTCGAACCCGGACCATCATAAGGTAATAATGTTGTGAGAAGGCAGAAAGTAGAAGCGAGCGAAAAATTACATTAACTGTCAGGACTGGTTATCTTACTTAGCCCCCCATCCACTAGCGTTTATTCCGGATGACTTGTCCTCATGGATATACTGTAGAGAATCATCGTAGGGATAAATAAGACCATTAAGGTCACTAATTAATGTCATCTCTATCTCTAAATGCTTTCCTTTCATGACTTTCTATCTATTTCTAGTCGAGGTTGTCGCGTCATGCAGGCGCGACGGAAGGAAAAAGAGATTTTGACAGCGTTATTCTTTCGCGCTTTGCCCATCCACTGGAATTCATTCCTTAAAGATTGAACATTCCGGCAGGAATAAACGCTAGTGGATGGGGGGCTATTTGACTATAGGAGCGCAGAAAGCAGTTACACTGTATTGCTATAGCGACCAACTTTGATAAGATGGTAGCTACTGTAAGTCGGTCGACATCAAAAGCTATGCAACCTAATGCGTGGTTGACTGAAAATTTTCAAACCATGAAAATTTTTCCTCCGTGTTTCGGAAGACGTTAAGTCGACAGTAGTAAACAAATCACAAGAGGCCAGAAATGGCAAGTGTGGGGTAGAGTGGTCCAAATGTCCTGTCCAAACAGTTGGACAACGGGCCTTTACTAGGGCTGTTGGTCCAACTATTTCTGTAGTGAGACTAACAACGCCGCTTCTCAGTTCCATTGTCCAATTAATTTCAATAAATGCTTTACAATCATTAACTTGAAGAACCTCAACTGCATCACATACGGCTTGGTTGGACAGAGCCGTTGGACCATTGCGTCACACTCGAAATGGCGGCTTGTAAAAAACTGACAGCTAGCTAACGTCGATATGAGGACGACCGTAAGTCTTACCACAAATCAAAAGACCCAGAGCTTTCTTAAAATTTTCATTTTCATCTTCAGAATAATATAATCTGGATATCTTTAAGGCCAGAGTGAACAAACATCTTCTAGGCGAGCGTGTACCACCTCATCTTCGCTTTCCATTAGGCGTGTTTGTTGTCAAATGCTCAGCCTATCAAACATAAAAACTTTTTAGACTAATATTCGAGCAAGAATGAGCCCCGGATATAATGATTATAGGTCGCATAGTTTAAACATTACCGATGCTAACATCTGGAAACACGCTCCAGGGAGCATGGACTCAGGAAGGTTGCGGTCAAACAATAACCAAATTAAAAGTTACCATTTCGAAATAGCTTCTAATATCCGCTAGAGACTTCCGAAGTGTGTTACCGTAATGAAGCCTGACCTCTGGGTTAGACGAAAGGTCATACGGTAGCGAGGTCAGCCATTGAAACATTATTTTGTTTGATAACTCGGCAATTGGAAGACGATTATTTTAAAAACTTCCATTTATTATTGGGAAATTGGTTATTGCTTTAAATAACAAGCTTTATTTATTTTGACGGTAGAAAAGTTCCGAATGAATCATTGACATTCGGAAATATATCTTTGTATGTTGCATTTAAATAAAAACAGTATTAGATCAGGCACACAAAAAAAAATTAAGTGTTTGTAATGATGAAAGAATAATACACATAAACTACTGCAAAGAATTTAAAAATTCTTTCAAATCTAGAAGGATTGTTAAGCACTTAGTTTTAAGCTGTAATAGTGTAAGATTTGTTGGTTGTCCTAAAATAAATAAATAAATAAATCTTAATTTTTACTGCTTAGCATAGGCTGATACTTTTTTAAATACATCCGGATGAATTCGCGGTCGTAGTGCACCATCGGCCGGTTGTAAAAAATAATTATTTCTTGATGACTATTTTAGTGCTATTTTTATTTATTTATTTATTGAGTTCACCAATTCACAAATTCTAAATGCAAACCTTAACCATAAGTGACAACTGTATGCACAAAAGAACAGCAATATACTTGAATCTAATTATAAAGTAAAATATTACAAAAAAATATTTTACATGTAAAAAAATTTAAGAATAACTCATGTATGTCCAACCTCGTAGGTTTGATTAGACATATTGACCGTAATGTTCTCAACGTGTCATGGTAAATATCAATGTTAGTAGGGGACAGCGAATTAAGCTGATTAAACATTCTATTCAACGGAGAAAATGAGCCTAAATTTGTTTTGCTCTTTTTGGTACAAATCAATTATATTAAGACTTTCTAGGCAAATTGACAGGGACATTGATATTAACTTTTGAGACTAATAATCCTTATTATAATAATCCTTACTAATAACCCGTATTACAGAATGACACTCAGAAGTCAAACATGTCTTGAGAATCGTCTGTCACTTTCTATCACGCACAAAGTGATAGAGACGTAGGACGCTCAAGTCGGCGTTCATTCTTGAAACTTATCCTATAATACGAACATAAGTCAAAGCAGTCCAATAAACCATACTCATACCAAAAGTACAAACAAGTATTATCATACCATACCATGTTGGTAACAAATACTCTGAGCAAATATAAGATTGCTATGACAATTTTTGGATAATATTTTTTTATCTGGCTACTATTCAAAGAAAAACCGTAATGAAAAGGCCTTTATCGTATTCTATCAAAACGTTTATCATATTATACATTAGTTCATTTATATCCATTTCCTACTGAGTTCCTGGTGAGAGTAGCCAGTCAGGTAACCTCTAAGCGGCTATACAAGTTAGTTATCACCAATAGAGAGGCGACACAGGGTCAAAGGTCGCGGCGAGAACGCCGCTTGTCGTCCAATACCGCAATCTCTGACATACAATGCTGGGGTATATTGATAGCTAAGATAAACTATACCTTTAGCAAAGGTTGAAGGGTACAGCTGATCATTTGAATTTGGAACGCTTCTACTCAGAAGTATTTACAGAAAAGAGTGAAATAACTCTGCTTTTTACCTGCCTACGAGAGTCCAAAAGGAAGGTTTATGATTTTAGCAGTTTATGTTTTTATGGGATAACAAACAGCATTTACATCACATAAAATTATTACAAAAATATTTCACAATGGCCTAAATAGTTTCCACACTTACAATTTGGTTGGGCACAAGCTAAATGAAAACAAAAACTAACTAATAGCCACACCAAACAATTAAACGAGAAATATTTTCTTTGTGCATATTACTTACAAGTTTTTTAAATTTCGAAGGTTTGTTCATAAAACGTATGTTACTCGTGTGTATTTACGCATGTTTCTCCGTAACGCCTAAACTGTTCATCCGATTTTGATAAAAAAAAGGTGTCAAGCGATTCGTTATAACGGTCCGGGCAACATAGACTACATTTTAACCGACTTTGACAATAGAAGAATTCGATTTTACCTTTAACCGATTTCATTCCTTTTTTCCGTAGTCAGGTAAAAGTTTATAATACGTTTTGCTTGTTATAGTGTTGTGCTTCTATCGTACTCTGGCAGTACAGTAGCCGAGATTCGAGCCATTAGAGGCATTCTCAGATCTGCCGCTCCTATTCCACTCAAAACCTACAGAAGATCTACATGACTCTAGTCGAATGGAAGCAGAAGATCAGACGACAGTCTGACTCCCTCGAGGAAGATGCATATCAATTAGAAAACTTCTACAGGAAGTTCCCCCTATATACGCTAGAGGACCAAAGTCCTTGATTCCTGAAAAAATCTCCTTCGACGCCGTTAAGGCCACCTGTGTCCAACAGAAAATGCCATTGTTTATTAATCTTATAACTTTAATGCTCTATAAATTATTATCAATTAATCACAGCACCTTAAACAATAGATCTCGATAATCTTAATCGTAATCGCTAAGAAACAACGCTGTTATCTCCATTATGTCGTATTACGCATCGCAACGAGAGTCAATTAAATGAATTCTGAATCGATTTCTCGGTTGGGCGACTCCCGCGCATCCCGACTGCATCAGTGAAAGTGATGGGTGGTCCAAGTGACGGGTGCGGAGCGTTAACTTTTCAAGGACAACTGAAAGTGATACGCACATAAAAATACTCCGTACTATAATTAAAAAAAAACCGGTGGGAATATTGTCTCTCCAATCGTATTTATTTCTGTGTACTTGATAAACGTTTTTTTTGGAAAGCATTTGGATTATATTATGACATAAAACACATGTGTTGTTATCATTACAATACTACGTAAATTAAATAAATATTTTCTTTTGCCAACATTCATCATTTGCCTGCCCTGCTCCCAATTTTATTTGGAGTCGGTGTAATATGTTTTTCTCTTCCATACATTCCTATCAGCCGTCATCTCAACATGAACTGCTATGAATTATAAAAGTATTATTCGTTTGCAGACTCAATTTCGACAGTACAATACTCCGACAAGTAGCGAACTTGGGAGTCTAGTGTTTTATGCACCTACATGGCTGAGTGATGGGTAGGTTAGGATTATTTTTTTTATGACCAGGCGGAGTGCAATGTTTTTGGGGGAGTACGGACACAAAAACATGTCAAAGTATTGTACTGTCGAAATTCAGTCCGCAAGTCTAATTTTTTTTTAAACTGACAGAGTAAGTTTATAATACTAATATTTTACAATTGCGTGGCAAACTAGGATTCCAAACACCTGGTAAATATCATATAAACTATATGCCTACAGATCATAAATCAAGATGAATAAAATCTTGTAAGATTTTATGACACGCTTAAGTGTGTAACTTATACCGCAAGAAACTATGATCATTGCTTTGCGCACACGCAATCGCTACTCAGGTTGGCGCCCGCGGCGGCATGCGCTATGGATCCTCTTTTCTGTTCATCGATAATTACGCACTGAGTATTTGATACCATCACTTGTCACGGTCTAAACCGTCTTCCAATATACTTACGTTGATTTTTAATAAAAAAATCCATACAAAACAAAGCATCACATAACTATCAACTATAATAATTAAATATTCTAGACTAATATTAACTTTTACTTGTTTTTAAAACAAATATAAACACAGCAATTGTTAACTTGTTTTGATCTGTTTACTAATGACAGTTCTCATGTCGGCTGACGCCGATACCCGCTTCTAAATTCTATTATTTATAATAATGATTCTGAATACCCTCCATTTTAAAAATATCTCGAACTTTGTATACAAGCCTTTTGGCCCAACTAATTTGTGCCATAAATTAATTAAATAACTAATATATTTTAACTTGTATTTTCTGCCCATAGAAAATCTGCTAAACAATTTAAATTATTTTTGTTTACATAATTTTACTGCAGCAACCATAGATACAGGTACTCTGTATAAACTATCCTTTGGTTATGGTTGCATTATTCATTAAACGGAACTCCCACTACAAATTTTGGGAAGTTTCCAGAAGATTTGGAGTATTTAAGGCGTAGCTCGGAGA
This sequence comes from Elophila nymphaeata, assembly GCA_955850985.1. Taxonomy (NCBI): domain Eukaryota; kingdom Metazoa; phylum Arthropoda; class Insecta; order Lepidoptera; family Crambidae; genus Elophila; species Elophila nymphaeata. The sequence goes on from OY039087.1 coordinate 17,102,777, forward strand.
AACTGGGCCTCTTCTTCCATTTTCTCCAGCTATAGTTTAGTAATCCTTCTTGAAGTTATTAACTGTAGTACGCGATCCCCGAACTAGGGTGAGTGTGTGTTCTTAACCTATCATTTTAACGTTTTGCATCTAGCTTTTTAATAATTTAGTAAACCTAGTGTTAAATCGCAATTTCATTTAATTAACGTATTAATTATTATTTCAATTCCTTGCACTGATAGATAAGGTAACCTTAAACTGTATAGGTACTTTTTAGTAGTAAATTTGCAAAACGTTATTTATGATTATTTTGATTAATTATTCTTATACATCATACTGTGTTTGTAATCATGTGAAACGTTCCACTAAATGGGCCGTGGACAGATTACAATCCACAGCTATATTCTTTTAACAATTAATCTGTGTAAAACTATTTTCTATGAGACCGCTAAGAAGGGTGCGTTTAGAAATCTATCGAGTTGAATAACTAATTTAATTTAATATGTTGCTAAAAAGTAAATACTAATTTCTACTTGAAATTAACTGTTCTTTCTTTAAATAGTATATAGTGACCACATGTTGACCTTTGCTCGACCTTTACATCTTATAATTTTTTTGATCACTTTATTACCCTTGTAGTTCTTTTATTAATTATTTTATTAAAATAATTCAATTGTAGCTTCGTCCCTTTATACCCTAACCTTAGTCGGTCGACTTAAGCGAACACCTGTTCATATCTTTCTAAATAACATTTCAGGGATCCTATCTACGGGCAGCCGCCTACCCTGCTGCTCCGCTGCTGTGCTTCGTGCCACCCTACCGGCCGAAGCTGAACCCACGCCGACCACGCTGGTAGTCGACGTGCCTGGTTCCTGCCGCTTCCTGCGCTAACCGCTGAAGCTAAGTCTCTCTTTCTAAAGTGCGAGAACCCCAGTGCGAAACCCCACTCACGCCCTTTATTTTAATAAATAGTGTTAAATTTAACCTATCTTTTAATTCTCTCTTTTCTGCACATCTGGCCGTGCTTCCCACGGTCAGAGCGTGTCAGTGGCGCCCAACTCGCTCAGGGTTCTTCGCTCTGTGGTTCTCATTTTTTTCTCTTTTTTTATTTTTTTAATTTTTGTTTTAGGTGGGTACCTATTTTTTTTTTTTATTTTTAATCTTTAGTATAATTATTCTATATAATTATATTATAAAGTGCGAATAATTTTCATTCGGTGATAGCCCTAAGCTATTACTATTCTTTTTACTGAAAAAAGTTTAATTTTTGCCGGTTGTTAATTTTTTAGTAGCTACCCACTTAATTTTTTTTTCTCTAACGCTGCAATTGAATTGTTTCGCACACACTCGCCTTAGTCCCTTTTGTAAACTATAGTGTTGTACTTTACTATGGCGGAAAATACAAGTATTAATTTTCTTTCATTACACAAATCCGAGCTCGAATATGAGGTTGCTTTGCGCGGGCAAACTCCGGCTGACACTGTGTTCGAATTAAGAAAGCAGATAGTGAAATTGAATAAGGAGTTTCCAACTGAAACGATTTCACTTTCGCATTTGCCTCCTTCTGAGGATTTAGACGGAGTTGTGGCTTGTCTGGATGAATCTTTTAAAAATATAAAATCTCTAAATAAAAAATTCGAAAAAATTTTATTTTTGAAAACGGAAGTCTTACTCAACCATATTTATCACCGGTTGAATAGGATCGAGGTTGACGAGGATGATTTGGATGCGGTTCTTTCCGACTGCAAACAAAATTTTGAGTCGCAAATGACCGAGCTTAGAACAATGTCACCCTCTAGTAAGACTACCGTATCTGTTGACGATTTCCAAAGGGCAATCATTGGTCTAACTGTTGATAAAAACCGCGCTCCGGATTTATCGAAACTAAAATTTAATGGCAAGTCGTGTGTGCGTGCGTTCGTTCAAAAAGTGGACGAATTTGTTGAGGCAAGAGGCATTGATCATGATAAGTTGCTGTCTTTCGGCTATGAAATTTTCACGGACGATGCTCTTCATTGGTTCCGGTGCATTAAGCCCAAGGTGGATAGTTGGTCTCAGGTCGTTGATGCTTTAAAATCGGATTTTAGTCCACATGATTTTGACTACCAATTTTTGTCAGAAATTAGGTGTCGTTTTCAAGGCGAAGGCGAAAATATTAGTATTTACCTATCTATAATGGATGGCATGTTCTCTCGTCTTACTAAGCCCTTGCCTGAGGTTGAAAAATTGGAGATCATTACACATAACATCCGACCTTGTTATGCTAACGCATTAGCTTCTGTTTGGCCAATATTAAATATTGACACGCTTAAGGCTGTATGCCAAAATTTCGAAAAGGTACAATGCCAGTTTAAAAAATTTAATGAGCCTTCTGCTCCTAGTTCTTCAACTCTAGCTCCTGAATTCGCTTATAAGGGCAAATCCAGCGCTTCTGTTAGTGTTGAAAAACCTACTTATAAATCTTATAACGGTACTATAAAACCGAAGTCTTTTGTTACTGCTGTAGCTTCAGCAACTCTATACTGCCCGAGGTGTCGTACTAACTCGCATAGTCTAGAGGCTTGTCCACAACCAAGAACAATAATATGTTTTAAGTGTGGGGAAAAGGGTGTACGTACTCCGGATTGCACTAAATGCAACCCAAAAAAACTAGTTTGTCAGGAGTGGAGTATTAGCGGCTCTGATCGCTCAAAATTTAATAATCTCTGCAGTGAGACCGAGTGGAATCAGTGGTTATCCTTTGTTTCGGACGTCTTTTCTAACCACTCTGTGTCTCCAATCCTGGAATCGCAAAATGTATTTTCACGTCCTTATACAAACGTGTATGTTAATGATAAGAAACTCGTTGGTCTGTTGGATACTGGTTCAGATGTATCTATTGGGCAATAGTTCTAATGAATATTTCAAAAATTATAAAATTTATTCTTGTAATCCGTTACAGCTTTCTGCAGCTGGCGGTCAAAGATTTTACGCTACTAAATACCTTATTTTACCTTTAACTTTTAATACCAAAACCTATAATATAAAACTTTATATTGTACCAGAAATACAAAACAATCTAATCTTAGGTATGGATTTCTGGAGAACTTTTGGGTTGTTTCCTGGTGAACTCGATAGCCTAGTAGTCAATGCATCTCAGGAGACTAATATTACTAGCATAGCTCTTGACGAACCTAAACATGATTTTTCATACGATCAACTAGATGAGATGCCTAAAGAGGACGTTGTCGAACCATGCGAAAGCCCCTGGTCTAATCCTATTCTTACACCTAAGAAAAATGGTGAATATAGGTTTTGTTTGGACAGCAGGAAACTAAACTCTGTCCCTCGTAATTGTGGTCCTTATAATCTTCGTCGCAAAAACTTTGACTTCAACGTTAATGATATTGTCTGGCGAAAAACTTACTATCAAAGCGACAAAGATAAGCAATTTTCTAAAAAACTTGCTCCTAAATATATTAAATGTCGTATTAAATCTAAACTATCGCCCTTGGTCTATGAATTGGTTGATATGAAAGGTAAAAATCTAGGATCTTGGCATATCAAAGATTTTAAACTAAATAAATACTCTTAACTAATGTAAAATATTAAAATTACTAACATAAAAACAATCTTAAAAAATTATTGTATTTATAGTCTAAAACTATAAATATAATAATTTCAAAAACTATAACTAACATTTAAAATACAACAAAACATACATTCTGATGTATTGTTTCTTTTTGAATAATTTAAAACAAAATATAATTATTGTTAAAATAAGGAAACAGTTCCTTATCTTATAAAGCTGTCTTGTTTTTTTGTTCACAAATGCATTTGGTTCTAACCAAATGAAAATTTTGTTGAATTCTTTTGCTGGTCGTGATTTCATTGCTTTGTTTTTTTACAAAACCTTTGGTGACTAAAAATAAAATTGCTAAACAATTTTTCAAAAAATCCCTTCCATTTTTTCCATTTTTAACTGGAGAATGCTGTACCTATACTGCGCTCTTATTCTTTTATAGAATACCTTGAAGTATCTCTTGATTTTACTTTCACAGCTGTGACCTTATTGTTTTTCAGTTGCTAAACAACTGGATTACTCTCTTTTGCCTCGCATCTGTAGTCCTAGGTACTACCAAGACTCTAAATCTTGTATTGTCGATACCTCTCGTCAATGTTGCAGGGTACTCTTTTGCAGTTGTGTTGTATCTTGAGTGTCTGAATGTTCTATATAACTATTACTCTGAAGTTTTAGTTTCTTTTTGAGAGTGTAGACTTCTTTAGGGGATTTTTGTCAAGCAAAATCCTACACTAAAGGGGGGGATATGTCACGGTCTAAACCGTCTTCCAATATACTTACGTTGATTTTTAATAAAAAAATCCATACAAAACAAAGCATCACATAACTATCAACTATAATAATTAAATATTCTAGACTAATATTAACTTTTACTTGTTTTTAAAACAAATATAAACACAGCAATTGTTAACTTGTTTTGATCTGTTTACTAATGACAGTTCTCATGTCGGCTGACGCCGATACCCGCTTCTAAATTCTATTATTTATAATAATGATTCTGAATACCCTCCATTTTAAAAATATCTCGAACTTTGTATACAAGCCTTTTGGCCCAACTAATTTGTGCCATAAATTAATTAAATAACTAATATATTTTAACTTGTATTTTCTGCCCATAGAAAATCTGCTAAACAATTTAAATTATTTTTGTTTACATAATTTTACTGCAGCAACCATAGATACAGGTACTCTGTATAAACTATCCTTTGGTTATGGTTGCATTATTCATTAAACGGAACTCCCACTACAAATTTTGGGAAGTTTCCAGAAGATTTGGAGTATTTAAGGCGTAGCTCGGAGAAACTGGGCCTCTTCTTCCATTTTCTCCAGCTATAGTTTAGTAATCCTTCTTGAAGTTATTAACTGTAGTACGCGATCCCCGAACTAGGGTGAGTGTGTGTTCTTAACCTATCATTTTAACGTTTTGCATCTAGCTTTTTAATAATTTAGTAAACCTAGTGTTAAATCGCAATTTCATTTAATTAACGTATTAATTATTATTTCAATTCCTTGCACTGATAGATAAGGTAACCTTAAACTGTATAGGTACTTTTTAGTAGTAAATTTGCAAAACGTTATTTATGATTATTTTGATTAATTATTCTTATACATCATACTGTGTTTGTAATCATGTGAAACGTTCCACTAAATGGGCCGTGGACAGATTACAATCCACAGCTATATTCTTTTAACAATTAATCTGTGTAAAACTATTTTCTATGAGACCGCTAAGAAGGGTGCGTTTAGAAATCTATCGAGTTGAATAACTAATTTAATTTAATATGTTGCTAAAAAGTAAATACTAATTTCTACTTGAAATTAACTGTTCTTTCTTTAAATAGTATATAGTGACCACATGTTGACCTTTGCTCGACCTTTACATCTTATAATTTTTTTGATCACTTTATTACCCTTGTAGTTCTTTTATTAATTATTTTATTAAAATAATTCAATTGTAGCTTCGTCCCTTTATACCCTAACCTTAGTCGGTCGACTTAAGCGAACACCTGTTCATATCTTTCTAAATAACATTTCAGGGATCCTATCTACGGGCAGCCGCCTACCCTGCTGCTCCGCTGCTGTGCTTCGTGCCACCCTACCGGCCGAAGCTGAACCCACGCCGACCACGCTGGTAGTCGACGTGCCTGGTTCCTGCCGCTTCCTGCGCTAACCGCTGAAGCTAAGTCTCTCTTTCTAAAGTGCGAGAACCCCAGTGCGAAACCCCACTCACGCCCTTTATTTTAATAAATAGTGTTAAATTTAACCTATCTTTTAATTCTCTCTTTTCTGCACATCTGGCCGTGCTTCCCACGGTCAGAGCGTGTCAGTGGCGCCCAACTCGCTCAGGGTTCTTCGCTCTGTGGTTCTCATTTTTTTCTCTTTTTTTATTTTTTTAATTTTTGTTTTAGGTGGGTACCTATTTTTTTTTTTTATTTTTAATCTTTAGTATAATTATTCTATATAATTATATTATAAAGTGCGAATAATTTTCATTCGGTGATAGCCCTAAGCTATTACTATTCTTTTTACTGAAAAAAGTTTAATTTTTGCCGGTTGTTAATTTTTTAGTAGCTACCCACTTAATTTTTTTTTCTCTAACGCTGCAATTGAATTGTTTCGCACACACTCGCCTTAGTCCCTTTTGTAAACTATAGTGTTGTACTTTACTATGGCGGAAAATACAAGTATTAATTTTCTTTCATTACACAAATCCGAGCTCGAATATGAGGTTGCTTTGCGCGGGCAAACTCCGGCTGACACTGTGTTCGAATTAAGAAAGCAGATAGTGAAATTGAATAAGGAGTTTCCAACTGAAACGATTTCACTTTCGCATTTGCCTCCTTCTGAGGATTTAGACGGAGTTGTGGCTTGTCTGGATGAATCTTTTAAAAATATAAAATCTCTAAATAAAAAATTCGAAAAAATTTTATTTTTGAAAACGGAAGTCTTACTCAACCATATTTATCACCGGTTGAATAGGATCGAGGTTGACGAGGATGATTTGGATGCGGTTCTTTCCGACTGCAAACAAAATTTTGAGTCGCAAATGACCGAGCTTAGAACAATGTCACCCTCTAGTAAGACTACCGTATCTGTTGACGATTTCCAAAGGGCAATCATTGGTCTAACTGTTGATAAAAACCGCGCTCCGGATTTATCGAAACTAAAATTTAATGGCAAGTCGTGTGTGCGTGCGTTCGTTCAAAAAGTGGACGAATTTGTTGAGGCAAGAGGCATTGATCATGATAAGTTGCTGTCTTTCGGCTATGAAATTTTCACGGACGATGCTCTTCATTGGTTCCGGTGCATTAAGCCCAAGGTGGATAGTTAGTCTCAGGTCGTTGATGCTTTAAAATCGGATTTTAGTCCACATGATTTTGACTACCAATTTTTGTCAGAAATTAGGTGTCGTTTTCAAGGCGAAGGCGAAAATATTAGTATTTACCTATCTATAATGGATGGCATGTTCTCTCGTCTTACTAAGCCCTTGCCTGAGGTTGAAAAATTGGAGATCATTACACATAACATCCGACCTTGTTATGCTAACGCATTAGCTTCTGTTTGGCCAATATTAAATATTGACACGCTTAAGGCTGTATGCCAAAATTTCGAAAAGGTACAATGCCAGTTTAAAAAATTTAATGAGCCTTCTGCTCCTAGTTCTTCAACTCTAGCTCCTGAATTCGCTTATAAGGGCAAATCCAGCGCTTCTGTTAGTGTTGAAAAACCTACTTATAAATCTTATAACGGTACTATAAAACCGAAGTCTTTTGTTACTGCTGTAGCTTCAGCAACTCTATACTGCCCGAGGTGTCGTACTAACTCGCATAGTCTAGAGGCTTGTCCACAACCAAGAACAATAATATGTTTTAAGTGTGGGGAAAAGGGTGTACGTACTCCGGATTGCACTAAATGCAACCCAAAAAAACTAGTTTGTCAGGAGTGGAGTATTAGCGGCTCTGATCGCTCAAAATTTAATAATCTCTGCAGTGAGACCGAGTGGAATCAGTGGTTATCCTTTGTTTCGGACGTCTTTTCTAACCACTCTGTGTCTCCAATCCTGGAATCGCAAAATGTATTTTCACGTCCTTATACAAACGTGTATGTTAATGATAAGAAACTCGTTGGTCTGTTGGATACTGGTTCAGATGTATCTTTATTGGGCAATAGTTCTAATGAATATTTCAAAAATTATAAAATTTATTCTTGTAATCCGTTACAGCTTTCTGCAGCTGGCGGTCAAAGATTTTACGCTACTAAATACCTTATTTTACCTTTAACTTTTAATACCAAAACCTATAATATAAAACTTTATATTGTACCAGAAATACAAAACAATCTAATCTTAGGTATGGATTTCTGGAGAACTTTTGGGTTGTTTCCTGGTGAACTCGATAGCCTAGTAGTCAATGCATCTCAGGAGACTAATATTACTAGCATAGCTCTTGACGAACCTAAACATGATTTTTCATACGATCAACTAGATGAGATGCCTAAAGAGGACGTTGTCGAACCATGCGAAAGCCCCTGGTCTAATCCTATTCTTACACCTAAGAAAAATGGTGAATATAGGTTTTGTTTGGACAGCAGGAAACTAAACTCTGTCCCTCGTAATTGTGGTCCTTATAATCTTCGTCGCAAAAACTTTGACTTCAACGTTAATGATATTGTCTGGCGAAAAACTTACTATCAAAGCGACAAAGATAAGCAATTTTCTAAAAAACTTGCTCCTAAATATATTAAATGTCGTATTAAATCTAAACTATCGCCCTTGGTCTATGAATTGGTTGATATGAAAGGTAAAAATCTAGGATCTTGGCATATCAAAGATTTTAAACTAAATAAATACTCTTAACTAATGTAAAATATTAAAATTACTAACATAAAAACAATCTTAAAAAATTATTGTATTTATAGTCTAAAACTATAAATATAATAATTTCAAAAACTATAACTAACATTTAAAATACAACAAAACATACATTCTGATGTATTGTTTCTTTTTGAATAATTTAAAACAAAATATAATTATTGTTAAAATAAGGAAACAGTTCCTTATCTTATAAAGCTGTCTTGTTTTTTTGTTCACAAATGCATTTGGTTCTAACCAAATGAAAATTTTGTTGAATTCTTTTGCTGGTCGTGATTTCATTGCTTTGTTTTTTTACAAAACCTTTGGTGACTAAAAATAAAATTGCTAAACAATTTTTCAAAAAATCCCTTCCATTTTTTCCATTTTTAACTGGAGAATGCTGTACCTATACTGCGCTCTTATTCTTTTATAGAATACCTTGAAGTATCTCTTGATTTTACTTTCACAGCTGTGACCTTATTGTTTTTCAGTTGCTAAACAACTGGATTACTCTCTTTTGCCTCGCATCTGTAGTCCTAGGTACTACCAAGACTCTAAATCTTGTATTGTCGATACCTCTCGTCAATGTTGCAGGGTACTCTTTTGCAGTTGTGTTGTATCTTGAGTGTCTGAATGTTCTATATAACTATTACTCTGAAGTTTTAGTTTCTTTTTGAGAGTGTAGACTTCTTTAGGGGATTTTTGTCAAGCAAAATCCTACACTAAAGGGGGGGATATGTCACGGTCTAAACCGTCTTCCAATATACTTACGTTGATTTTTAATAAAAAAATCCATACAAAACAAAGCATCACATAACTATCAACTATAATAATTAAATATTCTAGACTAATATTAACTTTTACTTGTTTTTAAAACAAATATAAACACAGCAATTGTTAACTTGTTTTGATCTGTTTACTAATGACAGTTCTCATGTCGGCTGACGCCGATACCCGCTTCTAAATTCTATTATTTATAATAATGATTCTGAATACCCTCCATTTTAAAAATATCTCGAACTTTGTATACAAGCCTTTTGGCCCAACTAATTTGTGCCATAAATTAATTAAATAACTAATATATTTTAACTTGTATTTTCTGCCCATAGAAAATCTGCTAAACAATTTAAATTATTTTTGTTTACATAATTTTACTGCAGCAACCATAGATACAGGTACTCTGTATAAACTATCCTTTGGTTATGGTTGCATTATTCATTAAACGGAACTCCCACTACAAATTTTGGGAAGTTTCCAGAAGATTTGGAGTATTTAAGGCGTAGCTCGGAGAAACTGGGCCTCTTCTTCCATTTTCTCCAGCTATAGTTTAGTAATCCTTCTTGAAGTTATTAACTGTAGTACGCGATCCCCGAACTAGGGTGAGTGTGTGTTCTTAACCTATCATTTTAACGTTTTGCATCTAGCTTTTTAATAATTTAGTAAACCTAGTGTTAAATCGCAATTTCATTTAATTAACGTATTAATTATTATTTCAATTCCTTGCACTGATAGATAAGGTAACCTTAAACTGTATAGGTACTTTTTAGTAGTAAATTTGCAAAACGTTATTTATGATTATTTTGATTAATTATTCTTATACATCATACTGTGTTTGTAATCATGTGAAACGTTCCACTAAATGGGCCGTGGACAGATTACAATCCACAGCTATATTCTTTTAACAATTAATCTGTGTAAAACTATTTTCTATGAGACCGCTAAGAAGGGTGCGTTTAGAAATCTATCGAGTTGAATAACTAATTTAATTTAATATGTTGCTAAAAAGTAAATACTAATTTCTACTTGAAATTAACTGTTCTTTCTTTAAATAGTATATAGTGACCACATGTTGACCTTTGCTCGACCTTTACATCTTATAATTTTTTTGATCACTTTATTACCCTTGTAGTTCTTTTATTAATTATTTTATTAAAATAATTCAATTGTAGCTTCGTCCCTTTATACCCTAACCTTAGTCGGTCGACTTAAGCGAACACCTGTTCATATCTTTCTAAATAACATTTCAGGGATCCTATCTACGGGCAGCCGCCTACCCTGCTGCTCCGCTGCTGTGCTTCGTGCCACCCTACCGGCCGAAGCTGAACCCACGCCGACCACGCTGGTAGTCGACGTGCCTGGTTCCTGCCGCTTCCTGCGCTAACCGCTGAAGCTAAGTCTCTCTTTCTAAAGTGCGAGAACCCCAGTGCGAAACCCCACTCACGCCCTTTATTTTAATAAATAGTGTTAAATTTAACCTATCTTTTAATTCTCTCTTTTCTGCACATCTGGCCGTGCTTCCCACGGTCAGAGCGTGTCACACTTTAACAATTACAATCCCTAATAATAATATTATAAACGTTAAAGTAACTACATATATTTGCGTGTCTGTCATGCTTTCCTAAACCACTCCAAAACCACAGGGAAGGACGTACCTTTTCGATATCTCTTATCGTAAAAAAAGCTTGGAGGAGTTAGAATAAGGGATGTGGAAGGGATGTTGAAGATTAAACCATGCTGCCCAAAGTAACTACCGCAGACGAAGTCATGGGCTAAAGCTAGTATTTTATATAAATAATCGACTTTGCATCATGTGATCCATGTAGATGACATAATCTGTAAAGTCACAAGTGTTTTTCTTTGAGTACAAAATCACGCGGTCTTCAGATGTTTTTAATAAAGCATTTAAGGTATGAATCAGAGATTAGGATATGTCCATATGAATGATGAATTGATCATCAATTACCAGAAGAGAACGAAAGTATTGCCCGTTTTGAATTGTGTTATAAAACATTTGACCTGGTATTTGAAGAGCATTTCCGATGTGATTGAGAACGTCTAGACTTTTTTGTCAATTTGAATCAATTGGAATATTAAAATCATGACAGATTTATCTTCATCGATCATTCAGCTGTTGGTTTGTGGGTTGCGGGATTCAAATATGTCAAAACTATTATGAAACTCTTTGAACTGCTTATTGTTTTTATAAGAAATATAAATAAAGAGTCTGACGAAGGATGAATTAGATGGTGTGTCGTGAAAATCGTTGTTTTTTTTACTAATGCCTTACTACAGATGTGAGCCCTAAACCAACAGACCAAAAAACTAGCTATCCTCATATTCTTATCAATAAAAAGCTACATACATATAAAGATAAAGAAGATAAGATGGTAAAGAAGTGTTCTGCTAAAAGGGTCGCTCCTATTTTCAAACAACTAACAAACAAAAGCCTTGTAGTAAGATTACCGTAAGCTGTTTTAGTTGCTTGTAATAACAATCCTAATCGGCGTTGTCAACTCGGGTGCAATCCCCACATTATATTAATAATGATAACTCTACATAAAAATACGCCGTCTTGGTGGAGTGGTCAGTATAGCTGCCTACACATCAAGCGGTCCGGGTTCGAGTCCTGGTAGCGGCAAATATTTGTGTGATGAACACGAGTATTTCTTGACGAGTCATGGTTGTTTACATATTTATTTAAGTTTATTTATAAAAATATCTAAAAATATTATGTATATTAAAAAAAATGTCCGTTATCTAGTATCCATAACACAAGTTCTTAATGTTACTTACTTTGGGCTAGATAATTGGTGTGAGCGTGGAAATATATAAAAATAAAAGGAAATTATTAATTGGCAATATTTTAGAGGGTTCGTAGATACGAATATGAGTATGCGAGTTCACCAGCTCGCCTCAATGTAGCGACTGTAGTCAAGACAATAACATGAAACCTACCTACTACTCCAGTAGTTTTATTTGGCAGCATTTTAGTAACATTAGATGTGCCTTCACTCTGGCATTATCCCAACAGTAAATTACTAACCACCTACTACTTTCCGTAAAAGTAGTTTAAAACCACAATCCAAGTACAATTCTTCCTCATTATCTACGAAGGAAATGCGAAATAAATTCAAAATACGCTTACAAGCATGAGTGCACGAACTACTGGATACCATCTCACTTTCTCCCAAAGCGTGAGGTCGGAGTACATAATGGTAAATAGATCATCTTACTCCCATAACACGTTAGCTCACGACCGGAGATGTAATCTGCCCTATGAAAATTGGTGTCGCAATGTGTGAGCGACTTTCGAAATTATGTTTCAGTTCGGCTGTTATTTGTATTGATCTCTGTGAACCTCTGAATGAAACGAAGTGTACCGGTGCTATTATATAAGCAAATTGGATTCTTAGGTAAACAGGAACATCTTGCCACTTAAGAATCGGCTTCAAGAGATACTTCTGTTATTCCATTTTGTAAAAACACAAAGCATATGTCCATAGTTAAAATATAGCAGATAATATTTGTATTGACAATTCAACATCCTCTTACCTACTTTTGTACTTCACAATGTACTTACTTATTTTTTTTTGCCAAATATACGTTTATTTATTCATTTATTCTCTTACTTACTTACTGCGCATGGGAGGCATATCATCTTAATCCCCAGAATAGAAACGCACTTGCAGTGTTAAGTGATTCACCCTTAATATTACAAGTGCCTATAGGCGACGGTAACAACTTAACACCAGGTGGGCCGCAGGCTTATTTGCTATCTCGTAATATGAAAAAGAGTGTTTTTTATTAAATCTATAAAGTATGTATATGCAAGCAATTAAAAGTATTATATTTGTACACGATATAGAATAGTTGGTAGCAAAATAATATCAAAGCTTTTCCAGTATATCTTCGAATTATTGCTTGAACGACATATTCGACGACATAAAATAGCGTTATATAAAGTAACTATTAGAAATTGAATAGGACTTGCAGCTTTTAACATGACTTTTGTACTACAATATAATGCACTTCTGTTAACAACCAATATAAATTAACATACATAAACATAAACAATCTACAACATAATCCACTTTTGTAAGATTTAGAGGCTAATTGTTATCTTAATATATATAAATCTCGTGTCACAATGTTTGTCCTCAATGGACTCCTAAACCACTTAACCGATTTCAATCAAATTTGTACACCGTGTGCAGTTTGATCCAACTTGAGAGATAGGATAGTTTTTATCTTGATAAGTAGTCATTTTTTTTTTACTGCCGATACAATGTTACAGGTCAGTAGTGTGAAATTACCACAGCAACGCGTGGCCGGGCAGCTAGTAGGTTTATATAATATTTTGTTGACATTTTATTGTATTCTGATTGATGTCTTAAACTCCACTTAAATAAACGAAGTAATATTGTATTTGACTTCGTTTATTTAAGTGAAGTTTCATACATCAATCAGAATACAATTTTTGAAGAAGAAAAATAAATTCAAATTTTGATTATTGCCAGTTTTACAACACATTTTTTATTTATTATGTATAAACTTGCCTCAATTAGCCTCTAAATCTTACAAAAATGGACTATGTTCTAGATTGTATATGTTCATTTGGTTGTTTACAGAAGTTAGTTTTAGTGTAAAATTTCATGTTAAAAGCTGCAAATCTTTTTCAGTTTTTAATAGTAAAAAATTACTTTATATAACATAATTTTTATTGATACTCTTTATTGCACTTGAAAATAACAACAATACTTATAGTTTAATACAAAGTTTGCAAGGGCGGACTTATCTCTAAGAGAGATCTCTTCCAGTCAACCCATGAGTGTTAGAGATACTGTTAATATTAATGTAGGTGATCAACAAAATGCAAAATAAAAAAATAAATCTACTTATCTTAAGATTAAATAGCATAAACAAAAACATACACACCATAAATATAATAATTTATATACAAATAATATACATATATTATATTAGATATATATTTTTACCCAAACCTAAATACTAACTACCGAAATGATCGATAAGTATTGTGAATTTGGCCACATTGTATAATCTAATCGTCCTATTCGGCAATTCGAACTGCTCGGTACTCATCACGATTCCAGCAGATCGTAAGTTTGATTTTTATATTGGTAATAGGTAAGAGGTCAGGTTATTTTAAAGATATAAAGATTAGAAGCAAATTTATTACACTGCGCAAAATGTCAACAGTGTAATAGACAATAATGACTTACCATAAAAATAAAGTAGTTGCAAACGTAATCTTATTTTATCAATCTATCCATACTTCTATATAAATACTACCTATATTTCCATACTAATATTATAAAGCAGGTACAATAATACTAAGGCGAATACATCTGGTATCGACATATCGCTGGGGGTACACATAGCTCAGTGATAAGATAAGATAAAATATACATCACTAAAATGCTTCACTCATACCTAATTAGGACAACTAAAAGAAAGGAGTGTTTTTTTATACTTTTTTAAACATTTGCGTTTGTTTATATACTCATAAGTTTATAATTAATATTTGCTATAATAAAGACATCAAACGGACAATCAAAGCGGAACACAATTTGCGATTTATAAAAAGTCCATTAAATAGTATAATTATTAGCACAACATTAACATAGTTAGTAGGGAAGCGTGCATGCATTAACCGGTACCTATCGTAATAAAAACAGGCGTCGTGTGAATGTGGTATAACCGAGAAGTACCCAAGTGATAAACTGATAATATAATAATAATAATATATCTCCACGCTCACACCAATTATCTAGCCCGAAGTAAGTATCATTAAGAACTTGTATTACGGATACTAGGATAACGGACATTTTTTTTAATATACATAATTTTAGATATTTTTATAAATAAACTTAAATAAATATATAAACAACCATGACTCGCAAACAAACATTCGTGTTCGTCACACAAACATTTGCCGCTACTAGGATTCGAACCCGGACCGCTTGATGTGTAGCCAGCTGTACTGACCACTCCACCACGACGGCGTCAATAAATCTATAATTTAATTAAGGGCCTGTTTCTGTCCTGATATTGAAAGTTAAATTAAATAATAATGAATCTATAGTAAGTAATTTGTCATTCAGCGTAGAGCAGCTCGAATCGTCAACAATCAAGCGCATTCTACGCATTCTAACCAGCTAGACGCTTTGGCCCTACATAGAGATGTGATTTCTGTTTGCATCTTCGACAGCTTAAATAATGGGGAGTGTTTAAAGAAACTGTTTAGATTAATTCCAGCTGCTGATTTCCACCAGTGCACCACCCGTTAAAAAATATTTCATCCGAAAATTGGAGCTTCACCACGCTACTTTCTGCACCGCACAAGCAAGTTGTGGAATCAGCTTGTACCGACAATCTTTCCCAGGTGGTACGATTTAAGGTCCTTCAAGAAACGATCCTATCTTAGAGGCAGGCAACGCTACCGACAATTGCATAAAAAACGGTAACAACAACTTAGAAGGACATTGTGAAACAGGCAAATTGTATTTAAATTAAATTAAAAGGCAGGAAATTGTATTTAAATATGTAATTACCCTAAACAATATTAAGTATCCAACAGATAATGATGAGTAAGGGCAGTCACCCGATTGGAGCAAAGCCGATATTTCGTCACAAACGCAACATTTTTTGGCTATAATTTTGTTTGTGTTTTTTCTCTTAGATGAATCAGTTGTAAATTCATCAGTTTCATCACGAAGCAGTCAGCAGCAAGATTTTTACTGTATTTAGATTTTTTCTGTTTGGGACTACATGTTATGTGGCATTTATAATTAAAGATTTTTTTTTTACTTCATCTCACTTTTGCGAAATTTGTTAAAGGTATAATAAGTGTTTCGTCTCGTCGATCGTACTGATAATAACGATTACCATAAAAAATAATATTCTTCTTGTCATTGCAACTCTTGTTTACCTACTAAATGTATGAAATAAGTAAAAACTCTCTTTCTTCACCAAGTCTAAGTTGACCCTAAGATAGTTCAACTTTCCCCGCTATAACTTATGACTTAAGCCACCAGCAACAGCAAATGAAATGTGAGGTATCACAATCAGGCCTCGTATATCCCTTGGTATTGTGTCGCGTGTGAACGCAATATATTTAGGTTCAGTTGCTAACATCCGGGAGATGGATCGATAATGGTTTGTTTGCTGATTGCTTTTTGACTGTGACATGTGATGACTTTGACTGCGTGTTATTTATGTAAACATAAATTGTGTTTTAATGCCAACGGACGATTATATAAGAAAAACGTATTAGAAAAAATAAAGCAGCCAGTTACATCCTAAATTACTAAGTAAGAATAAAAAACAAATTAAATATACAATTTTCATTTTCTCTATCTAGATATTTCTTATATCGGAGTACACCAGGGCTCCGTGCTCAGTCCATTCCTGATCAGCGTGATATTAGAGGTTTTGTCAGACAGCATCAGAGACTACTGTGAGCAACCCCCGTGGCTGCTCATTGATGCTGATGATATCGCGCTGGCGGATGCGGACAAAGGAAGATTGGTCCGAAGGGTGAACAAGTGGAAGGAGACACCTGAGTACGGCGGTCGGAATAGGCAGCTAAATGTGGCAGATTCCCTACCTGTCCGAATAGGCGGTGAAATGGTCAAGTATACGGATAAAGTCAAATATCTGGAATCTGTACTTAGCGTGTCCGGAGAAGTCGAAAGTGACGTTAAGGCCGGAATGTCTGAGGATTGATTTCAAAAAATAATTTTTTTTTTTTTTTTTAAATCAACTCAGAGGCCGATCCCAATCCACCTGTATTCAGGATGTTGGTTATTAAATTTACATGTTGTATATTTCCATAATATCAAATCCATGCCGCTTCGTCTAGGAAGTTAAGTTGTAATAATGATAGGTTTTTAATAATAATAACACATAGTAATCAAGCTGTGTTATGCTCTAATAAACTCTGAACTTGTTACTACTGGCCTAAACATAGACAATAAAAATCAAAATGAGTTTCCGCGCATGCGTACCGCAATGGTCATTTATACCCTGCATGTCGCCAAACCGGTACCGGCTCATTGCCTGAGGAGTTGCGAACTTCCTTATCCGCAGTCTTTCCTATTATTTACTTTGTTATTTTATTCATTCCTGGTTAATAACTCCTTTCACTATCTTTTTTAACTCGAGAGGATCTTGCCTTTGTTTTCTCTGCTGCTTACCATAAGCAAGAATATTGTAATAAGAAAGCAAGATATTTTTTTGCTATCAATATTTTTTTGTTAGAAAGCAAGATATTTTTTTTGTTATGGGGTTGTATTTATTTAAAGATTGTTATCTATCAATAACAATCTTTAAATACATACTAAGGGGGTAAAATAGGGGATGACAGTTTGCATGGAAACCCGTCATTTTTAAAGTAAAATCCATAGAAACTGGTATATAGCCTTTAGATTAAAAATTAAGAAAGGGATATTTTAGGATTTCTTGTAATTCAACCCCTAAGAGGATGAAATAGGGGATGAAAGTTTGTATGGGAAATCCATCATTTTTATAGTAAATTACATAACAATTGGTATATATAGCTTATCGGCTAAAAATAATGATGTATGTTTCAATTTTTCGAATTTTAACCCCACGGGGACGAAGTCGCGAGCAAAAGCTAGTTACCTATATTCTTCATTATTCGCTCCCTTTGTTTAAACGGTGTAAATACTGCGTGGCCCTGATACTGTATGGTAAACAATTAACCATAAAATTTTAAGAGTATTAAATCTCACTCAATTGAAACGAGAGCAGCAGGTTTTAAGGCACCATTTGCGTGTGTTTAAGATACTTAACATTCGACCTTCGGCCGAAAGAATACTGTTAATCCAAATGTATGCGATGCCATAATTACCTCTAGGGCTGTCACGCTGAGAAAATTATTATTGAAAAAAAAAAACTCAAATCTGTAAATTATAATATTTAATTTATTTCTAATATTATTTTAATTTATCTAAATATAAACTCAAAGGTGACTGACTGACATAGTGATCTATCAACGCACAGCCCAAACTACTGGACGGATCGGGCTGAAATTTAGCATGCAGGTAGATGTTATGACGTAGGCATCCGCTAAGAAAGGATTTTTGGAAATTCCACCTCGAAGGGAGTAAAATGTCCAAGCGGACGAAGTCCCGGGCGGAAGCTAGTTAACGTATAATTTACAAATATATGCTGATGTTTCTTTGTACAAAAAGGTATTTTGATAGTAGCTGCAACAGGTACTAATTATAAGCTTCTATTTTAAAATTGAATCTCTGGTTCAAACATCCTGTACGCACACTAGCATCCGGATTATCGCTAATTTTGAGATGTGTGTCAATTAAAAATCCGAGAAGCAGGCTATAGGACTTTATCACTGGTTCTTGTTGAAATGGAATTAAGTTATCTACTGTATTTAAAGATTTTATATCTAATACACTGAGTCACATTGGTTAAAAATAATAGTTTAAAAACAAAATTCAAACTCAGTTCTTAGGCCACGCCTTTTACCAGTGTAAAGTAAAAATATTGGTGACAATACAGCAGGAGTTTGCACCGAGCTCTTGTTGTAATAACACTTATTGAAAGACTCCCTTTTTAACTCAATCTACCGTACGATTTATTGTTTATTCATTCTTATTTGACAAATGCGTACCTAATCTAGAAGTGTCGCGACGCCACAAATAATTAAGAATAGAAAGAATATAATAGATAGGCCACACCACAAGCTATCCAATAATATTACACATTAGCATATAATAAATAAAGAAACTATACAAGCTAATTATAAGATATATCTACTCGTAATTATAATAACTCAATGGTGACTGACTGACTGACACAGTGATCTATCAACGCACACCCCAAACCCCCGGAACGGATCGGGCTGAAATTTGGCATGCAGGTAGATGTTATGACGTAGGCATCCGCTAAGAAAGGATTTTTGGAAATTCCACCCCTAAGGGGGTAAAATGTCCACGCGTACGAAGTCGCGGGCGGGAGCTAGTGATTAATATAAATGTTCCAAATGCGGTGGGATGTTAAATCTGCATACAATTTAAGCATGTAGGTAAAAGTATAATTTACATATTTTTTATATTTGAAAATTGAAATCTGTGAAGTTTCTTTCGTTTTTTCTTCTCCAGCAACATATAAAAATAGTTATGTAAATAAAATTATTTTCGCCTCGGAACGGTGATAACAATTTAAAAGTTCTTAGAAATTTTGCACAATTTTACTTTCTTAATGTATTTCTAATATTATTTTATCTATGCAACAATGGATTTATATAAAATTGTTCGATAGATAGTGTTAAAAATGGACTCGTGTTATTACAATAAAAACTGGGGCAAAAATGCGAAATAATAGTTATTTATTATACAAGAGTGGAAAGTTCCTTTTTAACCGCGTGCTCGATTTGGATGACCGAGCAAGCGAAGGATTCTAAAGTTGAATCACGAGCGCAGCGAGTGATTCTAAATTAGAATCCTGAGCGTCAGCGAGGGAAACAAACGAGCACAAGGTGAAAAATCTTTCCACTCGAGTGCAATACGTAACTTTTCATCCCACCTCAGCGAGGAAATGACAAAATGAAAAAGAATTTTTTCACAATTTAAAAAGTTCTAATCATAAATTTGGCACCATAGAGGTTACATTAAATAGGTTTAATGACGTTTTGAATTTACAATTATATTGAGTACTCATTATATGTGATGTTCTAAATTCAAATCTACTTTGCCACTCAAGCGAATAAAATAGAATTTTCCAGCCAGATTTCGAAGCGCAAAATTACACTTTCCGAGGTGGTGGGATGAAAAAAATTTTAACGTAAAATTAGACGAACGCCAACCCTATCTCTCCTTAATTAGTCCGTAAGCTATACACGGCCTACGATGCACAATGAAAGGCCATTTCGTTTCACGCTCCACGAGGAGATGGGATCGCACCATCCTCTATATATCGCTTATATTGTTTACACTCCATGAAATAGCCTGAGCCTTGTTAGTGAGGCAATAACGCTGTTTAATGATTTTCCGATCTATTTTTTTTACTGGCACTGTCTTGTGTCGAAGTAAAACAATTCAAACAAAACAAGTAGTTGCTTAATCGGACTGTTTTGTTGGATGCGAATTGGGAATAATTTTATAATTTCGAAACTCTTATAAAAGAGGCGGTTGATAGCGCTGCGATGGTACCTTCTTCGTAACGATCACGAAAGTTAAGCTACTGAGTGCGCGGTTGGTACTCGGATGGGAGACCGAAAATTTTCCAACTCGATTTTCCTCCGTGCTTTGGAGGGTACGTTAAGCTGGTGGTCCCGGGTGCTGACGAAAGATAGCAGTCGTTCACAAGGAGGGTTGGTTTTAGGCAAGCAGTTCTCTGTAAAAATCGAATTCCAAAACCTATATAATAGCAGGATAAGAGAAAGAAAAGTGTCTTATAAACGAGAGATAATTGTCAATGACTTTATAACTTTTTTGTTATTTAACAAGCAGCTGCTTAAAATATTTCATTAGTTCCTCTTTTACTTGTAATTATTTTAGTATTGTTAGTATCTAGCTTAATTAAACATGTATTTATTATTAAAATGATTAAGGAACTAGTCTCAAAGTTTAATTATTACGCACACAATTTTTGGCCTAGGAAAAACTGTTTGTTCAAATGAACTTCATACACTGTCACATGGTGTATTATTTATTATTCGTTTTCCGTGTTTTTTCGATAGATGTCCATATTTTACTCAAAGCCAACAGGAATCATGTTCAAATATCTATTTGCTTAATACCGAAAACTCAATATACCCAAAGCAGAAGCAAACCTTTATTTCGCTTGAAATTAAGCAATATATTTTTTCCACTCAGATGTTGAAAGAAGTAACAATCACAGGCACATACAAACCAAACTTAATAATATATCTAAAGGACTCGATTAGTCAATAATTATTATGTAAATAGAGTAATTTGCCGAAAGGTCTCAATTATAGCGGCCGATGATTCGTATCTTACCAACGAGTCAATTTGAATATCATTGTGTTATAGAGTTGCAGATTATAGCAATCATGGTAGCCCATACTAGGCAATCAAACCTTATGGAATTCATATAATTCAATTATGCTTCAAATGAAAGATGGAGATCGTTATATTGTGTACGTTGTGTTTTATTGCAAAATTAAAACCGGTGCTCCACTGCGGCGCACGGAGTGGCTACGCACGTGTGTCAAGCTTCGCTTTGTTAGTGATAACATCCACTGCAACACACAGACACGCTATGCATGAAATAACGTCATTGTCATGTGCTGGCCGAATATGTCACCCACACAGCTCAACGCCACGTGTATAGAGAGTGCTGCATTGAACTGCGTGGGTCAGTCCATGCATTTGTTAGTGACGTTTTCCAGTATTTTGGTGACTACGAATTCCCTAAGTTGTGGAAATGTCGACCCACGTGGACTGACGAGCGGACACATGCAGCTAACGTGGGTGTGGAGATCGTACACCGTGTGCGCCGCAGTGTCACAGCGGCTTAACTCGAGGGTCTCTATCTCTGTTCGTAGATTAAATATTCAAGCCAGAAGAAGAGAGAGAAGCTCTCTCTCTCTCTGGCCTTCATCTGAACTGGTATTAAGTGATAACAAAGGTGATGTGTAAAGCGAAATTCACCTGGAGCCTTAAACTCTCAGAGTCTGCTTATCTTCTTTTTTTATGTTACGAGATGGCAAACAAGCTTGCGGCCCACCTGATGTTAAGTGGTCACCGCCGCCTATAGACACTTGCAATATTAAGTGTAAATCACTTAACACCGCAAGTGCGTTTGCCATCCTGGGGACTAAGATGATATGCCCTCCATGCCCAGTAATTACACTGGCTACCTTTCCCTTCAATCCGAAACACAGCGAACTGCTTCACGGCAGAAATAATTCTTTTAAATTAATGGCGTTCGCAACACATAAAGACTACGCATTTCGCCGATATCAAATGTAAATGTAAACAGACAATTGTATGGTTGTTTGAGTAAAAAATGCAGTCTCTCAACCCGCGTTTTTACAACAAGAATTCTGGAGAAACTCCACTGCTTATCTTACCACTGTCTAAACACAAGAATCGGCGTCAGACTTTGATAAGTCAGACGGAGAGAAACACGCCATTTCTGTGTGGCTCAATCAAGAAATGAAATTCACTGCCAGCACACGTGTACCCTCCTTACAAACCTGAGTCATTGAAAAGAGGCGTGAAGAAGCACCTTGCAGGTCAGCAAGGCGAGGTTGGGCTAGCGCGAGGGTTACATTATCTCTCGCACTAACCATTTGTACTCCACTTCTCCTTAGCACCAGATGGAATGAAGTCATTAGACCTTTTTTAAAAAGGCCTACCACCAACCGAGCTCAAAGTCTGGGACCTTTGAATCTAATGATTTATAGCAACCCCGCTTTTGGATTTGATACCGGTAGACCACATAGCTAGAGGCGCTCAAATAAGTTACCTACTATCTAATGTATGGCCAGCCGGTTCATCGTGGCTATTAGTTCAGTCGATCACGGCAACAAAAAAATATAAATAGGTACAAAAAACAAACTGTGAAGTATACATATAGTAGATCGCTTATGGTTTCATCAGCAAACAGTAGTTCTTAGGACTAACTAATCAAGTTGGCCACCCCTGATGGCCTAGGTAAGTGACCAATCAATTGCGTCGAACGTTTAACGAAAATAATTATATGGTATGAACTGACGTGTTACTGAGAAAGCTCCATGGCGACCGTCGTGCCAAATGTATGAGAAGTAGAAGAAATTGTCATTCGTACAACGAATGAAAATTTAATTCAATAATAGTATAGATATGTTGTTTATATCGCTTGTCTTTCGTCGTTGGCTCTACTTCGTCCGTCCACCGTGTTATCGCATTGCAAACCAATATTTATTGAGATGCGCCTGCCTTGCATTCTGGCCTTTACGAAACAACTGTATTGTATATCTCGTTAACAGCTTTAGATCTGTGATACGTCTAAGGCCGTTCACAGCCGGAACTGGCGCAGGAATACTTTTATTTGCACTGTTAGCGCGTTATTTTAAGTCCATAAGACATATACCTAGACAATTTGTATTAGTTATTTATAAGCCATTGTTAACGCCACACGTAAATTTGATTTATGCTCAAGTCATCATGGGAGCGAGTCATCGGATAATATTTTCTATAGATTTCAAAACTGTTAAACTATCAACTTCATGGTCTTGTCTAAGGTTTATCCATATATAAAGTGTCAGTGTGTGATGTTCTACACTCGAGCATGTTCCTGGTTCTCGCTTGCTATCCTTTAATTTTGTTACCTTAATTATTATTTTTAACTTTAGTACCTACCTATTTGCGTTTTGTTTATCTTATAGGTACAACCTACCATACTAAAACAGTAGCGCAAGGTGGTGCGAACAATTGAGTTTTTAATATGACCCTAAAAAATTATGCATTTTCCTACCCCGCCCCTTATTTATCCTATACAAATAAGGGGCGGGGTAGGAAAATGCATAATTTTTTCGGTTGTCGGTGTAGTATGTCTTGCTATTGGCCGCCTATAATAACCCTCTTTGGAAATTCTTTTTTTTACTAAGTATACAGATTTCATATACAATTAACGTGTAATTGTCCCCATAGTCGGATTCCATCCCTTAATTGATTACATACTTTTTACTTCTCACACAATCTGTTCATGGATTATACAATTTTCATTTCTGTGCCACAACTATACTAGCAAATTATTATGAAAAATTACTTGTTAATTATACCATAATTACATATAGGACGAATACCGTCTACGTCTGTTCCTAAAACTTGATAAATGGCTTCGGATATTAGAGCACGAAGTATCGTTCAAGAATGTTAGGTGTAGAGCTTGGTTATAAGAGGTAGCGAGTTAAAAATACTAATCTTGGTAAAAGGATTTGTGTTTTGGAGGTCAATTTTCAATAATTGAGTGACTAGGTCCCCTTACGAAAACACCTACAATATTTATGGAACCCATTGTAGTTCACTCACAAAACTCTACGAATGGGTAAAAATGGGTGCTATGGACGGTACCCAGTTATATGAGTAAGCTATACTTAGAACATAAATCCCCTTATTTCAAAACTTGGACTAAAGTTAGCTGTAGTTTAAATCTGATGCTAACTCTGTCTTTCATTCAGCAAATAAAAGTGACAGCCTCAGTTTTAAACCAACCTAACTTTAGTCCATGTTTTATAACAGGGGGGAAAATGTTTAATTAGTCAGTAAATATTATATCTGGCTTTGTGTGTAACCGATGTATGTAAATATTATAGATATTTTCTGAAGGGACCTGCTCACCTAATTTTTGAAATTGATCTAATTTAGTAGCAATAAAATGTAATCAATTGGTAGTCCTAATTCAGCTTACCCTTCGCCTCAAGAAAGCTTCCTGTATAAGCTTTTGTTCCCTTGGCAATTGTTCACTCTCGGCACTTACGCGCTAGAATGATGGAGCTATGAAAAACTAGTACAGGGTAGAGTGAACGTATCACTAAATAAAAAAGCTCACAAAGTTGCCAATAAATATGTATGTGTGAAGTTAGAGTAGGGTTGCCAACTTTTTACTTTCTCGTATACGTAGAGTAAAAGAAGTCTTGTAATCGTCAAAAAATTTGACCTCGAGATTTTGCCGGATTTACACTGAGAATTACGTCTGTGTGTGTCTGTGTGTTAGCACGATAACTCGAGTACCTATGCTTTAACTTATTGCAACAGAATTTAACATGCATGTATGCCATCTAAATATAAGGTTTCTATCAACTTAAGAGTCATCGATCACGAAAGTTAAGCAACCAAGTGCGCGGTAGGTACTCGGATGGGTGACCAAAACTTAACATGCATGTATGGCATCAAAATAAAAGGTTTCCATCAACTTTTGTGTCGTTTCCGGTATACGAGAAAGTCAAGGGGAGACCACTCACGATTTTTTACAAGAAATAAAGTCAGGTCTGAGAAGGTAATTAGTACAGTATTTTAGAAAGATGAATAGTATTTTAATTATTTTTTAATGTTTTATGGACAAATTTTACGTGTTTCTCGCACAACTTATCAATTTAGTTTTGATTATAAAATCCCTATAGGCCTCGCCCCAATCATTGCTCAAAACAGTATTTTGTATACTTTATTTTTGTTCAACAGTTAAAAGTATAATAGAGTGAAAAACAGTATAATACTGTTTTTAACAGTATAGCAACTCTAAGTTAGAGGAGATGGTTGGAGACAGTGATGAAGGCGGGCTGCGACTCCTATGAACTAGACTTCTCTGCCAAGAAAATAACCTTTTAATTGCCTTCCATCACTTTTTCCTCGCCCTTACAACCGTCGTGTCTATTCTTTATTATGTCCTTTCCATTTGAAAGTCTAAGATCATCTTTACATAATACAGGCGTGACGTGGCCGAAAAAGAATAACAATTTTATTTCCGTCCGACAAATGACTACGTGATCCAATTTTATTATTGCATTCTTTTGTTATTTGAATGTCTGATTGGCGACGTGTGAACTTCGATTTTGATCTCTATGGCCACTTAGTACGTTACTATATTCATTGACTGTTGTTTAGATAATGCATTAGAATTATCTCAATGAGCAGTGTCGAATATGTATTTCATGACGAGTGAGTAAGATGCATATCGCTTAGGGAATGTTGGTACAACATTGGGGTAGGTTGTACACATTTCTCACTTTATTGAAGATAAGTACGGTAATTTAATAGTACTTAATAAATAATGGTACATAACATTTTTCTCGACATAGTAAAATGACTCTATGTCTTTGTATTTTAAGTAAGTAATTCAAAGTATTTTAAGTAGGTAATTAGTTAGGTGGACCAATGATTTGGTAAAGGTCGCGGGAAGCCGCTGGATGCAGGCAGCGCAGGATCGATCGGATTGGAGATCCTTGGTGCGAGATATAATGTCAAACAATGGGCGTCTTTCGGCTGAAATAATGAAGTAATGAGTTAAGTAAATCTTTCTATTAAAAATGAGAAAGTTTAGAGTGTTTTGATGTTTGTAAGTCAATCACGCGAAAATGGTTCAACGGTTCGATGAAATTTGTGCACAAGTAGGTAGATAATAGCCTGGATTGAAACATGGGATAATTTTTATCTTGATGAGTAATCTAGTTTCATAAAAAATATAGTAAGTTTTCATTTGGAACATCTGGAAAGCGAATATTTTCTTGTAGCTTGTGACGGTACTTTTCAGTAAAAAGTGATGTACGAAAGCGTGACGTCACACGACATTTCAAAGCACTGTATCGTCGTCATTTTTGTTTACGTTATAAAATAAAAAATACGTGTCGAACCAAATCGAATCTGATCGGACGGACTAAACAGATTTTTTTCAGTCATCATCATCCCTATTGGGGAAATCATCACATCATAATGTAAATCATGTAAAAAATACTAAGCAGTGCGTTTCAGAAGAAATTTTCTTCCACGTACGCTTCGGTTGTGGAATGAACTCCCTGTCGAGGTTTTCCCTAAGGACTACAACATGGGTGTCTTCAAGAAAGGTGTGAAAAAGTTTTTGCTAGGTCGGCAACGCACGTGTGATACCCCTGGTATTGCAAGTGTCCATAGGCTGCGGTGACCGCTTACCATCAGGCGGATCGTATGCTTGTTTGCCACCAAGGTGGTAAAAAAAAAACTAAGAAGATCTTATCGAAGTCTGAACCACAGCGAGACAGTGGCGAGACTGTATTAAAGCCCAAATTATCGAACGATTTACGCTAAGTGCGACGTTAAGTGAGAACGCAATTAAGTTTAATTATATTATAATATATTGTATTAATGCTCAGACAAAATCAGGGCCTTGACAGATGACTGACGAAACTGAAAAACTATTGTAAACGTTACATTTCGAATGTGCTCACGTCACACGAAGTTGACATTTAATAACTTTTGTTATTCGATTTAAATATCACAATTAAACTGTATTGTGTGTGAAAAGTGTTGTTAAGTACCTACGTGAGTATCTTTAGTGTGTTTGACGATTGCAGCATAATAATTTTGATCGCATTTTGCTTGTTAATATTATCTTCTATGTCAAGTGGTTGGCAGATATATGAAGCATACAGCCTGCCTGTTGGTAAGCAGTCACTGTAGCCTATAGACGCTTGCAACCCTGACGCTTTCAACCCTAGTGCCCTTCCCTACTCCGTGGAGCTCTGGCGACTTTATTCACCAAACGAAACACAACACTTCAAAAATGTAGTGTTATTTGACTGTGATCTTCTGTAAGGTGGAGGTAGTAACCCAGTTTGAGCTGGCCCAGATTGGACCGGCTAGTCCGCTGTCCCACGACTAAAATTATTGTTTTTTTTTAAATTATATTTTTCTTATATTATTAGGAGCCTTCAGATTTGCGACCAAAATGTTTAAAGTTATTCCAAGCGAGAAAAAATACACTGAAAAAAATCGACCTGCCTCAGGCGGGAATTGAACCCGCGTTACGTAAACGCAAAAAATATTCCATAGTATAAGGTTTCATCTTAACTGGGCGTCAAATATTTGCAAAAATATTTCGTTCGGATCTTAGAAGTGCAAATTTCAAAGATTTGATGAAACAATGTTTACCATAAAAACATAAGCACCAAGTACTGACAAACTTCGACAGTAAAAGCAGTGTCCTGGCGGCGTAGTATTTTCTAGTTTTAATAATATTTACGCGTTTGTACCTAAACGTAAAAAAATATTCCATTATACAAAGCGGTTATTCAAGTCAAAGTACATTTAACTTACAAGGAAGAAAGTTCAACAAACAAATTTTTGACAAACTGTTTTGTGGGATGGAACGTTTTGGCATAACTCCAAACTAATAAGGTAGAACTTGTGGTAGAACGGATAGCATAAAACAAATTTTGGCCTTAATAAGTGTACAAATAGTACATAAATGAATAAATAAATAAGACTATAAGTTTTTGAATTGCAGACTCCGAAAAAGTCCGCCATCCAAAATGGACGTCTGCAGCTAATAGATAGGATTTTCTTTAATTGGCATGAAAAAACAAACAATGGCCGTTACCACAGCTGTGAGAAACAGTCACATTACAAAACATTTTCCACGTTTTGGCAAATTTTAAGTGCCAAGGTTAATATGCAAAGTGTAGTTTATTTATTTTTAGTTTTATTTGGGCGTTTGAGCAACCCGATATTATTAAGATTATTTGTATTACATATGTTGTAAAACTTGACTAAACGTGTGATTGCCGTGAGAACTTTTGTACCGATAAGAGTGTTTTGAAGAGCAATCTTTGATGATGACTCGGCGAATCAATGAATAATTCAAGGTGAGACGTATTGTTTAATTGTTTTAGCACTAAGCATAATTACAGTTATGATCTGAAAATATATGGC
This sequence comes from Elophila nymphaeata, assembly GCA_955850985.1. NCBI lineage: Eukaryota > Metazoa > Arthropoda > Insecta > Lepidoptera > Crambidae > Elophila > Elophila nymphaeata. The sequence goes on from OY039087.1 coordinate 17,131,371, forward strand.
TGCAATTTATTATACAACACTATTTTTTAATTAGTACATTATTTTTTTCTCATCTATACATATAATCTATACATCTATACATACATATAAATAAAATTGGAGTGTCTGTTTGTAATATTGAAATAACCGTTTTTTACTACATGCATATGAATATATATATAAGGTACATACACCAAATTAACATTTTTTTACAATTTTTATCTGTCTGTCTGTCTGTTTGTTCCGGCTAATCTCTGAAACGGCTGGACCGATTTTGACGGAACTTTTTTGGCAGGTAGCTGGTGTAATAAGGACTTAGGCTACTTTTTTTCTTTTGGTAAATTCTACGAGGACGAAGTCGCGGGCACAGCTAGTGTTTAATAAATTGACAAAAAAAATTGTGAAAAATAAACTGATTGAAAATTGTACTGATAGAAGGAAGAAGACCTAATATAGATATCGGTTTCAAATCTACACCGCTCTGTGTGGTTCCCCTCCAAAAAAGGCTGTGATATTGTTACTTACAATTTACAACAATTGGTCCCTAAACAAGCATATTATCGAGTGATGGAAAGTATCATCAAACTATTACATCACGTCTTTAAGTCAATAGATACGTACTCGGGAGTGTGGTTATGAGGAATTTTCTCGTATTGCGACAAAAATTAAGCGTGAAGCTTCTTTTATTAACCGACTTCAAACAAAAAAAAAGGAGGAGGTTCTCTATTCGACTGTATGTTTTTTTTTTTTTTTTTTTTTTTTGTATGTTTGTTCCGCGATTACTCCGCCAATAATGAATTGATTTTGATGATTCTTTTTTCGTTAAGAAGGTCATACTTCAAAGGTGGTCCCGTATAAATTATACCGAAATTGGTTCAGTACTTTTTTGTTGAAATGATAATTTCATTGGGGATGAAACAATAACATCGTCCACGAACACAAAAATAATGACAATTTTTTTTTTGAACTTGCTATTACCTAATATGCAATAGTGAAATTTTGACTAGTAGGTCCAATAGTCAACACATAAACTATGACAAATTATTTTATGAACTTAAGTTAAATAACTAGTTTCTCTTCAAGTTTCATAGTTCATTAACTTACCATTAAAACTATACCATTCATTGTAGGCATTTGTAATGAGCTATAGGTCTGAGACGCGATATTATTTGTTAACCGACTTTAAAAAAAGAGGAAGTTCTCTATCCGACTGTTTTTTTGTGTTTGTTACCTGATACTCCGTCAATTATGAGTATTACGACTCGATTTTAGTGATTCTTTATTTAGCTACGTCAAAATCAGAGATGGCCCGTATAAATTGTATCGATATAAATTCGACCCTTTATGAACAGAACATTAATAACATTATTAATAATATTAGAAAGTTACCTTAAAGATAGAAAGCAATGTGTGGAAATTTCAAAAACAGAAGGTAAAAATATGACAAAGTTTAGTAGCGAATTTTATGTAAATAAAACTGGTGTACCGCAAGGCAGCGTACTAGGCCCCTTATTATTTTTATTATATATAAATGATTTACCCGACGTCACTGATCAAAAATGCATAATGTTTGCCGATGACACTACTATAATAGTAAAAGGAAAAAATGATTATGAAGTAGAAGATATTGCCAATACAGTACTTAATAAAATAATAAAATGGTTAGAAATCAATAATTTAAAAATAAATGTAAGCAAAACAAAGTACATACAATTTAAAACTTATAATAGTCTACAAGGAAGCTTTGATATTAATCACAAAGGGGAAAAAGTTGACGACGTAAACATAACAAAATTCTTAGGCATTACCTTAGACACATTTTGTAATTGGAAAGCTCATATAGATACTATAGTAAAAAAACTTGATAGATTTGTCTACGTTTTAAATAGAATTAGACAAACAATATCAAAAGAATCTGCTCTTACAGCATATCATGGTTATGTCTCTTCTGTTCTGCGGTATGGTGTGATACTGTGGGGAAACTCAACAGACATAATAAGAGTTTTTAGAACTCAAAAAAAGTGTGTAAGGTCTGTTTGTGGTGCCAAATATTTAGATAGCTGTAAACCTTTATTTAAAACGTTAAATGTACTACCTCTCCCTTGTCTATATATATTTGAAATGGGAGTATTTGTTAAGAAATACGAATGCATTTTCAAAGAAAACAGTGATTGCCATAGTAGAAGAGGCAGAAATAAAAATAATTTATTTATACCGCAAAGAAGGTTAGCATTGCAATCGAAAAGTGCTTATTGTATGGCAATAAAAATATTTAACAAACTACCTAAGAACATTCGTGATTTGACTTTAACTAAATTTCGAAATAAATTACATAGTTTTTTATTATCTAAAATGTACTATACTGTTGACGAATATATAAATGACAAAATGATTATAGCTTGAATAAATTGTAAATGTAAAATGATTGGCATAAAATGACAATGACAAATTGGTTTTTTTTATTTATTTTTTTTCATGACTTTTAAATAATTAATTGTATTTCTTAATTTTTTTTGACATGTTATCATAATACTGTATTTTTATATCTTTTATGTATTAAATTATTTTTCACAAATATTCAAATGACAAAATTATTATTAAAGCTAAAGAAATTGTAAATGTAAAGTAATTGGCATTGTTCATAAAATGACATTATATGTATATTGTGTAATTTAAAATACCTACTTACATTAATTTGACAGCTTTTTTCTTGGCTAATATAAAAATATTTTCTTATTTTTTTTTTCTGACATGAGATATTGTATTTGTATTTAAAGTTATTTGATTTGATTGATTTAAAGTTATTTGTTGTTTAATTTAATTTAAAACCAGTAATAAAAAACAATTTTGCACGTCGTATAACGACAGAATATGTTGGAATGAACCTAACCTAAACAGCTACCTATGTAACCATATTCAGCAAATAAATGATTTATTATTATTTATTATTATTATTAAACAAAAAAAATTTGTTTACGTTTCCGTAAAGTTTTAATGAGCGCCTATCCATTTATCCAGTGGGCCTATCCATTTTCAATAAAATATACTTAACTAGCGACCCGCCCCGGCTTCGCACGGGTGCAATGCTTATGTGAATATGCATGTATTATACATATAAACCTTCCTTAAGAATCACTCTATCTATTAAAAAAAACCGCATCAAAATCCGTTGCGTAGTTTTAAAGATCTAAGCATACATAGGGACAGACAGACGGCGGATAGCGACTTTGTTTTATACTATGTAGTGATTTCCACTAAAAATAATAAAATAAAATATTTTTAGCAAAAAAATAGGAAAACCGACTTCAATGCATACAAATTTAAACTAAAAAGTAAGAAATAAATAATATTTTTATGAAGTAGTTGAAAAGAGCGTCATAGAAAACCAAGGAAAGTATTGATACACATTTATAATTCTTTATTTATAATTCATACTCCGATATATTTGGAGTCGGTGCCAGCCTAAGCAAAATAAACTTACCTAATAGATACGAACTTGATTAATCCAACTATACATAATAATGAATGCATAATAAAGATGAGAAATAATCCGCCGCTCCGTGAAGTTCGAAAATTGCAAACACTATCCTCCTTGGCTAGCTGGCACCGGCTCCAAATATATCGGAGTATGAATTATAAATAAAGAATTATAAATGTGTATCAATACTTTCCTTGGTTTTCTATGACGCTCTTTTCAACTACTTCATAAAAATATTATTACTTAATATAAGGTGCTTATTTGAGCCGTTTGGGGTAGAGACTCTGGGACCATGGGGTCCAGGAGCTCACCGACTTTTTCGGGATATTGCAGAGCGGCTTCGTGAGACAGTAAGTGACAATAAGGCTGGTTTGTATTTCGCACAAAAAATAAGTATCGCGATCCAGCGAGGTAATGCAGCCAGTGTTATTGGTACACTTCCTGTTTCAGAGGACCTAGGCGAAGTATTTTATCTTTAATTTAGTAGTTTTTAAGTATTTTGTAGGTATCTAGTTTTAGTATCCCTTTTATAACGTAAAATATTATTTATTTCTTACTTTTTAGTTTAAATTTGTACGCATTGAAGTCGGTTTTCCTATTTTTTTGCTAAAAATATTTTATTAATATTACAAATATGTATGAAAACAAAGCGTCGGTGGCGTAGTGCGTAAGAGCGTCGTCGTCTCCTACCCCCGGGAGGCACTGGTTCGATCCAGCCACGTACCAATGTGTTTTCAAATTTTGAATTCATATGTACGTTTAATCGACGCTTTTACGATGAAGGAAAACATCGTGAGGAAACCTGCACACACCTATGAAGAAATTCTTAGGTTGTGTGTGAAGTCGACCAACCCGCACTTGGCCAGCGTGGTTGACTAAGGCCTAATCGCCCCTAATGTGGGGTAGGCTCGAGCCCCTCGGTGGGGACATTATATGAGCTGTTGATGATGACAAATATGTCGAAAATGTACCTACGTTCTAAATAACGATCGCAAAAGCTGAGCAACTAAGTACGAAGTTGGTAAGTGGATGGGTGATCAAAAGTCAGTTCTAGAAAAAGGCACTGAAAAAAAATCGACTTGCCTCAGGCGGGACTCGAACCCGCACCTTCCACAATCCGGGTGGACGCGTTAACCAATTTCGCCACCGAGGCACTGCTTTTCGCTATCGAAATTTGTCAGTGCTTGGTGCTTATGTTTTTATGGTAAACATCGTTTCATCAAATCTTATAACGCTTAACGCGTCCACCCGGATTGTGGAAGGTGCGGGTTCGAGTCCCGCCTGAGGCAAGTCGATTTTTTTCAGTGCATTTTTCTAGTATTATATTTACGCGTTTGTAAACGCAAAAATAAAATTATTCCATAGTGTAAGGTAGTTTCATCTTAGCTGGGCGTCAAATATTTGCAAAAATATTTCGTTCGGGTCTTGGAAGTGCAAATTTCAAAGATTTGATGAAACGATGTTTACCATAAAAACATAAGCACCAAGCACTGACAAATTTCGACAGCGAAAAGCAGTGCCTCGGTGGCGAAATTGGTTAACGCGTCCACCCGGACTGTGGAAGGTCCGGGTTCGAGTCCCGCCTGAGGCAAGTCGATTTTTTTCAGTGCATTTTTCTAGTATTATATTTACGCGTTTGTAAACGCAAAAATAAAATTATTCCAAAAGTCAGTTTTTTTAGGAATTTGTTTTTGTTAGGAAAACCCGTCAGACTAATGTTCTGGTCAAACACTTTGTCGGCTTGTGTCCGTTACTCCCCTGTTGTATAACAAAAATAGGTGATTACACAAGGAAAGTCTAATATAATTTAATTATCATTATTCAAAGCGAATGTTAATTTAACTAAGAATATTTCCCGCCAGTAATGTAGTTGCATCTGGTACACTACTGCACGCTATGCCTTATATAACAATTATACGGCGTGGGAGCGTCTGCAATGATTAAATTATTAGGACACTCTTTTTTTTTTTTTTTTTTTTTTTAATTTATTTTACGGCACTGGGTTCAAGCCCTTTCTTGCCAATCTTCAACATTACAAAGGTTTATTTTATATAAAGAAATATAGATAGAAAGTTATTACAGTTCCTTTACAGAATTAACTATAAAATTATATAAATGACTGAAATATTTTTTAACATTTAACAATTGAGATAAATCACTTCCACACACATTTCCATCGTTGTCATCACTGTCACTATCACAAATTGCACCGGCCAAAATCAGTCTTTGAAAACTAAAATGAGGGCATTTCAACACGATGTGGCTTAAGTCTCCAGTAGCGTCTTCACAGAAGTTGCATTTTGATGCATCTATAATTCCCAATCTATACAAATGAGCTGGCGTTCTACAGTGACCAAACCTCATTCGGCACAACGTGGTAACGAAGTTCCTTTGGTCAATCCTCATGTTCTTTGGGTGATACCACGGACGAGCGGGCAACGTCTTCTGTATGCCGTGGTACCACTTGCCTTTTTCTTCAGTACTTGCACTCCAGTATGAAGACCATAATATTCGGTGAGACTCCAACAGACTGGCATAGTAATCAGTGTACGGAACTTTGCACACAGCAGTATGGTCCTCATGAATACCACTACGAGTGGCACGATCAGCTACTTCATTTCCAGTTATTCCTCTATGTGATGGTACCCATAGGAATTTGACACATTTGCCTCTAGTGAACAATATATACAGTAAGTGCCTTATATACAAAATGAAATAATTAACATTATGTTTCATATTACAATTATTTAAACTACTTATAAGACTCTGTGAATCTGTAATGATAATAAAATTTGTAAAATTTTCAATATTTTCTATATATAACAATGCATTGTATACTGCATAACATTCAGCAGTAAATATACTGCAGTTTGTATCAATTTTGTAACATTTAATCATGCTAACTTGTGGATCATAAAATGCTGATGATACAACAGAGCCTTTTGATCCATCTGTATATAATTTATAATGTTGGGGATATTCATCAAAGAGGGCCAACAAATCTATTTGGTCAGTTATTCTAGAGTCTAATATGTTTACAGTACTATTTACAAGTTCACTAAAATTAGTTTTAAAAATACCTAAAATTTTACTAGTGAATACATTTACAGTTTTCTGCCTTATTTCTAGGAAAATTCGCACCAACTCAGGGAAAAAGCCTGACAAAAGTTGTCTAGGATTCACATAAGGTCCAATTGGAAGAGGTTCACAAGGTAAAATTGAATTAAGTACAGATTCATTTTCAGTAGCTAATAACTTTAAACAATATTTTTCTGCTATTTTTAGCCTATGTAATCTTAGAGGTGGAATGCAGGTCTCGCATTCTATAGAGTTAATGGGAGTTGAACACATAGCACCAGTGATTATCCTTAGAGCCTTATTTTGCAAAACATCAAGTTTCTTAAGAAGAGTAAATTTTGTATTCATATAGGCTAAGCAACTGTAATCTAAGTGACTTCTAACAATGCTTTTATACAACATAGATAGCGTTATTGGGTCTGCTCCCCAATGGACACCTGCCAATGACCTCATTATATTGAGTCCCCTACTCGCATTTCTGACTATGTAGTTAATATGCTGTTCGAAAGACAATTTTGGATCTAAAAATATACCAAGAAACTTTTTCTCTTTTAACCACTGTAAATTTTTGTTGTAATACAAGACATAGCTATTAGTGAAATCATGTTTTTTGCTAAAAATCATTGCACCACTTTTACTTATGTTGATTTTAAGTTTTAGTATCTTTTCATAGTAATTATGTAACTGTACAAGTCCAAGGTTTAAATCATTAACAGCTATGTCTATATTTCTATTTACAGTATATAAAACTAAATCATCTGCAAATTGCAGGAATTTTACATTAATATTAGTTAAATATTTACATAACTGGCTAGTATATATATTATATAATAAGGGGGATATTGTTGCACCTTGCATAGTACCCAGATAAACAGAATTAGGTCCATGTAAGAAGTTATTATATTTCACGAACATTGTCCTATTGTACAAAAACTTGTATATCCAATTACAGACCTTTCCTGGAAAACCAATTTCTGCCAAGATGTTAACGAGAATGGAGGGGACCACATTGTCAAAAGCGCCTTGTATATCCAAGAAGACACAAGCGGTGAGTGAATTGCTATAGAAGGATCTTTTAATATCTGTAATTAATGTAACAAAATTGTCAGTAGCACTTCTACCCTTTCTAAAACCAAATTGTTGTACAGGTAACAAATTATTTGCTTCTAAGTACCACTCTAGCCTAACTTTTAACATAAATTCAAAAATCTTGCCTATACAAGAGGATAGTGCAATGGGTCTGTAGGAGTTATAATCATTATGTGGCTTATCCGGTTTTAATATGGGGATCACACATTGTGTTTTCCAAGATACAGGAATGTATAAGCCATTCCACAGTAAATTGTATATGTGTAATAACAGTTTTTGACCAGTATGGTGCATATTAGATAGAACCTCATAAGTGACATTGTCTAAGCCTGGAGTAGTATTTTTCCTACTTTTTAAGGCTGATTGCAGTTCATACCAAGTAAAGTTATTTGTAAGAAAAAAGGTATTAGGATTGCCATTTTGGTTGAAGTTATTTAATAATCTATTATTATTTTCTTCTAAATCAAAAGAAGCTGGGGCATACTTGTTAATAAACTCTGGAATCCATTCATCACTTTTATACTTATTATTTATACCAATATACTTAAAACGCCTTATGTAATTCCAAATAGTACTTACTGGAGTATACCTATTAAAAGAGTCACATAACTTTTTCCAACTGACTCTCTTTTTGTCTCTCAATAAAAGCTTCTTTTGAGCATCTAACTTTTTATAAATAATGTAGCTTTCAATAGTACCATCTGACCTATACTTATTTAAAGCATCTTTGCTCTTCTTGACTGCTTTCAAACAATCATCATCCCACCAAGGAACTGGTTTCTTAGATATGTAACTGCTATTTTTTTTAAATTTAGGTATACATTTATTCATGATTTCTATAAGTTTACTATAAAATTCGTCATACATATTTAATGGGTGTGAGTTTGAAAAGGAAAATTTAGAAAAAACTCTTTCTGTTTCAGATGTAAACAACGGCCAGTCTGCTTTGTGAAACAAGTACCGGTCACAGGGCTCTCCAATTATGTACTTCTCTAAGGATAACTTCAAGTTGACAATAGTAGGGTAGTGATAACTGCCCATGGCATCGTTATGCACAGACCAATCACAGTAGGGAGCTAAGGAAGGACTGATACACATAATATCAATTGCTGACTGCCTATGATGGATAGAACCAACAGTGGTGGGATCACCTGAGTTTAGAAGACATAAATTAACATCATCAAGAAGATTATAAACCTCATTGCCTCTGGAATTATTTGTATGGCAACCAAAGGAAACATGATGTGCATTGAGGTCACCTGCAAGCATTAATGGCCTAGGCAAATTACTTATTATACGTTTTAAGACACTAATTCTAAGACGGTTACCACCTGGAGGGGTGTAGGCAGATAATAGTGTTAAATCGCCTAAATTTGTACTTATAGTAATAGCAACTGTTTGTAAATAATTATAATACGGTGTCTGAATAGTGTTGTATTTACAGGTATTATTAATAAGTATGCCAACACCACCACGACCGTTTGGGCCATGCTGATATATAAAATTGTAATTAGGAATTTTAAAACTATTTCCTTCCTTTAGCCACGTCTCATTGAGTAGACAAATATCTATATTACTATTATTAAGAAAATTGACAAGTAGAGGTTTTTTACTGTTCACACTTTGTACATTAAAATGACATATATTGATGGAATCCTTATCCATTTTTAAGGTGCTTTATTAGTACTTCCTTAACATATGCCGAGGTCAACTTCTTGTTATCATTTCCGAGAGTTACTAATGTACCTACAAGTCCCTTAAGTATAATGTCACTATTTAAAACTTCATTAATTAATTTTTGAGGAGAAATAACTTCATTACTTGCAGCTACAGGCTGTACTATCTTGGGAACTTTTAAAGAAGGGAATTTAGTATCATAATTTTTCATTATATTAAGATTTTCAGTTTTTGAAATAGCATTTGCATATGAAACTTTGTTCATTTTATCCATAGTTTTAGCTTTTTTAACTGGACATTCTCTTGAAATGGCAAGATGTTGACCTCCACAATTCGCACACTTTTTAATATCTTCATTTTCACATTTAGTAAAGTGGTGTTCACCAGCACATATCGAACATTTCTGAATACTGTTACATATTTTAGCTCCATGGTTAAACTTTAAACATTTATAACACTGTAATAAAGGCGCAATATATTCATGAACCTTATATCTAAAAATATCTAAATATACATATTCAGGCAAAGTATTGGTAAGAAATGTAACACTTACAGAAGTGAGAGGCTTTAGGGTACCATCAACTCTTTTGAGGAACCTTCGGATACTAATAATTTCATAAGAGGAAGACAGTTTTTTAAATAACTCTTCGTTGGAGATGTTTGTAGGCACAAAACGAAGTACACCAATTTTCTCTATTGCTCTTGCTGGTATGTAAGCTTGGTAATTGTGCTTTTGTAAGAAATTGTCGTTGATTAAAAAGTTATTGGCATTGTTGGCCTGGGAGAATGTTACTCCAACTTTATTTGCATTAATTCGTCTGATATTTGTAACTCCTTTTATTTCGTTTTTAAATAAACCTGCTAACATAAGTGGATTTTTATTGCCAATTTTTTCAGCTTCCACAAAAACACAGAATTCATTTCCTGCAGCATTGTCCGGAAAAACTCTCTTGTAACCCGCCTTGGAAAAGGGCTTGTATTGATTCAAATCAACAGGAGAAAGTTCCTCACCATCGTCGATATAGTTCTCACGAAGCCTTTTTTGAGGACGATAGGAATCGACCCCGGGGTCGTCACCCCCCGGGGTTTTCGACATGTTGAATTATATTTACACAAGCGTATATGTTATTACCATCAACTATTTACAAAATAAACTTATATACAATTTAGTAAGGAAAAAATTTTAAGAACTTTGAAATTTTCCGCCCTTCTTATTCAAAAGCCCGCGAAAAAGTCTAGGACACTCTTTATCCATAGGGCTGCCATTAACAGTATTTATTACTAACCCAATATTAATTAACATATACACGCATCAAAAAAGTTTGCGTTCAATCGGTTCCGTACAAGTGTCATAATTTTTTTAACGTAATTTTTATTAGTTACACATATTTTTAAACAGATAACTTTTTCAATGAGCATGAAATAGAATTTTAGTTCGTCCGAATCCAAGTGAAAGCAAACTTTCTTTCGGCGAAATGTGTATGAATTTTGAAATTTCCCGTACGAAAAATTAAGTAAAGTAAAGAATGTACTGTATGTTTTAATGAATAATAATAATGCTCTAATACTAGTACCTAGTACTATTTGTACGGGGAAATTCAACATTTATTTAGAAATAGGCTTAGGCATTAATATAACACAGAAAATAAATAAATACATTCTTAATGTACAGCTAGGACTTACTAATTACGGCTACTGGTACTTATAATAGAAGAACTCTGTGCTATAAGGCATTAAATTTTTACTTATTATTACTCGTATTTTGACTTTTTTTATAGAACTAGATGACAAACAAGCTGGCAGCCCCACCTGGTAGTAAGTGGATACCGTCGTCTATAAACACCGGCATTGCAGGTGCATTGTAGGTTGTCATCCTGAAGCCGAAGATGAAATGCCTTCCATGCCCAGTAATTACACTGGCTACCTTTCCCTTAAATCCGAAACACAGCAAACTGTTTCACGGCAAAAATAAGAAAGGCGGTGGTACCTACCCAGGCGACCCTACATATGGGTCTACCACCTAGACCTGACACCAATCCTCCTTAGGAACGACTACTACCTTTCGACAGCAGCCGGGACTACCAGCTCAACGTGCCTTCTGAACCATAGAGGAAAAACATTTTCGGTCACCCATCCGAGTACCGACCGCGCACTTGGTAGCTGAGCTTTCGTGATCGTTACGAAGAACGCACGACCGCGGCGACATCGACCTCTTCCCCAAACGTAAAAAGTACTATCTTTGTATGTATTATGTTTAACGGCAAGTGGCATCCCTAATCGAAACATCGTCACTAGTCAACTTGTACTTAAAAAATGCGAGTTTTTATTTTTCTGTTTGTAGGTCGATTCTTAATCTCATAGCTGTATATTTAAACTTCATTTTATGTCGTGGCCTGATCGCATAATTGACATTACGTTTTTTCATAGTATTTTTTATTATATGGAGGGAAAATAGACATTAAAAGAACAAGTATTTTTTAATTTTCTTTAATTTTGATTCTTTAATTTAAAATTTCAAAACTTACTCATTCTAAGACGTCGTAAGTGCAATTGTAGGATGTTTGTGGGGTCATGGGGACTCTTCAAAAGTTCTGAGATTAAAGTAAAAATAAAAGATGACACAATTGTCAAATCTTTGAAGTATGGGCCATAATTTAAAAAAGAATATGAATGGCAATTACATTTAGTTTTTCCCTAAATATCTCATAATTTAGCAAGTAATAAATTCTGAAAAAAAATTGTTCTAGATGACTAATGCTCCAAATGGTTTCGTAATTAAAAAAACTTGTTTTTTTTTAATGTTTTCAATTTGGCTGGCAAACGAAATGGCTGGGCATATCGTTTACCTACCTATCACACACAGTAGATTAGACTCTCTCACAAACAGCCCACTCCGCTTGGTCATAAAAAAATAACTCTAACTACTGGTCACTCCTGACCACTACCATTTTTGGAAAATGTGGTACTCAAACGGTGGCCAAGATTTTTATGGTCCAGTTGATTTTCATTATGATGCCACCATTTCACCCGGACAATTATACTATTAGTTATATTATTAGTTTAGTCAAGATCTATTACGGTACAAGATAATTGGATCCTTGATAATCATCATAACAGCCTTTATAATTCGACCCACTGCTGGGACACAAGGCCTCTCCTTGTCAACGAAGGAGGTTTAGGCAGTAGTCCACCACGCTTGCCCAATGCGGATTGGTGGACGGAGTATAAGGTGATCAATACCCCTTTGCTGATCCATTAGTCGCCTTCTACGACACCCATTGGAGGATATGGGGTGATGTTGTTATACTCTGCTAGCATCACACGGCTGATCTTTCTGATCTGATCCTTGATCAAGTGTGATTAAGAACAGAACTTAGAAACGTTTATAGTTTTTTATTTTATTTTTGCTGACTAATTTATGCATTTAGTGCAGCCGATTCACACACCGCCCGACCTTGGCATTCACATCTCGTTACTTATTTACGACGTCTCTTAATATATTTGACATTTCATTGACGGTCAACCGAACCTTAATTGTCGTGGGTAACATTTGTTGGATCCGTTCCGAAATTCTAATAAAGAAAATTGTACAATGCAATTATTTTGTTTATATTCTTCGAAAATCCTCTGCTTGTCGTTGCCTCTCTCGGCAATCCTCGGGCTTCAATATTTTTATCCGCATTAATTTTAATAAAATTTGACTGTAATTATGTAGTAGAAAAAAGCAAGGAATGAAATCGAGTAAAATAGGCTCCTCCTATAGTTTAAGTCGGTTTAAATGTAACCTATGTATTTATCAAATTCGAATGAATAGTTTAGGCGCTTACGTAAATACACAATACATAGACTGCTAAAATCATAACCCTTCCTTTTTTCTTCGCCGTAGTCGGGTAAAAAAGAGACAACACAAAAAGAATAATAGCGTTGCCCAAAACCGATCCTTAAGTCAACACATAGGTACCCGGGTTCAACAAAACGACGTAAATCAATTACGAACTTTCTAAAAAAAACCTTGTAAAATCTTTTGGTGGCGAAATGGAGAGGATTCTCAGAATCTTTTATAAGATCTAGTTATAATTAAAATTTATGAGCCTATTTATCTAGTTACGAAGACGTCGTAACGAGTTTTATAATATCAATTTGTTGGCGCCATCGCCGATTATTGATTATAACACAGTTATATAGGCTAGGCATATGGTGTAATTTTTTGTGTAAACAAAATATTTTTATTTAAAACCCCTTGCTTTATTACAAAAACGAAAATAAAAAGCATAAGCGCTTAGCGCTCATGAACTCTGCTGGATTATTTCAAGAACTAAAAAACTGGTATCTAGGTACCTAAATAGATTTTCTGCAATGAAAATCAGCTTATAATCAATTTTGAGGAAATATTGAATTAACAAACTTATAGTATGTACGACGTCTAAACATTTAGGTAACATAAATCAGGCCTAATCTTAAAGTATGTCACCAATTCGCCATAGATTTCTCAAAAAGAACTTACAAGACCCTTTTAACCGTAGGCTCCGCCAAGGATCTCCAGTGGCTGATCTCTGGGCTGACAAGACGACTCACGTCGCATTAAATTAGTTAAACATATCGACACATTTACCTTTATTTTAATGCATAAACTTGATGAAAGAACATAAGTTTCTAAGTTAGACTTGATTGTGTAGGCTAGACTCCTTTGCCTTCCCTGAAGAGAAAATACAAAAAGGACTTGGTTTTTAACCATAGATTTATTATTAGGTACTGAAGTTTATAGATCGGCAATATCGACTAGGATGAGATCAAAAATAACTAATGTAAGAGTATTGTGCATGTGTGTGTGAAATGTAGTATTGCAATCTGACAGTTGCTGTCATTTCTACGTGACTGATGGGCCGCCTGCGTGCACGTGAAATGGTCTCATCTATCTATCTCGCTCTAATATACGAGTTAGTATGCTCTTTCTCTTTCACAATGCCGATCTACAGTTTCCTATATCTATGATTTTAACTGATACATTTAACTAAGAAAATGCAGTGAGAGATTATTAAACTTTTTTCCGAAGTTTAAAAACAAAAGTATAGCCATAGTAAAGCAAAGGGTTTTCCTCAAGGGATTTTACGTCAACTCAAAACATAAATTAAGAGAATATCTGTGGCCTTGACATTCAGGACTATATATAGAGTGGCAGCCGGTTCAGTACTTTCACTTTTACATCGTCTCAGCATTAAAAAATCCAAAAAAATATTAGGTTCAAAGACTGATTATGGCCTTAAGGCATTATTTATTGCATACGACATATAAATGTTTGCAACGCTATTATACTGGTGGGTATATCCTTCATCCTTCTACTCTTATTTCACTATAACTAATCTAATCTTAATTTTATCGCTACTTTTCTTTGACAATAGTGGCTAGAGACGTAAACTTATTTCCGTAGATAATTGTAGTTTAGCTGAAAGATCATCCATCAAAATTTATAAAATAAGGAAGCTCATAACAGAGCTTTCGAAAAATTGACAAAATTATTACATAAATGCAGTTAATAGTTATTGATATTAAAAACTATAAGACGAATTTAAACTCCAATAACGATTTCTTCCAATAATTTACATTTATCTACAAACAGGTGGTGAGGAATAAGTCGAAGACCGACAAAAAAAATTGGTTAGCAAAAAAAACTTATATTCTTGTATGGCGGAGATTAATTCATACAAATAAGTATTATTAAACCTTAGGATTGACAAATGATAATGTTTAAAATATGACTTCATCATCATCATAACAGCCTTTCATAATTTGACCTCCGCTGGGACACGAGGCCTCTCCTTGTCATCGAAGGAGGTTTAGGCATTAGTGCACCACGCTTGCCCAATTGCGAATTAGTTGGAGTATACAGTGATCAATACCCCTTTGGCGATCCATTAGTCGTCATCCACGACACCCATTGGAGGGTACGGGGTGATGCTATTCTACTCTGCCGGCATCATATGGTTAAAATGTGACTTGCTCCCAATAGTTTACTCGCCACCTCACGAGCAGGGTTGCCAGGTCTTTTCCAAAAAATACCGAACAGCGAGCAAAAAAAAGCTCATTACTTGTCGTATTGCCGATCCTTTCACTCGCGTACAAAAACCGACGAAAAAGGGAGCGCAGCCCGCCTAGCATGACCACCGAAACATGATATGATATAGCCATTTATAGCGTTAAACTGTCAAAAATTATTGGATATAACCGCAATCTTGAAAATTTATCGAAACTGCGAACATGTATAAGCCATAAACATGCTCGCAGTTTTGATAAAATTTCAATTTGATGGTTTTATCCGATGACTTTTGACAGTTCCAGGCCATGCTAGGCGGGCTGGGCAGCATGACGAGCGAGTAAGGTTGCCATACTACATCTCTGCCTACTTTCTCGTCTCTTCTCTCGTCTTCTTCACTCGTGGAGTGTGCAAGTTTATTAGGGAGAAAAAATAATTAGAAAAAAATACCGAACCTCCCATACTTCGGTATTTTTGTCATACCGAACACCGAACACGGTGCTAAAATACCGAACGGTTCGGTAGAATACCAAACACCTGGCAACCCTGGTCATGAGTGACCCCCGGGGGTGATGATATGGTACAGCACTCTTAAGAACTCAACACACTTATCAAGTAGGAAAAAAGAGGCGGTACGCTAAAGTTCTGTAGCTGTTATACGTAACCGTATCGCCTAGACGTTCCCTTTCAGAGTTGAAAGTGTGTAGCGACCTTTATTCGCCATTTACTATACCCACGAATTGAATAGGGGTAGTTTAATACAATACATTGAAAGGGGGTAGTCCTATTCAGTAGGTACTAAGAACTACACTGTTATCTGTACCTAACTATGTCGAATATGTATATTTTATTTGTTTATTTAAAATTATACATGCAGAACTTACTAATATTGTTCGGTACACTGACGCGCCGCCAAGTACTAATGTGTTTTAAAATTTTGAATTCATATGTACGTTTAAGCGAAGCTTTTACGGTGAAGAAAAACATCGTGAGGAAACCTGCACACACTTATGAAGAAATTCTTATGTTGTATGGGAAGTCGACCAACCCGCACTAGGACAGCATGGTCGTCTAAGGCCTAATCGTCCCTTATGTGGTACCCCACTCGGGCTCGAGCCCCTCTGTGGGGACATTATATGAGCTGTTGATGATGTTGACACTGAAGCCTTATTCTACGAAAAAAATTACACAAATAAAAATAAAATAATTATAAAACCCAGAAGTATTATATCATTAATGTAACAGATATAAATTAGTAAGACAAGGTTTACGAAACACAAAACTTTATGTCATTTCAAATTGAGATATATTGCACGCCTGTACATTGTAATCATAGTGAATACCTACATACATTTTACGTGTTTGCTTCATACTGTCCCCTTTTTGCGAGAAATTACAATTAATCAGTAGGTACCTATGTTTCCGCATCATTAACATAAGATTTTTTTTTACGTTAAGTGGTAGCCTATAGGCCCTGCAACACTGACCTACGCCGTGGAGCTACCCTACCCGGTGGACCTAAAACAATATCCTAAAAACACATAAACTTAATTATCAGACAATAATAATTAAATTTTACTATTACTAAGATTTAAACCATGAACAACAAAGTGACCTAAAATTGCTTTATTTACGAACTAGTATCTTCTGTCTCAACAGATTTCCTCAAAACAAGCAGAACCAGATGAACCCAATTTACATTGACAAGAAATATTGTTCACTGAACACATGACATTTCCCTGTTTTCTGCATACAATAAATCGTTATTGTGCGTACACGAATTATTAACATCTTAATTGTTTTTTAGGCATCTGCATCTAGGGTTGTCATAGTTAAATGTTGCGTTTTTCCCTATGATACTGATTGCATTGTTGAAATTGTCAGCAATATGAGTTTGTGGGTGGAGGCTTGTCGTACGGGAAACGTGCGTACAGATAATTATATTTTTTGATTCAGCGATATTTAAATAAAATCTAATTCTAAATAATTTTTCTCTTGCTATTATTATTAAAATACAAATTCAAATTCTTTATAAAATTAGTTGCCATTTTCTCTTCTGTCCCAATTCGTAGCTTCGATACGGGAAATAAAAATCCCTTTTCGTTGCCAGATGCGAACTGCAAATTAATTTTTATGATTCTGAAGCTGTGAGTTAGGCAGGCTACAGCCAAAACGTATACCTAAAGTATGGTGACATATTGAACGGATCCCAAAATAAATTGGTAGCAGGGTAAGAAGGTTTTTTTAATAATTGTAGAAAATAAATCATTATTCGTGAAACATCGTTAATGTTAATCACACAAAAATTTGTCCCATACTAGTATTTGAGCCCGTGGACTCCTTCACGTGTATTATGGAGCCATTAATTTGCCTATTACTTAAGACAATTTTTGCTAGTTTTTGACCCCCTACCTAACTATAACAGGAAAAAATATATACAAAGAAACCTATTTTGTAAAAAAAAATAGACATGGCTGACCCACCTAAATCGTCTTTTTTAATAAATGAATGCCCTTATGGAGCGCTTCAGACCACTCGACGCCTCAGGTGACAACCCTAAACTTATCGGATTTTTCGGAAGAGCGAATCGCTTTTACAAGGTTTCTGACAATAACAAGATAAGTGCAAGGGCAATGCTCCACAACTGTCGTCTGTATGTAATCAGCGTAAATGAAACCCGAATGCATTTCCTGCATCAAATTATTTATTTACATTGCAAACCGGAATTTTAATAAACAAAATGCTTGCGTTCGGTTGAGGATATTGCATGTTATTTTTGAATATTATACAGGGCGTCCCACGGCCATGCCACACGGAGGGAAAGTATATTAAATATTGAACGTAGGATATTTTACTAAAAGAAGACATCGTTTTATTTTTAATAATAAGTAGAACTGCATTCACAGATTTAAAAAAAAGATTTTTTTTTAAATTAAAATTTAAAATTTTATGATCTTAGTTTCATTTAATATGCTAGGTTATTTAGGAAAAAATAATGCTTATGAGTAGCCCTTTCAAACGCTATTAAAAAATACATGTAATTTTTCTATCACATTTGGCGGGTTCGATTCCCGGTTGAGGTAGGCGATTTTTAAAAAATCTGTGAATGCAGTTCTACTTATTAATAAAAATAAAACGATGTCTTCTTTTAGTAAAATATCCTACGTTCAATATTTAATATACTTTCCCTCCGTGTGACATGGCCGTGGGACGCCCTGTATAGTGTTGTTTTGACTTTCATTATTAAGACGGTCTTTTAGGCGGTAGTCCCCCATGCTTGCCCAATGCGGATTGGTGGACGGAGTTTACGGTTTTCATTTTACTAATATGGAAAATACTTCTTTCTACGACGACCTTGAATAACACAACTCTTTATCGTACACTTGACACATATCTTTCATCTCTAGTAATATTAATAATAAAGTGTTCATATGTAACAACGTATGAATGTCCGGCGGTTGCGTCAACAACATGGGAAGGTGGCCTTTACATCTGCTACTCGCTACCAGTTACCGAGCTAAAGGTAACGAACGCAAAAAATATTTACTGATCTGTTTATGGGAATCTTTCTAATTAGTATTATTTGAAGCTTGAAATATTTTTTTTCAGTCCCCTCTATTTTATTTATAGAGCTTTTTTCTTTGTTTTGATTTTCATTTGTTTTACAATTTTCTTTTCTTATTCTTCTTACTTACATTATTTTCTTTGTTACTTACTATGATCTTGAACTACTAAACAAAAGTCAGATATTTTATTTTTATATTTACAAAGAATAAAATATCACACTTATGCTTCTTAATTAAATTAGTTCGATATTATGCACCTTCGATATGTTATTATTTCGAGATTGTACGAATTGATTAGATATTTAAGAATTAGTGTAACAAAAATGTTTGATCTATAAGATAATAATCTGATTCGTAGTAGATAAGCATCTGATTCGTATCATCGACTTTTACATATAATTTTCTTATATCAACTTCTATATTTCTATTACTATACAAACTGTTTTATTGGCCTTAGAATAATCTATTGGCATTAAAATTTATCTCTCTAATCTACTCGCACTTACTATGCATATGGTTTAAGTTTTATGCTTTTGCTACATCTTCCATAAATATATTATATTATAAAGTAATTATATTATGAAGTAATAATATTATAAAGATGTAAGTAAAGTTTGTAAGTGTGCGAGCTGTTTGTAGGAAGTAACTAACTTAATGTAACTACTGACAATTTTTTTAAAATCTATGAGCAATATTTCAAAATGAAATTTATGTGTGGACATAGGATGCCTTATTTTCATTTTTAAGTTAGACTTAATTTAATTTAAAATCTTTAATGAAGTTTTTTTTTTTTAATTAATTAAACGTAAATTTATTAAAATATAAAATAACACCGTTTCTTCTAAACGTTAATTATTGTGTCCCAAATTTTAAAAAATATGATGCGAGAACTAAAGAGGTGAAATATGAGTGTGTCATACACACACACACACACACACACACACACACACACACACACACACACACACACACACACACACACACACACACACACACACACACACACACACACACACATGTGAAATATGATATCTCTATCGCACTGCAATCAAGTGATTGTTTATGACCTAAGGGTCTCTATTATCTATGCGTCCAACGATGCTTATCACAGACCTTGGAGAATGATAAAATTACTCGCTGCCATAATGGTGTAAGCTAACTAACCGTTACTGGGAACTTACGGTATTTTTGTTTAGTTTAATTGTGATAATTATACTTCAAAGTTAATTGCGTTGTAAGAATTTTCGAAAACTTTTAATAAAGAAGAATTTACACAAGGTGACTCTTAGATTTGCAGAGGTTACAACCGACTAAGAAAGTCGAGGAAAGTCATTGTTGACTCGGTACTGACCTAGTGTAAATTGATTTGGAGTCAGTACAGTGCTGTCACGTAAGCGCTGACTTCAATCACAGTATACCAAGAACAGTAATACGTCTTCATACAAACTGGCCGCTATCCATTAGAATGTGTGTGTGCGTACTTGGCGCCATGTACGCTCGCACTGTGACGCACACATTGACATAAAATATGGGGGCATAAGGTGGTCTCGCCGTCTCGGTGTGATCGCGCGTTTTATGTCATTGCACATTCGCTCGCCGCTCGTGGGAACGAGATGATAGAACTTGTTTTAAACCCACCTTTTTAAACTTACATAAATACATATAATCACGCTCTTAATCCTAAAGGACGTGGAGCAGAGCTTTAGGTAACATTCGGTTACACATAAAGCCACGCCTGGTAGTATGGACCAATATCATAACAGCCTTTGTAATTCGACTCACTGCTGGGACACAAGGCCTCTTCTTGTCATCGAAGGAAGTTTAGGCAGTAGTCCACCACGCTTGCCGAATGCGGATTGGTGGACGGAGTACAAGGTGATCAATACCCCGTATGGACCATACCATAGTATGGGAAGCTGACTATGGATATATCCGAAGAGTTTCTATGCGTGGTACAATGAAATTATAAATAAATGCTCTTCAACAGAGCATTTATTTCCTGACACGTCAAATAAAACAAGCATTAACAAAAGAGGACTGTATTGATCACATGGAGGCATTCAATGTACGAGCTATAAAGATATTATCATCATACTCATCTATAAAGTTCTTAATATGATCATAAACAATCTAGGAAATGATATTACACAATTTCTTGACATGAGACTGGTCTAACATAAACACCTTTAATACAAACCGGTCTTCACTTTGACATTATGCAGGAAAAAGTACCTACCGATGTGCAATTTTTATGCAATTATGTGACTAATTTTATAAGTGATAAGTTTAATAATACTTCTTCTTTCAGTGCAGCAATGCAATCGAATATCAAAATCTGTTTGTTTTTCAATTAGAAATTCGAAATCTAAAGTAAACAAAATATTAGTTTTGATCAATTCCTAATTCGTTTTGGTTTTAATAAATAAATGCGCGGTAGCCTAGCAACCTTGTGACTATTTTGGGGCACTACGTTATGTGGCTTTCCACCATCCACCAGCCCGATGCCGTGAAACCGTTTAAGTTCTTTACTGAATCACTTCTTTTCGTAACGTTACACATCACGACATGGGCATAAATTAACCACACTAACTTGCATTGTAACATGCTTCCCAAATATCATAAAATTAAAATGAAAAACCAGACTGTTATATTCAATATTGTTTAAAAGAACTCTGGCTGTCGACCTTCTTGCAGATAACAATATTTTTACACACGCACGCACAGTCTATATTTCACAAAAGTTTTCCTTGATTTCATCATTAGATATTCACACATATACCAACTTATATCACCAGGTCACGTTCAAATTCCCTAAAACTTAAACTATTTTAATTACCACCTTATCAATTCCAAATCTTGAGTTCCAGAACAGAACAAGCTCATGTAGGTCAGATTATGCTGGTTGCACAACGTATGCGGGCCATCATTAATCGTGATTATTTACATAACAGTGAGACAATGGCGCTGGGAACTTAGGCAGGTGCCACGAAAAAGTGAATCCGAGCTTAGCTCTGATCTAATATGAGGTAGACGACAATCTTCGAACACCGACGAAGTACTTTAAGTGTTATAATGACCTGATATTTGTTTCCAATATGTAGTAAATTATTATGGACTCTGTCAGAAAATCAATATTTTTATTATTTGATTTCAATTGACTGCTACAACTGCGGCAGTTATCGAATACTTCAAAGCTTAAGTGCTCTAATAATATAACAGTACAAGTTAGGTATAATTTCGTTAATGTCTTTAGGGGTTGTAGAAAACTTTGGTTGATAAAATCTGTTCATCGATCAATAAATATGTCAATGTACCTGCTCGTACTTTTTTTCGTATATATTTAGCTTTAGTAGCTTTCTGTATATATGGGTTTTGTTCAAAATCTCGTGCTTATTAAAAAAAAAACTAAAAAAGCTTTTTCAAATTAGATCAAATATTTTGATATTGGACCGGCTTCTTGTGTACTAGCTTTGTAATTCCAAAAGAAATTATTACATACAAGTTAAGTACATACCTTATCTGATAATTGTTTTTAACTAATACAAAATGGCGGAATAGTGGGTTGTCACTTTTTTAATCAGTGAAAAAATTTAAATATTCACTGATAAGTAAAGATTTTTTTACTTAATATTTAAAAATAATATATAGAATGACTGAATCTTTTTAAAGGTGATTTTTATGAATAGGTTTAATAATTTTAACCCTGTTCTACGTGAGTAACTAAATACAAAATCTCAGCGTTTTTTCGTCAAACAATTATAATTGTCATTCCGATGTCAAAAATGGAGCAAAATTTGTAACGTCATTAAGAATTACACCGGAGTAACACTTGGAATGGCGTCATTGTAATGCATAAGTTTGGTAACGCCATTTGGCGGTTGGGTAATTGTTGATGCTGCGAGCTTGCTTATTTGAAAGCTTTAATGAGATGCACATGTGGAATTTGCTCTGATTTGTCAGGAATTAGCTTTTGTTCTTCTCCAGAGCGTACCATTAGTTCGGCTGTTAGAGTATGTTAACCAGTGAACGCATATAAAACATGGAAGTATCTTTGACGCTCTGAAATGGCCCCACGTAAAAGTATGCCAAATGCTTACAAAGTATGCCAAATGCGCGGTGCTTATAAAGTTTATTTTGATTTTGACAAGTTGACTTGTCGTTTGACAACTGATCAACAATGATTGATCATTGTTGATCAAACGATTATTTGTCTGCTATGTGTGTAATTCATATTTTTTGACATTTGGCGTCAATTTTTAATCGATTTTTGTATGAAAGGGCTGCTTCCATGTTTTATATGCGTTCACTGATGTTACCATAGAAACCGTAGCTGTAAACTATTATTCAATAACGATTGAATATACATTCTGGCTAACTAAAGACCAACTGTCCACGTAAACCGCTATCGTCAAATGAAGATTCCCTGCATCTTGCGTAGAAACCAATAAAACTATGTCCAATTGTCCATGGAACGGCATCGTTCCGTTTGCCTATCGTTATGCATTCGTCAAATGTCGCGCCGTGGACAGTGATTCCAATGTTACTGCACATAAACAAGTGATAAAGCCTTAATTTACTTAAATATTAGGTATACCATTTGTAAATTTCACAAGAAATGATGAAGAAAATTATAACAAATAATTAATGTAAATTTTTCGCAAGTTTAAATTATAATAGTAATATAATCATTATTTGCCTTGCCTTAACATGCCTTGCTGCGGACTGGCTGCATTTTATATTTCTTTTGTATTTTTTAATTGGAAAACCCCATTGCTTTTCCTTCACAACATGCTTAATAAGCATTTTTTTTCCATTCACAACACTGATCAAATGAAATAATTAAAATTGTATAATGTTTACTTTATAACTATATTAAATCAAACAATGGGTAGGTAGGTACTTACAGTTTTCTTTGATCTGCTAAGCTGTCGTCAACGTACGCTTCACCTGTGGAACAAACAAAATAGATTTAATATTTGTAGACAATTCATTTATTAAACTTTCAAAAAAGTAAAATTTATAGTTTGTTTTTAATAGACGTCTATAATCTTCAATCGATATTCGATTTTAAAATTTTTGTTTACTGAGTTTTATGTAAAATATACGCAGAGGTAATGTTTTTTCTCATCCATGTCGTTGTATAAGTTAATTTAATGATGTTAATTACACACGCAGCCACACAATTGTAAGTCTTTTTTTACAGTTACGTTCCTATATTTTTATTGCATTGTACTTATTTCTGCCGTGAAGCAGTTCGATGTGTTTCGGATTGAAGGGAAAGGTAGCCAGTGTAATTACTGGGCATGGAAGGCATATCATCTTAGTCCCCGGATGGCAACGCACTTGCAGTGTTAAATTGCAAGTGTTTATAGGCGACGGAAACCACTTACCACCAGGTGATCCGCAAGCTTGTTTGCCATCTCATATAAAAAAAATCGATACAGGTACTGCGAATAGGTTTTGGCCATTGGATAATATGACCGGCCGCCTAGCTGACACCACCCTCCTTGGGTCAAATTTCATACTAATTAGCATAAATATGTTGTGTCGATTGAGTCACAACAGTTGAATGTTCAATCTTCGATAAGTAAAAGGTTTCAAAATGTCGATAGCTCTCGTTAAATTCTCGGCAGAGCACGCGAACATCCTTGACTCGTCCTCGCTTTCTCTAGCAGGGCTGTGCAGCGTAACAAAAAGTATTTTATTTATTTGTTAAAATACATAGCGCAGGTACAGAAAACAACGTAATATATTTTTGTAAAGATTGTATTATACGCTTATAATCCCGAAAGTGGTTAAGCAGAGTTTTTGGTAACATTTGACCTGTCGGCTACATTCAAAGAAA
Source organism: Elophila nymphaeata (assembly GCA_955850985.1). Classification (NCBI taxonomy): domain Eukaryota; kingdom Metazoa; phylum Arthropoda; class Insecta; order Lepidoptera; family Crambidae; genus Elophila; species Elophila nymphaeata. Next base: position 17,156,114 of record OY039087.1, read on the forward strand.
AGAAAATTTAGAACAACAGTACTCCTACTTTAACAAGCTTATGGTTTAAAGCGATAAACTTACTCAGCAATAAGTGCTCACATTCCCGCTATATTTACCTAAAAGCTTTTTACATTAGAAATAATGGATCAATAATATAAATACAAATAAAAACGATTTACCTATGAAAACAAAACTATGTATACGTAGTTTCTCGTATACGTAGTAAGTATAGAGGAAGTATTGTAATCGTAAAAAAATTCGACCTCGAGATTTTGACGGATTTACACATTTTGGACCTACCTGAGTCCAAAAATACCGTTTTTGGAATTATGTCTGTGTGTGTGTGTCTGTGTGTCTGTATGGCTGGGGGTCAGTGCGTTAGCACGATAACTCGAGTATGCTTTAACTTATTGCAACAAAATTTAACATGCATGTATAACATCAAAATATAAGGTTTCTATCAACTTTTGAGCCGTCGTTCACGAAAGTTAAGCACCCAAGTGCGCTGTCGATACTCGGATGGGTGACCAAATTTTTTTTTAAATCACTTGGAAGTTATAATTTTTTTTTAATATTAAAAATACAAATAAAAATGATTTACCTATGAAATTAAAATTACGTATTGTTAGTTCTTTTTCCGCTCGATTGTTTTTCGGGACTACAGACCCATGACGTTTACATGCCTCGATTGTTTTTTGGGACTACAGACCCAAACTTTGATAATCGTCTGCCCGGCTGTCGGGCTGCATAAATAGGACTCCGATGCTTTTTAAAAAAGCAAAAAGGCCATAAATATTATGCGTATGGCATTCTTTAGTATCTGTAGTATAATTTTAAAACTTAAAACACCAACACTTGAAGCTAACTTCAGTGTTAAAAATTTTGGAAGTGACGCATACTTCACTCCCGCGCACTCGGTGTTTCGTAGGTACTTGACACCGGTGCCATTCGAGATAATGATTGCTTTGTTATCTAAATACTTGTAAACACTTATTGAAGTGGTGTTTTTATCTTTCGTAGTGTTGTTAGTTTACTTTTAAATTAAGTGGAACTTCGATAAGTCCTCTCTTTGTTGCGTTTTGTGTGAGTTCGGTTGACGAGAAATTTCTTGCAGGTAAATCAGTTTTTATTTTGTTGTATTGGTATTATTTTGATGTAAATCATTATTGTCAAATAAATAAAGCAAAAAACGGTTATCAGTGACTAGTTTTACACATAAATAGTAGAAAAATATTAGCAAGATTTTCAATAATTAAGTCGTAAATACTCCGCCATGAGATTACGCATCGCTAAGTTGGTTTTGTAAACATCGTAATTAATTATTTTTACACCAGCAACTTCGGTTTTAATGTTTTTTAAATAAAGAATGTATACATCAACCCGTTAAAGGAAAAAAAACAGTAGGCTATCGATTTATTTTTCAAAATAAAAAATATTTTAATGTTAGGAAAAATATAAAAAAAATAAAAAAAAATAAAAAATCATAAGTCTACATTATCATAACAAATTCAAAACTATTCGACACCATTCGATGGGTATATTATCCAACATTCAAAAAAACACCACTTAACCGTGTAATAATAAAAACCCAGACGTATTTTAAAGTTTTTGTGCGGCCACCCCGTACACTCGTATGAGTTAATGGGGGCAATAAATCACCCGGAACACTCATACCGGCTGACAGCTGCGGCCCGCGGTGAGCGAGCGGATATCAGAGCGAAGTTACAATTTAATTTTGCACAGCCCTAGCCCGCGATAGGTACAACACGGAACCCCGCTGCGGCCTGAACCCAGCGTCTGTAAATCAGGGGACGTGCGACCTCCTGTCTGCTTAGAATGTCATCGTGACAACGTTAGCTAATGTGGCTATTGAAAAATACTTTCTTCAGATACGTTGAAATTCAAAGGTGTGCTTCGATCAGCAGTTTTAGATTACCGATCATTGGGCAACTGCCTTTTTAAACTGAACTAGTGACGCGCTCCGCCCCGCACAGTGATTAAAAAAAGAGGTGATAATGTGAAGTTAGCTTTGATTACAGTTTTTTTTTATAAAAATGGTAGTATAGCAACTGATTTTTGTAGGAACAACTTTATATGAGAGAACGGTTCCAGTCAACCCAAAACTCAAAAATCAGAAGAAACACATAACCATTTTAATCCTTTCCCTTTACAATATTAGAGCTTCAAAATTGTGTTTATTATAATTTTAAAATTTACAATATAACGTTATTTTTACATCCCTAAACATAAGATGATCCTCACTAATCAATTTATGAAACCTCTCAATTTAACACTTGTAAGTTAAGTCTAAGTGATAACCTTTACCCTGAAGCCTCAAGTCCTCATTAACAACGTTCGTGACAGTGCGATCGTGTACAACACTATCATGATTTAAGAAGAAGCTAAATAAATATTTGACCCCTTCATTTCAATCGGCCACCAACTCGTGATTAACTTATGCAACATTTTAGTGCACCTACGAATGCTGGTAGCAATTAATTTTATTATGTTTATTTTTGTTTTGTTATTGCGTGTTCCTCTATTAATGTTTTTATAATTTACACGGTCGTTAAATTGTTCATCTGAGACTAAAAGGAAAACGTGTTTTAATATCTTTCGTTTAACGAGAATTGCCCATTTTTTACTTTCTCGTACATATTATAGAGGAAGTCTTGTAATCGTAAAAAAAATGGACCTCGAGATTTTGACGGATTTACATGTTTTGGACCTCCCTGAGTCCAAAACAATTTTTTTTTGGAATTATGTCTGTGTGTGTGTCTATGCGTTAGCACGATAACTCGAGCATGCTTTAACTTATTGAAACCAAATTTAACATACGTGTATAACATCAAAATATAAGGTTTCTATAAAATTTTGAGCCGTCGATCACGAAAGTTAAGCAACCAAGTTCGCGGTCGGTACTCGGATGGGTGACCAAAATTTAACAAGCATGTATGACATCAAAATATAAGGTTTCTATCAACCTTTTAGTCGTTTCCGGTATACGGGAAAGTCAAGGGGAGACCACTCCCGATGTTTTCCTACAATACAAAGCGAACAGACAAAAAGGTTATGGGTTAAACTCAACATAATGCATGGAATAGTTTGCTGGCGTAATATGCAATTTTCACCTTTGTTGGTGTACGTGTTGAATATCGAACTCACACATTATGTTTAGGGCACATTAAGTTTCAATTTTTAATTCAGTACATGATTACGTCACAGGATTTCTTCTAGCTTTTGTCATTTCAAAATATTATAGATATTAAATTGGTAATTTTTTAAAGATGTGATTCGCAAATAATCTTTACAGAGACACCGGAAATTTTCAAGATCCTCAAAGTAACCCAAGGTCAGCCAAACCCAGGCTCGGTGAGCACCGATATGGCCTGCAAAGATATTTTAATTTGCCCGCCAAAGTAACAGATCTTCGAAATCACCCTGCCCCAAAACAAAATTTCTACGACAAAGTGTCTTCAGATGGACAAATACGGAATTCTGAAAGCGTTTGGCAAATAGTTTCTAATGATTTTCCAACATGGTGCGACCTAGCAAATTAGAAGAGGATTGTTTCCAAAAAATGATTGTAACTATCCCACGTTAAAAATAATACCGCTTAACTTTCAGTGCTGAATATATTTCAGATTTGATTTTATTATTCATATCCGGCTTAAAAACAAAATTCGATAAATTACTATCAGAAACACCTCAAATCACATCATTATGATATAGGTTTTAAATCTGATATTTATTAAATTACAAATAAATTAAATAAGGTTATTTTTCTTGTGTGTTATTTAAGTACCTAGTTACCTCTAAAAGAAGAGGCACGGCGCTGCCTCAAATAAAAAAAAACCGGCCATTTAGAATCTATTGGCCATTGCTCTAACCTAAAGAGCAAGCTATCCGTATGTTGGGATCCTCGATGATGTGTACTGTATATTAAATTGTCACTGCTACTGATTTAAGGGATATATTAAACTCACAAATTAAAACTCACAAGAATTAAGATGGTGCATACGCTCAAGATCGGGCGGAAGAGATACCAGAGTTGCCATTATTACAATAAGTTTTACCAAAAACTGTAAATCTAAATGGTAGTGGGTCACACCGTAGAGGGTCTCGGTGTGATCGGGTGGCAAACCCGAAGGGTGCCTCTAAAAGTTCAGACGCCACGTGGGGAGGTCTGTCTTGTAGAGCGAATGTAGAGTGATGGTTACTATTCCAAAAGCTTTAAGGCTCCACGCCTTTCAGACCTGAATTAGTGTTTAGACTTCAAAAAATATTTCATTGATATTTTTATTTTTTAATATATATTACGTACCTAAAAAATTTCCTAGCTATTGTTGTATATAACTTCGTCTTAAGAATTTCATAAATAGTTTATATTTCAACTCTGGTAAGAGCGTTTAATAATAACAGTATTTTTAAACTATGCCCATTGAAGTGGACACCAAGTCCGAAGGGGTTAACGAGGTAATTCAAGTTCAGTAATAAGCATAAATATTATAATTTACGTATAACCAAACTCTTAAGTACCCATTTAAATTTTACCTAAAATCATACTGTTCGTCGAAAATGCTGTCGTATTAATAGTGCCAATAAAGTGCACTTCGGCTTAGCAAAACCGGAACATAATAGGTGGGTAGTGCCGCGATTTCGCACGAGTGACCCGGATGGAAGATGAGTTCGTGTCGCATCAGTACATTTATCATCCTTACATAATTGCTATAAGACGTAATGTCTTTCTGTTCGTCTGTCTATTAAGCAATTATTGTATTTAGATAATTCATTTTTTGAATTTGTGTCTTATTAGTCATAAATTATACAAATGAAGAAATGATCTTTTTGTAAAGACATTTTACGTTTCACTAACTTTTGAACATACATAGGACCACGCTCATAGTCCCAAGAGGGGTTGATCAGAGCCTGAGGTAACATTTTTTTACACATAAAGCCACATTTGCTACTGTAGTCCATACAGTACCCAAAAATAGTTATAGGTTGCGATCATGTCACCTAGTCTTTAATATAATTTTCATTTGTCTTTTGGAAAGATAGACAAATCCTCTATCGGAACATCGTAGAGGCACCCAACCTAGTTTTTCTGCAAAATGTAAACTTGGATCGTGACGAGCGTTGAGAAACAAGATGAATATACCTTCTGGTCGCCGATTGTGTTGTAACAGATCGATATCGACAGAAACTGTCGATTACGACCGTCGTGAGAGGCATAGATCAAAGGATCAAGTGGCTTTAAAGGTGTTATTTTTTTAATCTTTGTACTCTGACCGTGGTCATCATTAGTAGCTCATATAATGTCCCCACCGAGGAGCTCGAGCCTACCCCACATTAGGTGATTAGGCCTTAGTCAACCACGCTGGCCAAGTGCGGATTGATCGACTTCACACACAACCTAAGAATTTCTTCATAGGTGTGTGCAGATTTCCTCACGATGTTTTCCTTCACCGTAAAAGCGTCGATTAAACGTACCTATGAATTTAAAATTTGAAAACACATTGGTACTAGGCGGGGTTCGAACCGGTGCCTCCCGGGTGGGAGACAACGCCCTTACGCACTACGCCACCGACGCTTCTCTGACCGTGGTACTATTCGGATTTGTTTATAATACTAGATTACTGCTGTGTATTTAATAACAATAATCATCATAATAGCCATTATAATTCGACCCACTGCTGGGACACAATGCCTTTCCTTGTCATCGAAGGAGGTTTAGGCAGTAGTCCACCCCGCTTGCCCAATGCGGATTGGTGGACTGAGTATAAGGTGATCAATACCCCTTTGCTGATCCATTAGTCGCCTTCTACGACACCCATTGGATGATATGGGATGATGCTATTCTACTCTGAGGGCTTCTACCATGTTATCAAAGTCGTCAACAGCACTATTATGATTGTGTTTCAACAGTTAGCCAGGCCTCTGTTTTAATGGTATTGGGAGTAGATGTAGCTAAGTTTTATCAATCTTATCATTAAATGAGATGAGAGCCAAGACGTGCAGATAAAGAAGGTTCATTGCCTCGTCCTCTCCCTGCAGGTAGATGAACGGTCGCGTGCTCGATTGATCACTCGCACGAATTATGTCGCGCAATGCGTGAGTAACACGGTAAGGAGAACACAAAGTATTATATAAATTTAATAGCCACACACTAGAACTGAGGTTTTCTTACTAACATTTTACACATTTGTGACCAACTATCTTGAGCCTTGACGTTGTGTTACTGAGCGTATATATCAGGCGAGAGTTTTGAGGAGCTATCCCTAATCCCACTTTCTCCCATCCTCCTTTTTTTTACGGAGAGATCTAATAAATTTACTCATCATCCCTGCAGTACGATGCAACTGCAGGAGTATGTGGAACTCAGAGGTAAAGGCGTTCTCCCAACTAAACACTCCTGGCATCCTGCCAAGGCACATTGAAAATCATCTGTGGCCGCCTTTTCGGGTCCAAACGGTGCATCGTTTACAGCGGACCGCCAGTCTTAGAGACCGACCCCCACAGAGCCTGCAGCTCTGCCAGCTCTGAAAACGGTATTTTCCCGGGTCTGTCATAGTGGTGCAAACGGATGGCTTGGATGAAAGTCAGCGCAGTTTAAGCCTAGTGTCTAAGCCTACTATACTAAACACACAAAAAACGAAAAAACTATTGATTTTTCGCAACAAGCTGCTACCTTTTCTAGAAATTATGAATATTTAAATAATCAAGTTATCTCCAAGATGAATAAAGTTTTATGAAAATAGCTCCAGTAGTTTCTAAGCTACGTCACTTTTCATTTTAGTGAGACCTATTTCCAAGATTTTTTCTATTTAATACATTATAATGTACAAATTTTGAAATTTTCTTATAATGATTTGTTTGTTTTTGAGAAAATTGCATGTTATGTTAACCTGGCCATTGATATGACAAAGCAGGGTGTTAATGCTAAGATGACGGCTGATCGAGGAGAGTGGAAAAAGAGAACGTATTACACCGACCACAAATAAAGTAGACAGCAGCGCAGGCCAATGATCATGATTGACCCTTATCGCCCTTAACTATTCCTACAGTGGAATAGTTAAGGGCGATAAGGGTCAATCATGAGGTAAGAAAAAAAGAAAGAAAAACATTTATTGGCTACGACAGAACAACAGAAAATAACATAACAAAGTACACATTAAAGTAAATACCTACCTACACAATGTCCTGTGCGAGGCCAAAAGGTACCTGCCTCAGCATGTGCTCCTACGACATAGTGCCGCAGGAAGGCTGTTTTTCTGGCAGTAATGTTTTACATTCTTAAATTATCTACGTATTCGAATACTGAAACACAATGTTTTGTTGTATTTATCGATGAATCTCTATGATTACAAACTCTTCGTATTTTATTGTTTAGTTAGTACCTATAGGTAATGTTGCTTTCGTGTCTATTTCTAAGTAAAAAAAATGTTTATTGCGTAGTGAATAACCAAATTGTTTTCTTAAATGACAACGACAATAACTCCTATTTGTTTAACAACTATGTGTCGACAATTGCAATTGCAAAAGTGACTTTATTATAAATTGCATAAGTTACGTTATTGGCTTTTGTTAGACTTAGCACTTATTTGGGTGATGTCTTATTACGCAAACACATTTACTTTATCACTTTTATTGGCTGTAAGGCTTTGTGGCTACTTACATAAGTTACATTATTGTAAACGACGTTTGAAATTCAAAGTAGAATTGAGAAGGCATATGCAAATACTTAAAACTAGGTATATGTATAAATTTCAATACTTCTTGGAGTGGTTAGCTGATAAAAAATATAATTATAATATATTATTCCTCAAAAATTATACGACTCTGTGGTATATGATTGTGATAAACATAGAAAAGAGCGACGATTTTTAATGGGCAAATAGTATTTTAAAGTGATTAAGGTATCGATCGACATCTAAATTGATCCTTTTATACAGTTAAAAAAAAACTATATCTTTAAACTAATTTAACGGAAATAAACAGTTTTAACGTTGCCTTCAAGATTTTTTGGTATGTAAAGGTCAATAAAAGAAGTAGAACTCAAATAATATATATAAGTACTAGCCGTCCCGGCCACGCGTTGCTGTGGTAATTTCATACTACTGACCTATGACATTGTATCTGCAGTAAAAAAAATATGACTACTTATTATGATAAAAACTATCCCTTTTTTCAAGTTGGATTAAACTGCACACGGTGTACAAATTTGATTAAAATCGGTTGAGTAGTTTATGAGTCCATCGCGGACAAACAACGTGACACGTAATTTATATATATTATATTATGATATAATACTTATTGAATAAATGAAGAATACTATATACGTAATCCATTGACTTATGACAAGATGTCCCTACCGACACGGACGCCCTAGGGACGCTAGGCGGTCGAGAGACTCCCCACGGGGGAGATGCTCGGTCGCCCAGTAATCCCCTAGGAACGTTTGACCTACAGGCTTGAGGACCCCCCAAGGTCTTCGCCTTCTTAAAAAACCGGTGACGCAGAAAATGTCATCAGAGACAATCTGCAATAGATTTCAAAAAAACCATAGTCAAAATATCTTAGCCCGCATCTTTACTTATGAAAATATAAGAGAAAAATCATGAGAAATTACCCATGAAGGGATCATCTTGTAAGCCTTTCCCCTATTAAACAAGCCCCTAAAATTACATCTTAAGCAGTAAAGCTATTCTATTTTAATTTTGTGATTCGTCGAAAATTCATTTTAACGATCATTATTTGTTGCTGTAATGAGGGCGAAAGCAGTCGCGTGCAGACACGCTGCGCGCGCGCACCGATGAAAGTTGATCGGAGCTCGGGTTAATTTATAAATAATTATAATGTTTTAATGCTGTATTTATTTCTGACACAATTATTATCTCATTTAAGAGTATTTAGTACACTTTTTTATGGTATCAATAAACAGTCATAAAATTTTAATTGAGTAGCAAGAGCATTATAATGAAGTGTATTTTTCGTTAGTTATTCGTGTCTTAATTTTAATAAAACGTCATTTAATACATTTCCAATTGTGGTAAACCAAAATTAATTTGTTACGTACTATAATCAAACCTAAAATATTTATAAAGCAAATATTTCTTCGAACCGAAATATTTTTATGACATATTTAGGTTAACCAGCAAGCAAAAAAAACACAACCTATTTTATTACACCATTCAATGGTGTCGCTAATAAGGAACAAATTCTGGAAAGTAATGACATAAGACCATTGAATGAAAGAGCTCATTTTTAACAAAATACTTTTTTTTAAAATATTTAGCATCTTTTCGAACAAGGCACGTAAAATAGGTATGATTAAAGACATTACTTTGAATTATAAAGCAGTTTATTAAAATCGAACATTTTCCTTCAGTTTGCCGTATTTTTGTCAAAATCTACGGGTTCGATTAGTTTAGAAGGTTATTTTATATAATATTGCAGCTTACATCTGAATTTAGAAGGTTAATATTGACGAGGTATTGTCCCATATAGCGATATCTTTGGAACCGACATCTTTACAGAAATCTTCTAAAAATGTTTAAATCCCTTTACTCTGAGTTTGATATTAATTTTAGAACCCAAATCTATGGCCCAAATATCAATCAATAAAATAATACTTTGACAACAACACAACTTTAAATCATGTTAATGTATAGAAAGCAATTAGATATCTTTATTTTATGAAATAATTTAGAATAACACGCAGCTCATAGAACAAATCTTTTTTGTTAAAAAGAATAACATTAAAAAGAATGCGTGTTGTTTGACGAAGAAATATTACAGGCTACGGTCACGCAAATATTGTCGTATGATTCCGACAGAAACGGTAAATAGGTTAGAATTAAATTTGTTTTTTGCCTCCAACGGAGTTTGTTTTGGTGGACTCTTTAGTCTATAACGCGAACTTTCCTACAGGATTTTTAGTCCCGCGGGGAGTTTCAACACGAATAGTTTCTAGAGCGTTCGAGTCGGAAAGGAGGGGTGCGCCTGAGGATGCCTCTAAGGCTCGAAACGCTTAGAAGTATCGTGTCGTATAATATAAAATGTAGCGTAACAAGTATTTTATGATATCAGTGACATCCCATACATTATAGTTACATTGCCGCCTTAAAAACTTCCATGACTTAACATGGATGGTTGCCATACTTAGAATATATCAGAATAGTTGGGCAACGCACATGCTCAGCTGTAGACAACTGCTTCTAATTGCTTTAGATTGTGCAATAAACATAATCCCAGCATTCTGTGCGGAGAACATGGCAAAATTATGCGACTTAATTGCCGTTAAAAGTTACTCAAAAATATTATTGAAGGTTTTTTTTATGTCAGACTAGCTTAGGTACAGCCTGCTTGGCAAGAGCCAGCGTAGCCTATAGACGCTTGCAACTGACGTGACACTCGTGCGCTGCCAACCCTAGTCCCCTTCTATCCCATGGAGCTCTGGCAACCTTACTCACCAAAAACACAACACCACAAATGTAGTGTTATTTGATTGTGGTTTTCTATAAGGTAGAGGTACTACCCCTTACCCCAGTTCGGGTTACTTTAGGTAGTGGCTAGTTCTCTGTGCCCTACCTCAACTAACATAGATTTTTTTAAATTAAAAGGTCAAGCAAATGACTTCATTCTTGCTGATAGTAAGCAGAAGATAGCTAAAAAATAGAAATAGATAGAATTATTGACCATTCTGTTGCCGATAGCATTTGTAAGATGTCGCTAGACAAGTGGATAGCGATAAAAGACATCCTCCTGATGAAATAATTTGCTAGGCCTTTTAGAAAAACAAAATACACTTATAAACACTTGCATATTTATAAAGTTAGAGAAGAAGTCACTGTGAGTCATTGAAAAACTAGAATATCCTTCGATATAAGATGATAGATCTAAGCTTTTTAGTATTCAAAAGAGCTATCAATAAGAATATTAAAAAATAGATGTCATCATAAATAAATAATTAAATTACAATTACGTTGCATTCCTCGTACCCTCAATTACAATACATAAATAAATCTATTGTGATAATGATTCATAATGTCGGTACAAATACATTAAACCAATTTACCAATGACAAGGCTACGTTCGAAAATGTTACGAGGAAACCCTATCGATTCCCACGAACATCTCAGAGTCCAAAATGAAGAGCACATTCTAAACAACCGACCTAATACAAAAGCGCTACGCACACTATACGATATGCAGACCTTAATGCATTTTAAATTATCCCGCGTTGTACCCTGACCTTCCTCAAATCGAGTGGCTGAGAACAGAGTAGTGGATGTTACAGATTAAATAAGTTTAATCGATTTAAGTCACGATTGCTCGAGTGATGATGGATGACGTGATTTGAACTTGAGGGGCATTAGGCATTTTGTTTGTGTCCGGTCATCCTATTGTATAACTTAATAATATTACACTCATACATAACATTATTTCACATATGAAAATATAATTGAATTCAAGACATTTGAATTCAAGAAAACAATTCAAATAAATACTTTATAGCTACATACATATAATACAGATTTTTATGTTGTGAATGTGAACTTTATGATGTCTTAACATAATGTACGTCAACTTTTAATTGCCCTCAGTTGTTATTTTTAGTTTATAAGTTCTTGGACTGGCTTAAATACGAACAAATGCTCTTCAGGTTGATAGCTGCATGATTTAGTTAATAATGCATTTTAGTATTAAGTTTGTGCAAGATAAAATTCTAATTTCAGTATAGGATTATAACTAAAAAGCTTTCTACTTCATAACGGTTAGATTAAAAGATGCCTCATCAAATAAAAATTACAGAATGATTACATTCATCAGTATAATCTAATTTAATACATTCGCTTACATTATGTTCAAATTCTTGTTATTTCAAAACGTATTACTTAAAGAAAACACGAACTATATTCATAAAGATGCTTCAGGCTAGCTGTTCATCACTTAAACATAGAAAATTGACCACATTACTTAAGCTAAGTATATCCGTGTTGTTATTTAAAGGAGATTTTATTGCATTATTTAATTTTGTAAGCTTTGCGTTTTCATGTTCGCGTAACTTAGTAAGTATATAATAAGACTAATTTTGTACTAATTATAATTTCTCTCCTGCGAGGTGGAAGTTACTTAGTGATTTTTTCACATTTAGCACACGAAATATCTACTTCAACTCCAATTAAGTCTCACTTAACTCTTAAACACCACATTCCTAATTATTTTATTTAACCTAAATGTCATTGAAACGAAAGTTCATGTAGACACGAATTCATTGTGATTATTATCAATGACAAAATTATTAGCCATGTGATGCCGGCAGAGTAGAATAGCATCACCACATATCCTCCAATGGGTGTCGTAAAAGGAGAGTAATCGATCAGCAAAGTGGTCTTGATCACATACTACATTCACCAATCCGCATTGGACAAGCGTGGTGGACTACTGCCTAAACCTCTTCCGAAGACAAGGAGAGGCCGCAGTAGTTCGAATTATAAAGTCTGTTGTCATGATTATCAATCACGATTCAAAAAAAAATATAAAACTAATCATTTATCACCATAATTGTACGTAGCAGCATAACTGTAAAATTTCTGCAATTAATTTTTAACCCTAAAAGTGCGTGTGTTACAACACAATATTTTAAAAACAAAATATGACATGACAATAAAAAGGATCGTCTCGCACAAATTTCCAATAAGTAATAAAACTTGACTAAAACATGATTTCATCGTATTTATGAACAAGGTTGTTTTAGGTTGTTATTTTATTCGTATTTTAGTAAGAGAGCTGGTAAAACTACTCTGTACACGTAATGTATAGGTACTATGGGTACTATAGTCTTATCATTATTTTAAAAATCCATATAAAACCACACGATCTATATTTCAGCGTACTCTGTGCCCAAATGTCACACTCCAACGCTCAAAAGTGCACTCGGTCACAATCCTTTCTGGCCGCGGCTTAGGGCCGCGGTCACGTTGGAAGCGACGTTCAAATTGTATTGACGATTGGTTTGTAAAAATATAAACAGGTTGAATTTTTTAACTGGGCCTTCAGGGCCACTTTTTTTAGTTTATTTATTAAAAAAAAGAAAAATAAATGTAAAAAATTATTAGCACAACAAAAAACGGAGATTTGTCCGGTGTGCCAAATATACAGAAAAAATTATAATAAAACTTTCCTCACTGCACACCAAACTACTAAATGCTAAACTATAAGGAATATCGAAAAATGTTCAAAGGAGTCCCCAGTCCGATTTTGATGAAAACACAAACTGCATCACTGGATTTTTGAAAAATCAATAATCCTAGCCAGGAATCGGACCCAATGATTTTGAAAAAAAAACACAGCCTGTATTATTACACAATTCGATAGTGTTGTTATTAAGGGTCGATTTCTGGGAAGTAATGATATACGGGAAACTAATGGATAATGTTAAATTTTAATAAAATATTTCTTGTTCCACCTTGGTTGAAACGATAATCAAAGCGATGATCATTATTGTTTCTAAAAATATAATGATGCAGTTTTTCTTTTCATCAAAATCTCCCCGTCACCGTCACTCCGTCCACTAATCCGTATTGGGTAAGCGTGGTGGACTACTGCCTGAACCTCCTTCGATGACAAGGAGAGGCCTTGTGTCCCAGCAGTGGGTCGAATTATAAAGGATGTTATGATGATTATGTATGAGTGACCATTATAACTAGGTACCTACTAAAGTGTTCATCTACTTCTGCCCCATCTATATATACAATCTGCCATTCTGACCCTGTGATTTATTAGTTCGTATACTGATACAGAATTCCTGGTTGCAATCGTCGCGAGGACATAAAAAGGTTGTCGTTTTATTATTGCTTGTTAGATGTGGACTTCTGGTAAGTTACCATCATCCTATCCTATCATAAGCTGTCTCCATAACAACAGTTTTAACAACTACCTAAGAATGTAAACATCAATCAATGTAACAGTATTATACACAAGAGCAATCGCCTGACACTTATGATGTGACCTTGGGAGTAAATATTAACTTATTATTATTTTTCATCTTTATTGATTCTGTTTTATTATTTTATTTATATTGCAAACTAAAAAAAGTAGCTTAAGTTACTCCTTATTACACCAGGTACCTGCCAAAAAAAGTCCCGTCAAAATTAGTCCAGCCGTTTCAGAGATTAGCCGGAACAAACAGACAGACAGACAAAAATTGTAAAAAATGTTATTTTGGTGTATGTACCTTATATTTCAATATTACAAACAGACACTCCAATTTTATTTGTATGTATAGAAGATGTATAGATGTTAAGCACTTTTGTAGGACTTCAGATTTGTCCATGATATTAATATTAAGCTTTTGTGTGTATTTAAGTTTGTTGCCTGTAAATATGTCTTTGATAAAAAATAGCTTGTGAATTTACTCACTAATGCTAGGGTTGGCTGGAAGAGATCTCTTTTAGAGATAAGCTCACCTTTGTACACGTCTTTCTTTGTATATTTTTTAACTATTTTATGTGTGCAATAAAGGATTTATAATAAAATAATGTTTTATTAGTTATGATGTAGTTCCACATTCGTTAAGGGTTCTGGGAGTAGCCCCTTCGAGATTCAGCTATGCCCGTTCTTGATATCAAGTGATCTCACTTGATATCAAGGCCAATAAGTCCCTCTTCAAATTATAAAAAATACATGCAATTCATAAATGTGAAATTAAATTACACACGCAGAAGTGGAACATGATACACACGCATTTTATCTCACTTTATAATCGCCAATATTATATCATCCAAATAAAACCATAGCCAATTCGATAACAAAAAAGTGTAGCTTCCCAAAACACTACTATTGAAAAGAAGTCTTAACGAAAAGATTTAAAGTTTACAATCGTACAAAGTTGCAAGTGTATCTACTAATCGATGTTGAACAACTTCAGTGGAACTATTACGATCATGTCGCAACTGTGATGGTGATCACGTAAACATTATGGGGTGACCCCTGACCCTGATGCGTGTTGTTAATAGTTCCGTATGCGTCTCAAAAAAAATCTCTCGGGACAACTTGTAAAGAAATATTGAAGCTAATCTAATATGACATAGCAAAAAACGCAACGATTATTAAAAAAGTTTGTAAAATGATGAAGTTTTATTAAAATACAATTGGATGGAATCTAGTACTTACTTATGTTTTTTTTTTATTAAAGGTATTTATTTAAAAAAATAGTATGATAAAACAATATTTTACGATTGGACAGACAAACTGCTTATTTCTAAAAGAAATCTCTTCCAACCGACCCAGATATGACCTGCCTACTAGTTGCCGAGATTCAAATACGCAATAAAATGAATAATCGGCATTGCTCAAACCCTTTAAAAAAATATTTTTTTTATTTTCTCTTTGCTGAGCAACTGTGGTTCAGTCACTATGGACTTTGTTTTTGAAAATACTTACATTGTCAAGGTACATTTCTAACTTTCGAAATACTTTTTCCGTCATCGACAATTATTAGGTATTGTTACTATTTTTATCAAAAAAGTGGAGGAAAAATAAAAATTAATAATATTTGACATTTTCACGTAACATCACAGATAACAATACTAAACTTATTATGCTAATTTAACTCAAGTCAATTCTATAAATTAATAAATACAAAGTAAATCACAAAAAAGCCAATCACCTTTGAGTTATATATATTTAGATGGCAAAATGTAGCAATAAAACATATCATCGGTCTGAGTATAATTATATAAATGTAGGTAAAACATTTAGTCCTCTTCATTTTGTCCGTCTTCAACCTTAGCCTTAAAGAATAGAGTGATTGGCAAAATAAATGACAATAGCGGTATCTGTCAAAGGACGTAGCACCCATCTGAACAAAGAATCCGTTCCACCGTAATGATCATTGTCGCCGTTCAAAATGAGCAATTTCCCTAAAGGTCAACACGCATAATGCTAGTAAGTAAACATAATTATTGCAAAACACATCGTCGGACTTCTGTTCTGTCCCAAGTTGTAAGAAATTGGCGATCAAACAACCGTTATTTAGGGCGTCAATTTAACTGCAAGATATATCAAACCATATGCAATAGGACCTTGATAAATTATGATAAGAACGAAAGCTTGCCTACTTGTTAATCAACTATAAACCGTAATAATATTAATTAATTGCAGTTTTGAATTTATTAACGTCGGTAGCCGAGCACGCAGGCAGGTCCACTCGGCTTCTGTATGAACGGAGAGCGATCCCGGCCGCCATTAGACTACCAACGTGAACCTTCCCTAGCACAAGCGGATTTGCTTCGTTGTAGGGGTTAACTGGATTAATATTAATGTGTTAGCAACAAATTAATGTTTATCTTTTTCAGTACTGAATTGAATTGACACAGTTGCTATTTGGAGAGAATAAATAAAGAGAAAGTGGCAATATAAGTATTTTTAGGGGAACATGTTATTGGCCTTACTATATATTATATCTTGCCAAACTAACTGTATTAATATGTAACGCTGTTGGTTTTCACAATAAATTGAAAAAAAATAACGTATCCCCTAAATGCGAAAACACAATTAGAATTGTTCCTACGAGGACACATTTTGGTAAGATGCCTAACCAGGTGGACTTAAAACAATCATCAACAAGCATAAATTTAACACCTTGTATTTGAAAACCGTGGGCGAACCACTAGATTAAAAATCGGGAGTGGTCTCCCCTTGACTTTCTCGTATACCGGAAACGACTCAAAAGTTGATGGAAACCTTATATTTTGATGTCAAACATGAATGTTAAATTTGGTTGCAATAAGTTAAAGCATACTCGAGTTATCGTGCTAACGCACAGACACACACACAGACATAATTGAAAAAACGGTATTTTTGGACGCAGGAGGTCCAAAACGTGTAAATCCATCAAAATCTCGAGGTCTTATTTTTTGACGATTAGAAGACTTCCTCTATACTATGTATACGAGAAAGTGTAAGTAGGCAGTTCTAATGTAAGTAGGCTGTTCAAATGTAGGTATCAATAGATATACAGAAAAATTTAAAATAACGTTTGAAAGGAAAATAAATTAACAACTTAAAAAGTTTTACTTCACGCCACTGCTTATAACTCATACCACCACCTTAATGAAGGTACGGCCTAACTCATATAAGTGTAGCGAATGTTTTCAATACTCCACTATTACTTTAGAACAAATACATGTCTCTTATCCAACGTTACTTTGCGTTAACATAAGTATAATGATGGCCTTTTGAAAACCAGTAACATTTGAATGAGAAAATAATGCGTTAATCAACTTTGAGGTCTGGAAATAATCATTAATTGCTGCAATTCTTGAAAGTGTGAGGGCTTACAATGGATTATATCTTCCTGACCATACTTATTTCTTTATTATGCAACACTTAGTTATAAATATGCATATACTTACAGATTTATAACAATGAGACATATTTTAAACTGATATTCGCAGGTTGGGAAACAATGATAAGGTGCGCAAAACAGTGCTTATTTCTTTTAAATGACAATAAGTAAAATAATAGGGTAATATGTCTAGCCATGTACATACACTAAAAACAAATACAAATATTACTAAAGTTGCTTTGTCTAACTTAAACATAAATTCAAGAATAACCACCCCAAAACCACTAGACCAGAAAATATAATTCACCGAATCCATGGTGAAGCAGAGAGGGGAACCAGGAGCAGGAAACACATAATATTTCGAAGTTAGCTATAATCCATTTTGAAGTGAACAGTTTCATCATAT
Organism: Elophila nymphaeata; assembly: GCA_955850985.1. NCBI lineage: Eukaryota > Metazoa > Arthropoda > Insecta > Lepidoptera > Crambidae > Elophila > Elophila nymphaeata. The sequence continues at coordinate 17,173,858 of OY039087.1, forward strand.
CTACTAAAACGTGTCCTTATAAAAGACATTATTTCGTCATTTATTTTCTGACCTAAAGTCTACACCATTAGGAAATAACATACACACACTAACGCTTACTCATGTGAGTAAGCGTTAGTGTGTGTATGTTATTTCCCCACACTCATACACACACGCCACAAACACACACACACACACACACACACACACACACACACACAAACAAACGTCGCAGCACTTTAAATTAAACCTTTACATTAATTTCTTAAATTATGTAAATTAGTGACTCATAATAACTCAATTTTTATAGAGCCCCAACCCTCCACGGTTGATAACCTATGATACAGGATACATCCTAGTACAAGTATCAACCTGCTATAATCAGGCTTCTTGTAAGTGATTTATGAGCGTCTTCATCGCAGAGGAGACGGACCGTCTAGAGATTATCTAGCTCCTTAGATAACATAACTCCTGGAGGTTCGTATTTATAAATTTCCCTAGATAACATAACTCCTGGAGGTTCGTATTTATAAATTTCTTAATTACCCATTGTGGGTGGCGACCAACAGCAATATTCATTCAACAATATAATATTATTGCTAGTATTTATATTATCAATTTACATATTTTTAATTTTATTCCTAAATAACATAATAAGTCAAACTTTCGTGTTTTGCGACACAAAACTATCCATTATACAAAATAGATCTGAATTAACACAAATTAATTAAGAACATAAATTATATCCTCTACTTATTAAAATAAAATTTAGAGTTATTTTTTCAAAAATATGTAGTGATATTTTTATATTATAATAAATTCGTAGCAGTCACAAGAGGCCAATAATTGACCAATTTTTTAACAATTTTCACTACAATACGAGCAATAATACTAAACTCGTTGATGTCTTTTATATGAACCTTATAAGGCATGAGTTTTTAAGGGTCATATAAAAGACATCAACGATTCAATTTTTCCTACCAATTGCTGGTATTGTAGTAAGAATCGTTTATTATCCAAGTTGTAGTATTTATTTATTGTATTGAATTAAGACTGTTAGATGAAGTATCTAAGATAATTGAAATCATGGTGGATCTGCGATCTTCAGAAAAGCCCTTTCCAAGAACACTCTAATTTCGACTTAAAAGTGTTATGTTCCAAATCAATACTTCCGTGTAATAAATGCTGTTCACCTTTTCCACCATTCGGAAGACCCATAATTCACAAACGTACACGGAGTGAACGTCGATAAAGTCAAGGAAAAAACAAAATAAACGGGATGTGTTGAAGTGACGGCGAGCCTAGCGCATTCTCAAGGATATAGATGGTACTTACAAGCGAAAAGTGCGTACGATGCAAGTAAATTTATGTAAGCAAAATAACATTTTAAATCTTCACGATAAGGTCCTTTTTCTTTACTTTGATTATCAGTTACTTTTAGCCATAACTCAGAAACAAATGTACAGTTCTACCCCGTTTCTATCAGAAACGTACCTAAGTGGAATAATTTTCATTACAGTTCATTTGTATAATTGTTCTGCGCGGATATGGAAAAAGGTTAAAGCATAGTTATAATTAATATATGTGCTTTGGTGGTGGAGTGGTCAGTAACACTGCCTACAAGCGCTCCGGGCTCGAATCCCTGTAGGGACAAACTTTTGTGCTATGAACGCGACCATTTGTTCACGATTAATTATAAGAATATCAAAATTATTATATTTATTTGTCCGTTATCTAGTACCCAAAATACAAGTTTGATGACAAATTAATTTGAACATTGCATATCAGTGACAGAAAAATAAAGATACCTACAAACCTGTGACATAATATCCGTTCTTTTTATGTGATGTAGAGGGTAACAAATATTTTTGCAAATCGTTCTACATCACACAATATAAACAAGAAATAAAATATATTTTATTGAGAGAGAAAAAATAATAACAATACCTAATTATCTTTGTATCAAACCACAATTTGATTTTAAACTTAGCCGCTAAAATGCCACTTAAAAATGTATCTTAAACATTTAAAGACAAGATACAAATTCATTCATCATTCGTCGTCATCTAATATTTCCGGGATTTGCATCTGATGTTGTTACAATGGTCATTATAAATGCATCATTAACTGTAACAAACAAAAAAACATGTTGCCTCACGCGACGTTCACTTTCGATGCTTAGAAAATATTGTGCTTGTACAATTACTAATTTTGTATGTCGGAGTCTAATGAGAAGAGATGTGTAAGCCACGGTGAGTTAACTCGCTGCACGTGTAATATCGAAGTAGGAAAGATTTAAATTATTTTATTTTTAATTAGATAATTATTAAATGTAGAATATATTCTATTCTATCTTTGAATTGGTTGATGTATATCAAACAATTAAAATTTGGTTATTCAAGCTATGTGTATGAAATAGGTACCTACTTGAATTTTAAACTTGTTATGAATAGCGGAATATTCGGCTTATTCCATATATCTCTAATGATAACCCAAGAAAACTTTTAGTTGCTTTTGTCATTACCTACCATACTAGTTTTATGACCAAGCGGACAGGTGAATGTGTCAAGTGCAGTGATATTATATTATAAAAGAAGCAAATATTTCATAGGCGCGCGCGTTGTGAAGACTCAATTCTTGTTATCAGCCTGTCTTTTTTTTTTTTTTTTTTTTTTTTTTATAAAAAGATCAAGCAAATGACTCTATTCCACCTGATGGTAAGCAGAAGTAGAGTCCAAATGCGAAGATAGCTAGCGCGAGAGATAAACTGCCGCGCTAGCCACCCACGCCTTGCTGACCTGCAAGGTGCTTCTTCACGCCTCTTTTGAATGACCCAGGATTATAGGAAGGAGGGAACACGTGTGCTGGCAGTGAATTCCATTTCTTGATTGTGCGACAAAGAAACGAGTTGCCAAATTTCTTAGTTCGCGTTGGAATGGTAGCCACAGTTTGTCGGTGACAACGTAGACCAGCACGCGTAGTCCTCAAAAGGAAGGGAGATGGTGGGATTAGGGAAAAAAGTTCCTCAGAGCACTCGCCGTGGTACAGACGGTAGAAAGCGCTCAATGACGCAACATTGCGACGCAATTGGAGAGGCTCAAGGTGTTTAGTCACCTCTTCGTCGCCGATGATGCGGGCCGCGCGACGCTGCAACCTATCCAAAGCATCGAGTAAGTACTTGGCAGAGCCATCCCACAGGTGCGAGCAATACTCCACGCAGGACCGTACTTGCGTCTTGTATAGCAAGCAAAGTTGAATTGGCGTGAAGAAACGCCGCACCTTGTTCAGGACTCCGAGTTTCCGTGAAGCTGTTTTTATCACGCTTTCGATGTAGTCCTTCGGATTCAAGTCGCTGCGAACCTCCATACCGAGCAAGGTGATACTGCTCTGTAGCGTAAGTGTTGTGCTCTGGAGAGAGGGAAGGGAAAGGAATGGCGACGTTTTAGCCGTAAACGCGCACACCTGAGTTTTCTTGGCATTGAACTCAACCAGATTTGCTGTACCCCATTGAGAAACAAGGTCGAGCTCTCGGTTGAGTTCAATGACAAGATTCTCACGACTCTCCACGGTTTCTGCTCGTCCAGCCCTTGCGTGTCCGAAGTAGCCCGCATGCACTGTACTGTCGTCTGCATAGCAATGGATGTTCCCAAGAGGAATCATATCATTGATATGCAGAAGAAACAGTGTAGGGGATAAAACGGAACCCTGGGGAACACCGGCATTCACTGACATGAACCGCGAACTGCATCCGTCGGAGAGGACACGAATTCTTCGCTCATGCAGGAAGCCGGCCACCCAGGTACAGAGCTGAGCAGGCAGACCATACGTCGGAAGCTTGGAGAGAAGACTTTTGTGCCAGACCCTATCAAAAGCTTTGGCGATATCAAGGCTGACAGCCAATGACTCGCCACGTTTGTCCATGGCTTCACCCCAGACATGCGTCATGTACGCTAGAAGGTCACCCGTCGATCGTTTCGGCCTAAAGCCGTACTGTCGATCGTTGATCAGAGAGTGACCCTCTAGGTAACGGACCAGGTGGTTGTTGAGGATCCTTTCCATAACTTTGCAAAGTACCGAGGTGACTGCTATTGGCCGATAGTTGGCCGGGTCTGAGCGGTCCCCTTTTTTGGGAACAGGCTGCACATTAGCCTCTCTCCAAGCTTCCGGCACATGTCCAGAAGAGTAAGAGAGCTGGTATAGGCGCGTGAGTACGGGAGACAACTCCGCTGCACATTTCTTAAGTACAACGCCCGGGATGCCATCGGGTCCACTAGCTTTCCGGACATCGAGTGATTGCAGTTCCGCACGAACATCACGCTGCCTGATTTTAATGTCAGGCATCGTGGTGCCACAATGAGGTAGTGACGGTGGCTGTGCATTGCAATCATCGACTTGGGAATTAGCCGCAAAGAGTCTTGCCAGAAGATCGGCTTTCTCCTGCGGCTTATGAGCTAAAGACCCATCCGGACATCTCAGGGGTGGCAGCGAGGGCTGGCAGAAGTTGCTTTGCACGGCTTTGGCCAGACGCCAGTAACTACGGGAGCCCGTAGGATGCGTTACCAATTCGTGGCCAATGCGTGCGACGCGCTGGGCATCCGCTCTTATGTAAGCCTTCCTACAGGACTTGGAAGCATTGTTGTAGGCTGCTTTCAGTGACTCGATATCAGGAGCTTTAAGAGCCCGACCCCTGATCCAAGCGCGATATGCCGCCTGTTTCTGTGAAACAGCAACAGCACAATCGCGGTTGAACCAGAGGTTACGTCTGCCCCTACTGATGAGATCGGAATGTGGAATGTAATATTCCATACCCAATACAATCTCCTCAGTAATGGCAGCGGCGCAAGCTGATGTATCGTTATCACTGAAGCAGCGTTGCTTCCAAGGGATGGACGCAAAGTAGTCGCGCATACCATCCCAATCTGCAGACCCATAATGCCAGAGCCGGCGTTTAGCAACCGCCAGTTGCGGAAGCTTGGCCTGCGGCACTTTGGAGGATATCAGGCAGTGGTCAGATGAGCCTAGAGGGGCTCGGACCTCTACCTGATATCCCTCAGGATGGGTCGTGAGCAGAAGGTCCAGTAAAGAAGGCGCTTGACTTGCAATGTCTGGGATCCTGGTGGGCTGATCAACCAGTTGTGACAAGTCGTGCGTGAGAGCAAATGCATGAGCAGAGATCCCTGCATGGTCAGTTTTGGAGGAACTTAACCACAAACTGTGGTGAGCATTGAAGTCCCCCAAAAACACCAGTTCTGCATTGGGATACTGCTCCTGCGCGTCATCTGCCGCCCGACTCAGATGTTCAAAAAGTCGAGTTGTCTCAGCGTCTCCGGTGTGGGATCTGTAAAGACACACGTAGACTCTAGCCGAGGGGCCAGAGTCGACGTGTACCCCTAGCATGGAGAAGGATGGGTCTTCCAGGCAGCTCAAACGGCGACAGCAAACATCCGCCCGAACATACAAGCATACTCCGGCTTTCGCTTTGAAGGACTCTTCAAGCATGTAGCCGGGATAATTCAAGTAGCTTGTGTCAGCGGGCGGCAATATTTGCGTCTCCGTCAGAAACAACAATGCAGGTCGTGCTGACTCAAGGTGTTGGTGGACAGCATTGAGGTTACTGTGGAGTCCGCGTATGTTGCAGAACTCAACCTCAAACGGTGTAGAGGGAGTGGGGTTGTGCACCGCTGTAAAACCTGATTGTTTTTTGTTGGCTGCCATGGGAAAAGGAAAAAGAGACGTGAATCGAGTGGGCGTTACCGCGACAGTTCCGGACAAAGTGGGGAGGCTGGTTTCACCGTGGAACTGCCTAAAAAGGATATTCATCGATCCGCCGGACGGAAGGGCCCCCGTACCCCCCCGGGAGTGGCCGCCGGGACCCCACATCCCGGTCACCAACCGGCACGACGGTCCACCCCGAGATTATGCGTGGCATGATAGGGCAGCCTCGCGAGCTGGTTAGGCACGCTTGGGCCCCTGCACTGTGCCACGGGCGGCCAGCGGGATAACCGTTTCTACGGGTCTCCCTGGCCGGCGGATCGACGCATTCCCCCCGGCATCGGCTCGACCAATGTCGCCCCTGGACCGAACTTTGTCGCGGTAACGCCAACTCAAGCTCTGGTTGTACGCTGGCTGATCCCGAAACGCGCTCAATGAGCACTTCACGGGTTTTACACCACGCGTACGGTGGTAACTAACCAGGCGGGCGTCAGGCCCTACCACCAGTTGAGCGGATGGTCGCTAATAAATCCCTTAGTCGCCTCCTACGACACCCAGGGGAAAGAGAAGGGGCAGTGACAAAGGTATTCTTATAGACCGTCACTGCACGGTCTCAAACAATCAAGAATACATTTGACAGTTTTACAGCACAGATTTTACGTAACTAATATATCTATAGTTTATAATATCATTGGTCAAGTTCCTTTTAATCGCAAACCTACTAATGCTATTCATGAAAAAACTAATTAAAAGTAAATCGGGCACTGGCTGAATCCCGGATTAACCCGAACTGCTGAAATGATTGAGAATGTTGTCCTGGTCTGCTTTGTTCTTAATGAAATAAGTTTTATGTATATATATTTATATGTAAAATATAGTAAGTATGTGTTTAAGTAGTATAAATACAAGATATGAATGTACTATCGTATTATCATATATATTTTTTCAAATATAACTTATGTATGTATATTGTATATAGTATAACTATATTTGTATTTAATATACTATTTATATCAGGTATCTATTTATTGCACGGTTATTGGTGTTTTTCAATGTATATTCCTGATATTGATGATGTACAATAAACAATATTCTATCTATCTAAGTCTCTGATATCCGTGATGAAAGAAACGAAATTATTATTTATTAAGTAAATTACTATATAAGAGACAGAGATAACACGACCTTAATAATTCTATCGTATATAAAAAATATACCTATGGTAAATTAAAAAAATAAAGTAATATCATTCGAGTTTATCCAATTAATTAATAAAACCTTCCTTACATTTCCACAAAAAAAGTAGTCACCACGCTCGCACGAACTTTTGATTGTTCTTAGACAAGAAGATAATTTATGATTGGTTTAATCAATTATGGACTCTATTGTGTTTGAATATGTCAATTGAGGACACCTTTTTGCATGCGTAGTAACACGTCAACGGTAAGTACACTCAACTAGATATGTTAGGCATGCTATCTGTATGGATGCTAAGCTAAACTAGACGCTGATAGTAATTTTAGTTTGGAAATGCTTTAGAAAAATGTATTCTAGATCTTTTAAATTTTTCAAAGTCACTGAAGTCTAACAATGCTTGCATAGTCAGGACGTTGCTACCCCTGACTCTATATTTATAATTCATTTATTTTATACCCCGACAGAAACATACATTACGCAAAGACTGGGATAATTAATAAATAAATAAATACAAACTTTTCTTTATTGACTATTGACCAGTACGCAATATTTTGTTAACAGTATAACATTAAAGAAAAGTCCGGATGCAATTATATTCCTTTAAGAAATCGAAAAAATAATGCTAATTTTGCTATTTGTTTTTTTTTATTTTTTTGCCATAACAATTTACAATGTTGCATCTAGTCATGTCTATGTTAAAATAAAAAAAAAATCTTTCTTTCTTTCTTTCAAAAACAAACTAAATTAAAAATATTTATTTTGGTAATACCAACATTAGTCGCAAATGCATTTCTTAGTTATAAGACCAGTGGATATGACAAGCAGTGACACACACGATACAAATACGTAACTCTTACCACGGAAGTAGCACAAATACAATTTTAAGTAAGGTATCTGTAATTTTTCACTCGTAAATCATATACAGTAACATGTCAATTATATCTCCACGATAGATGTACGCCGTGCGTGAAGCGAACCAAGACACAATATCTCATCGTTTTGCGTAATGAACATCATTTTTCTGTTACTAAATGAAGCGATAGCTATCCCGAAAGATTTCTTTACAGAGTTCATTCAAATTCAAACTCAAATTTCTTTATTCATTTAGGTACAATTTGTACACTTATGAAAGTCAAGTTTGATGCCATGGGTTCATGAGTCTACCAGGAGGCCTTGTTCTGAAAAGAACCGGCAAGAAACTCAACAAGTTTTATCCTCCCTTTACAGTTTTCATAGTATTGATTTGGAAAGAGTCATAATTCACATTGTCAAGTCTATAATAATTAATAATGATAATATAATAAAATAAAGACTCTAATAATTAAACTAACAATATAAAAATGTTTATAAAAAATATATTTATTTGGCTTATCGTAGGTACCTATATAGTACTATTAGCCTTTGCCCGCGACTTCGTCCGCGTGGAATAGTTATTTTGCTCAGCAGTTTTTGGTCTTCTTTTGGATTTCCTATACCTTTCATCCCCACACGGGTCAAGATTTAAAAAACGCTAGAACAAACTTTTTTTGTTTTTATCAAATGCCAAACTCTAAGTTTCATGGTTTTATCTTTAACAATCAGGACCTTCCATGCAAACTTTCATACTTCAACTTTTTCAAGTATTTTTTTATCTGAGGTAAAACAGGATTCTTTGTCTAAGGGTAAAACACTGTAACTCGACTACAGAAGAAATAAGAAATCGACAATCAAACATCATTTTGACATGACAGTCGTAGTTCCATTTTGGCCATTTCACATTGCTTAGCAACCACAATAAGATTTTGGGTACAAACTTCAAAGGAATTCAATTAAAATCGATTAAAAGGAAAAATTCTCAAATTACTCCTCTAGTTAAAGTCGGTTAAAATGTAACTTATGTTGCTCGAATCATAATATGCTCGAGTTGTCGTGCTAACGCACAGACACACACACAGACATAATTCCAAAAAAAATATTTTTGGACTTAGGGAGGTCCAAAACGTGTAAATCCGTCAAAATCTCGAGGTCGAATTTTTTGAGGATTCCAAGACTTCCTCTATACTACGTATACGAGAAAGTAAAAAGGAGTATTTATGTATTAATTTATGAAAGCTGATGGAAAATAATGTTATGAGGAAGGTGACGAGTAAATAATACTAACAAGAGAATCAGTGAGGAACGTTCACGAAAGCCAAGCTACTAAGTGCGCGGTCGATACTGAGATGGGTGACCGATTTACTTCCGTATCGTATTCAACTCGATATTCCTCCGTGCTTCCGAAGGCATATTAAGCTGGTAGTGCCCAAGGAGGGTTGGTGGCAGGCAACCACACGGCCGTAAAAATTTAATGCCAAATCTTTAAGCAGTATTGTTGATACCTATCAAGACATGTTGCACCGATCCCAAATAAATTGGTATCAGGGTAGGAGATAGAAGGTGGTATTGTATGAAACATCATTATGCATGAACAGATATAATGTGCAGTGCAGAATATCTAAACAAATTAATGGCATTCGTGAGATAAAAATACAGTTAACGATGAATAAAAAGGTCCGATTTGCAACAAGAAAATTTACTACATGTCGTTAAATTATACGGTTTTAATTATAATAATATATTTCCACGCTCACACCGATTATCCAGCCCAAAGTAAGTATCATTAAGAACTTTTGTTAGGATACTAGATAACGGAGATTTTTAGTACACATAATATTTTTAGATAATTTTATAAATAATATACATGTAAACAACGTCGCACAAATATTTCGAACAGGATTCGAACCCGGACCGCTTGGTGTGTAGGCAGCTATACTGACCACTCCACCATGACGAATTATTTAATAACTATAACATAATGTTCATAAAAATATTGTCATTTCGTTCATAAGTACTCGTAGTTTAGTCTTACTCTAATCGGTAGGAGATGAGCGGTAGTCCAATGCGGCTACTTTATAGTACATGAGTTTGTTATTATTTACAAGCAAAACGGTGCTTAAATGTTGGTTGTAGTTAATAAAACACAGTTTAACACGTTTGACGAATTATGGCATAAAAATAGACTTAACACAATTTACAATATAAACATCTACAATTAGTTCATCTGTTTATGTGTGTACAACTTTACTATCGGTATTAAATTAGCAAAACAAAAATCTGGCAATCATGTGCAATTAGGTAGAGTAATTTAATAATAGCTCAGTGACGAATTATACTGTTAGCTGCAACCTCTAAGGTAAAAGGAATGGGGCGTTCCATTTTCAAATAAATGTTAATTTTTACGATATTTTAAAAAGTATAAATTGGTGCAACTCTCAGACTAATAATTCTAGTGCAACCGTCGTAAGTCTTTACGACTTACGGTAATAAAATCTTACGACTTTATAATTATGATACGACTTAAGACGTAACAATAGAGATAGAAAGACACAAAATATATCTTATAAAAGATCCACTCACCAGCAATCTCCCACCGGATTTTTCACAAACAACGGCAAATATGGGTTCTCACTAATCACTTAAATTAAGCACAGCGCATGCACTTTCAAATTTTATTACAAAACCGAGTTACACTGAAAAAGAAAAATGGTTATTCAAACAAGAAAATCGACTCGGAAAATGGCTTTAATTGCATTCGTAATAAGACAAAACACCGCTCTGTTTCACCCAGTGACATGTGGTAACAAGTTAATAGTCATATGTCAAGCTGACGGGATTCCAAGTTCCTATATTGTATAATCCCGATATAATACTGACGCTAAAAAACTAAATCTTTCAGAGTAGCGTCGCGTTCACGTTCCCACGACGAACCTATAAAGTTACGCAAATATGTAGGCACGTAATTAGCTACGGTTTTTAACGTTCGGACATTGTTTATATTTGACAAAACAATGTCAGTTTTGGTGTGTGCGAAAAAATTACAACTTTGACTATTGTTTTTGGTGAGCGGGAGTTCGAGATAAGATAAAGGTTATGTAAAAAAAACTCGGTCAGGGGTCGAGTTTTTAGACTAATTTAATTTTAAAGGAATTTTAATTTGTAAACGTGAAACTTTTTATCACGACTCCTTGAAGAGAATAAAATTCAAAAGTGCAAAAACGAAAAAAAGTTTAGCGTAAATAATAAATTAATACCGGTACAGTTCGCAAGGCGCTTCGAAGATGCGCTTGCGTCTCGCGTCGTCGACGGTGACTGCGCGAAGCTGTGCGCGCGCGCACTCGCCGCCTCGGTGGGGTGGTGGCGTTGGGCAAGCCATTCATAGAAAGCTAGGGAGATGTGCTAGGTTATGTCAAGGTTGGGAGAGTTTTTTTTAATTCAACTCCACTTGAAAGTAAAGAACGACATCGACTCCCACGTACGAATCAATCGAATTAAGAAAGCTTTTTGTAACACAAGTTTGTGCAAGATAGTTTAGCTGATTGTATGACCTACACAATTGGCTGATTAAAAGTTCCTACTACATTAATCGGCCGAGAAGCGTCGTTGGCGTAGTGCGCAAGGACGTTGTCGGTTCGAATCCCGCCACGTACCGATGTGTTTTCAAATTTTGAATTCATATGTACGTTTAATCGACTCTTTTACAGCGAAGGAAAACATCATGAAGAAACCTGCACACTCCTATAAAAAAAATCTTAGGTTGTATGTGAAGTCGACCAACCCGCACTTGGCCAGCGTGGTTGACTAAGGCCTAATCGCCCCTAATGTGGGGCAAGCTCGAGCATATTAATATAAGCTGTTGATGACGATGATTTTCTAATAATTCTATAAATATGTGTCTCGTACGTAGAAAAGTCCATAATTTTTTTTTAAATAAATCTACGATCTTCCTAAGCAGGGAAGAAAAACTAGTTTAAAAAAATTCTTCACCACAAACGCACCTACTTAAAAGAAGATGTACCTGGATTCTTCTCGTTTGTATTTGGTTAGCTGTATGTTTTGCGTTTATATTTTGTTAAACTGGTGAACCCGACTGCTATGGCGAGACAGCATCAGTTGTGGAAAGAACTACTATGTCGCGGCAGCAAGTAGGGCAGGCAGTTTGTCATATATTTTATAAACTGTACCAATGTTTTCTATGTGAGGAGAAATAAATAAATTATTTTTGTTAAATATTATTATTATTAATTTTACATCAAGACATACTACACCGATCCCAAATAAATTGATAGCAGGGTATGATAAAACATAAATACATGAATCGAGCAAACCAAATTTCATTTTCTACATGCAGTCTAAGAACTTTTCAGGGAAACAATTCTTGGGTCGCACGACTAAAGCACATAAGTCAGTATGGGCTCCATAATGACTGATATGCTTTAGTCTGCCGACCAAAGAATTGCTTCATCCAACGCTGAATCAATTCTTACAGTGATTCTATAAGGCAGGAGCCGCCGGCGAAAGTGATAATTCATAACACCCGATAGTACCTATGAACCAGCATCATTTGTATCTGTCCCCTGATTCAATGTTCGCGAAGCTTCCGACAGATATTTCAATAAATGTCATATAATAGTCATCATGTTTGCATCAACAATTATGTTCGCTTATTGCATTCGTTATAATGCAATTGATTTGCAAACTTCAACTCAAATTATTTATTCGATATAGGACTTTGAAGACACTTATTGCGATTAATATTAGGGGTTTAAGTATGAAATTGCCGTTTTGTATGGAGAATTTGGAAATATAATTGCGATTTTTTAAGGAACTACAAATCTAAATTTTGTGTAATTTTGTGGATATATTTAGACAATATTGAGCTATAGGATACTTAGAGAAAAAAATTGAGAATTGATACCTGTAAAAAAATATTCATATTTTTATAACGGAGACGGACACCTCTTAGGACGAGCTGTTTTTGAAGATGTATTTCTAGTGAAAAAAATATAAATAAGAATATAATTTTATACATAAATATAAGTCCTTGTAATGAAGTTTAAAATAAAAAAGAATAATGGACACAGCTATTGTATTAAAGGAATTATACACTAATGAATAATGAGGAAAAAATCGGCAATTTCATACTTTAACCCCTATTAATACAATAAATAAAAAAATATCCTCTGCTCCTAATTTATTTTGGGATGCTTGATCTTGATATTGACAATACTGACTCAGGATTTGACATTATATTTATACGGCCATGTGCCTGCTTGTCACCAACCCTCCTTTAAAACGACTGCTATCTTTGGACAGCACCCGGGACCATCAGCTTAGCGTGCCTTCCGAAGAGAAGGAAAATTTACTTGAAAAATTTTCGGTCACCAATCCGAGTACCGACCGCGCACTTGGTAGCTTAGCTTTCGTGATCATTACGACGAACGCACGACCGTGGCCCCATCAACCTCTTAAAGATGCCTGTCCACCGCACCGGAGCGAGCCAGACTGCGGAGCGGAGTGAGGGAGTAATGCGGAGCGGAGTTGCAGACTGTTTATCAGTATGCGGAGCTATGCCGCGAGCACGTGACGAGTCATTTCGAGCTCCCGGGCGGCGGGTGATTGGTTTAGTAGTTATCGAAAAAGTATAAATCGACTTCGACGGCACACTGCGGCCGCTACCCGTGCTCATGCTCGCACTTGTTTCTCCTGTATGCTTTCCCGCTCCGTTTCCCTGCTCCGATGATTTTTTAAACTAGTTCGCAAACCCCTGTGCACTGAAGCGACCGGACATTTTATGCATTCCTATTGGTCAATATTTCTCCGTTTCTCCGCTCCGCAACCTCGCACCGCTCCGGTGGACAGGCACCCTTTAGGACTTAGTTTTTCGCCCAAATATTTTTCCTATCGTTAACCTAATTTGGCAGATATGCGGCGTGTATAGATAGGGCCTTCTCTCGTGTTAACAGCATTTTATGAAGATTGGTTAAATAGAAACTATTAACACTTTTATTGAACCTTCCGAAGGATGAATTAGTTCGTGCTTATTTGTCACCTACCGTGTCTCACCAAAAACAGCATCCAAAGAGAAAGTGGCTTTGTTTTCGAAATCAAATCCAGAGCTTATCGAACTCCTCGCTTTTATCCATACATCATTATTTTTATCTGTACCAAGACAATGTTACATAAGTGCATTTTGTGAACAATAGCAAACAAACAGACAATTATTTGTAAACATAAAAGCTTGCTTTCATCCGCCAACGCTAGACTTATATGGATATGATCCTTGCCCACGTTTTTTAAAATCTCACGTAAAACTATTAAAAGCTAGTCATCCCAAAATCCATTTATCAATAGCGGAATCGCTGCTATCGTAATTCGATCAGGTCACTGTCTATTAAAAGCAATCAGTGCAGGTTTTGGAACAATAAGTCATTTGTCAAAATTCATTAGTTTTGAGGACAGTGCGTTCATTGAGATTAATGTTTCGTAATCTCTACGTATCTACATAGACTTTCTGATTTCTTGTTAGAGCATTACAAAGTATGATAGATAGTTTCCTTGCCAACTAATGAAGCAGTTAAGCCTATGTGCTCTAATGGTTAGCACACCCATATTAGATACCGAGATTCCGGATTCAATCCTTGTTTCTGATCTGCAAAGTCTTTGATTCCTTACATTATCTGGCGACCATATACAATAGATACGTATCAAAATACGAGACTTAGAGGATGCTTTCGAGGAAGATTCTAGTAAGTATTTTCATGCTTGTACAAAATTAACAAACAGAAGGCCGAGGAGCTATTTAACGTGGACGACCAAATGTGCTGTTCTGCTACGCCAGCAGAAGAGATGATAGTGCTTTTGATGGATTAAAAATGCTTCGCAAAGTTCATTTAATTTAGGACGTTTAAGGATTCAACTTTCTTAAAACTGTAATCAGTGAAAATATTAAAAAGGTCATCAACAAGGACACTGACTGCATCAAAGTGATCAGCATAAGCTATGCTGATCACTTTCCATCAGGCAATAATAACATTATCACTAGAATCGCAAATTTCTTTTATTGTTCTTTTTTTATGTTAGTCGGTTGGCAATCAAGCATACGGCGTGCCTGGTGGTAAACAGCCACCCATAGCCTATAGACGCTTGCAACGCGGCGTGACATTCGCACCCTGCCAGCCCTAATCCCTTTCCCTACCTAGTGGAGCTCTAGCGACCTTACTCACCAACAGAAACACAACACCACAAAAATGGTGTGTAGTGTAGTGTCGAGCGGCTATTCCGTTGTGCCCTTTTTTGGACCGATTTTGAAAATTCCTTCAGCAATATTTAAAATAGATTAGGGAGATCATAGGATACTTTTATTCTTTTTTTTGTCGGGGAGGTCAAATGCATTTACACGTCGTCCCTGCGGGGTGGTGCCAACCGCAGGGTATATGTAGGACTCGAGGTAAAGGCGTTCCCTCCATACCCACTAAACATCCTCCCCGGCCTGACCTCCAGTGCGCTATTACGGGACGGCTCGGGATCTGCGCACGTGAGCGCAACTACACCGAGACCGTCCCAACGCTGCCCGTCAAGGCACTCCTTGTGCACCAATTGGTGGCCAGCAGCGCACAGGAGCTACGAACTAACGCCAGCCCCTGTGGGCCGCTGGCCGACGCCGGCCTTATAGGCCGCCTCCTCAACGACGGCTGCTCGACCTGGCGCGTCCTCCGCAACGAGGACACCGGGAGCACCCATCGGAGCGCACCCGGGGGACGCCGGGCGCGGTCGTGGCCCTGAAAAGGGCGGTCTGGAACTAGCCGTGGTGGGAAAACAAAAACAACTCGACGATGGCATGTGACTTCGAATGCCAAGGGACACTTGACATCAAAAGCCACACACCCACCGAAAAAGTTTCCCCACCACGTTACCAGGGTCCGCCACAAAGAGGCTTCCGGACGTGGACCCCATTCCGTTGTCAAATCATACAGCAATGTCCCTATTTAACCCATTAACTTGCACAGAAGCTTTCTATCCCTCAATTGGAGGTATAGAACCGCCAATAAAGGCATAGGTACACCACAATTATCGGATGCTATACTCAGATGCGTCTTATAATGCGTCTAATCTCCAGGCACCCGATCAAACATTGTAAACTAGTGACTTATTCTCGCTAACATCGGAACAATTTCAGCCATCCATCAGTACTTTCCTCGGAGAAATAGTTTCCTCGTGAGCCACAAAGCGTGGAATATTTATGAGCAGCGGGACCTGCGACCTAGGGCCAACAGCATCTATTATCGCCTAGGAATAGTTGGAAACGCTATTTTTGACTTAAACGTTGAGAAAATAAGTCTACTTTTTCTGAAAAACGATTGGTGATTTAGTATTCTATTTTGCTCTGATGGAAACGATTTTGGATCAGTGTCCAGAATATGGTATTTTTCAGACTGTACCTACTCGTATCATTTTGGTTACAAGTAATCAAATTATGATAAATTGTTGCTAAATCTTTAAACCCGGATTGTTGAGATTTTATGATCTGAGGCTGAGATGCTCTAAAATATGACATGTGCCGTGATCGTCAACTTTTGTTTTTTAGATAGCTTTGTTAGTTTTGTTGGTATGCGTAGATGACGCGCTGGCACTATATTTAGGCACTACATGGTCCATACTGCCAGATGTATCTATGGTACTACATTAATGGAACCTTGTTATCTGAATAAATGAATAATAATAACAATTAAAGCATACCTTTATATAACTATTGAACATCGTTTCACATAAAAATTATTTATTCTCACATTACTTAGTTGCTAGTCGTACTGTTACTTAAAATATCAGTATCTATTAAATTGTATTGTAGTAGGTAAACGCCCGAGGGCCCAATCCATTAGCTCAACAACAAAGGCTGAACATCTGTCTGGCTGTAAGGACGACCGGTTCTATGTTAATAGCGCCTTCAGGACCTACGGGTCGCAGGTTCAATGCGATTTCATAAATGTGAAATGTACTTTAATACCCATAGATTAATAATTACTGACGTTTATAGATTGGCAATGAAGCGACTAGGGAGAGACCAAATAAGAAATGCACCAATATTCAAGTAATGCGCATGAGTGTGTGAATAGTACTGCACTATGCACAACTTGACAGGTGCTATCTTCTACGTAACTGACAGGCCGAGTTCGGCCGCCTGCCTGTACTTGAAATGGTCTCGTCTAACTATCTCGCTCTAATATACGTGTTAGTGTGCTCTTTCACATTGCCGATCTATAGTTTCCTATATCTATGGCTTTATACTCGTACATTACTTTGATTTCTTCAGTCCGGGCTTAACTAACAACTTAGAGAATAATTTTAGGACTTTTTGTTCTACTCATCGATTTGTGAAAATTAGGCAAGTCGCACTTTGGATGTGTTTTCTTATCAATATCATCATCACCAACAGTTCATATAATATCCCCACCGAGGGGCTCGAACCTACCCCACATTAGGGGCGAGTAGGCCTTAGTCAACCACGCTGGCCAAGTACGGGTTGGTCGACTTCACACACAACCTAAGAATTTCTTCATAGGTGTGTGCAGGTTTCCTCGCGATGTTTTCCTTCACCGTAGAAGCGTCGATTAAACGTACATATGGATTCAAAATTTTAAAATACATAAGTACGTGGCGGGGATCGAACCAGTGCCTCCCGGGTAGGAGACGACGCTCTTACGCACTACGCCACCGACGCTTTCATATGAATATGATTAGTACAAAGTTACTAACACGAGCCAACGATCCCGACTCCACAGATATTACGGTGCTCTACATGTGCATTACTCACACATAGGTGCATTTTTTGGTCTCGCTCTACTCGATTTATTGCCAATCTATAAACGTCAGTAATTGTAAATATATGATCAAAATAATTAAAATGTTATATTGTAAAAGCATGTTTAATGTATATTATTATTAAACGTAAACATTATACTTGAATTGTAAATTATAGAGAGTGAGTGGGCACTGTTCTGTAATACAGGTATGTGCACCTAGCACAGGAGTCGAGGTCAGTTTAACTATTATATTTTGTACTTGTTTTATGTCAATAAAGTTTATTATTATTATTGTTATCTGTGAAATTAAGTCTTTTGCTAGACCTTGCTATAAAAAAAATGTTTTTAAGGGTAATAAATCTGTCCTGGTTGTCCGCTTATGCTTAATTGTTGTTAATATTGGAAAAAAAATACTGTTTCAATTTCCAAATTTTTCACACAGTAAGACCCAGTTACGTCAATTCTTATTCAAAATTCTGTGAAGTCAATCTTTTGTAGGAATCATCCAATTTATTTACAAAGAAAATCACTATAATTCCACCCCGGCTATCTGATCTGTCGATAGTCGCGATCGTTGCAAGATAACCAATGGAAACTTTTCGGGCTGGCCTACGTAAGCTTAAAGATATGCTATGCTATACTATTAATTCTTATGTGTGTCTCAGTTTGAAAACGGAATTGGTACTTGTGATTATTCATGAGGACCTACATCATATTTTGCATTTTTTTTTACTAGCTGTAAGACATAATAATAAATAAAGTGCCTATAAATGTATTGCAATCTACTTATATTATATTTATTCCAATATTTATCAAACCATAAACTTTAGTTTTTGATAATGTCACTTTTATTTTGAAGCTGCGATATTGGTCCTTATCTACCGTGTAGTATTTGTAACTAAACTGTAAATTTTTCTGAAGCAATAATACATGCGTTTAAATTTCACAATTTTGGGTAGTCTGATCTGCTGTCCATACATAGAACTCTCAAAATCTTAATCAACAACAAATATATTTACCAAAGGGTAGGTACTGTTATTTGACTGCGTTATTCTGTAATTGTATAAGAAGTAGGCTAGCTGCCACCATATTATCGTAGTACTTCGCCTTATCAATCATCCTATTCTCCTATATGCAGAATGACAAAGCTGATGAATAAGGTTAGTGATGTGATCAATCATTTCTCTTAAACTAAATTTTGCAAAAACATTTTTGAGATACGCCACTCTATATTTAACAATTTTTGACGTGACAACGTCTTATAATTTGATAGAGCCGGCTGCACGCACGAAAAAACATGACGCATGCGGCGTTACCTCGCTCTGAGGCGTTCCATGTAAGGCTTGAAGTGCAAGCAAAAATCTATTAAACAAATGAAATTAAATTTTTCTTTTGAAAAATGCTACCATTCCATCAGTATTTTCTTAAGACGTTGTCACGTTCAACTATCGTCAGTAAACCGAATTTACAGACAACCAATTTGTAATGAGATATCGCTTAATGTTTTTTTTCTTTAGCTTTGCATAATTACATTATTTATTTATGTCAACATATTTTTTATATCAATGTCTGGACACTCTTTTTTATGCATTTGGTGTTTGCCTGTAAGTGACGTGCATTTAGTTTTAGTTTTAAATAGAATGGAATAGAATAGAATATTCTTTATTGTACATCGACATATAAAACTTATAACTAGTGACATTATGTAATTAAAATTGTACAATGGACGGTCTTATCGCGAAAAGCGATCTCTTCCAGACAACCTTTGGATGGATAGGAAACAAAGAAAACGAAAAGAGGGTTTGGCGATGTACTAATGTTTAACTAGTTTAGTAATCAAAATTTTACTAATTTATAAGTTGTCGGTGAAACAGTATAGTAAAATAAAATCAACAGTGTTAACAGCATTATTATATTCCAGCGGTTAGTAATTAGCTAACTAGTCCCTCAGTAGCTGAATCGCCAGGTTAAGCTCTTTTCCACCACCTTATTATCATTTACCATCAAGTGAGATAAAGGCCAACAGATTCCATGTCAAGAGATAAACAAAAAATATGTGCACAATAAATAATTCAATTAAGAGTGTAACACGCCGCCTCGCTCCAGCTTTCCGCTCACGTAGGACACAGCAGCACCGGTTGAGTAACGTACGTACTCGCCGCCTGACGGACGAGCTATCGTGAGACACGCCGGATAGATCTGCCGTAGGGAGCGGGAACAATGGCCACCTTCATTCTGTTTGTCGAGGAAAGTGCTCTCGGCGTAAGTTAAGCCGTCAACGTATCTCGACCCTTATTATTTTAACTGTCATTGCGTAAAGGTAAAATAGATTTTTTGTAAGAAACTGCGCCGTGGACATGCCTTCTTCGTATCGGTCGCAGAGTTAGCTTAACTATCGTAGACGGTTGGTATACGGATGGGTCACCAAAAATTTCGTGGGCGTAGCGCTAGTTTGTTAATATTTTATTTGATTAGAATTGAAAAATTAGAAAAAAACACTATTTGAAATACGATTTCTAATGATTGTAAGTATTATGTAACTTTCGCTAAACGTTTACCTTAATAATTGAGCAAGTACCTAAATAACCAAATTATTCAGTGGGTTCTTCAGTGGGTCTCCAAATTCTTTAGATATTCTTAAGATATTAGATACAGGGCTGGAAGGAAGACCTTCCAGCCCTGTATCTAATTTGGAAGAGCAGTAGCGAAAGATCGGAGATTAAAAACTCGTTAACCAAAGTAATTTTTATTTCAGAAAAAAAAATACGTTCGAAATAGGTGAAAGATATTTTTTTAAATGCATATAATTTCATAGTGCAACATTTTTGTGCGAACACTCAGAAGCTACACTTCTCATTTTTTCATATTTAATTTTATAAGACATTGTAAAAATAAAAGTAGGTAGGTATTTAAAATGAGCATTTAATATTTTTTTTGCAAAAAATAAAATTATTGCAAATTTACAAAGTTAGGTATATCTACTAACTAGTAGGTATCATAGTACAATACAAGTAGATACCTACTAGTGTAAGTAGCCAGAGTAATTATTATTAAGAATTATTATTATTTTTATGACTTATGACTTATGTCCACCCATTTCTGGGGAGTTCAACATAGTCGCGGGCTTTTGGCCAAACGACTACGGATTGATATTTTATAATGAAAGGAATTTGCGGACGATTCTACAGGTGTTTAAAATAACGGCTTTTTGCATGAGTAAGTACGTTAGTGGGTGTATTTGAAGAGACGATAAGCTACTATGTAATGTTTTAGGGATATCTCCGGTAGATGATAAAATAATGGGTATAGTGTGGATTTTATCAACTCGCCACTGTGTTTTTAGTTCTATGCCAAGATCTACGTATTTGCTTAGTTTTTCTGTGTGTGTGCAGTTGTGAGGTTGTGGGTGTTAGGAATAGAAATGTCTATTAAATAAACTGTTTTATTTTGTTTGTCGTACAATGTTATATCTGGTCTATTGCAATATATTGTCTTATCTGTGATTATGGTCCGATCCCAATAGATTTTTACGCATTCATTTTCTAAAATTATTTGTGGTTTGTATTTATAGTAGGGGACTCGTTCCGGGATTAATTTAAATTTATAAGCGAGGTATTGGTGTATTATAGCTGCTACTTGGTCATGTCTGTTTATTATTATTATTATTAAAAAAACTAATGTATCAGCAAAAGGGTATTGATCACCTTATACTCCGTCCGCCAATCCGCATTGGGCAAGTGTGGTGGACTACTGCCAAAACGCAACTATCCTTTTTTTATCCCTGTGAAATGCCCACGCATACCTGTTATCCGGGGGGATAACAAGGTTATGTCGGACCTGAACCGACTAAAACACAGGTTGCTCCTCTACCACCTTTACTACGATCAGGGAACTTATCTGTGCATCCTGACACGGAAGGCGCTGTCCTCTCAGACTCCTCCTATTGGAGACGGGTGTTAAGGGCGCCTCTCTTTTCTACGACCCTACAGGGTACTGACGACCGCCTGAGCAAGGGGTGATCGTCAATCGGCTAGACCAATATTTAGTTCCAACAATATTCAACAGTCTACCCACAGACATAGAAAGTGCTTTTAGATAAAGGTCTTGAATAAGAAATAGAAAAAGGTCTTTTAGATTTAAAACAACAAAAATTCTTCTTAATGTAATCAGTCAAAGGATGACAGGTACATAAAGGTACTACTTGTCCCGGCCACGCGTTGCTGTGGTAATCTCATACCACTGATCTATAACATTGTATCTGCAGTAAAAAAAATAAAAATATATCACAAATTTGAATAAAATCGGTTAAGTAGTTTAGGAGTCCATTGCGGACAAACGACGTGACACGTAATTTATATATATTAAGATAATAACTATATCGCACCCGTATTTGCTCAGTATTGTCAAAATCAGATCATAAAGATATACAAAAATGTTACTATAGTCATTACTTTATTTTACATGAGAAAGTGTAACAATGATTTTACTTTATTTAAGATAACAATGGGAGCTACGTCTGCCAACAAACTGCTGTGCAGTTTGGCAGAAGTATAAAGTTTAAGAAGCTTTGTATGAAGGTCTGAATAAACACTTTTTCATTTTTCATTTTAATTTTTTTTAAGTTAATGCAGATTTCGGGACCCCCGTCCTGATTTCACTATCCTTAGCTGACTCCGATCAAAAGTATAAAATAAAAACAAAAACAACAATCAAGCTCACATTTCTCATAAACTACGTAATATTTTGTTAAGATTTATTGCTAAGTGTTTAGTTACCTACAGATATATGTGTTTATACTTAGAATTTAATAAAAAATATCTAATTTATTACAAAGTTTTGAAAGTTTAGCTCACTGACATTTTAGTGCGAGAAGAACTCAAGCTCGAAGGTTCTGTACAAATTTTTTTATACAAAATCTATATTTATAATTGCTAGTAGTAGTATATGTAAAATAGACATACTATTGAATATGAATATGGTAATATGATGAGTAATGGAATAATTTTTTCGTTTACAAATGCGTATTTTTTTTTAAACTAGTATGTACTTTTATACGAGTGTGTATGTTAAAAATGGACAATACAATGGGACACTGAGACTAAACCAAATTGTTTCTGTATTAATTCCGATTTTAGCACCTGAGATACGAGATCCTAAATATATTATTCCAAAAATCTCAAAGTAGAATTGGCAACACAGCAACGCAATAATTTTGATAATACAACAATACCTTTCTACCAATACAAGAGCCATAAAATAAATTATAGACTTAACAAAGTGACATAGTGCTTACGAAATTATCATTTTAAAATAATTCATTAAAATGTCATCATGTCAATGTTGAAATCTATGAGCCATTCACGAGGATGGGCCAATTTGCTTTTATATTGTATTCCTTATTAAAGTTGTAATTTGCGCATAAAAGGACTTCAAGTTAACCTTTTAGCCGAACTCGTCGAAGTTTTCCAATTTAAAATTTAATAAATAAATTATTTGACCTGCTTGCACTTGTATCCCACAATCAAGCCCTCGTATGTGGGATACAAGTGAGGAAAGTTTTGACAACGTTCCTTAACCAAAGATTGAAGAACATCAGGTATTTTTAATATTAAACTGCTTCCTGGTTGAAACCCTTCGCGTGCACACAGTAATAATCTCCATGATAAACATGACTTCGATGACTCGCGAGAAGCACGCGCGCACCGCATTTGACGGGTCGGGATAGCCGTTGGAGGCGTCTGGACAGGGCCTTATACCCAGGGGCGGATCTACTTAAAGGCTTTTTGGGCTGCAGCCCAGGGCCCCGCGAATACAGAGGGCCCCCAACCGAACTGAAACCAATAGACGATATTGTCAATAATAAAAATTATCTAGAATTTTATAACCTGTCAATTAATTTTGCAATAAATAATGTTTTAATAAATAAATTAAATATTTTGTTTTCCTATTTTCTTCCCGTACTTAACATATATTACATAACATATACCTACATCACTACAGAAAACAGTCTCTTGTCAAAATGGCAATTAGTTGAGTAATTAGGTAGGGCCCCTAAGCAGTATTAGCCCAGGGCCCCAAAAATTCAAGATCCGCCCCTGCTTATACCCAATTTCCAAAACTTTGTACACGGGTTCACGGGCAAAAACCAGAAGAGTCGAAGTTACGAAACGCGTTAGAACACAATAAACAGTTTTGAATTAAACAGCCTTGTCAATTTTAATGAAATTACTGGTTCAAACGAATCAATTCGTCAACAATGCAAACAAAGCTGTATTATTTTTCAAATTTCTCAACAGTTCAAGGCCCCGCAGATGAATCTAATAACTAATAACTCGAGACAGCCGTCGTCCGTCCGTCACATCGGACACGCAACTCGTGTCATTGCCGTATCCACTCGTAAGTAAATAGATATAAAACTGTTTCAATGCAGCGCAGTTAAGGCGAAGACATATTTTCAAACATAATTTCATTTTCATACTAAATTGCGTCAAGAGCCTGAAATAAAGTTATTATTATTGTTTTCTTCATTAATTTTTAGGGTTCCGTACCTCAAAAGGAAAAAAATGGAACACTTGTCAAGACCCTTTACCTCGGGAACGAGTGAAGATGTCGAGTTGAAATAAAACCACAATATACTCAAGTCTACGGTCCCTTGAAGCTGTGAAAAAATCAAACTTTTTAGTTCACGCAAAAAAAAAGATACATCCCTTTATGCCGCAAAATAACGTACCTTTAAGCAAAATAACGTACCTTTACTCTCAAGGGACTCAAAATTCATAGGGTACTTCCCGTTGACCTAGAACTGTGAAACTTAGCAAGTAATATCGTCTTACACCACAGGTACATACGGGAGAAAGTCGGAAAACTTACACATTTGTAATTAAATCATAAAAAATAAAGTCTTTATTTCAAATCAATCATCGAGGTTTGTCTTTAATCGGGAACGCGTGGAGGTATCGTGTGCAAATTAAAACCACATAGTATGTACATACGTAGTGGTTAACGCATGCCGCCCGATTTGCGGAAGTTGCTGAGTTCGGTACCCGCCTGGGGCAGGTCAATATCTCTATTATAATTAGCTAAAAAAAAGCACAAAATTTTACAGACATGATAGGTGTGAAAAAATTTAGAAAAATGACAGGTGGCTGCCTATAATAGGAATTCTATACAATGTACGTAGTTTTCATAATGGCTAACACATACAAGTAAAATTCGATAATTTCATCGGTAAGTATAATACTTATTTTAATATCGATGACACGGCCGACAAAAAATAATTTCGATATTATTATCTATTAATTAATTTATTTAGAGTACCTCCCGATATTGTTGGATTATAGAGTTATTAGCAGAGGTAATAACGTATTAGAAAAAAATACTATTTAATAGATACGTTTAAGACGCGGTCTTATCAGCGCCTTAACATTGTATCCTCACTATTTATAATTAGCGTAAACAAATATCTAATTGTTCACACCATTCACCATGAACAATGCCATGAATTTGCGAAATGACACCTAAATTATATATTACGAACTCCATAATGGAATTAATTAATTCTGTGGTCGGTTGCCACATCCTTACCACGAATGTCACCGGATCGACACCTCGACACAAAACTCGCATTTTAAGACAATTATAATTATTTCAGTAACATTGTTTTTATTCCTGCCCTTGTGGCGAAAAATTCGTGACTTTTCCACTCGCATTTTTCGTTGAAACTTAATTTACTTGAAAAATAATTATAATATTTATTTGTTTCTTATAACGTTGCAATGGTTGCTGCAAAGTTTGTTTTGCTGTAAACACGATTGTTATTAAACGATTTTGTATTCTAAGTAATACATTGGAATAAGAGATTGGTTTCTTAAGAATTATTTAGTAGTTGCAACTGAAATTGTGGTCCGCTAAAATTCATTTGTGTAAGCGCAGAGTTAGGAAAAGTCCAATTCAAGCAGAGAGTTCGCTTACTAGAACTGAGATATATGGAATTATGAGACGAAAACCCTTAGTATTCCATGGATTCACCGTGCGGGTGTTAGGGTCCATCGCGTTGCAGAGAGAGGAGCCAGAAACAGTGCCTGTGACTTGTGACCGTAAGGTGTAGGGTGTAGGCGCGAAGCTCATCGATCGGGCGTCGGGCGCGGACATCATTCTGTTTCTTCATTCAAATACCGTACCAAACACACGGCAATAAAAAAAGTACCAAACAAACAAATTCAACGCCGAAATGCCGTTAAATTTGTTCAATTAATGACCTTATTGCTGTGTGTTTAGTACGGTATTTGAATGATGTCTGCTCAGATTGGTGTCCTAAAGAGGCCTCCTGGTGGTGCTGCGGCACTCAACTTCGATAGTCTCAACTTCACCTTAGATTTATAACATTTTCGAAAAAATCGAAAATGTCATAAATCTAAGCAAGCACTTACAAATCCAAAGCCAGTACCTATTACCTACTTGTAATTCTTGACCCATAACCCAATCAAATCCATCTGTCTTGAACATTTTGTTAATGTTGTTCCCTGTCTCACAGTACCAAAGTCGTGTCATTTATAATTTAATTTCTCCTCTCTAACAAGTCTAACAATCTAGAAAGCCTGAGAATTAGGTTTTACCTCCGCAGATATTATCGCATCGTCCCGTGTATCCTTTTGAGTTTGTGCAGTGCCGGGCGCAGACTATTGCCAATTGATGCCCCGTCCGTGGAGTTTACAGGCAGTCACTTAAACTAATTAAATATGATACTTTACTCGTTCTATTAGATTTGTTAATATTTTTATTTGACATGATTTGAAATCTAAAAAAATTTACACCAAATTAGAAAACGAAAAAGAAAAAATGCTGTCATGATTGGGACCGCGGAGACAGTTGGAAGAACGTTCGCACGAAAGACTTGAATAAATTCATCTCTGACTGTGTCACATCAAAATTAACATATATTAACATTTAACATATTCGATGTTATGGAATAATTTTATTTTTGCGTTTACAAACGCGTAAATATTAATACTACAAAAATCAATAAAAAAAATCCGCCCGGATTGTGGAAGATGCGGGTTCGAATCCCGCCTGAGGCAAGTCGATTTTTTTCAGTGCATTTTTCTAGTATTAATATTTACGCGTTTGTAAACGCAAAAATAAAATTATTCCATAATGTAAAGTATTTTCATTTTAACTGAGCGTCAAATATTTGCAAAAATATTTCGTTCGGGTCTTAGAAGTGCAAATTTCAAAGATTTGATGAAACAACGTTTACCATAAAAACATAAGCACCAAGCACTGACAAATTTTGACAGCGAAAAGCAGTGTCTCGGTGGCGTAATGGTCAACGCTTCCGCCCGGATTTTGGAAGATACGGGTTCGAGTCCCGTCTGTGGCAAGTCGATTTTTTTCAGTGCATTTTTCTAATATTCGATGTTTCCAAAAATTTTATGTCAAGCTGAACTGATAGAGGATATTCATCAAAATATTTATTCTATTTTGTTTTATTTTATTTGGGGGTCTTACAGCTTACATAGAGAAGTACTTATATTGTACAATAGACATCAAAGAGCCAATAACAAGCCTCCGCAGGTAACAATGATGTACTTAATACTAAATTTCTTACACTACTATAAAAAAATAACATTGGGAACCCTTAATAAATTCTAACACTACTTTACAAAAAAAAATATTGCTTTGAGAAAGAAGCTTACAAAAATACATTAGAGCAAATAATCTCCTGCCAGGATTTTAACATATGTCAACGGATGCTAAAGCTATAGGTATATCCCAAATAACACATACTGTCAGATGTGGCTTTACATGTGACTAAAAGTTACATTAAGCTTTGCTCAATCTTTTTGGATTGGGAACGAGTGTGTATGATATCAAGTAATAGTTTTTCTATGACTACATTTCGATAGTCCACACCCGAGCATACTGCATCTGTCGTGAAAGAAATTCTCAGTCGCATAAAACGGTAGGCGGTATTGCGCAACCAGATGACACGTGAGATGTCGCGGATAGAACATCCGTTTTGCTAACAATCGCATCTTGATTTCAAATTATTATTTTTAGAATATCATCTACAGGGCCGAATTTAGGGGAGGGCAAGCGGGGCTACAGCCCAGGGCCTCCACAAAAGAGGGGCCCCCACAATAGAGCCTTCGGAAAAAAAAAATCAAATTCAGACTAGTAAACACCAGTAAACAACTTTTCCTTTCATATTTTATTCCGCGTTTTACCTTTACCTATGGTACTTTGTACAAACATGATTACATGAATAATAATAATAATAATATTTTTCTATTTTGTTCGTTGATTAAAGGTCGTAAAGAAGTATGCCTATTTTTTAACCGAAAACTCGATTGAAAAAAATTGTTCATTTTATTTGGAAAATAATTTGGGGCTAAGGGGCCTCCACTCCTTTGTTGCCCCGAGGCCTCCAGACCTTTAGATCCGGCCCTGATGATCTAAATTGTCCATCGATTTTGATTGCTACCTACGAGATATGAAACCTTTTTGGATAAACTTTAGATGCGATACGAATAGAAAAAAAGTTGACTGAAGTACTTTTGTTTGTCTGATACACGTGCTGATATCTATTGAAGTGTAATGATTTTTTTATACGGTCAAAGAACCTCTTGACATTTCACCTATAATACCTATTATCGAAGGGAACCCTCAAGCACTGGGGGTCTGGCTACCTTATAATGAATTGTCAGAATTATGATCAGGTGACTGCGGCTGAAAAAACGAACTTGAAAAAATACTACCGTCAACCAACCCGAGCACAAGATTGTAGGACCCCTGGGTCTGGGTATATAAAGGTTGGAAAAAAAAATGGGCCCTTGAGACTGGAGGGCAGTAGGTACCTTAAATCTTTAAAAAAGCTCAATTTACTGAAAGGAAACATTCCTTTAATTTTAAAAAGATACATAACTGCATTCACAGAATTCTCAAACAGCTTTCTCGAACCGGGAATTGAACCAACCAAAAAATCAATAAATAACCTTTGCCATTTTATTTTACTAATAGATGCAGTCGATGCCAAAGATAAATTTCCTCTAAGAAAAACAGGGTCATAGAAATAAAAAAAAACATTAATGATATCTAACATTTATTTTTTTCTCGAATCTTTAACTTTATTATTGTTGTTCGCGATTCTTGTTGGAATTAGAAAAAAAGAAAGTTTGAAAATGGAACGTTTAATTAATTTACTTGAAACGTTTTATTTATGTAGCAATTTAAGGCAATTTTGAAATTCGAACGAAAATCTTGGTAATTTTTATGGATTTGGTTTTGTTTTGCCATCACTTTGTAAAAAGTGTTTTGTGTTATTAATTATTAAAATAATGGCGGATCAAGAGCAATTCGATTTAATCACAGAAATAATATTTTTTTCTGTGGATTTAATAGAAGCACACATTTAAAACAACAAGAATTACAATTTAGCCCTTCAGTGGTATGGTGACAGATATCCGAATAGACAAATCAAATACCGTCGAGAAAAGATTTGGCGCGAAGGGTGATAAACTTAGTAAATGTCGGAGGTTTCAAAAAACATTTAGTACGAAGGCCACAAGAACATCGTAATCTCCACTTTTCAGATATGGAACTCAGTATTTTGACATTTTTTGAGTGTTACCAGACTTCGACTGCTACTTAACATAAACTGCATTTATTTGTAAAATGTAATGGCTAGGGTTATTTTTTTTATTTTTTTTGACTTGGTTCGATTCCCAGTTCGGGTAAGCTTTTTGAGAATTTTGTAAATGCTGTTATGTTTCTTTTTAAAAAGGAATGTTTTCTTTCAGTAAATTGAGCTATTTTAAAAATTTAAGGTACTTCTCCTGCAGGACCCATATTTTTTTACCAACCTGTATATCACGGAGGCGGTAACAGCGTCCGCACCGGCGCGGCGGTACCCGCCACGGGCTCCCGCGCGGCGTCCTTTAAGAAAAGGTTATTTAAAAAAAGCTTTTCGTCCGTGACAGTGGTTTTTCACGATTTAAAATTACAAAGCAAAGTCCATTATATAAGTATATTTTCTTACTCTGCAACAATCATACCTCTGTGCCTTGCTCCTTGCGTGATCATTCCTCATGTAGATTCGCCAGATATTTAATTGTCACTCCCAAGTCCCAAAGAATTATGCATGCATATCACGGAATCTTTGACCTCAATCTAAGATATTAGGTTTCGCGTGTATGGTATGCAGCTAATAGTTAAAGCAGATAAAGAATGGTCTCAATTCGTACCAACAAAAACGTGTTTGATATTATTTTACTCACCTTCTGTTGTGGGAACGCCACCTCACATTAGTGTTGTGCGTTCGCTCCATCCGCACTTATGAAAATATTTATCGTGTATAAAGTTATAATCTGGATTAAGTTATACCTGGATTGCTGCGATGATTTAGAGTGAGTAGCATCTGTCCTAGGTGTGCTTTTGTTTAGCACTAGTAAATTTTTGGTTTGATCTCTCCCCCAAGGATCTCTCGTCCTGCGCTGCCCTCATCCAGTGGCTTCCCGGAACCTTTACTAGATAGTCGGTCCCCCTTGTGGGGGGCATACCAACGCTGCGTTTTCCAGTACGCGACCAATATTTGAGGACCTTCCCGCACCAAAGCTGGTATTATATTCCAGTCATTAAGTTCTATATTACAGTCTGTGACGTAATAACAAACGATTAGAGAAAATATTATATGTCGTGTTTTCAGTCTTGTGTAGCTCAGCGAAAGAACAATCGCCTGGATCGTGAAAGAGTATTAATAACAGGAAACCCCTTGGTCTTCATTATGAAGATTGAATCAAGCTTCACCTCGAACCCTCAACCGCAATGTCTGTGCTATCTTATCATTAAATATCAGAACACAATAATGCTGTTAACATTATTATTATAGCGAGAGACTTTGATAAGATGGTGGCCAGGCGGACTTGAGAATAGTCCTACAAAGTACTGCCCTGGAGACCGAACCTAATCTGGGTCTATTTCCGTTGTACAAAGCACTACACCACTGAGGCGTTAAAAATCTTACGGCGGTTAAACTTGATCGCATAAGAATTTTTACTACTGATTTCAAAATGTGATACATTTAAAACTTTACATACTTAGTACTAACTGAGCACTCAGACATACATAGGTCAGTTAGGTCAGTACAGTACCATCATAATCCATATTTAACAAATCACTTTTTTCCTCCGAATAAAACCCGTATCTCCCAACCAAATCAAGAGCTGCCAATCTCAAGCAAACTATCGACAGTCGATAACGATCAGCGCAGCACTACTCACGAAACTTCACAAGCGTTGACACGGATCCCGCAGATCGGCGCGGGCGTAATCATTGTTATTATGCCATTTTTGTTGTGACGCAAGCACCGCCGCCGCCATCTTGAGGGAAGCTGCAGTTCGCGCGTTTTTTACTTCACTTACTAACTTTATTAGCGATTATAAGGCTCGGATTGGCTGGTATTAAAATTAAGCTGAATTTTTATTACACAGATGGGTATTACTTATTTTCTCTGGCAAATTAGCAACAAATCTCATTGTTCTAATTTGGAACATAATGCCATTCTTCCTAATAGTATCGCGTTTAAATTAACTCATAGTTGATAAAATAAAATAATAAAGTTCTTTATCTATACTCACTCACTCATGTTTTAAAATATTCGTATGTTTTTTTAATAATTGAAAAGCTTTGGAAGTTATCCATTTTGCTGGATGACCAAAGCTGTTAACTTAATAATTAAATTTTTTATTTCTACGATTTTAGTTTTGAAGGCGGTTTTTTTATTTAAAAATAATTTTAATGGGAGTGCTTGGCGAGAAATGCATGGCAACAGACCTCATAATGGCGACTAATTTAATCCCACTATAAAATTGTCAACGTCATAAACAGGACAAAACCTTTATTTCAATGATTCCTCATATCTGATCGTCAACATGACTGCTTGTGCATTAAAATAAGAACGCTATAAAATGCTATTTTTATTCTCGTTGAATGATGGTTTGAGTGTAGAAAAAGTAGTGTGTGCAACTGCACATACCCTGGTATTAAAACACTCGCGTGATGCTGTTAAAAAACTCGCTAAGACTCGTTTTTAAACACCCGCCCAGTTTTATTAACCTCTATTATGTGATGTTACTATTGTTTATTTCCATTACTAAATTAATGGTTTCATACTTATTTGATCACTTTCCTCTAATTTATTAATATGTAATTCAAATGAAATTTTAATGCCTCTCCTTTTCAAGTCAATTACAGCATTCTTAGATCCGTCAAAATATGTCCAATGTTTAAATGTCAATTTCCCTATACATAACATCTGTAACACAAGTCCAACCAATCTATAACAATGTAATAGAATTAAGACGGGATTTAGTGAACGCTACACTTTCATAACTGTCGAGTTAAATGCCAATAAAGTTATCTTTAAACATGACAGCTACAACGTGAAATGTAACGCAGGCAGTTTCTGTGCGTATTCTTGTACGATCCCTTTAACTGGGTACAGAAAAAAAGAGAAAAAAAAATTATATTTGTAGTAGATAAACATAGACAGATTTTTTTGGACTTCTATACGAACTTTCACCTCCTAGTGAGTCGAAATTTCAACAACGCCATTACAAATAAGTACTGTGGCGGCCAATGCCACCTCCTCATAGAACTCATAGATGGCGCTATACAACAGTGCTCATACAAGCGCGACAATTAGTATGGAAACCTGAATCGCGCAAAACGAAGTTTCCAAAGGTGCTCGCTATATATAGAAGTTCCAACTACAGACAGTTGGACCCTACCGACACGGACGCCCTAGGGACGCTAGGCGGTCGAGAGACTCTCCACGGGGGAGATGCTCGGTCGCCCAGTAATTCCCTAGGAACGTTCGACCTACAGGCTTAATGACCCCCAAGGTCTTCGCCTTCTTAAAAAACCCGGTGACGCAGAAAATGACATCAGAGACAATCTGCAATAGCTTTCAAAAAAAAAAAAAAAGACAGTTGGACCGCGGTCCCCGGGCATACAACACCTTGCCCGGCGGAAGTACTTCCCTTTGGACTTCCTACAGTACCTACTTATTTACTTCTCATCAAAAAAGTTTCATTTCAGTTTTATCTACAATGCCGAAAATATACCCATGTTGACTTTCAGACTTTATTACCACTTTCCCCTTTTAGGGGTTAAAAAAACTGAAATACTTGTTTACTCATTTATCGATAGGAAATACTCCTGTGAAGTTTCGAATACAATAGTCTAACTGATCTTTTAGGGCAACAGTTCTTGTGGGATAGTAACGGAATATTAATGCCGTAGACATAACAGTCAACATATTAATCAACTTTACCAGTGCAGAGCAGATCCATTATGATCTATCTACATCTATATTCTCCTAAGGAACTGTCAAATGAACCATTAAATTTCTCTCAGTATCTACTGAGTATTGTCTGAGATTTATTGATAGACTCCGTCACTTTCGACTGTTATATCTATCTAAAATACTGGGTTATTCACTAGGTCAAAATATACGTGGACTAAAGTCTTCACAATCTATTATAATATGTATTAAAGTATTGCCTTGTTTTTCTCACATAACAATTTTCTCGCTGAAGAGGTGAAAAGTTGTATGTTTCACACGAGCCTTTAAATCACTCACTGCGCTCAGTAGTCTATGACTACTTCGCTGGTTCGTGATTTAATATCGGCACTCACAGCAAAAAATAACTTTGCTCACTTGCTGAACAATTAACTATTTTCGGAAAGCTAATTAATGCGAATGTGTTTTTCTGTGTTACGTTTTCGATTCAAATTATCTACCGATCATCATGAAATTTTGTTCAAACCTTGTCAAGGATCTAAAAAAGGGCTAAGGGTACCTTTCATCAGAAAAAGGACTGCTCCCGTAAATAAGTCTATGAAAAAAGACGCGAACAAGCACTAGGTTTCCTACGTTACACCACGGATCAATAGATTTTAATAATTGAACTTAATTGACCTTTCAATTAAATAAACAATGGTTGAAACGTGAAAGTTTAAAATGTTATAATGGTTACGTACGCAGATAATTAAATTAGTTGGAAATATCGATGATTGATTGGATCCTAATGCAGTGCTATATCATATACCCGTTCGTGTGCGTGACGCCTTACTCTTAACAATGTCAGAGACCGATTGTTGCGAGTTATACAACAATGGATTATGCTGATCCACCGATGCACGCTAAGTGATATATTACATAGAAGACTAATGATAACTTAAAATTACTTTGAAATTCATCATAATTCTTACCAATTTTAATTTAGAACTTTTTTATTGGACTAACTTCTTTATCATCATCATCATCATTTCAGCCAAGAGACGCCCACTGTTGGACATAGGCCTCCCCCAAGGATCTCCAAACCGGTCGGTCCTGCGCTGCCCGCATCCAGCGGGTTCCCGCGACCTTTACCAGATCGTCAGTCCACCTTGTGGGGGGCCTACCAACGCTGCGTTTACCGGTACGTGGTCGTCACTCAAGGACCTTTCCGCCCCAGCGGCCGTCAGTCCTCCTCGCAATGTGCCCTGCCTACTACCACTTAAGGTTCGCAATTCTTTGGGCTATATCGGTGACCTTGGTTCTCCTGCGGATCTCATCATTTCTGATGTGATCGCGCAGAGAAACTCCGAGCATAGCCCTCTCCATTGCCCTTTGGGTGACCTTGAGCCTTCTTATGAGGCCCATTGTAAGCGGCCACGTTTCGGTTCCTTATGTCATCACTGGCAACACACACGAATTAAAGACTTTCGTCTTAAGACACTGCGGTAGATGGGCCGAGAATATGCCGCGTAGCTTCCCGAACGCTGCTCAGCCGAGTTGGAACTTCCTTATCAATATTAGATATTCTTGTCTGTACTAAGTACTTGACCTCTATATTTGCCAGTTTAAAGGATTTTGCGATGCAAACTATTACGATGTAATTTGATTAGTCCAATCATTTTCACTTGAAACATCGATCTGCCATTGTTTTGATCGTCTCTTGCTTTAACTCGATTATAAAAATTGCGCTAAAATATAGCAGATTTAAAAGCTATTGCTACGGATTTATTGTGAGTATTTGTTCTATAAGGTTTCTCTTCGTAGATGTATCACGAGTTTTCCAAAGGCCTGAAAAAACAGGTTTATTAACACACTAACCATTGTGACATGCTCACAGATTACCGTTTAAATACAGTACCTAAGGTTTTGTTACAAGTATTACATTGATTCTGTATCATTTAAATCAAGAACATCTCGTTTTGAGGGGTTGTTTTCCAAGCAGTAGGTACTTAAATTAAAAAACTACGTTAATTAAGTAGCTAGAGTTTTTACGTTTATTAAAATGGTAGAAAAAGAGTAGAAATAGGTAACCGACACAAAAAATAGTGAATATGTATTATTTATTTTACAAAAAATAATATGGACCCAATCAACGCCATCTCTTATTTAATTTGTCGTTTCAAATTAACAGAGTGATTACGAAAGAATCAAACGAAATATCCGAAACGGCGATTATCCTTGATTTTAAACGAGGACTCTATTTTAGTCATGTATTAGAGAGCAAGAGAAGCCTATAATGATTAATAGGTATCTAATATTGCGTAACTCCTACTTTTTCTTACATTAAAGTGTTAATTACAGCGTAGCAATTAGACAGCAGACGTCACCAGAAAACAATTGCGAATAAGATGGCGGTGTCGTGGGAAATAGTTACTCCTCATTCCATCCGCTGTTGAGACACAAAAGAGCATTATAATATTAGGTTGTCCACTCCGTAACAACGAAAAACAAAACAGCTTCTATTGAGATGGCAATAAGTTTAGTTTTCCAATACCAATTTGCCGATAAATGATTTTTGCAATCATCAATCAGGCTTCTTTGATAGAGGTTTATTTTACGATTAAGCATTGTATCCAGCCATAGATGCATTGTTCCAATGTATATGGACAAATTGTGATCTGGCGAATGGGCCATCTAAATCATCACTCCTGTGTACCTATTGTTCGCAAAGGTTTGTACTTTCTCACGGGGGTACTTCATCTTAGTGCGTATATCTCGAATAAATTGTCTATAAAATAAAGTGTACAGCCTACACATGTGTAATTGTGTTAACCTTATCCACTTGAGATAAAGGCGATCTGAAATGATTGGTCATTTACTTAAAGGCAAGGTCGAGCTTAGAAACTATAGTGAAATAGTGAATAAGACCTACCTTACTATCAACCGACGTCTTGATAGTGTGATGTGAGAACTTGTTTTTACAACATTTCTTACATCGAAGCTTTATTTCTACTACTTGGACGACTTGATAGAGCGAGATTTTGTTTTTTGCAGTATAGTGTTTTGAGGTCACGTAAGGGACCCAGTAGGGACGGGGATTAGGGTTAGAGCGCACGAGTGTACCGTCAGTGTCGCGAGTGTCTATAGGCTGCGGTGAATGCTTACCATCAGGTAAATCGTATGCTTACCAGCCAAATAACATAAAAAAATTGCCTTCGAAAAAAATTTTTGGGCAAGCTGCAACAACTCTGCTTCTGCGTGGTCAGTAGCAAGCCAACAACCAACATTCGGCGATTTAGCAGGTAGATACATGCACTGTTCGCAACTTACACCATGAGCGACATACAAAAACCAATCAATAGCGTCGGACAATTAAAGTAAAGCATGAATAAACAGATATCAACCGTCCGTGTTGAGTCTCCCTACCTCCCCGTTGCTACCTGCCAGGTCTAGGGCATCACCTAATAGGTACCATACCCTTGCTGTCCAGGCGTACACCCTGGCACAGCATCCTTTCATATTGACGACCTATTCGTAAACAAATATTCAAATAAAAATTAAATGTGGTCGAAATTCAAATTGTTCTTTAACACCTATTGTAAACCAAAGCACCAATCAAACAGTGACGTAAAAACGGTAAACTTTTTCTCTTTCACGCCACGAGCGGTCAAGGACGTAGCGTAGCGCCGTAAGTGATGCATCTAATAGTCCAATTATTTGATGCTAACAGCACTATGGCCGGCCTACACCGTTTCACATCAGTGAAATTGGGTGCGATCAGACAACACCTACACAATACGGCTCTGATTCGCTCATCTCGGCCACAATCGATGCCCCAGCTCATTAAGTTTCTTTGTGATGTGTTGGGCAATTTAAAATTGCTGTCAATATGAAGAGCAAATTTTGTAACGGTCTCTTAAATAGGGGTGGATTGCGCTCCTTAACTGTGTCTCAACCGTAATTGCCTTATTCATTCAAATTAGGGCTGTGTTTTCCACTGATGGCTAGGTTGTCATCGGTGTCACTTCACAATAGCATCATCAAGTATTATAAACGTAGCTTTTAATGGTATTAAGTATTTGAACAAATTTTATAGATAATTATTGGCAGTCTATACCCGACCGATCTTTAACAGTTGATCCTTCGAGCCCATTGTATTGACCGATTTAGGTGGTCGTTATAGCTAATTGCAACATAAAAAATCATCTATTGAAAGCTATGCCAATATTTTTGAAATATTAAGGTAGGTACTTAAATTGATAGATACCTATAATAATGGACTCTCTTCTGTTCTGGTCTTAGAGGCAAATACTTACCTACCTATAACTATACGAGGGTCAAACTGAAAGTTCTAAAAATAATTGCACGAAAATTTTCTCGCGTTGAATTCATGCTGACGTGACTCAATTTTCTATTTGCAACCAAATCGTGAAAAATTACAAAAGAATGTACCTAATAGATATAGAAAATTGTAGACGGGCAATGTGAAAGAGAAAGAGCTTACTAACACCTATATTAGAACGAGATAGATAGACGAGACCATTTCGGCTTGTCAGTCACGTAGTAAAGGCAGCAAGTTACTGCAGTACTATTTTTCACGCACACATGCGCATTACCTACTCACACATTGCTGCATTTTTTGGTTTCGCCCTAGTCGATTCATTCATTGCCGGTCTAGAAACGACAGCAATTATAAATCTATGAATGTAATACCTACTATTCTATTCCTAATTAATGGCGTCGCGTCGCATTAAACGTACGCATTTTGCCAATGTCAAGTGAAAATGTAACTAAAGTAACAAATATTGTACCTACGGTTGATTTGGGTTAGTAATGGAGTCTCTCAACACGTGTTTTTACCTACAACAAGAACTCAGGAGAAACTCCTATTACCTACATACTCCATAATCATAGAGAAGGTAGATAATCTAATACTAGCAAAATGCACTGAAAAAAATCGACTTGCCTCAGGCGGGAATCGAACCCGCATCTTCCGCAATCCGGGCGGGTGCGTTGACCATTTTTTTCAGTGCATTTTTCTAGTATTATAAATATATACGCGTTTGTAAACGCAAAAATAAAATTATTCCAGGAGGTAATCTGTCAATATTAGGTATTGACAAAGAGTTCCATTATCAAAATTTAAACTTTTTCATTTTACTGTATGTACCTATTGTTTACAAGTAACCAGTTCTAAAAACTTTCAGTGTCGCCCTCATAGGTACAGGCATTGCACTAAGATTATGTCAACCAGAAATCATACTTAGAAGCTTTACAAACCCAGACTCTTCAAAGAACACCAGCGATCACCTATTGTTATCTATTATGCAAAGTACCGGTCAATACGTTTACATCACACATGTTATGTTAGTTATTGTTAAAACTAATTGTTAGTAAAGACAA
This sequence comes from Elophila nymphaeata, assembly GCA_955850985.1. Lineage (NCBI taxonomy): Eukaryota > Metazoa > Arthropoda > Insecta > Lepidoptera > Crambidae > Elophila > Elophila nymphaeata. Next base: position 17,212,087 of record OY039087.1, read on the forward strand.
AGCTTTTGATTAAGATGGCAGTGTGGGTTGAACATAAGTGCAATTAAAAAAAACAATCAACACTATTGATTGCATAAAGTGAAGTAAGTGATCTTCTTTGTATTACAAAACTATTTGCAATAGATTTAGTTCTGGCCCTTGCCTATGAAATTTACGATTTTTTGTGACTCTTTTTTTATATAGACTTTCTTCCTTCCGCCTACTCCTCTGCCAATTTATTCCCTTAGGGTCACAGCACATTATAAAATTTAGTTGGACGACTAAATTGCAGTAGACATAGAAGGCCGCACATCTATTCAACTAAATCGCACAACTAAATGATCGCATCCAACTATCGGCCGATAGCATAAAGTACGGGCTTCTATGTAAGGACGATAGTTGTGCGATAGTCGGCCAACTAAATTGTGTGGTTTGGACCCCGCAGACCATACAATTGAGTTGGCCGACTATTGCAGTAGACATAGAAAGCCGCACATCTATCCTACTGAATCGCACAACTAAACGATCGCATCCAACTATCGGCTGATAGCATAAAGAATTGGTTTCTATGTAAGGACGATTAAATTGTGGAAGCACGCAATTTAGTTGTACGATAGTTGGCCAACTAAATTGTATGGTCTGCGTTAGCTCTTAGGTTAGATATTCCAAAAATCACTACCTACTAAGACACTAGACTAGCCCCTCTCCAAACTTAGGAACCCACTTACTTTTTTGATGAGTGAAGTATCAGTTGGTTTGTGATTAAATGTAAGCACATGACATACCTATTCCACTCTCGGCTTGGTCATAAAACAAGCACCATGAACGTTCTGATGCTACTCATGAAAAACATCCTTTGGGATTTTTACCTATTATGGCTGCTTTTCCACTAGAGATGTGCTGTGCAACTATGCTACGTACGAGGATGTGAAAAGTAAGCTACGAAACTAACACCCGTATTCACAGACATTGGCTAAGTAAACGCATTGCATTGAATAGAGCTCTGTCATTGGTTCGATTCTGTTGCTAGTTCACATCGTTGAATATACTGACGTTTTATTACTTCAAACCTCCTTCAAACTCTAAACATCTAGACGTTGCTTTTGACATCTCGACTGGTGCCTTGTGTAATATTGCTAGCTAAGCTGTGCGTTCATTTTAGGTACGCACCGTACGCATAGTTCCGATCCCCACTTAAATATTGTCTTTGAATAGGTTTTTACGACCCTGTGCGTCCACGCGCACTATGAGACCTCAAAATCCTTGCCATATGGCACGCACTGAGAAATGCCTTATTTTGCTTAGCATTGTTTTTTACTAAGACAAGTAGGAATTGTTTGTGATACAGGCGGAAGTCACTATGTAAAGCTGTGTGGTGGAACAAGTAAGATGCGCCGCCGCAAGGTAGCTATGCGAATAACTCTATTCTATTCTTAATTAATGGCGTCGCGTCGCATTAAGCGTACGCATTTTGCCAATGTCAAGTGAAAATGTAACTAAAGTAACAAAAATTGTACGGTTGATTGAGGTTAAAAATGGAGTCTCTCAACACGTGTTTTTAGAACAAGAACTTGGGAGAAACTCCGCGAATAACTCGAGTAATGCGAACAATATGGAAGAGATCAATAGCTCCCATCTATAGCACGCCGCCGTAAGCACCCACAGCACACTTCTAGAGCACGCATTCATATCACGCATTTTTTCATATAAAAAGTAAAATCGTAGCTTATTGCAACCCGTTTCCACCAGTTGCTATGTTATGTGAACTTAAGAATTAGATTAGTGGATATCAAACGCATCAATAACAACGCTGGTGGAAAAGCAGACTAACAGTGATGACAGTGCTTACATCTCTGGACACGTAGCAATATTTCTATTACTGGGGCGTCTTGATAATTTTGGCAAACGCCCACTTGATTGTCGCAGTTTCACAACTCATTGTCTCCGTAATTTTTCACCCAATAGGTCAAGAATATTGCGACAAAATCATGTAACAAAACAATAAATTATTGTAAAATAATAAAGCAGATAGGTACACATCATTTGAGTAGGTAATTGTACCTATTGGTCATCGACATGGAATTGACAATACTCCTTGTTTGAAAATTGACTTACGATGATTTATGAACGAACGCAATGATGAGGCGTCAATTATGAGCCGTGTGTACGAGCTTGTTAGGCTCTAGTGCCACTATTAAATTGGAAAAGTCGTAAAGATTAGAGTCGCGAGATATTATAACTAGCAATAACAATGGATAACCATGTACATATCGGTGCACAGTGCACACCACACACTGATTAGATTCCCAAACATTGTTTTTATTCTATACTGTCATAAAAAAGAACTTCCACATGGCTATCGATCTACAGACAACAGGCTACCCAAAGCTTAAAAAGCGTAAATTTTCAACCTTAGTCCACTATCATAGAGTTCAAAGTCTCTTACGCTTCTTACAATCATGTCCTGGGTTACTTGAAAGAGACGTGAAAATAAACCTTGCAGGGAAAGTGAGGGGCTAGTGCAATGTGTAAACCTACTGAATAATTATGTAAGAAGATAAATGCTAATAAAAATATAGATCTGGAATCTACTTAGATTAAGTTCCAATATTCTTGGATATACATAAAAATGGCAGATCTCCTCTAATTTCCCATAAGGGTGACTAAGCTAAGTATTAAGTTATTTTTGTAATAGAATAACATCTATTCCTACACACTTAGTTTACAATAAGGATTTGTATTTGTAATCTCTTTGCACTATAATATACTCCAATGCCTCTTACCGTGAGGTGCAATGGAACCATTAGATAGAATTTTGATTAAAAAATAACAATATATTATACGTATGAAGAAAAGTACAGCACATTATTGTACAGTTTTATTTTCCGCAAGTCACGCATTCACAGGTACTTACCATTGACCAAACTTATCTACTAAATAATGCAATACTAACGTAAGCGGACGCTTCTAATGAGATAAATGTCATATCTGTTTCCTGTATTCATTTCAAATATTAACAATGATAATGTTACCATCTCAGGTTACCATAAAAGGAGGCAAGAATTATCGATTGATAGTGAAATAGGAATGACTAGACGATAATTCCATTCGTCATTTTTAATGTTTTGTAATCTTGTTAGCGTTGAACTATAAAATAGAAATAGTTCTCGCCAAGTATTTAAATTAGAACAGAAACTTTTAATAATATTTAATATTAAAAGTTCAGTAAATAAGTCAAAGTCAAAATTACTTTATTCATTTAGGTACAGACAACAGCACGTTGGGTTACCACAAACTGTAAAATTTTCCCAATCGATTATGTGGCAAAGGCTGTCTGGACAAATCTTCAAAATAGCTTACATTTAAGTAGGTCAATAGGGCATTTTATGTGACGGCTAACCACCCTTACTTCAGAAGAGGTGACGCTACAGAATCTTAGATAATCGATCGAAAACGTGTCCAGCCAGCTTGAAAAACCACTTTTCGCTGGTCTCTCAATATCGGTAACGGAAGTGATTTTGACGACTTTTTGCATGTCAACGGGCGTCACATAAATTTGTGACGGGCATCGAGCTAAAAGCTTCGTGATACGTACAGTGGTTTATTAAAAAAATGCAAAAAACTGTGTCCAGCCAGCTTGAATTTACGTATAAAACTTCTGAGGCTTTAGACAACATGCATTTCGACAATCGCTCTCGCTATCGCTAAGTCAAAAAATGTATGGGATTGACATAAGCAATCGATCACTTTTCGATTGCTTATCTCAATCCCATACATTTTTTTACTTAGCGATAGCGAGAGCGATTGTCGAAATGCATGTTGTCTAAAGCCTCTGGCTGGCACTTCTGAATCTCGATAACGGGAACGTTTTCGAATATGGTTCCTTTACTAACAAAATGTGACGCAAGTTGTGACGGTAATAACGTTTGATTTATGGCGTCACGTGTAAGGGTTTACGAGAAATCAATTAAAAACTAGTGTCCAGCCAGCTTGAAGTTCAAGCTGGCTCGACACATGTATCTCCGCTGCCTGGTGGTCTACGGCCTTCGAAATATGTTCAAGTTTTTGTGACGGGGACGATAATGATAATCTGAAGTTGTGACGGAGAAAATTTACGTAGTTTCAAAGATATTGATCATTAAATTATTTTCATACAAACACTGCAGTAGGGTTACCAATATTGTAGGTTTTATGTAGAAACAAGTATATTATTTTAAGGCTTTAATGAACGAAAATACGTGTATTGGTGATATTAATACCTACCTACTAACCTACATTTACAGTACCTAGATATTTTAATCGATAGAAGACAAAAGCGTAGAGGTGTTGAAAGGGGGTAATTTTTTGCGTTATTGATTATTTACGTGCAGATAACTACTCTTTTTAGTGGGTAAGTATTGGTGTTTTTCATGGTAAGCATAAATAATTATTGCTATAGCAACACAGGATACAATGGTTTCTTTTTTCTTCTAAAAATTCTATTAAAAGTAAATACTTTCCGGCAAACAGAGTCAAAAATATTTTTAGTTTATTTAGTTATATTTTACTGTAAAAATTTTTTTTAGGAAATATCTTGGTCACGAAAAGATACTGAATAATTTCTGAACGTGCTCATACGCTGCCGCAGACCGACTTGGGTTCAATAGGTAGGTAGTTGATGTTGGTGTCGCCATCTGTTGCTTTAAGTTGGTACTACTAGGACAACTGTTCGAATCATAATTATGTTCTCTTCCTCTGAATCAGACTCTTTCATCACCCGCATGCTATACCCATTATGGCGCGCCCTACGACTAGGTACTTACCCTGAGTTTTCTCAAAAAAATGATAGTTAATATTTTCTCATTGAGGTGGGAAAAAAGAAAACAAATTAACGACGGTAAAGCATTTATTTTAATTAGGTAGGTACATACCTTATTTATTCTTTATTGCACAAAAAATAGTAGATGTGGGTACAAATCTTCATCCTAGCGAATATCCCAGTTGCATTTCGAAAGCTTTCACTTGGAAGCCTGGCCCCTAATCGGAGAGTAAGTAGATAGGGTCGGACTTCGAAACGAGTCGCCTGAATCTGAGGAAACTGAATGTGTAGGGGGCTCAAGGAAGCTCCGTAAGATCACCCTAAAACAATTTCGGCTGCCGGAGTTGCCTTTAAATATTTTTAATTAATTTTTAAAATTCGTATTTATTGTATTGTGGTTGCGTGAAACAAAACGTAATTTCTATACTTTTTAGGTTATGATAAGATTTTAAAACTTTTGAAGTACTAAAACGCGTGAAACGAAACGCCAATCCACTATTTTGATAATAGTTTTGACATTTCTGACAGCGTTAAATTGCGTCATTCCGTTGGTTGCTTTCGAGTATATTTATTTATTTATTTATTTATTTATTTAATTATAAAAGACATAAAACAGATAACAATCATGGGAAAAAAATAACAAATTAAAAGCTTAATAACTAGATTGTTACCCTAAACTTATGTCCTAATCTTCAACAATTTACACAACTTATTCTTAAATTTAATAATTCTTAAAAAAAAATTTTGAAAACACAATAATAATAAAAATAAAAAAATTACAAATTACAGATAAAGATAACAAAATAATGTTGGAAAAATGTGTAAGGATTCATTGTTTTATCGCACCGTGTACAATATCTCTCGCAAATTGGACGCATAACGCCCCGGTCTGGGGTCCATAATGTCAAGCTGATCGGATTCTCGGGAGAGATCATTGTATGACCGACACATTCGTATGATAGGATTGTAGTAAGAAGTGTTGTTTTTATATACTTGAAGCACGAAGATGTTCGGGTGGCGTATCCTATATCTGATATTAAAGTTTATCAATGCAAGTAACTCTGGAGCATCGATTTGTGAGTTTTCGTTTCTAGTGTTTTATGCACCTACATGGCTGGGTGATAGGTAGTGTTGGTGAGCTTTGCTGGTTGTTTAAGGATAGCTTGGAAATAATGTGAAAATATCGGAAATAAATGTACAATGTTTTATTCAGAACAAAAAGTGTAACCAAGGTCACCAATCAACAACACGTAATAGATGCAACATATCAAAACTATCAAAAAACATAAAATCTCCTTAACATTCTTCCCCCCTGGGGTTTGAAGGCAGGCACACTAGTCGCTGCACACAACGTCGGCGAAGCGTCCCCCGTGAAGTCTTTACATCAACGACTCTCACTCGGTTATCGGCGCCAGGATAGACTTTTTCGATTTTCCCCCGCGGCCAATATCCTCGCTCTGTAGCGGCATCAACAACAAGAACATCGTCACCTACTTTGAGTTGGTAATCGTCGTTAGTAGAGGTCATGGTTCTCGGTGTCAGGCATGGCAAAACCTCTTTGAGCCATCTTGCCCAAAACATATCAGCTAACCTTTGGGCCACACGCCACTGTTTTCTGGAGCATAGGTCGAGAGAATGAGATGAAGTATTTGGTAAATTTGACGAAGTGCCTAACAAAAAGTGAAAAGGTGTTAACGAAACGTTATCAAAAGGACTTACAGAAACATGTGTCAACGGGCGACTGTTGACTATAGCTTCTACTTCACACATTAATGTCACGAGAGTTTCGTCACGAGGTGTTCTTTCTTTCATGACTACTTTTAGCGCAGTCTTAACACTACGAATAAGCCTCTCCCAGGCGCCACCCATGTGAGGGCTTAGAGGTGGATTGAAGTGCCAATTTTGTACAGTTTGCAAAGTTTGAAGCTCAGCATATGCCCCTCGTAAGTTTGTACCATTGTCTGAGTACAAATCTGTAGGCCAACCTCTCCTAGCAGCCATTCTACGCATAGCCATGATTAGGCTGTCCGTAGATAGTGAACTAACAATTTCAAGATGTATTGCACGCACGGTCATACATGTGAATATAACTCCGTACCTCTTTTCACGCCTTCTTCCAACTGTTACATCGATAGGTCCAAAAAGATCAATGCCACAATGTGAAAATGGCCGGCGACTATGTGCAATTCGACCTGCTGGTAAATCTCCTTGTCTAGGAATCACAGGCGTAGCTTTCCTTATACGACAGAGTAAGCATTGAGAAGCAATACGCCTCACAGAAGGGCGCAATCGTATAATCCAATATCGTTGCCGAAGTTCATTTATAACAGTTTCATTATTAGCATGAACAAACAATTTATGATAATGACCAATAATCAAATTAGAAACATAATGACAGCCGTCTAGAATTACAGGTCTCTTTGTTTCAATATTTACATCCACCGCAGCATCTATGCGTCCCTGAATACGCAGTACGCCTTCATCATCAACATAAGGCGAAAGTTTCAAAAGTCTACTCTTTCTTGACAAAGGCTTATTCTCTTTAATTTGTGCTAATTCTTCAGGAAACGACTCACTTTGACTCAGCCTAAGAATCAAAACTTCAGCACGTTTTAGTTTATTAAAGTCTAAACTCGACTCCTTCTTCTTAAATTTCTCAACTGCTACCAATACTGCTGCGGTTGCACGTAACAGTCGTGTCCATGTTGAAAATCTAACAGGATTAGGGATGGACATTGACTCAGCTGTAACAATTAATGTACAAACAGTTCCTTTTTTAAGTTCAAGATCCTCATCGTTCACCGATGTTCTGGTGAATCTTTCGTCAGGCCACAAAAACTCTTCTTGAGATAAGAATTGAGGACCGTGAAACCATTCGTGATCGTATTGAAGGTCATGAACATCTTCTTTTGTAGCAAAGTCTGCAACGTTCATCGCTGTGGGGACATATCGCCATTCTGTAGACTTGGAATGCTCATCAATTTCTCCAAGTCGATTCGCAACAAATGGCTTATAATTACGGGCGTCACTAGTGATCCATAGAAGGACTGTTGAAGAATCCGTCCAAAAGAATCGCTTATCTGGCTTTACCGTATGCTCGTGTTCTATAGTAACTGCTAGTCTGCATGCGAGCACTGCACCTTGCAGCTCCATGCGAGGCACGGAAACTGGTCGTAAAGGGGCGACTCGACTTTTGCTAGCTATAAAACTAACGTATATATTCATGCCAACGAGTATTCGCCAGTACCCGACAGCAGCATAGGCTTGTGGTGACGCGTCACAAAATACGTGCAGCTCTCGCTCCACTGTAGCTCCTATCGGGATTTGTGGTGCAGCGTTTAAGTACCACCTAGGTATGCGAAGGGATTTTAATCTCTCCACGCTTTCTAACCATTTGCGCCACTTAGCAAACTCCTTATCTTTTACTGGTTCATCCCAAGCTAAACTACTTCTCCAAACATCTTGAAGAAGAATTCGGGACTTAATTGATATAGGCGCTAAAAAACCTTGTACGTCAAATACTGACATTATGACACTGAGCATTTCCCGTTTTGTTGGTCTTTTTGAACATGTAAGAATGTCTTGACTTATACGCTTGAGAGAAATATCAAAGGCTAGAACATCATCTGCTGGAAACCAGTAAAGACCTAACGTCCTCTCTCCTTCGCTTGTTCCTTCGATATTAAACTTCACTGCGCTTGGACCTAAATCTGCCTCTGGTAAGCTAGCTAAAACCTTTTTACTGTTACTGGTCCAGTTTCTAATTTCAAATCCTCCTTTCATGTGGATGTCTCTTACGTCTTGAACTAACTGTAAAGCTGCATCCTCAGTCTCGATACTGTCCATCAGATCATCAACGTAATGATTTTGAATTATGCTTGTAACAGCACGAGGCTTCTCCTGAATATAAAGCTGGGCATTTTTATTTTTTACGTACTGGGCTACAAAGGGAGAGCAGCATGCACCAAAAATTAAGGAGTTCATTACGTACGTCGAAGGACGTTTGTTATTGGTGATGTCATCTCTCCAAAGGAACCGCGTAGCGTCTTGGTCCTCCTTTCGAATCTGAACTCGAAGAAACATATCTTTAATGTCGCCAGTCACTGCAACACGGTGCTCTCTGAACCTAAATAAAATACCGATAAGTGAAACCAGTAAATCTGGACCTTGAAGTAGGTAGTCATTCAGGGAATAGCCTTGAGATTTGGCGGCAGCATCAAAAACAAGTCGTAGTTTTTTCTTATTGGGATTGTCGACTCCAAAGTGTGGTAAATACCACAGCCTATCGGGTTCGGGTGCACCATCTGGTTCTTCATAAAGGTGAGCATACTTATTCATTATCAAATGTTGTACCCTTTCCCGGTATCGGTACTGAAAATCAGGATTCGTTCTCATCTTGGTCTCAACCCCCTGAAGTCGCTTATACGCAGTAGGATATGAATTCTTCATTTTTACAGAGTCATCTTTCCATGGAAGACCAACCTCCCAGTGATCACCTACTTGTTTGGATGTAGCATCAAGGATCTTTAAGGCCCTAAGATCTTCTGAGCATTGTCGCGTTTTAGTGCTAACTCCTAAAGCATCTAGAGCGTATGAACGCTTAACAAGTTCATTAAGTTCAACTAAATTGTTCTTAGACTCATTTAAGCCTGACATAAATAATGCGTACGCGTCAGTAACTCCCTGTGGACGAGATTTCTGCGCTGGCTTGCCATGGATAGTCCATCCTAGAACAGTTCGAGTTGCGTTAGGATCACCTTCTATTATTTCTAACGGCGCCAGCAAGTGATAGTTATCCTGTCCTATGATCATCAAAGGCTTCATCGGTTCGGAACATAAGTAATTTTTAATTAAACTTAAGTGCGCATAACTATCTGGATTAAAATGTTGGATCGGTAAATTTATGTCATCAACTGTACGTGCTACAATTCTGTAATGGTTAAAATCTTGGCCAGAAATATCCAAGGCTATTAGTTCCGTTTGACAAACTAAAACACTACTATCCCAAGCTCCGCGTACTTTTAAACTTTCAGTGCGTCCCTTTAGTCCAGCTTTCTCGGCAACCCTAGCATCAATCATTGTGATGGTGGAACCGTCGTCTAAGAGTGCATCAATAAAAACGTCACCATTAGGGCCATGGATCCGGACGCGCACATACTTGAGAAGCACTTGTGAGGATGTAGGTTTAACTGGGTCAGACGTCGCTGAAATTTCAGTAGCTGTTACGTTTGATAAACATACATTAGAAGCAGTGTCGTTTGGTAAACATACATTAGGACTCTTCCCCACGATAGGTTTAGCCTCTGCGCGTTCACCGATTTTATCATGTTTAATGTTACTCGATGGGCAGATTATGTTCATACTTATCATGATAAAAGTTTTGATATGACACGTTTAGAGCTTTTATCGGAATTTTTAGAGAAAGAGGCCCAAAAGATTTCAAATATCGGTGTTTCTTTATTACATGCTACTTCTGTTCAGAGAAAAACGGACATAAGTCAAACTTATTCAAATTTTCATAAGCCGCAATTAGTGTTCGCACAGTCCAGTGAGACACAGTCGAAAGTTACACTGAAGGGAACTGCGAAATGTCGTTTTTGCTTTAAGCGCTGTGATCACGTGATTACTGATTGCCCGAAATTCAAGCGCGCTCTTCGTAAAGAACGATGGAATTTCGTGCGTAGCAATCGACTTTGCCCCAAATGCTTAATGAGTGACCATAATAAGGAAACATGCGAGGCTCCAGTTTGTAATATTGAGAACTGTGGTTTACCACACCACACGATTCTTCATTGGCCCAATAGGTTTACTGATAGGTGTAATGAAGTTTCTACTACTGAATATGCTGATGATAAAATCGGTGAACGCGCAGAGGCTAAACCTATCGTGGGGAAGAGTCCTAATGTATGTTTACCAAACGACACTGCTTCTAATGTATGTTTATCAAACGTAACAGCTACTGAAATTTCAGCGACGTCTGACCCAGTTAAACCTACATCCTCACAAGTGCTTCTCAAGTATGTGCGCGTCCGGATCCATGGCCCTAATGGTGACGTTTTTATTGATGCACTCTTAGACGACGGTTCCACCATCACAATGATTGATGCTAGGGTTGCCGAGAAAGCTGGACTAAAGGGACGCACTGAAAGTTTAAAAGTACGCGGAGCTTGGGATAGTAGTGTTTTAGTTTGTCAAACGGAACTAATAGCCTTGGATATTTCTGGCCAAGATTTTAACCATTACAGAATTGTAGCACGTACAGTTGATGACATAAATTTACCGATCCAACATTTTAATCCAGATAGTTATGCGCACTTAAGTTTAATTAAAAATTACTTATGTTCCGAACCGATGAAGCCTTTGATGATCATAGGACAGGATAACTATCACTTGCTGGCGCCGTTAGAAATAATAGAAGGTGATCCTAACGCAACTCGAACTGTTCTAGGATGGACTATCCATGGCAAGCCAGCGCAGAAATCTCGTCCACAGGGAGTTACTGACGCGTACGCATTGTTTATGTCAGGCTTAAGTGAATCTAAGAACAATTTAGATGAACTTAATGAACTTGTTAAGCGTTCATACGCTCTAGATGCTTTAGGAGTTGGCACTGAAACGCGACAATGCTCAGAGGATCTTAGGGCCTTAAAGATCCTTGATGCTACATCCAAACAAGTAGGTGATCACTGGGAGGTTGGTCTTCCATGGAAAGATGACTCTGTAAAAATGAAGAATTCATATCCTACTGCGTATAAGCGACTTCAGGGGGTTGAGACCAAGATGAGAACGAATCCTGATTTTCAGTACCGATACCGGGAAAGAGTACAACATTTGTTAATAAATAAGTATGCTCACCTTTATGAAGAACCAGATGGTGCACCCGAACCCGATAGGCTGTGGTATTTACCACACTTTGGAGTCGACAATCCCAATAAGAAAAAACTACGACTTGTTTTTGATGCTGCCGCCAAATCTGAAGGCTATTCCCTGAATGACTACCTACTTCAAGGTCCGGATTTGCTGGTTTCACTTATCGGTATTTTATTTAGGTTCAGAGAGCACCGTGTTGCAGTGACTGGCGACATTAAAGATATGTTTCTTCGAGTTCAGATTCGAAAGCAGGACCAAGACGCTACGCGGTTCCTTTGGAGAGATGACATCACCAATAACAAACGTCCTTCGACGTACGTAATGAACTCCTTAATTTTTGGTGCATGCTGCTCTCCCTTTGTAGCCCAGTATGTAAAAAATAAAAATGCCCAGCTTTATATTCAGGAGAAGCCTCGTGCTGTTACAAGCATAATTCAAAATCATTACGTTGATGATCTGATGGACAGTATCGAGACTGAGGATGCAGCTTTACAGTTAGTTCAAGACGTAAGAGACATCCACATGAAAGGAGGATTTGAAATTAGAAACTGGACCAGTAACAGTAAAAAGGTTTTAGCTAGCTTACCAGAGGCAGATTTAGGTCCAAGCGCAGTGAAGTTTAATATCGAAGGAACAAGCGAAGGAGAGAGGACGTTAGGTCTTTACTGGTTTCCAGCAGATGATGTTCTAGCCTTTGATATTTCTCTCAAGCGTATAAGTCAAGACATTCTTACATGTTCAAAAAGACCAACAAAACGGGAAATGCTCAGTGTCATAATGTCAGTATTTGACGTACAAGGTTTTTTAGCGCCTATATCAATTAAGTCCCGAATTCTTCTTCAAGATGTTTGGAGAAGTAGTTTAGCTTGGGATGAACCAGTAAAAGATAAGGAGTTTGCTAAGTGGCGCAAATGGTTAGAAAGCGTGGAGAGATTAAAATCCCTTCGCATACCTAGGTGGTACTTAAACGCTGCACCACAAATCCCGATAGGAGCTACAGTGGAGCGAGAGCTGCACGTATTTTGTGACGCGTCACCACAAGCCTATGCTGCTGTCGGGTACTGGCGAATACTCGTTGGCATGAATATATACGTTAGTTTTATAGCTAGCAAAAGTCGAGTCGCCCCTTTACGACCAGTTTCCGTGCCTCGCATGGAGCTGCAAGGTGCAGTGCTCGCATGCAGACTAGCAGTTACTATAGAACACGAGCATACGGTAAAGCCAGATAAGCGATTCTTTTGGACGGATTCTTCAACAGTCCTTCTATGGATCACTAGTGACGCCCGTAATTATAAGCCATTTGTTGCGAATCGACTTGGAGAAATTGATGAGCATTCCAAGTCTACAGAATGGCGATATGTCCCCACAGCGATGAACGTTGCAGACTTTGCTACAAAAGAAGATGTTCATGACCTTCAATACGATCACGAATGGTTTCACGGTCCTCAATTCTTATCTCAAGAAGAGTTTTTGTGGCCTGACGAAAGATTCACCAGAACATCGGTGAACGATGAGGATCTTGAACTTAAAAAAGGAACTGTTTGTACATTAATTGTTACAGCTGAGTCAATGTCCATCCCTAATCCTGTTAGATTTTCAACATGGACACGACTGTTACGTGCAACCGCAGCAGTATTGGTAGCAGTTGAGAAATTTAAGAAGAAGGAGTCGAGTTTAGACTTTAATAAACTAAAACGTGCTGAAGTTTTGATTCTTAGGCTGAGTCAAAGTGAGTCGTTTCCTGAAGAATTAGCACAAATTAAAGAGAATAAGCCTTTGTCAAGAAAGAGTAGACTTTTGAAACTTTCGCCTTATGTTGATGATGAAGGCGTACTGCGTATTCAGGGACGCATAGATGCTGCGGTGGATGTAAATATTGAAACAAAGAGACCTGTAATTCTAGACGGCTGTCATTATGTTTCTAATTTGATTATTGGTCATTATCATAAATTGTTTGTTCATGCTAATAATGAAACTGTTATAAATGAACTTCGGCAACGATATTGGATTATACGATTGCGTCCTTCTGTGAGGCGTATAGCTTCTCAATGCTTACTCTGTCGTATAAGGAAAGCTACGCCTGTGATTCCTAGACAAGGAGATTTACCAGCAGGTCGAATTGCACATAGTCGCCGGCCATTTTCACATTGTGGCATTGATCTTTTTGGACCTATCGATGTAACAGTTGGAAGAAGGCGTGAAAAGAGAAAAAATCATCTTAACATTCTTCCCCCCTGGGGTTTGAAGGCAGGCACACTAGTCGCTGCACACAACGTCGGCGAAGCGTCCCCCGTGAAGTCTTTACATCAACGACTCTCACTCGGTTATCGGCGCCAGGATAGACTTTTTCGATTTTCCCCCGCGGCCAATATCCTCGCTCTGTAGCGGCATCAACAACAAGAACATCGTCACCTACTTTGAGTTGGTAATCGTCGTTAGTAGAGGTCATGGTTCTCGGTGTCAGGCATGGCAAAACCTCTTTGAGCCATCTTGCCCAAAACATATCAGCTAACCTTTGGGCCACACGCCACTGTTTTCTGGAGCATAGGTCGAGAGAATGAGATGAAGTATTTGGTAAATTTGACGAAGTGCCTAACAAAAAGTGAAAAGGTGTTAACGAAACGTTATCAAAAGGACTTACAGAAACATGTGTCAACGGGCGACTGTTGACTATAGCTTCTACTTCACACATTAAAGTCACGAGAGTTTCGTCTCGAGGTGTTCTTTCTTTCATGACTACTTTTAGCGCAGTCTTAACACTACGAATAAGCCTCTCCCAGGCGCCACCCATGTGAGGGCTTAGAGGTGGATTGAAGTGCCAATTTTGTACAGTTTGCAAAGTTTGAAGCTCAGCATATGCCCCTCGTAAGTTTGTACCATTGTCTGAGTACAAATCTGTAGGCCAACCTCTCCTAGCAGCCATTCTACGCATAGCCATGATTAGGCTGTCCGTAGATAGTGAACTAACAATTTCAAGATGTATTGCACGCACGGTCATACATGTGAATATAACTCCGTACCTCTTTTCACGCCTTCTTCCAACTGTTACATCGATAGGTCCAAAAAGATCAATGCCACAATGTGAAAATGGCCGGCGACTATGTGCAATTCGACCTGCTGGTAAATCTCCTTGTCTAGGAATCACAGGCGTAGCTTTCCTTATACGACAGAGTAAGCATTGAGAAGCTATACGCCTCACAGAAGGACGCAATCGTATAATCCAATATCGTTGCCGAAGTTCATTTATAACAGTTTCATTATTAGCATGAACAAACAATTTATGATAATGACCAATAATCAAATTAGAAACATAATGACAGCCGTCTAGAATTACAGGTCTCTTTGTTTCAATATTTACATCCACCGCAGCATCTATGCGTCCCTGAATACGCAGTACGCCTTCATCATCAACATAAGGCGAAAGTTTCAAAAGTCTACTCTTCCTTGACAAAGGCTTACTCTCTTTAAGTTGTGCTAATTCTTCAGGAAACGACTCACTTTGACTCAGCCTAAGAATCAAAACTTCAGCACGTTTTAGTTTACTAAAGTCTAAACTCGACTCCTTCTTCTTAAATTTCTCAACTGCTACCAATACTGCTGCGGTTGCACGTAACAGTCGTGTCCATGATGAAAATCTAACAGGATTAGGGATGGACATTGACTCAGCCGTAACAATTAATGTACAAACAGTTCCTTTTTTAAGTTCAAGATCCTCATCGTTCACCGATGTCCTGGTGAATCTTTCGTCAGGCCACAAAAACTCTTCTTGAGATAAGAATTGAGGACCGTGAAACCATTCGTGATCGTATTGAAGGTCATGAACATCTTCTTTTGTAGCGAAGTCTGCAACGTTCATCGCTGTGGGAACATATCGCCATTCTGTAGATTTGGAATGCTCATCAATTTCTCCAAGTCGATTCGCAACAAATGGCTTATAATTACGGGCGTCACTGGTGATCCATAGAAGGACTGTTGACGAATCCGTCCAAAAGAATCGCTTATCTGGCTTTACCGTGTGCTCGTGTTCTATAGTAACTGCTAGCCTGCATGCGAGCACTGCACCTTGCAGCTCCATGCGAGGCACGGAAACTGGTCGTAAAGGGGCGACTCTACTTTTGCTAGCTATAAAACTAACGTATATATTCATGCCAACGAGTATTCGCCAGTACGCGACAGCAGCATAGGCTTGTGGTGACGCGTCACAAAATACGTGCAGCTCTCGCTCCACTGTAGCTAATATCGGGATTTGTGGTGCAGCGTTTAAGTACCACCTAGGTATGCGAAGGGATTTTAATCTCTCCACGCTTTCTAACCATTTGCGCCACTTAGCAAACTCCTTATCTTTTACTGGTTCATCCCAAGCTAAACCACTTCTCCAAACATCTTGAAGAAGAATTCGGGACTTAATTGATATAGGCGCTAAAAAACCTTGTACGTCAAATACTGACATTATGACACTGAGCATTTCCCGTTTTGTTGGTCTTTTTAAACATGTAAGAATGTCTTGACTTATACGCTTGAGAGAAATATCAAAGGCTAGAACATCATCTGCTGGAAACCAGTAAAGACCTAACGTCCTTTCTCCTTCGCTTGTTCCTTCGATATTAAACTTCACTGCGCTTGGACCTAAATCTGCCTCTGGTAAGCTAGCTAAAACCTTTTTACTGTTACTGGTCCAGTTTCTAATTTAAAAACGTCACCATTAGGGCCATGGATCCGGACGCGCACATACTTGAGAAGCACTTGTGAGGATGTAGGTTTAACTGGGTCAGACGTCGCTGAAATTTCAGTAGCTGTTACGTTTGATAAACATACATTAGAAGCAGTGTCGTTTGGTAAACATACATTAGGACTCTTCCCCACGATAGGTTTAGCCTCTGCGCGTTCACCGATTTTATCATCAGCATATTCAGTAGTAGAAACTTCATTACACCTATCAGTAAACCTATTGGGCCAATGAAGAATCGTGTGGTGTGGTAAACCACAGTTCTCAATATTACAAACTGGAGCCTCGCATGTTTCCTTATTATGGTCACTCATTAAGCATTTGGGGCAAAGTCGATTGCTACGCACGAAATTCCATCGTTCTTTACGAAGAGCGCGCTTGAATTTCGGGCAATCAGTAATCACGTGATCACAGCGCTTAAAGCAAAAACGACATTTCGCAGTTCCCTTCAGTGTAACTTTCGACTGTGTCTCACTGGACTGTGCGAACACTAATTGCGGCTTATGAAAATTTGAATAAGTTTGACTTATGTCCGTTTTTCTCTGAACAGAAGTAGCATGTAATAAAGAAACACCGATATTTGAAATCTTTTGGGCCTCTTTCTCTAAAAATTCCGATAAAAGCTCTAAACGTGTCATATCAAAACTTTTATCATGATAAGTATGAACATAATCTGCCCATCGAGTAATTAAACTACATGGTAACTTAGATAAAATTGCTGTCGTGAGTTCGGGACTCCGTAGGTAGTCATCCTGCTTTATGGATTTCACAGCAGCGACACAATTTTTTATTTTTATTGAAAATGTCACTATGTCATTATGATAGGACAATGACAATGACGGAATTTTCCGTATTTGACCAACTATTTTTGTAATTATAATTTCGGGTCGGCCGAAACGTAATTCTAAGGTTTTTATGATACTTTCAGCGGAAACATTACCCATGAGCAATGCTACGACACACTCTTTAGCTTCACCTTGCAAACTTTTACGTAGGCGACAAATATTTTCTGCATTTGAAAATTGGCAAGCCTGGGTAGACTCCTCGTAAAAACATTTGAAGTGAACCCATTCTAACGGATCGCCTCTGAATATAGGCAGCTCTTTAGGCGTTGCCAAACGACTTAATAATTTATCACTGACAGTCGCCTGTTGACTACTTTGCGCGCAACCTAAAGCTAAATTTTGTACCGCATCGACTAATTTAAGTATAGTATGGTTTTCTACATTACCTTGAGCAGTGGGGGCACAAAGGGGAACTGATATGTTTGGAGCAGAGACGAAACATTCTCCATCCTCATGAGCAGCAGGGGCCGTCTGACAACCATCCTGTTCAGCTGCTGGGGCACTGAGGTCCGAGTGGCGCACATTTTGTGTCGCAGTCATGCGACTAGTGGGAACATTCTGTTGCGCTACCCATTCCGCAGTCCTGCGTGCCGATGACGTAATACTTGACCCTGCACGAGAACGTTGCTCTTCGATTTCTGCAAGGCTAGCATCTAGCCTCTTCTCTACAATTAATGCCTGCATCTTCGCTGCCTCCAACTCCGCTTTCATCCTAGTCTCTTCCATCCTTGTATGCATCCTAAGTTCTTCCAATCTTGCCTCCGCCTCCGCAGCCATAGCTAGTAACCGTGCTTTTTCTTCTGCTGCTTCCAACTCGAGCTGTGTTCTTAACAACTTGCCGGATACAACTGACGTTTTGGAGATGGACTTCGCTGAAGCTTTGTCACTTCTAGATGCAACAGTCTTGGAAGTATCTAGAGGTCCATCAAAACTCGCTGGTGATGACTGCTGTCTTATTTTCGTCTGTCGTGCAAGTTCATTCTCGCTGCGAGTTTTTGCCCTAGTTAACATTATGGTGATATTTTCTTATCCTCAGCTTCTACGTATACTCGAAGGACCACGATGTTGGTGAGCTTTGCTGGTTGTTTAAGGATAGCTTGGAAATAATGTGAAAATATCGGAAATAAATGTACAATGTTTTATTCAGAACAAAAAGTGTAACCAAGGTCACCAATCAACAACACGTAATAGATGCAACATATCAAAACTATCAAAAAACATAAAATCTCCTTAACAGGTAGGTTAGGGCTTTTTCATATATTTTGAGGTTAATTTTTTATAAAAAAAAGTAAGCATTTCCGGCATTCGAAATTTACGAGGGGCGACTCCCACACCTCTCCCTTCCTTCCCCCCACCCTCCTCTACCTCCAAAAAAGGAGACTTAAGTATTTCGAAATTCTTACCAGTAGATATACAAATGGTGGACTTAATTAGGAAAGAAAACTATTTTGACAACCTGACTATTCAACTCGTAAAAACTAATGATGGGCAAAAAGTAACACAAAATAATAAGTGGGGGCTCTTTTTAGGCAGCGCTGGTAGTCAATTATTATTTTGAATTAACACTTATTTACGCTTTTTTAACCAAATTCAAAAAAGGAGGAGGTTATTAATTCGACTGTATGTTTTTTTTTAGTGTTTCTTACCTCATAACTCGTTACTGAGTGGACCGATTTTGAAGATTCTTTTGACCTTTGGAAGCTAGTGCTTGTCATGGGGTCCCATTTAAATTTTATCGACATCTGACAAATAGTTTTTGAGTTATCCCAAATAATGCCTATTTAATTGACATTGATGATATCATAATTTTATCACTTGTGTGTCTAAAAGATCTTGAAGTAGTTTCCTGAAAATTTCTATACTTAAAACACTAAAAAGCAGAAAAAAACCGCCTTCAAAACTAAAAACGGGAAAAATAAAAATTTTGTTTATAAAAATCTATTTTTTTTTTAGGTCGGTGCCAACCTCAATATTTGTAATAAACGTTGTCACTTGTATTCGGGACCGACCTTTAAAAACATTTAGATTTTTATAAAAAAAACTTTTATTTCTCCCGGTTTTAGTTTTGAAGGCGGTTTTTTTTATTTAAATTTTTTTTACTGCGGGAAAACCTATTCTCACAGAAAAAATCAAATACAATGCAGGTGTGGCCACAACCGGCCGATAAGTCGATTAAAAAGAAATCCTTTATTTGTGTAAAATTATGGTCACCTAACATTATTAATAGATGTTTGTATGGAAAAAATTATATGATTAATATCTTTGAAACTACGTAAACTTTCTCCGTCACAACTTCAGATTATCATTATCGTCCCCGTCACAAAAACTTAAACATATTTCGAAGGCCGTAGACCATCAGGCAGCGGAGATACATGTGTCCAGCCCGCTTGAACTTCAAGCTGGCTGGACACTAGTTTTTAATTGATTTCTCGTAAACCCTTACACGTGACGCTATAAATCAAACGTTATTACCGTCACAACTTGCGTCACATTTTGTTAGTAGAGGAACCATATTCGAAAACGTTCCCGTTATCGAGATTCAGAAGTGCCAGCCAGAAGTTTTATACGTAAATTCAAGCTGGCTGGACACAGATTTTTGCATTTTTCTAATAAACCGCTGTACGTATCACGAAACTTTTAGCTCGATGCCCGTCACAAATTTATGTGACGCCCGTTGACATGCAAAAAGTCGTCAAAATCACTTCCGTTACCGAGATTGAGAGACCAGCGAGAAGTGGTTTTTCAAGCTGGCTGGACACGTTTTCGATCGATTATCTAAGATTCTGTAGCGTCACCTCTTCTGAAGTAAGGGTGGTTAGCCGTCAAATAAAATGCCCTATTGTCCTACTTAAATGTAAGCTATTTTGAAGATTTGTCCAGACAGCCTGAGCCACATAATCGATTATGCACTTTATGTTGAATAGCCTTAGGTTGAAAATCGTTTGGTGAAATTTGACAGTTTTGTATAGCCCGACGTGCTGTTGACTGTATAATTTGTACACTTATGAAAGTCAATTTTGATGCCATCGGTTCGAGAGGCTTCCAGGAGGCCTTGTTAGAATTATTTAAGTAGACTATTTTAAAATCAAATAAAACTTTTTAAAGAGTAGGTAATTCTTCTTCCAAAATAAAAATTCATGTCTCATATTTAAATTTCTTTATTTACTGTAAATATAACTACAAACATCAATACAACATATAGAATGTTAATAACAGTCAGTAAACATCGTTATTTAAAAATCATCACAGCTATATTGGGACTAGATTTTATTTCAGTTAAAATTATATCTATTTGAAAACAAAATATTTGGCACATTAATTACTATAGTAATTCATGCTAGAGGTACACCGTACGTACTTAAAATACTATTCCAAAAATAAGAAAAATTATCAAATTGTTTTAATTTTGACATATGGTCCTTCGAGCCCGATTTTCTTTATTTCTAAGGGACTCTGCCATAAAGTTTATGAAACCTAAAACAGTTAAGCTATGTACGAGTAAATAGGCCGATAGGAAAACGGTGATTGTTACTATAACATTGTATGTATTATATATAGATAGTTACTTCTTATACAAATAATACCAATGGCACATTGATTTACGTTCATCTATAATATCAGTGGTATATCCACAACACATGGCTGAAAGCCTTCTCCGCGCCTGGTCGTCCAGTGGTGGTAAAATACTATTCGAAAAAATAAGAAAAAAAATGTTATTATTTTTTCAGATGGTCCTTTGAGCCCGATTTTATTTCTAAGGGACTTGTGCATTAAGTTTATGAAACTAAAAACAGCTATTAACAAGTAAGTAGGCCGACATGAAAACGGTGATTGTTACTATAACATAGTATGTATACTTAGATAGTTACTTCCATGTAAATAACATCAATGGCACATTGATGACCTATAATATCAGTAGTATGTCCACAACACAAGGGTGAAAGACTTCGCCGCGCCTATTTGTCCGGTGGTGGCAAGAGGAAGGGGGATTAATTTATGTAAAACTTCCGCACACTCCGAAATTTAAAATACAAAAGACCGAGAGCAGCAGAGAGAGAGTAGCAGGAATAGAGTTGCGGAGATAACAGGTGCTTCTAACTCCTCGTTTATATGAAGTAAAACGTATGCGGCTGCAACTCCAACTGCGCCATCTTGGCCAGTAGTCGGTGGAGTCTTCTATGCGCCCTCGCGGCAGTCCCACTGGTGACCCCTCCGGAGGCGCTGGTCCCTACGCCGGTACTGGCGGCCGCGTAAGTACGAACCGCCTCGGGCTTCACCTCGCGACACACGTCCAGACGCTGCGCCACGTGTCGAGGCATCTGGGGACAAAATATTTCATCATCATCATCATCAACAGCTCATATCATGCCCCAACCGAGGGGCTCGAGATTACCCCACATTAGGGGCAATTAGGCCTTAGTCAACCACGATGGCCAAGTGCGGGTTTGTCGACTTCACACACAACCTAAGAATCTCTTCATAGGTGTGCGCAGGTTTCCTCACGATGTTTTCCTTCACCGTAAAAGCGTCGACTAAATGTACATATGAATGAAAAATTTGAAAACACATTGGTACGTGGCGGGGATCGAACCAGTGCCACCCGGGTGGGAGACGACGCTCTTACACACTACGCCACCGACGCTTGTCATTAAATTTCATTTAATACTTACATAAAACTAAATTTCATTTTTCATATGTTAGTCCCTTTCAGTCGCTACCTTTTTTGCTCATCGCTCATACAACAATCGAGAGTGTTTTCACCTTGACTTTCTTGCATACCGGAAACGACTCAAAAGTTGATAGAAACCTTATATTTTGATGTCATACATGCATGTTAAATTTTTGTCACCCTTCCGAGTACCGACCGCACACTGGTTGCTTAACTTTCGTGATCGACGACTCAAAATTTGATAGAAACCTTACATTTATTAATTTTAACGCACAAACACACATAATTCCAAAAATTTTATTTTTGGACACATGGAGGTCCAAAACTTCCTCTATACTACGTAAACGAGAAAGTAAAAAATATGTCAGCATCATAGAAAATGAGAAGATGAGATCACTGTCTGCCAATACAAGAAAAACGTGACTCTTATATATATGTTCTCCATGCGCCTACAATTTTTAACCAGCAAAATGTCCAAACGACTTAACCCATCGCAACAATCAATGTCCTACAAAAACATACTGCTGTGGCCTTTTCAAATGCAATTGAAGTTTCCTCACTGTTTAATAAGTACAAAACATATCCTCAGATTATACAACATGTAAATTAAATAACCAACAACATGAATACAGGTGGTTTGGGATAGCCTTCAGAGTTGATTTCAATAATTAAAAAAAAAAAAAATTGAAATCGACTCAGAAGCCGATCCCAAACCACCTGTATTCAGTTGGTTATTTAATTTACATATTGTATAACCTCTTTTACATATACTTTAGCTGTATAAGTAAAATTATAAGAAAATTTTATCAACGAAATTAAGAATCCATTGAATAATATAAAATAATTTCCATATGATAATTAGAAAAGTTAACGTGAAGGCAAGAATTTTTGGAGTACTAATTTAATTTGCTATTGTATTTCGGCATTAAGAAAAAATAGCACACAGCTTATGTATATCTAGAGTACAACAAAATTTGCAAAATTGTACCACTATATTGTATAGTTTTTTATTTTGGTGAGTTTATCAGTTACAACATAGTGTAAACGTGAACATGGTAATTATGTTTCCACGGGATAATTTCATACAATGTAGAAATAACAGCAGATCAGATCCAAAACCGTCAAACATCTTAAATAAATTTTCAACCCTAATCTAAGATCATATATTCCAAAGTCTTATTATTAAAGTGACAAGTATCATTTAAGTGACAGTTTGTGGTAACTTGATCTGCCGTCATCTGTAAAATTGTGTAACTCGTAAATTGTACTCACATTGAACAAAGGCGAGTGTAGTATAGGCGTCCATAGAGGCAGCAACTTATTAAGCACGGTGGAGTTACACTCGAGCAGAGATTCCAGCAGACTCAGGAAGTGTAGGTTGACTGTTTCAGCGAGCTGGTAAAATATATCACAAATTAATAATAGTAGGTTCATGTAGTATTATATTATGTGATAATAACATCCTTTATAATTCGACCCACTGCTGGAACACAAGGCCTATCCGTGTCATCGAAAGAGGTTTAGGCAGTAGTCCACTACGCTTGCCCAATGCGGATCGGTGGACGGGGTATGATCAATGCCCATTTGCTGATCCATTAGTCACCTTCTACGACACCCATTGGAGGATATGGGGTGATGGTTATCATATTTGTGGTCGTCGTAATTTGTTATCTTCTTCCACTATCCTCGATCAGCCGTCACCTCAACATTAGCGCCCTTCTTTACCATATCATCATTCACACATTCTATCCATCTCTTCTTCGGTCTTCCTCCCCTCTATATCCATTCTCATTCATTCTTATTCCTTTCTTTGTTACATGTCATGTCACATCTCTTTTCACTATATGCCCATACCGCACCAATCTGTTACCTCTCAGTCTTTCTGCCACTGGTACTACTTTCAAACTTTCTCCTTTATCCTTCATCCATTGGAGGATATGGAGGTGAGGATACTGTTATCCTATTTTTGCGATTTTGAATACTTTTATACTAGTATAGAATAGGGGATATAAACAAATAAATAAAAATATATTTAAAAAATCATGCGGTGGACGAAGCACTAGCCCACGAAGTCGGTTAAAAGGTGTCGTGAGGCTCGGCCCTGAGCGCATTGTTGGTGGCCAACATCAAACAAACCAACAAAGTCAAAGTCAAAATTTCTTTATTTATTTAGGTACAATTTGCACACTATGAAAGTCAATTTTGATGGTCAGTTCAAGAGTCTACCAGGAGGCCCTGTTCCTGAGAAGAACCGGCAAGAAACTCAACAAGTTTTATCCTCCCTTTACAGTTTTTAAAGTTTTGATTTGGAAAGAATCATAATTCACATGTTGAAGTTCTAATAACAATAAATCATTATAATAAAATAAAATAAAGACTAATAAATAAACTTATAATAAAAAAAAATTGGTTGTCTGTAAAGTCGGTTTACTGACGATAGTTGAACGTGACAACGTCTTAAGAAAATACTGATGGAATGGTAGCATTTTTCAAAAGAAAAATTTCATTTCATTTGTTTTGCCGGCCTTACACGAGGTAACGCCGCATGCGTCATGTTTTTTCGTGCGTGCAGCCGGCTCTATCGAATTATAAGACGTTGTCACGTCAAAAAATGTTATTTAAGACGTCCTACCTTACAATATGCACATAAAACCTCTACAAGAGTACTCACCAGCTTGGACTGAGCCGTCACGTGGAGTAGACAAGGCACCAGCTTGCACCAGAACTCCAGCAGTAAACAGAGGCAGGTATTATGAGGTTCGGTACTGGGAGCACTACCAGCTGCCAACTCCTCAAGGTATAACGTCCACAGCTGGCACAGGATGAACGCGTGGAATAACGCGTTCATGCGCTGAGCTGTAGGCTTGGATTGGTCCACGTACGATGATAGTATCGTCTGCGGAGTAACAAGTGTTTTGTTAAACCTCTATGGGACGATGTTTAATTTTTTTGTCATGTTTACATCTATACATCATGGATTTCATTACATAAAATTAACTGAGTATATGATGAATATGATAATTATGATTATTTTAACAGTATGTATCCACACGAGTTTTTTTATTTGAACCAAAAGTTATCTATATCAAAAGATTTTCAACCGTAAATTATTGTAAAGCGCAAAATCGATTGAGAATGTTTGTCAGTTTGAGGTTACACACATACGTTGAACGCCATGACGAACACTATGTGTCTACAAACATCGTTTCCACAGGGGGCCATACCAGTAAATCAAGAAACTTCGAAAAATCGTCGGCGTGTTTTATTGCAAATATTGTTAGGAAGACACCAGTGTCCGTCGCGGCCTGCGAGTACGTCCAACCGTATTTCTTTCCGCTGGTCACGCTATCGGATCCCCTTTTTTAATATAATTTGATCTTTTTTTTTCTGTTTTACCTGTTCTCATAGATTAGAAGGCAATTTTCATTTTTAACATTTACTTATACCTGCAAAATTATGTACAACTTTTGAAGTCTGTAAAATCTATCATTTCGATATTTCGATTTTTTGCCATAGTAAAAAGAAATGCTGCCTGTCGGTGGCCTAGAGAAAGCTCCGGTATCCGACGCGCCCCCTTGGACCCGATATGCTTACACAGTATACATAATGAGTGACCTGTATGTGGTCGGTGACGTGACACGACGCGTCTTGCGGCACGGGCTGCGGCAGCGGCAGGCGCCCGCGCGCGTTACACAGTATACATAATGAGTGACCTGTATGTGGTCGGTGACGTGACACGACGCGTCTTGCGGCACGGGCTGCGGCAGCGGCAGGCGCCCGCGCGCGTTACACAGTATACATAATGAGTGACCTGTATGTGGTCGGTGACGTGACACGACGCGTCTTGCGGCACGGGCTGCGGCAGCGGCAGGCGCCCGCGCGCGTTACACAGTATACATAATGAGTGACCTGTATGTGGTCGGTGACGTGACACGACGCGTCTTGCGGCACGGGCTGCGGCAGCGGCAGGCGCCCGCGCGCGTTACACAGTATACATAATGAGTGACCTGTATGTGGTCGGTGACGTGACACGACGCGTCTTGCGGCACGGGCTGCGGCAGCGGCAGGCGCCCGCGCGCGTTACACAGTATACATAATGAGTGACCTGTATGTGGTCGGTGACGTGACACGACGCGTCTTGCGGCACGGGCTGCGGCAGCGGCAGGCGCCCGCGCGCGTTACACAGTATACATAATGAGTGACCTGTATGTGGTCGGTGACGTGACACGACGCGTCTTGCGGCACGGGCTGCGGCAGCGGCAGGCGCCCGCGCGCGTTACACAGTATACATAATGAGTGACCTGTATGTGGTCGGTGACGTGACACGACGCGTCTTGCGGCACGGGCTGCGGCAGCGGCAGGCGCCCGCGCGCGTTACACAGTATACATAATGAGTGACCTGTATGTGGTCGGTGACGTGACACGACGCGTCTTGCGGCACGGGCTGCGGCAGCGGCAGGCGCCCGCGCGCGTTACACAGTATACATAATGAGTGACCTGTATGTGGTCGGTGACGTGACACGACGCGTCTTGCGGCACGGGCTGCGGCAGCGGCAGGCGCCCGCGCGCGTTACACAGTATACATAATGAGTGACCTGTATGTGGTCGGTGACGTGACACGACGCGTCTTGCGGCACGGGCTGCGGCAGCGGCAGGCGCCCGCGCGCGTTACACAGTATACATAATGAGTGACCTGTATGTGGTCGGTGACGTGACACGACGCGTCTTGCGGCACGGGCTGCGGCAGCGGCAGGCGCCCGCGCGCGTTACACAGTATACATAATGAGTGACCTGTATGTGGTCGGTGACGTGACACGACGCGTCTTGCGGCACGGGCTGCGGCAGCGGCAGGCGCCCGCGCGCGTTACACAGTATACATAATGAGTGACCTGTATGTGGTCGGTGACGTGACACGACGCGTCTTGCGGCACGGGCTGCGGCAGCGGCAGGCGCCCGCGCGCGTTACACAGTATACATAATGAGTGACCTGTATGTGGTCGGTGACGTGACACGACGCGTCTTGCGGCACGGGCTGCGGCAGCGGCAGGCGCCCGCGCGCGTTACACAGTATACATAATGAGTGACCTGTATGTGGTCGGTGACGTGACACGACGCGTCTTGCGGCACGGGCTGCGGCAGCGGCAGGCGCCCGCGCGCGTTACACAGTATACATAATGAGTGACCTGTATGTGGTCGGTGACGTGACACGACGCGTCTTGCGGCACGGGCTGCGGCAGCGGCAGGCGCCCGCGCGCGTTACACAGTATACATAATGAGTGACCTGTATGTGGTCGGTGACGTGACACGACGCGTCTTGCGGCACGGGCTGCGGCAGCGGCAGGCGCCCGCGCGCGTTACACAGTATACATAATGAGTGACCTGTATGTGGTCGGTGACGTGACACGACGCGTCTTGCGGCACGGGCTGCGGCAGCGGCAGGCGCCCGCGCGCGTTACACAGTATACATAATGAGTGACCTGTATGTGGTCGGTGACGTGACACGACGCGTCTTGCGGCACGGGCTGCGGCAGCGGCAGGCGCCCGCGCGCGTTACACAGTATACATAATGAGTGACCTGTATGTGGTCGGTGACGTGACACGACGCGTCTTGCGGCACGGGCTGCGGCAGCGGCAGGCGCCCGCGCGCGTTACACAGTATACATAATGAGTGACCTGTATGTGGTCGGTGACGTGACACGACGCGTCTTGCGGCACGGGCTGCGGCAGCGGCAGGCGCCCGCGCGCGTTACACAGTATACATAATGAGTGACCTGTATGTGGTCGGTGACGTGACACGACGCGTCTTGCGGCACGGGCTGCGGCAGCGGCAGGCGCCCGCGCGCGTTACACAGTATACATAATGAGTGACCTGTATGTGGTCGGTGACGTGACACGACGCGTCTTGCGGCACGGGCTGCGGCAGCGGCAGGCGCCCGCGCGCGTTACACAGTATACATAATGAGTGACCTGTATGTGGTCGGTGACGTGACACGACGCGTCTTGCGGCACGGGCTGCGGCAGCGGCAGGCGCCCGCGCGCGTTACACAGTATACATAATGAGTGACCTGTATGTGGTCGGTGACGTGACACGACGCGTCTTGCGGCACGGGCTGCGGCAGCGGCAGGCGCCCGCGCGCGTTACACAGTATACATAATGAGTGACCTGTATGTGGTCGGTGACGTGACACGACGCGTCTTGCGGCACGGGCTGCGGCAGCGGCAGGCGCCCGCGCGCGTTACACAGTATACATAATGAGTGACCTGTATGTGGTCGGTGACGTGACACGACGCGTCTTGCGGCACGGGCTGCGGCAGCGGCAGGCGCCCGCGCGCGTTACACAGTATGAAATGAAATGAAAATGAAAATGAAATGAAAAAGCTCTTTATTTAAATGGACTTTGCTAAGTACTTTTAAATCGTCAAAACCCTACCACCATTTCGGGACGAATAATTATTATTATGCTGATATGGAGAAGAAATGGCGAAAGAAACTCCACAGCTTACAATTTCGTAATGATTTCAAAACATCAATACAAGTCAATAAATAATTATCAATATAATTTAAGTTACATTTTAACATGCGTAAAGTTTGGGTAGTCATTACTCCCACGCATTTGGATTATTATCTTGTGAAAAGCTTTTCTATATAATTTAATTAATCATAATTATTATTGAACTAAGCAATTTAAATTTTGATACCCACCACCATTTTATGTTATTGTTAGTTAGGTACTTACAGATATTCCTTTCAATATAAGTGGTAAGCATACATTTAAGACCCGGTTAACAATGTTATAAGAATACAATGTCCACACATTGTACAAAAAAAAAAAACAATTATTACATATTATTATTGCATGTGTCATACAATTGTCCATCTAAAGATAACAACTAATTATAAGACCTACGTTTACATCAATCAAGAAAACATGAGATGACCAGGCCCCGCTGGCGGCACCTGTTCACAGGCATGACGCAAGAATCAGCCATCGCTTCGCTCAACCATATTTTAGGGAACGGAACGACCCGACGCAAGACGACACCGCCACAAGACCTTTTTAGTGAGAATGACATACACATGCTTCTTGATTATTAACTAAAATAAATTTAAACTAAAGTTATGCTTCCGAGTCAACTATAAGACACATTATAGATTATATGCATAATTAATAAACATATTTAAAATGCATGGACCTCGAGCAAATTCACCCCCATGCGTTAGAATCATTTATGTAATCAGACACCTTATAGTATGCTTTAGTATACAGTTTATTTTTAATAGCAGTTTTGAATTTATTAATAGGTAGGCTTCGAATATTATTTGGGAGTTTGTTATAGAAGCGTATACATTGTCCCATAAAAGAATTGCTTATTCTGTGGAGACGAGTAGCATGTACCACAAGATTATGTTTGTTCCTCGTATTAACATTATGAATGTCACACTTTTCAGAAAAATTTGTTATGTTTTTTCGTACGTACATTAAATTTTCAAATATATATTGTGATGCCACTGTTAGAATATTTATTTCTTTGAACTTTTCCCTAAGTGAAACCCGAGGACCTAATTGGTAAATAGCTCGTACTGCTCGTTTTTGCAAAACAAATATGGTGTTAATATCCGCAGCATTACCCCAGAGAAGAATTCCATAAGACATAATACTATGGAAATAACTAAAGTACACAATTCTGGCTGTGTCTACATCGGTAAGTCGTCTGATAGTTTTAACTGCATATGCAGCTGAACTTAACTTACCAGATATTCTCTCAATGTGTGGACCCCATTGCAATTTAGCATCCAACACTATGCCCAAGAAAATAGTAGATTCAACAGGTTCCAATCCAATCCCATTTATTTGTACCATTGTTTCAACCCGTTTGACATTGGGTGTGCAAAACTTAATTAGTTTGGTTTTATTTTCATTTAATAGCAAATTATTAATGTTAAACCAATCTACTACTTTAGATAGTGCATTGTTTACTTCGTCATAATTAGTCATTTGTCTATTTATTTTAAAAATCAGAGATGTATCATCTGCAAACAACACTATGTCATGACTGTCCTTTATACAGTAAGGTAGATCATTAATATATATTAAAAATAGAAAAGGACCAAGGATTGAACCCTGCGGAACCCCTATTGTGACCGCAGCTCCAGAAGATCTTTGACCATGTATATCAACCTTTTGTATTCTATTAGTCAAGTAAGAAGTCAAAAGGTTGAGAGCTTTATTCCTAACGCCATAGTGATGTAATTTCCTGACAAGAGTATCATGATTTACACAGTCGAAAGCCTTGGATAAATCACAAAATACTCCCAAAGCATCTCGTGAATTCTCCCAGGCTGAATATATATTTTTTAGTAATTCAACTCCTGCATCTGTGGTTGAACGGCCCTTCGTAAAACCGAATTGGTTTTTATGTAATAAACTATATTTTTGAAAGTGAACGAGGAGTTGATTAAGCATTACCTTTTCAAAGATTTTACTTAGCGTTGGTAATATAGATATCGGTCGAAAATTCGTGGGGTCAGAAGTATCTCCAGACTTAAATAAAGGTATTACTTTGCTATGTTTCATCAAGTCAGGAAACACACCCGAAGCTATACAGCTATTAAACACGATGGCCAAGTAAGGGGCAATTACGTGTATTATAGATGAAATAGTATTTACAGAAAGTCCCCAGAGGTCCATAGTTTTTTTAACATCAATAGTTTTAAATGTATTTACGATATCTCTGGAGTTAACCGTTGAGAATTCAAAACTAACATCGCATTCAGAAACACTTTCCTTAAGAATCATTTCAGCTGATATCGAAGATGAATCAAGCGTTTTAGTTGTCATGAAAGGAATATCTGTAAAAAATCTTTCAAATTCGGATGCAATTTTTAACTCATCTTTGATATCTACATTATTTACATTCAAGACGAAATCACGTGCGCGTGCTCGAGCTCTACCAGTTTCACTATTAATAATATTCCACGTTTCTTTAATTTTATTCTGAGATCTAGTTATCTTATTTTTTAAATAAATAGATTTTGCAGTGGAACAAGCTCGTTTAAAGATTTTTGAGTAATTTTTAACATAATTGATGAATGCGGGGTTAAAATTACAGGATTTTTCACCATATAGTTCATATAATTTGTTCCGACTTTTGTAAATGCCAGCGGTGGCCCACTCACTAAAAGATAGACGGTCACTGATTGTTACTGTTTTAGTTTTGAAGTGTGTATTAAATTCATTGCTAATAAGATTAAAAAGAGCATTATATAGGTATTCAGTACAGTCATGATAAGGTAACTGTGGCAGTTTCTGACTCAAATTTAATTTAAACTTTTCTAGTCTGCTTACACTCATGGGAATAAAATTGATTTTAGTTTTCTGAGGAGCAGCTTTTTTCCTAGAAAATGAAATTAATTGACCGCAGTGATCAGAATGTAGTAAATTAATTATGGATTTCTGATTAGGCTTCATATTAGAAAAAATATTATCAATGCAGGTAGCACTTGTGGCAGTAATTCTTGTAGGTTCGTAGAAACAATTGTGTAAATCATAAGACTTAAATAAGTTTAAAAAGTTGTTGGTTAATGAATTCTTCTCTAAAATATTAATATTAAAATCTCCACAGATAAGAATTGTTTTATGGCTACCACTAATTTTAAGTAAAGCATCCTCCATAATGTTTTGGAAATTCTCGTAAGCCGCACATGGAGGTTTGTACACACTCATAACAATGAAATGCTCAAACTCGATACATGCAATTTCCGTAACTCGCTCAACAGATAGGCTCACAAGGTCAATTCTTTCTTTGGACTTTATATTTTTCTTAGTTATTATTAAAGAGCCGCCATGATTCAAGTTTGATCTGCAGAACGAGCTGACAACCTGGTGATTATTAAAGTTGAACATTAGTTGATGATTTTTCAGCCAATGTTCAGTAACACATAAAATGTCAATACTGTTACAATTCATAAATAATTCCAGTTCTAAGTCTTTACCCAACAATCCTTGAATATTTTGATGGACCAGGTTAATACCTTTATAACTTATAGTTTTCTGATTTATTACATAATCATCATTTGTAAATTGAGGTGAGTGTCCAGCATAACTTACAATAGAAGATGTAGCAATTTGGTTGCCAGAGAGTGTCTCTTTTGTCTTAAGTTTTAATTTAAATGCATTGGTTCACATTCCAAATGGTCACCACATGTCAAATTATTTTCCTGCCCAATAAAGACAGTATAATTATTAGCCAAAGAATTGGCTATGTTTGAAATAAAATATGATAGCGAGGTTGCTATCTGTTTTTTGGAAATAAACGATAGATAATAATTATCTTTGGTCAAATAAAATTTCCTAATGAATACATTAGTGTCAATAAAATCAAATTTACTGTTATAATATGTCATACTTTGTAATTTCATATTAAACTTGTGCCTGTAGTAATTTTCACCTTTTGTCAATGACTCACTGTACGGTAAAGCAAGAAGAATAATTTTTTTTACATTTAGGTCACACAGGCATTCAAATAATTGTCTCAAATTATTTATATTTGTGTTTCCCCTCCTACCAATAAAAACAATGATTGTAGTGTTAGGAGAGTAATTATTACATTTAATTTTGTCAAATATTTGAGAATAACTGGCACCAGGCATACAAAAATTAGTCACCAGTTGCCCTGTATACTGTTCCATAATGTGCCCCATATTTTTGCCTATCTCATCGGAATACATAATTATATTTTCTTTGTTAGTAGTCGTCTTGCTCCTAACTTCATCGAGGTTTTTGTGAACAGGTGTTATTGTACATAGTTTGGCCTTAGTGCAAGTTTCAGGGTCTATCTGTTTATCCAAAAGTGAACTAGTAGGTTGTTCTTTATTGTCATTTTTTAAACTAAATGAACACCTACATGAACGCTTTTTATTCAATGACTCAAAGCGCTCTGCATTATAATTGCATAAGTCCACCATGTCATTTGACGCTACAATCTGGAAATTTAATTGTTTTTGTGATAAATTTTGAATATTTGTCAACATGTTTTTTAATGTATGTTCTAGATTTTCAATTTTCAATTCTAAGTTTTTACTATAATCAATGTAGCTATTTTTGCTTAAGTTAGCACTGTTATTTATGCTATTTAACTTTTCAATTAATTTCAAACGTTCCATTCTACCTGAATTTTGTATCTTATTTTTGTGATACCTATTAATTACTTTTTTAGTTTTTTTTATGAATTTATTAATTCTAATGTACTTTTTCAGCTTTCTCACACTAGAGAAACTATTATTGCTAGAATTATTTTCAGAACAATTAACTAATACTGATTGCTCCTCGATGAAGTCAGGGCTACAGACAGTCAACTCATCGAATAAGCTTTGAGATGTTTTATCTATAGACAATTTTTTATTAATTGTTTCTAAGTTATTCATATTTCTATTAGCAAGACACAAGCTATACATAATGAGTGACCTGTATGTGGTCGGTGACGTGACACGACGCGTCTTGCGGCACGGGCTGCGGCAGCGGCAGGCGCCCGCGCGCGTTACACAGTATACATAATGAGTGACCTGTATGTGGTCGGTGACGTGACACGACGCGTCTTGCGGCACGGGCTGCGGCAGCGGCAGGCGCCCGCGCGCGTTACACAGTATACATAATGAGTGACCTGTATGTGGTCGGTGACGTGACACGACGCGTCTTGCGGCACGGGCTGCGGCAGCGGCAGGCGCCCGCGCGCGTTACACAGTATACATAATGAGTGACCTGTATGTGGTCGGTGACGTGACACGACGCGTCTTGCGGCACGGGCTGCGGCAGCGGCAGGCGCCCGCGCGCGTTACACAGTATACATAATGAGTGACCTGTATGTGGTCGGTGACGTGACACGACGCGTCTTGCGGCACGGGCTGCGGCAGCGGCAGGCGCCCGCGCGCGTTACACAGTATACATAATGAGTGACCTGTATGTGGTCGGTGACGTGACACGACGCGTCTTGCGGCACGGGCTGCGGCAGCGGCAGGCGCCCGCGCGCGTTACACAGTATACATAATGAGTGACCTGTATGTGGTCGGTGACGTGACACGACGCGTCTTGCGGCACGGGCTGCGGCAGCGGCAGGCGCCCGCGCGCGTTACACAGTATACATAATGAGTGACCTGTATGTGGTCGGTGACGTGACACGACGCGTCTTGCGGCACGGGCTGCGGCAGCGGCAGGCGCCCGCGCGCGTTACACAGTATACATAATGAGTGACCTGTATGTGGTCGGTGACGTGACACGACGCGTCTTGCGGCACGGGCTGCGGCAGCGGCAGGCGCCCGCGCGCGTTACACAGTATACATAATGAGTGACCTGTATGTGGTCGGTGACGTGACACGACGCGTCTTGCGGCACGGGCTGCGGCAGCGGCAGGCGCCCGCGCGCGTTACACAGCGCGCCCATCACCAGCCACGACACCAGCCGCACGCGCGACACGCACTCGCACACCTCGCGGGACCTGACACACATACACACACTCCATTACATACAAGAAAGGAATGCCTAAACCTACCCACAATGCCCAATAACCAAATATACTTCAAAAATAACCTAACGAGTTCTGGTTTCTTATCGTTTATTTTTTATATCAAAGCAACAAAGTGTCAAAAGTTTATATTTTTAATTTTAATACTTCACTGAATTCGTACTACATATTATTTACTCTTTATTTCCAAGGCAAAAGAATTTATGTTTACTCAGTTTCGTTAAAAAACGATCGTGTTTAAGTTAAGCTCAAAAAACAGGGCTACAAAATTAAGCTTAATAATGTTGTTTTATGCTAGTGTTTTACCGCAAAACGAACTTATAAATACAAAAATTAAGAAAGATAAAAATACCGTAGGCGTGACTGTAGGGCCTAGAGCCCTTTGCCTTCCCTTGAAATAGGGAGAATTTAAGAACATAACTACAGCTGTCATTCTGTAAATTATTTGAATTTAATGTAACCTCTAAATGAATAATAACAGTTATGATTTCTCAAA
This sequence comes from Elophila nymphaeata, assembly GCA_955850985.1. Lineage (NCBI taxonomy): Eukaryota > Metazoa > Arthropoda > Insecta > Lepidoptera > Crambidae > Elophila > Elophila nymphaeata. Next base: position 17,246,989 of record OY039087.1, read on the forward strand.
ACTCACCAAAAATAATTGAATAATATTTTCCCTCTATAAATTATAGATTTTTCCCAGTCTTTGGCATTCATTTCACTAAAGCTCAATCATGGCCCAAATCCCATATTAAATGAGATTGGGAACGGTGTTTTTTTTCTTTCCAAATATAGAAATTTCAACTTAAAATACGACATTCATTTTTTTTCTATAGCACTTCACATGGCTTCACAATAAATTTTTAAAGATTCGTAAAAACATCCGCGCGCTTCGCTTTCCTTTGCTCCTGGGCCAGCTCCATGGCCACGTACTTACCCCGGTATGGAGACAGAAAGCCAGGGCATGTGTCTATGTGGCTGCCGGTCCTGCCTGCCCCGGCTGTGCTCCAGGGCCAGCTCCATAGCCACGTACTGCGCAATGCCACCTTTGACGATCGCACCGAGGGTGTCTTCGTTCAAGCATATCAGGTTCCGATTCACTATGGATTTTGATACGGAGCCCTGTGGGATAAATATATGCATTATATTAATAATACGTGTTTTCCTAAGAACATATTCACCAGAAGTCACAGCAAGACTGCTACAATAAATGCCGGTACAATGTTGGTTACGGTCAGGGGGTCCTTAATAAGGGCGTATACAGACAGTAAAAAATGCTTAAGTCATAAAAGTGGTTTATTCTAAAAATCCTCACCAAAACTTTAGTTACGCTGGCCAGCTCCTTGGGCCGCACTAGTGTGATACCTTGATCTTGTTGAGCAGGTGCGGGTCCTGCAGCAGCTCGATCATGTCTGGCAGGTGCGGCCTCATACAGTCCACGGCCCCACTGCCCAGCTCCTTGGGCCGCACTAGTGTGATACCTTGATCTTGTTGAGCAGGTGCGGGTCCTGCAGCAGCTCGATCATGTCTGGCAGGTGCGGCCTCATACAGTCCACGGCCCCACTGCCCAGCTCCTTGGGCCGCACTAGTGTGATACCTTGATCTTGTTGAGCAGGTGCGGGTCCTGCAGCAGCTCGATCATGTCTGGCAGGTGCGGCCTCATACAGTCCACGGCCCCACTGCCCAGCTCCTTGGGCCGCACTAGTGTGATACCTTGATCTTGTTGAGCAGGTGCGGGTCCTGCAGCAGCTCGATCATGTCTGGCAGGTGCGGCCTCATACAGTCCACGGCCCCACTGCCCAGCTCCTTGGGCCGCACTAGTGTGATACCTTGATCTTGTTGAGCAGGTGCGGGTCCTGCAGCAGCTCGATCATGTCTGGCAGGTGCGGCCTCATACAGTCCACGGCCCCACTGCCCAGCTCCTTGGGCCGCACTAGTGTGATACCTTGATCTTGTTGAGCAGGTGCGGGTCCTGCAGCAGCTCGATCATGTCTGGCAGGTGCGGCCTCATACAGTCCACGGCCCCACTGCCCAGCTCCTTGGGCCGCACTAGTGTGATACCTTGATCTTGTTGAGCAGGTGCGGGTCCTGCAGCAGCTCGATCATGTCTGGCAGGTGCGGCCTCATACAGTCCACGGCCCCACTGCCCAGCTCCTTGGGCCGCACTAGTGTGATACCTTGATCTTGTTGAGCAGGTGCGGGTCCTGCAGCAGCTCGATCATGTCTGGCAGGTGCGGCCTCATACAGTCCACGGCCCCACTGCCCAGCTCCTTGGGCCGCACTAGTGTGATACCTTGATCTTGTTGAGCAGGTGCGGGTCCTGCAGCAGCTCGATCATGTCTGGCAGGTGCGGCCTCATACAGTCCACGGCCCCACTGCCCAGCTCCTTGGGCCGCACTAGTGTGATACCTTGATCTTGTTGAGCAGGTGCGGGTCCTGCAGCAGCTCGATCATGTCTGGCAGGTGCGGCCTCATACAGTCCACGGCCCCACTGCCCAGCTCCTTGGGCCGCACTAGTGTGATACCTTGATCTTGTTGAGCAGGTGCGGGTCCTGCAGCAGCTCGATCATGTCTGGCAGGTGCGGCCTCATACAGTCCACGGCCCCACTGCCCAGCTCCTTGGGCCGCACTAGTGTGATACCTTGATCTTGTTGAGCAGGTGCGGGTCCTGCAGCAGCTCGATCATGTCTGGCAGGTGCGGCCTCATACAGTCCACGGCCCCACTGCCCAGCTCCTTGGGCCGCACTAGTGTGATACCTTGATCTTGTTGAGCAGGTGCGGGTCCTGCAGCAGCTCGATCATGTCTGGCAGGTGCGGCCTCATACAGTCCACGGCCCCACTGCCCAGCTCCTTGGGCCGCACTAGTGTGATACCTTGATCTTGTTGAGCAGGTGCGGGTCCTGCAGCAGCTCGATCATGTCTGGCAGGTGCGGCCTCATACAGTCCACGGCCCCACTGCCCAGCTCCTTGGGCCGCACTAGTGTGATACCTTGATCTTGTTGAGCAGGTGCGGGTCCTGCAGCAGCTCGATCATGTCTGGCAGGTGCGGCCTCATACAGTCCACGGCCCCACTGCCCAGCTCCTTGGGCCGCACTAGTGTGATACCTTGATCTTGTTGAGCAGGTGCGGGTCCTGCAGCAGCTCGATCATGTCTGGCAGGTGCGGCCTCATACAGTCCACGGCCCCACTGCCCAGCTCCTTGGGCCGCACTAGTGTGATACCTTGATCTTGTTGAGCAGGTGCGGGTCCTGCAGCAGCTCGATCATGTCTGGCAGGTGCGGCCTCATACAGTCCACGGCCCCACTGCCCAGCTCCTTGGGCCGCACTAGTGTGATACCTTGATCTTGTTGAGCAGGTGCGGGTCCTGCAGCAGCTCGATCATGTCTGGCAGGTGCGGCCTCATACAGTCCACGGCCCCACTGCCCAGCTCCTTGGGCCGCACTAGTGTGATACCTTGATCTTGTTGAGCAGGTGCGGGTCCTGCAGCAGCTCGATCATGTCTGGCAGGTGCGGCCTCATACAGTCCACGGCCCCACTGCCCAGCTCCTTGGCGTCGGGTCCGCCGGGCCCGGCCGCCAGCAGGTCGCCCGTGTTCAGCTGCGGCGGCAGCAGCAGCGTGCAGCCGTGACCTGCAATCACCATTTTCATGAAATAGATACGGATACATTCGATATTATCCGACTATTTTTGGAGATTGCATCACATTGTACCAGCAGTTCGGGTCTCGCATTCGTTACCAGGACCGGAGAGTCGACTCCGCACGTTGCCTAGTCCCTCCCGCGCACAACTTCCCCCTTTGACTTCGCTCCCCTGGCGGAAATGAAAGTTGCAGCTAACTCGCTGACATCCATCACTAGGCTGACCGAGCTAGCTGCGCTTCTGAAGTCAAGGACGTAGCTGCAGGACGTAGAGGGTTTTTTCCATAGGGTTTGTAGTTTTGCCGGAAATCGTGATATACCGTATTTTACCCTAAAAACCCCACCCCCTTTCACTTCCCGAGCTCAGGTCGCCCGTTAGTTATTTTCTTTAAATTTTTGTGATATTCTCTTCCTTTTCCAATGGGTTTCATCCAACTAATATTTTTTTGGTTTCAAAAAATTATCGACCCTGGTCCCTGTTAATTCATACCTGCATCTTTCGCCAAGTATTGCAACAATAGAAGAAGCAAGACAATCTTTTATTAGAAGCTACGCCCTAGGACGATCCCAGCGGTCACAGGAGGGTGTCTCAACGAACTGGTACTGACCTTGCAGCACGTACTGTATCAGTATGAAGAGGTTGTCATCGGGCACGGTGCTCTTGGTCCGCAGGCCTGCACCAGCTGGTACTGACCTTGCAGCACGTACTGTATCAGTATGAAGAGGTTGTCATCGGGCACGGTGCTCTTGGTCCGCAGGCCTGCACCAGCTGGTACTGACCTTGCAGCACGTACTGTATCAGTATGAAGAGGTTGTCATCGGGCACGGTGCTCTTGGTCCGCAGGCCTGCACCAGCTGGTACTGACCTTGCAGCACGTACTGTATCAGTATGAAGAGGTTGTCATCGGGCACGGTGCTCTTGGTCCGCAGGCCTGCACCAGCTGGTACTGACCTTGCAGCACGTACTGTATCAGTATGAAGAGGTTGTCATCGGGCACGGTGCTCTTGGTCCGCAGGCCTGCACCAGCTGGTACTGACCTTGCAGCACGTACTGTATCAGTATGAAGAGGTTGTCATCGGGCACGGTGCTCTTGGTCCGCAGCGCCTGCACCAGCTGGTACTGACCTTGCAGCACGTACTGTATCAGTATGAAGAGGTTGTCATCGGGCACGGTGCTCTTGGTCCGCAGGCCTGCACCAGCTGGTACTGACCTTGCAGCACGTACTGTATCAGTATGAAGAGGTTGTCATCGGGCACGGTGCTCTTGGTCCGCAGCGCCTGCACCAGCTCGTATACCAGCACGCGGCACACGAGCAGCTTGTCGCGGTCGCGACTGAACGCGCGAACGCAGACCACAGACAGCTCCGAGATCACCGCCAGCTTCACCACGAAGTTCTGGATGCCGTAGCTGATTATCTTGGAGATCGGCTCCAGGATGCTCTGGACGGAAATACTTTGTATCAATCTGAGGCTTACAACTGTACAAAGAGACGTACGGTAACAAGATGCTTTATGCATTACAGAATGTGATGGTGCCACTTATGTTGTTTTGCGGTTAAGTTTATGTTGGCTAATGCGGTTTCCCATCCCCTTTTCCTGATCATTGCTGGCACTTCACATGGCCATATTTGTCAAATGTTTGAGCTGCATCGCTATCATTCTGTATATGTCACAGACGGATCGTATAACACGCCGTATTATGCGGCGCGGCGGATTGTATTGTGTGAAAGTGATATATTACAATAATTCCACTCCGCTTGTTCATAAAAAAAAATAACCTGAACTTACCAATAATAGGCGATCTCCATTTGATTATACAGGCTAATATCGATAGAATCTACTACGGATTTATCAACAAACGATTTTATTTGGATAACAAGTCTCACAGACTTCGATCCGCCGCGCAGTTTTGTAATACGGTGCGTTACACGATCCACCTGCGACATGATAGGGATGCAGCACAAATGTTTGACAAATACGGCCACATGAGTGTGCCATAATTCACGCGATGGAGACAAGTCTCGCGCTTGCCTTTCGGTTGGTAGTGCGCATGCGCAAATGACACAACGTGCACGCACGCGCATACGTCGCAGCACCCGCTATAGCGCGCGAAAAGTTTTATGGATTGGTAATAAAGTTTACTTGACAAAAACTGTAGGATATAAAACCCAAGTACAAAAGTATTTTTAAAAAAAATCTGGTATTGTCGTGACGTCATCAAGTACTGCGCTCACCTTGTGTTGCGCGGCGGCCGGCAGCCGTAGCACGGCGGCGGCGGCCCGCAGCAGCGGCATCACGTCATCGAGCTGCGGCAGCTGGAGCGCCGTAGCCCGTAGCAGCACGTCCAGTTGCTGCACCAGCGGCACGCAAGCGCTCGGCGGGCCGAGGGCTTCCGGCGCCAGACACTCCAAGTACATAGCTATATTGCCTGCTATCACGGTTATTTGCTGTAAAACAAACATTAATTTGTTTTTGAATACGTTACAGAGCGTCTAATCTAAAACTGAACTTTAAACTTGATGCTGACGGTCCTTTTATGAGTGAACGAAGCGTGCTGACCCGTTTGTGTCTAGCCGGGGCGACTAAATCAACTGAAAGACCAATGACTACAGCTAATTTGAGTGTGTTGCATCTGTACTGATTGTGCATGTAAGAATTATACAATGGAGGGGCGTTCAGTTTTAGATTAGACGATCTCTACTTAAAAATTGCCCACATTTTTGTATACGCTTCTGATATTTGAAGTCTGACGGCAAGAGTTGTGGCAAGAATACACTAGTTTGAAATGTGGTGTTGGCGTAAAATGGTTGGTGTCGAGTGGACTGAAAGCCGTAGTAACGAATCGATCATGGACCAACTAAAAGTGCGAAGTCGTCTCTCCAAAATTACATCCCGCGCGTCCTTCAAATCTTCGGAAACGTTGCCAGATGAGATGAGAGTTTGGATAAATTTATGATGCTATGTTACGTGTAGGGAAAGAGAAGAAGAGTTGCAGCACCTTTGAAGTGGATAGACCTTAAGGCTCAATGCAAAATAAACGTCCAAACCTGCCTGAGAAAAGCACAAGATAGAACCATCTCGAAACTAGTGAGGAGTGTCTGTGATGATCACGTTCGTCAGTAATGAGGTGTCGACTACGGAGAGAGACTTAAAAATAATCAAATAATTTTATGGACACATGCATGGACGTAGCATAAGGCACGTGATTAGAATCAGGTAATGAATTGAAGTGTGAATTATGACTCTTTCCAAATCAATACTATGAAAACTGTAAAGGGAGGATAAAACTTATTGAGTTTCTTGACGGTTCTTCTCAGAACAAGGCCTCCTGGTAGACTCTTGAACCGATGGAATCAAATTTGACTTTCATAAGTGTACAAATTGTACCTAAATGAATAAAGAAATTTGAGTTTTTGAGTTTAACCTCTTGTCTAATAGCCGGGATTCGTTCTCTACTGGTAGAATGGGTTTTCTGGAGGTCGAGCATGGAAAATTATCTTCTCAATAGCTAAAGGATATTTCTGACTATCTTATAACGGTGTCATCTGTCAAACGTAGAGAGCGTCCATCCTCTATTCTATTCTTAATTAATGGCGTCGCATTAATGGTTACGCATTTTGTAATGTCTCTCATCATAAGTTTTTACAACAAGAACTCTGAAGAGACTCCGAATAGATCCTCGGGATTCAAATTCCGAGCACGAGGATTGCTTAGTCAGCTATCGATATCATTTCAAGAGTATTTTTTTTGTCTTGTTTATCATTCTCCTGTCATTCTCGTATGACTTTTAACTCGATCTCTAGCCGAAAAAACTAACATTACGATCTGGACAAAACTTTTCTCGAGATCTTTAGGGCCAGTATACCTATGTGACTTTGTATGAAAATTGAGTGTGAGTTTGACCGCAATTTATTATTGTTGGTCAGCTATACCAGGTTATCTTTTACAGAAAATTGTAAAATTGTCAAATATAATCTTGCCTAGATATGTTCTTCTCACAAATACTTAATCCACTAAAATATCTTTACAAATAAAGAAAAAAAACGGTAACTACGAGTATGAGCTTTGGGAAGCAATAAGCGATACTTGTATTATTGGTTTAGTATTACCAGTAGCTTATGATGTTAAAATGAATTTCCTTAAAAGGTAGTAATTGGTAACTTTTAGTAACATTCGAGTGTTAGATATCTTTGTCTGCAATTCAATTTGATGGAGACCTAGAAACAAACACAGGTAGAGTATTGCGTTTCTTGAAGATCAAAAGACGAAGGCAACATCAGAAAATGAAATTCCATATTAAATGAAAATGACTCACATCAATGGGCAGTGTCTTCTTGGAGTTGAGATGTTCCACGACCAGCTGCAGCGGCCCGCACGGGTACAGTTCGTTGAAGTCCACGAACGCTTGCGCTATGCTCTTGAAAAACATGGCGCGTTGTTTTTCTGTAGACAGAAGAAAAATTATAAAAAAAATGTTTAATAATGACAGATCACTTGATTTTTCTAAATTATTAAAGTGAAGCTTCTTTAGAATCGTCATTTGAATATTACCATCCCGTAGCTAGTGATTTAAACAGGATTTTACGAAATGGGGCGGAAGGGTGAAATCCTGAAACACGAAGTAAAAAGAACCTGTCGCCTAAAACGTCTTCGTGAGGGTGCTGATTAAGGTCGGAGTAAGGGCTTTTTATTATTGACCTTGGACAGTTACCTTATCACCATATTTTATCGCGATCCAATGTAAGACCTAGTGAATAGAATCGTTAATTCGTACTATGACGCTATCTACGCGACTCAGTTGGGGCGCTACTTTTGACAGCGATTCAGTTCAGAGTTGAATCGCGAATGCGATGTCATTCATTCAAATTGTATGATGAGTTCTTGTAAAACCGTGTTAAAATAAATTCAAATAAACTAAAGTATTCTTAAATAGAAAATAAACAAAAATTATATTCAAACAAAACCAATAAAAAGGTTATTGAAAAAATATATTAAAGACGAGGCTGTATGGGCTTTAGGTACCCTTGCCTTCCCTAAAAATAGGGAGGATTTAAAAAAAACAGACCAGCTACAACTTTTGTTCTTTTTTCGATGCAAACGCGAATGAGTAATATGAAGATGATGGGTACGAAATAATACGATACACTTTACGAACCTATACTCAACCGTGTGGAATTTGAATCGCTTTTATAAAGATGGTGCTAAGCCCCAGGATTCACTAAATTTGTATACCGTCTACATTCTCAATAGTTTAAATCTCGCAGATTGTTAGTGTAAGTAATGTAAGTTACCGGGCGTTCTCTGCAGGAAGATCTGCAGGAAGACATTGTTGGGTGCGAGCTGGTGCAGCACGCAGCGCAGGAACTGGTGCGCCACGGCCACGGCGCTGCCCGCCAGCCGCGTGCTCGCCTCCGCCTGCCACGAGTAGCTGCCCAGCTGCACCACCCTGACACAGCGCAACACCAAAACATAAACCTGATTTCACACAGCCGAGGAGAGGCGAGAAAACACGAGAAATAAGTTTGAAAAAATTTCGATTCTTGAATTTGGTTTCTAATTTTTATTTAGCATGAATAAGCATTTTAAATCCAAATTTAATATTGTCAAAAGCAAAGCTTAACTGACAGACGGTCAGTTAAGCTTTGCTTTTGACAATATTAAATTAACTGACAGACGGTAATAAAAAGAAATTAAATAAAAACACGCTTTAATGATAAATCCCACTAAAAAGTGAAAAATATTTTTTAGTATACATATTAATTAGAGCACAGAGAAAAATCACGTTAAAAATTTTCTTTCACCCAATCAAATTACCGACCGCGCAGTTAGTTGCTTAACTTTCGTGATCGTTACTAAAAACCAAACTTTTTTTTACACATTACGAGATGGCAAACAAGCTTGCGGCCCACCTGATTGAAGCGGTTACCGTCGCCTATAGACACTTGCAATATTAAGGGTTAATCACTTAAAACTGTCAAGATGATATGTCTTCCATGCCCTGTCATTACACTTGCTACCTTTCCCTTCAATCCGAAATACAGTGAACTGCTTCACGGCAGAAATAAGAAAGGCGGTGATACCTACCCCGACGACCCTACATATGAGTCTACCACCTCGTAACTAAGATTATTTGAAACTAGCTTTTGCCCGCGACTTCGTCCGCGTGGAAAAGTTAAATCAAATCAAATATCTTTATTGCGTATCACTTGCTTTCTTGCGAATAGTTACTTTAGGCAGCATTTTATTTCTTTGTGTACGTACTTATTTTGCAAAAAATACACATAAAAACTGCCGTGTACTATACTGTATATGGCATTTTTACAATCTATCATTTTATGTTTTCCCATCCTTTGCTAACTTACATGCAACCTTTCATCCCCACATGGGTCAATATTTCAAAAACGCTAGAACAAATATTTGCTTATTTCTTATCCCGTGCTATTAAAAATTTCATGGTTTTATCTTTGGTAATGAGGAATCTCATAAAAAATTTCATCTCATATTTCAAGCCCTTCATTCCCTCTTTTACAAAAAAGCTTTTATTCCATTTCCACGTTTAGTCTATTTTTGTACCAAACATCAAAATCGGTTCAGGTATGGGCGTGGAAGTCATTAAGTTAAAAAGTCGCGTCTGCCATCTTGGATCTCGACATAGATGATGTATTTGGAATCAGGACCCCCGAAAACCTCGAAAATTATACCCATAATCCTATTAAGTTAAATAGTCACGTCACGCAATCTTGGATCTCAAAGTCGATGTTTTATTCGGAGTCAGAACCCCCTAAAAACCACGAAAACGATACCCATATTGATATTTTGTAAAAAGTCGCGTCCGCCATCTTGGATCTAAAAATGGATCGTGTATTAGTAATCGGGAGCTCCGAAAACCACGAAAATGATACCCATGTCGATTTTATATTAAGAAGTCCCAACCGCCATCTTGGATCTCGAAATAGATGTCGTATTCGGAATCGGGACCCCAGAAAACCACGAAAATGATACCCATATCGACGTTATTTTAAAAAGTCACGTCCGCCATCTTGGATCTCAAAATGGATAGTGTATTCGGAATTAGGACCCCCAAAAACCACGAAAACGATATCCATATTGACATTTTGTCAAAAAGTCGCGTCCGCCATCTTGGATCTAGAAAAAGATGTTTTATTCGTAATCCGGACCTCCAAAAACCACTAAAACGATACCCATATTGACATTATGTTAAAAAGTCGCGTCTGCCATCTTGGATCTCAAAATGGATGGTGTATTAGTAATCGGGACCTCCAAGAACCAAGAAAATGATACCCATATCGACGTTATGTCAAAAAGTCACGTCCGCCATCTTGGATCTCAAAATGGATAGTGTATTCGGAATTAGGACCCCCAAAAACCACGAAAACGATATCCATATTGACATTTTGTCAAAAAGTCGCGTCCGCCATCTTGGATCTCGAAATAGATGTCGTATTCGGAATCGGAACCCCCGAAAACCACGAAAATGATACCCATGTTGACATTATGTTAAAAAGTCACGTCCGCCATCTTGGATCTCAAAATAGATGGTGTATTCGGAATCGGGACCCCAGATAACCACGAAAATGATACCCGTATTGACATTTTCTCAAAACGTCACGTCCGCCATCTTGGATCTCGATATAGATGTTTTATTCGTAATCCGGACCCCCAAAAACCACGAAAACGATACCCATATTGACAATATGTTAAAAAGTCGCGTCCGCCATCTTGGATGTAATTTTGTACTGGGGGTTTCTTACAACCTTTCATCCCCTATTTCATCCCCACGTGGGTCAATATTTCAAAAATGCTAGAAGAAATATTTCTTTCTTTCTTATTAAGTCCCTAATTTCAAAGTATCATGGTTTTATCTTTAACAATGACAAAGTCCCATACAAACTTTCATCCACTATTTCACCCCCATACAGGTCAAAATTTCAAAAATCTTAGAACAAATATTTCTTTCTGTCTTATTAAGTGCCTAAATTCAAAGTTTCATGGTTCTATCTTCAAAAATGACGAACTTCCATACAAACTTTCATCCCGTATTTCAACCCATACAACCTTTTTTTCGCGATAAAAAGTAGCCTATGTCCTTCCCCGAGATCTAATCTATAGTTGTACCAAGTTTCATCAAAATCGGTTCAGTGGTTTAGACGTGAAAGCTTAACAGACAGACAGACAGACAGACAGAGTTACTTTCGCATTTATAATATTAGTAAGGAGTAAGGATGTCATACGTATTAATATGAGCAGACTCACCTGCTAACCGCATGTAGCAGCGCTGGCAACATAGAAGCGGCGGCCGCCGGCTCTCTATGAACGAAAGTGGCCAGCGCTATGACGCATAGACCGAGCTCTTCGTCGCTGTACTGCTCCACTGCGGTGCCGCATTCCGCACCTTATTATGTCAGAAATAAAGTCCATCATAACATCCTTTATAATTGGACCCACTGCTGGGACACAAGGGCTCTCCTTGTCATCGAAGGAGGCTTAGGCAGTAGTCCACCACATTGATGGACGGAGTGTTAGGTGATCAATACCCCTTTGCTGATCCACTAGTCGCCTTCTACGACACCCATTGGATGATATGGGGTGATGCTATTCTACTCTGCCGGCATCACATGGCCTTTACAGAATTAAAATCCAAATTCGTCTTAATACGAAATAAAATTTTGTAAATTTTAGAAACGAATTTAATTTGACACATTTGAAAACATTTCCAATTATGCAAAAGGAGATTGCTCAGATCCCATACATGTTTTGCCCTAGAACCAACAATCATGAAAAAATATTTTCTGGGTTCGAAATTTTATGTAAATGACTGTATAAACGTTGATTATTGACGGACACTTCTGAGAACTTAATTATTAGCATACTACTTACCGATATTGAGGTTATGTTTCCAAACAAATGTAAAATAATAAAAAAAGAAACTAGTAAGTAAACTAGGAAAATCATGCAAAAACTTATTTACAAAGTCCGTAGTTCAAAAAGATATCAAGTCCGTTGTCCGAAAGGCTAACAAATGTTAGAAATAAAAAATCGCATCGAACACCGTAAACAAACACAAACAACAAACACAAGCACCTTATATTTTTTAAATTCTCCCTATTAGGGGAAGGTAAAGGGATCTAGGTCATACAGCCATGCCTTCAGTAGTTTTATTTCTTTTTTAGGTTTGTATTAAAATATTTTTATTGTGAAACACCTTTTAACGTATCTAGGTAGTGCTTGGCGAAAAATGTATGACAATAAACTTCATGGTGGCGACTACCATCTTTATTTTTGGCTTTGCATGTTTGCATTTAGCGTAAATAATGTTGAAAATAATAATATTGTTATTGATTGATTAATGTAATGTAATTTCATTTTAATCAATCTCTACCAAAGAGATTGTATTTTTGTAAATTAAATAACTTCGATAAATCTTTGGCTGTATGTTAGAACACCAAAGCCATTAAAAAGGTGATCTTATGGTTTCTAAAACGGTACAATGATAAAGTCTTTTTTAAAATGAATTTAATATTCAGAAGTGTCCGTTAAAATCTAATGACTGTTAATTATAGCATAAATTATAACAAGAATTATCAAATATTCCAATATTTTGTTGGTTCTGAGGCAAATTTGAGCAATCTCCTTTATTAGAACTTCATTTTTTCTATGATATTTTGTGCAAGGAGTTTCGTCGGGGGAAATTTCACAAATGTGGGTAATAACACTCATGTTGAGAGACTCCATTTTTAAATTATCTGCTGCACAATTTTTTATGTATTCATCAACACTTTTGCAAAAAATCACGAAGCCATTAATTAAACAAACAAAAAAGTTTGGACTACTAAAAAATCAAAGAAAAGAAAGGAATAAAATCGGTTAAAATCGGGGTTTACAAGGTAAAATTGAATCCTTCTAATGTTAAAGTCGGTTAAAACACAGATAATATAATACTATACGTTAAAATGTACGCTATGTTAACCGGGTCATATAACGAATAGATTGATATTAGATTAGAGTCATCAAAATCGGATGAATATGGAAAAAATTTTGCGTTTACAAACGCGTAATACTAGAAAAAATTGCGGAAGATGCGGGGTTCGATTCCCGCCTGAGGCAGATCGATATTTTTCAGTGTATTTTTTTTTCTAGTATCGGATGAATAGTTTAGGCACTACGGAGGAACATACGAAAATACAAACATACATAGACTGCTAAAATCATCATTCGTCATCCTTTTGGTTTTGTCATCGGGTAAAAAATGGTTTGAGACATTTATTTACGACAACTCCTTGGGAACTACTGCTATCTTTGACAGCAGTCGGGACCGCCAACCTAACGTGCCTTCCGAAGCAAGGAGGAATATCGAGTCGAAAATTTTGCGTGTATATAATAACCGCCGCGGCGCCATCCACCTTCTAATAAAAAAAGAACGAAAAAGGTCGAAAGAATCATAAAGAAAGAAACATAAAAAACATACAGTCGAATTGAGAACCTCCTCCTTTTTGAAGTGGGTTAAAAAACCGCGATTCAATATTTTTGTACTCACATCTATAACAAATGCCAGGATCTAGCCTGGGTCCCGGCGGCACGGCGTGAGACAGCGGGGAGCCTTCCTCCCACCAGCCGCCTTCCCCACAAGAGCCCGACTCTCCCGCCTCTCCTCCTTCCCCGCCATCTCCACCCTCGCAACCACTCTCTGTTAACACATTGGAACATATAGGCCTCTAGGATATCCTGGTAGATTCTTGAACCGATGGCATCAAAATTGACTTTCATAAGTGTACAAACTGTATCTAAATAAATAAATTTTGAATTTGACTTTGATACTTTTGAATCATCATCATTCGCCTGCCCAGCTCCCAATCTTATTTATTATCTTCATAACAGCCTTTATAATGGGACCCACTGCTGCGACACAAGGCCTCTTCTTGTCATCGACAGAAGCTAAGGCAGTAGTCCACCACGCTTGCCCAATGCGGATTGGTGGACGGAGTGTATGGTGATCAATACCCGTTTGCTGATCCATTAGTCGCCGTTCGTCGTCGTTCTACGACACCCATTGGAGGATATGGGGTGATGCTTATCTTATTTTTGGTCGGCGTAATTTATTTTCTTCTTCCACTCTCCTTGATCAGCCGTCATCTCAACATTAGCACCCTTCTTTGCCATATTCACACATTCTATCAATCTCTTCTTCAGTCTTCCTCTCCTTCTATATCCATCCACATTCATTCTTATTACTTTCTTTGTTACATGCTCATTATCTCTTCTCACTATATGCCCATACCGCAACAATCTGTTACCTCTCAGTCTTTCTGCCACTGGTACTACTTTCAAACTTCCTTTAATGAACTCACCATGGAACATAATTTTAAATAATTCAGCATATAGTTCTGGCTGTTTAATCAGACAGGGGACGGTCATTTTATTCATTCAATTTGCCGCATTCAAGCGGTACGTTCTAATAGGTTGACGGATGCAGGTATGTGTGGGCATTAGGGATGTCTTAGTATTGCTATACAATACAGCGAACGCAAAACTGACCGCTTGGCCGCCTCCTATGGGCTATCCCATAGGAGGCGGTCCCTTAAATTGAAAAACCTAGAAGAAATCGTGTCATTAGATGAAGACCTTGAAATCCTTTTAAAACATTTCAAGAATATCAGAGAAAAAATTATGTTAATGCTTTAAAAAACTTAAATGCTTCTTTTTCTCTAAAGAAAGTGAGATAACTAATTTTCAGCAAAATACATAACACACCAGGACAAATCCTATGGATTCTCCCAACCTTGCGTTAAAGCCACGACCTAGAGGAACACGTCAGTTTTTACGCAAAAAAAAAGGTAGCTGAAAGATACGAGATCGATCACAGGATAAAACTATTTAAAAAAAACTATGTTTTTTCATGTCATATCAAAATGAAATATGAGTTCTAACCTGTGCTTTGTGGTCGTTGTGTAGTGTGGTGATGTGGTGGGGATCCCATTTGAGCTGCTTGTCTGGCTAGCCTTCTGGGCGAGGCGCCACGAGATCTGGTCCAAACGATATAAAATTATAAACGATGACACCAATACCAGCATTTAGGATGCTTATAAAATTAATTGTCAGTGAACATAAATGTAGAATGTGTAGAGGCAGAGAAGGACCAAAGGAAAGGTGTATAAATTGTGAGGAAGATGAGTCAGAGAAAGATGGTAATTGAGATGATGACTGATATTGCAATTGTATGGAATAGAGCTTGTTAAGTAAAAAATAGTGTATGTTCTTACGAGATACCTATAACAATAAAAGAAAATCGTTATAAGTAAACTTCTCAGATCTTGGAAAAGTTAAAGAAAGAAAAGAAAGGATTAAACAGAAATACGAGAAAGTAGAAATAAAAAAATCGGGAGTAGTCTCTCCTTGGCTTTCTCGTATACCGGAAACGACTCAAAAGTTGATAGAAGCCTTATATTTTGATGTCACGCATACATGTAAAATTTTAGTCTCCCATCCGAGTACCGACAACGAAAGTTGAGACGAAAGTCAAGCAACCAAGTGTAGTTGCTTAACTTTCGTGATCGACGACTCAAAAGTTGATAGAAACCTTATATTTTGATGGCATACATGCAAGTTAAATTTGGTTGCAATAAGTTAAAGCATACTCGAGTTATTGTGCTAACGCACAGACACACAGACATAATTCCAAAAACGGTATGTTTGGACTCAGGGAGGTCCAAAACGAGTAAATCCGTCAAAATCTCGAGGTCGTCAAAATACGAAAAAGTAAAAAGGGCAATTTCACTAATGAGGTCCCGTAATGGTATGGCTTTTCCTAATACGACATACATAGTAACATTCCTTTTTGTACCACAATAAAGATGTTTTTTAAATCATCAAAATCGGTCCATCCGTTGCAAAGTTATAAAGCAATTTGCGTCAACTGATTTTATTTAATCCGCTGCGCTTTACGGCATGGCTGTGACGTCACCCGGCACTATCCGCCCGCTCCGAGTCGCCGCACCTAGGAACTTTGACTCATTTTCATCTCATTAAACTATAACTTCCGTGTTAATAAAGATATTTACATGATTTTTTTTACTTGATAATCTTGAATAAATATGCTTTTAAATAATGTATATTCCGTGAGTAATAGTTTATTTCTAATAGTTAGAAATAATAAAGGAATAAGTAGGTAGGTACTTAAAATAATATTTTTTCTCACCTTGACATCATAAAACTTTACTCATCATCATCTCATAAAGTTATAACTTCCGTGTTAATAAAGATATTTACATGATTTTATTCCTGATAATCTTAAATACATATATTAATAATACCTTTAAATAATGTATAATTCGTGAGAAAAATTTTATTTTAAATAGTTATAAAAATCGAGGAATACTTAGATGTTTTTTTCATCATTTCAGCCGAGAGACACCCACTGTTGGACATAGGCCTGGACATTATTTCTCACTTTGACATAATATATTTAAATGTGTTACGCAGTGAAACCCCAAAAACATATATTTATCCGTCAAATTATATTGTTATTTCCTAATAAATAAAACTATAACCAGAAATTCAGCAAACGTCGGCAAAATCAAGACAGAAAATTTGAGAAAAGAAAATAGTAGGTACATTAACAAAATTAACCTATACATTATTACTGCAAATTATTATATATTTGGATAAGTAATATTTGACTAAATCACGGTAATGATAGAAGATAAACATTGTAAACTAAACTAAACTGAGTAAAAAAATCCATTTTTGTTCCGCAAAGTACCTACACATTCCAAGATTTGGAAAATTGTATGTATAGTTTTGATAATATAAAATCATACATCATACAATCGCCATCATATAATCGAAATTACACTTAATTATTTTAGTAAGCTACTATCTATATGTAGCTGTAGTACTAGCTTTTGCCCGCGACTTCGTCCGCGTGGAATAGTTATTTTGGGCTGCATTTTTGGGACTTTGAATTTCCATACGACCTTTCATCACCCATTTCATCCTTGTGAGGATAAAAGGTCATGTATTCACCTATTAGGGAAAAAAAAACAATGCCTAAATTATAATTTTGACAAACGTCCATGCAAACTTTTATCTCTCACATCAACCCTTTCAAGCCTTTTTTTAAAATAAAAGGTAACCTATGTCCTTTCCCAGCGTCTAGTCAATATTTGTACCAATTTTCATCAAAATCGAATATACGAAAGCGTGACTTTGCTTAGTCTTACATACAACCTTTTATCCCCAAACGAGTCAAACTTTAAAAAACATGAACAAAATATTTATTTATTACTTATCAATTTATTATTTATCAAGCCTAAATTCAAAGTTTCATGTTTTAATCTTCAATAATGACGAACTCCCATACAAACTTTCGACCCTTATTTCAACCCCTTCATGCCCTTTTTTTTACAAATAAAGGTAGCTTCCTACAAAACATCCTACAAAAATATACTAGACCTAAGGTCTAGTATATGTTGTATGTAATTTTAATAAAATCGAAGGCGTGAAAGCGTGGCTTTTGGACTTCGATACGAACTTTCATCCCCTATTTCATCCCCAATCTGATCAAAATTTTTCAAAAACGCTAAAACAAATATTTATTTCTTTTTTATCAAGTGCCTAAATTCAAGTACCATAGCTTTTCTTTAAAAATTAAGAACTTCCATACAAAATTTCATCCCTTATTTCAACCCCTTCGAACCCTTTTTCGCAATAAAAGGTAGCCTATCTATATGTTATTCTGATGTATGAGCTATATTATTACAAATTTTAATTAAAATCCATTCCGTAGGTTTAGCGTTAAAGACATAGTGGCGTATATACGCTCGCATACTTCTTTCACCATCCGATCCATACAAACTTTCGTGTTTATAAATTAGTAGGATTGCTCAAACTGCACTAAATTGTCACTAAACCTCTTGAATAGGCTTTGTCCACCACTATAAAATCAAAAAAACAATATGTATAGTATTTAATACGATATTTTCGCAAGAAACGCTGCGCGCGGATATAGTCGGCAGTGATGTAGTGCCGAGTGACGTCACACGCCTGCCAGGCGGCCGCTTGGCGGAACGATCCATTTTTTCGTCATAACTTCGTCAATTTTCATCGTAGAAAAAAAAATTTGGTACCATTTATTTTGTTTTTTAATTGTCTACAAAGCTACATTCATAGTTAAAATCGTTACGGATCCTCATTAGGTACTCGTATTATACTGCATGTGCATACACTGTCTGTCAGATATTAAAGTTTCAAGAAAAGCTTGACCGGAGTCATAAGATCAAATAAGGCGTAGCTTTTGTTTGGCAAACATATTCAAGTGTGTTTGTTCGACAAAGGCCACGTCCCTAATTTACGTTTTCTAACAATGTTTTGTTAAAATTTTGGCGCAGTGGACTCAGCATTAGACTTACCTAGTGCCCTCGGAAGACAACTTCTTAGTCAAATCCTGTGGTCTAGTAGTGGGCGTGGTCGTGGGCATTGGCACACACATGGGCACTGGCATGATCGGCGGCAGTGGGGTTGGCTCTTGTTCTGACCGGCTAGAGTCGGTTTTGTCCGTTGAGTCGTCTGGGGAATTTATTTGATTTTTCAGAAGAGAGGTAAGTAGGGGATCTCTACCCCTACTTACCTCTCTAGAGAGGTACCCCTCGCGTCTAGGTAAGAGTTCTTATTATAGATATTAGTAAGCTTGTTTTAGTTCTAATACCATCATCAGTAAATAAAATTTGCTATGCTCACCGGTTGGCAAATTCAATGCTTCCCGCACCCTGTCCACTAAAGCATTGAACACTGGATATTGCTCTTTAACTGGCTTCGGTCCAATGGGAAGCAGTCTGCAATGACAAAACAACACTATTCATTTTGATGCTCATTATTAACAATAAAAAGTAACGAATGAAGAAGTTTGAGTCCAAATGCGAAGATCACCAGTGCAATAGTGAGTAGATAAGTAAATATACACACCGGATTAGCAACACTCATTTGCCAACCTGCAAGGCACTTCTTCACCCGGTACCAGTAGGCCTATTCGCTAACTTTTTTGACAGTTGAAAGTGATGATCACCGAGTGAATTACATATTCATTGCTATTTTTACACGACAAGTGCGATAATAGCGTATCGTGTAAAACAGCAATAGATATGTAATTCACTCAGTGATGATCACTTTCAATTGTCAAAAAAAGTTAGCGAATAAGCCTAACAGAACATGTAGCTCTCGGATATCAAAAATTCGGCCCCACGTGGAATATTGCTCTAGAGTTTCTCCAGAGTTCTTGTTTTAAAACACATGTTGAGAGAGTCCATTTTTAAGTCAATCTACCGTACAAATTTTTGTTACTTTAAGTACATTTTCACTCGACATTGGCAAAATGCGTAATCTTTATGTGTCGCGAACGCCATTAATTTAAAAGAAGAATACTGCGGGAGCACCCCAGTACCAGATTCTTCTATTAGACTGCATACAGAGGAGAGGGGCTGATATCGTTGGCGAACCAACCCTTTCTGATCGGCTTTACACTTTGGCATTGCGTAGAGATGTGGCATCACTCTGCGTCTTCTATCGCTTGTATCACGGGGACTGTTCTAAGTTGTTCGGACTTATACCTGCCGATGCATTCCACAACAGTCTTGATGCCTATTAGTCCACAACCGTGCGTTTTTCACGCAATTTTCTACCGCGAACCACAAGACTGTGGAACCAACTGGCGCCAGCGGTATTCCCAGACCGATACGACCTCGAAATCTTCAAAAAAAAAGACCATACTCCGTTCTTAAAGGCTGGCAACTCATTTGAGTTTCCCATGGTATTGCAGATGTGTATGGGCGGCGGTGATTGCTTACAATCAGGTGGACCGTCTGTTCGTTAAGTCCCCTTTTCCATGAAAACAATAATAAAATGGCGCCCTCTTGGTTGCCATCTTTGAGAGTGCCCGCTTTTTTATAACCATTGCCGCTGGCAAGAAGTGTTATATACAATGTAACCTGAGATTTTTGAAAAGGCGGATTTGGCGGGTTCTCCAGCCTATTCGTAAGAATTAAGCTCTTACATACATTTATTACAAACACATGAGCTCTGTAAAGACAACAATATGAATTTACAAGCTAATGAAAAAGAAAAAAAAAGACATTAATTTAAATTAAATTGAAGTTTGTATTATAAGGATAGATGTGGTGGTTACCTCTCCTGCGGTGGTATCCTGAAGGCGTGCTGCGGCTGGTGCTGCACCGGGCGCGGGCTGCAGCTCCACGCCACTTCCATTTTGGATAGCGGGGACTCAGGAGACGCGTACGCACTCACTACGATCAAATATCAATCCTCGAAAATTATCAATGACTGATTAATCATGCTTAGCTACTTTTATTCACTTTATATTAGGGCTCGATCCCCGCCAATGTACAGTCAACGTCAAAAGTAGATGATCAAAATCAGACTTTCAATACTAATGATTGTAGTTTGCGTCAAAATAGGGTGACGGCGAAGAGTTTCTAAAGTACGTGATTCTTAAGTGTAAAAAATATTAGCTGATGGTACAGCCGCCCAATATACATGATCATTCATAAACCCAAAAACTCTAAAGGAATTTAGCGTCAGAACTAAGAAGTGAGAAATTGTTTCTAAATGAGATGAGTGTCAAATGTACCAAAATTGGTAATAATATTGGTGGCATAATTATGAAAAAAAGTACCTACTCGTAGCTGTATGTATGTAAATCAACATCATAATTCGAAGATATTTTTTTTAAATATTAAGTGGTTGTTTGACAAGCGTAAGACCTGCCTGGTAGCAGCCACCGTACGTAGCCTATAGACGCTCGCATCACTGATGTGACACTTGCGCGCTGCCATCCAGAGTCCCCTTCCCCACCCCCGTGGAGCTCTGGCAATCTTACTCACCAACAGAAACACAACTATCTGATTGTGGGCTTCTGTAAGATGGAGGTACTACCCCAGTTCGGACTGCTCCGAATTCGAACGGGTAGTGCGCTGTGCCCTACCTCTACTAAATATTACGACGAATATCACATTCTTTGCATCTTTGCTAAAAGGGTGTCGAATATCCAAAAGTAACTGATGTTAGTCAAAATCATAATTCGATGAAAATCACATTCTTTGCATTTTTGGGGAAATGGTGTCAAATGTCCAAAAGTAACTGATGTTAATCAAAATCATAATTCGATGAAAATCACATTCTTTGCATTTTTCGAGAAGGGTTTCAAATGTCCAAAAGTAACTAATGTTAATCAAAATCATAATTTGATAAAAATCACATTCTTTGCATTTTTTGGAGAAGAATGTCAAATATCCAAAAGTAACTGATGTTAATCGAAATCATAATTCGGTTAAAATCACATTCTTTGCATTTTTGGAGAAGGGTGTCAAATGTCCAAAAGTAACTGATGTTAATCAAAATCATAATTTGATAAAAATCACATTCATTGCATGTTTTGGAGAAGGGTGTCAAATGTCCAAAAGTAACTGATGTTAATCAAAATCATAATTCGATGTAAGTCATATTCTTTGCATTTAAGGGAAAAAGGGTGTCAAATGTCCAAAAGTAACTGATGTAACACCAAATCATAATTCCTTGAATATCAATATGTATTTCAATAAATACTGCCATACACAAATGTCACGTCCACCATCTTTGATCTCGAAGTAGATGTTTTATTTAACATCGAGACCCCTGAAAACCACGATAATGACACTCATGTTGATTTATAATAATAAAAAGTCGCATCCGCCATCTTGGAATCCTAAATACTAGATGATGACATGCAGTGTTTTAGACACATCATAATGTAGTTTATACTATAGTTGTAGTAATGACGTGACACCCTGGACCAGTTTTTACCAAACGAGTGGAATTTTGGTTTGGTGTTACATCTCAGTTACTTTTGGACATTTGGAAAAGCGTGTTCCTCTTCCAAAATGCAAAGAATGTGATTTTCATCAAATTATGATTTTGATTAACATCAGTTACTTTTGGATATTCGACACCCTTTTAGCAAAGATGCAAAGAATGTGATATTCGTCGTAATATTTAGTCGAGGTAGGGCACAGCGCACTACCCGTTCCAATTCGGAGCAGTCCAAACTGGGGTAGTACCTCCATCTTACAGAAGCCCACAATCAGATAGTTGTGTTTCTGTTGGTGAGTAAGATTGCCAGAGCTCCACGGGGGTGGGGAAGGGGACTCTGGATGGCAGCGCGCAAGTGTCACATCAGTGATGCGAGCGTCTATAGGCTACGTACGGTGGCTGCTACCACGCAGGTCTTATGCTTGTCAAACAACCACTTAATATTTAACGAATTATGATGTTGATTTACATACATACAGCTACGAGTAGGTACTTTTTTTCATAATTATGCCACCAATATTATTACCAATTTTGGTACATTTGACACTCATCTTATTTAGAAACAACTTCTCACTTCTTAGTTCTGACGCTAAATACCTTTAGAGTTTTTGGGTTTATGAATGATCATGTATATTGGGCGGCAGTGCCATCAGCTAATATTTGGTACACTTAAGAATCACGTACTTTAGAAACTCTTCGCCTTCACCCTATTTTGACGCAAACTACAATCATTAGTATTGAACGTCTGATTTTGATCATCTACTTTTGACGTTGACTGTACCAATTTGTTTTCAAATTTTGATTCATATTTCATTATAATTCATATGTACGTTTAATCGACGCTTTTACGGTGAAGGAAAACATCGTGAGGAAACCTGCACACACCTATGAAGAAATTCTTAGGTTGTATGTGATGTCGACCAACCCGCACTTGGCCAGCGTGGTTGACTAAGGCCTAATCGCCCCTAATGTGGGATAGGCTCGAGCCCCGAGGTGGGGACATTATATGAGCTGTTGATGATGATGATATTAGGGCTCATTTACACGGGATCCGTCATTGAAGATTCGTATATGTCATGACAATTGTACGTTAGCATTGCATACGGAATAGTCTTTTTTAAAGATTCATCAAAATATCTAATTTAATGTTCACATTCGTTTCGTGGCTCAACGTTCAAACGTCGATGAACTACCAAACAAGAAATGCACAAAAAATTCACGATTAATGGTTTATGACGAACGTGGTTTTTAAAAGACGAGTGAAATACTACGAGTGAAAAAAAGGGAATTCAATTCGAGGGACTAAGTTGGACCTCGAGATCATCGAAAAATGCTAAGAGCAGAATTCTGATCGGAGATACAAGGACCCCGATTGATCCAGTTCCAAACCTGATAGTTACTATTATTAAAAACATAGTGGTTCGACGCATTTGAAGCTAAGGAAAATGCCGCTTTTGGCTAGACTGCCTGCAGTAGACATAAATGAACCAGCGTGTCCCGAGCGAGTGTATGCAGCTCGGGCTCGTTACCCTCTCGTCTCGCATCCCTCTCATGATTGCCCTGTCTAGACGGGCTCGTCAGAACTTATATAGACAGTGCTATTACTATGACATGTAAACATTCGACACGATCGCGATTACGTATCGGGATATCTTATCTAATAGTAATTAAAAACCGTAGTATCTAATTATAAATACTTTTTTAAATATAATTACCAGGACTGCGATGTCTGGGCGGTTGATGTTGTGCAGACAGACCGTCGCCGTTGGACGAAGGCGCGGTGTCGGGAGATGTACTACTCCCTACTTTAGAACACAAAATATATTCAATTTAATATTCGTATACTAAAGTGATTTTAGGGACAAAAAATATAAGGAAGATATTTGGATATGCTAGGCGTTACCGAAGTTACCGAAGAAAAAGATGAGTACTCTGTATGAAAGATAATTATGGCAAAAAAATGGTGTAATTTGTTTGAGGACGGCTGATCGTCAACATATCGATCAGCCATCCTCCAAAAAAATTATCATTACAATAATATAATTATTATAATGATAAAATAGGAGTAGGGCAAGCAAATGACGAAACTATACATGCAGACAGACTATGATGTAGAGCTGGACTAAACAAATATTACTAACTCAAATCATTGACAATAAATAATATCAGTAGGTCGCTGGTTCAAATCCGGCTCGAGAGACCAAAATGTTGGTTCTTCAGTGGACTGTATGTTGTGTAGGTCTGGTGGAGTGAGAGCATCGTAGAAAAAAGGAAACTTTACTTGAACAAATCTAATATATTTAATTGCAAATGGGCCGAACCTATCCGACCACACAATGGCAAAATGGGAAGAGAACAAACAATGTTGCCACTTATATAACTTCAATTACCAATTAATTTATGGTTTATTGGTGTTGCCAACAGTTGGAATAGGTAAATTTTTCAATAAATGTCCGATTCGAAAGCAAAATGGAGTATGTATTTGTTTCTATCATGTTTCCAGCCCAGAACCTTAACTCCATATTCAAAACTGTTTCAATAGGTATAGAAATTAATATCTACCATGCTCCCTCGTTGTTTTGAGGTAGCGAAAGATTTGAGTGCTGTTTATTGACCTTACCTTAGAGGTTCACGTTTTACATTATTGTTACTTAGAAAGGACCACTGCGGCTATCGACTACGACATCTTAAATGTATAAGTAATATGTATGTGGGAGACTCACCGACGATCCGTTTCTGCTTGCCCAATATCTTGGCCCTGGGCGAAGTCTGCTGGTGTAGTTGGTCGGGCCATATCTCTACGGACTGCCCGCTCATCGGAGTTGATTTCCTATGAGGAAAATACCTTCAAATATCGCAGCCTATGACGTAAAGTTATATTTATATTGTGCATTGTTATATGAAGTTAATTATGAGAACTGTGTTGCCTTAAGTTTTTGATTGACTATTGTTGCCGTATTTGGCGTAAGCAGTTTGTCGAACAAATATTTCTATCTTTCCCCAAAAGTATAAATTACAAAAACAAGTTTTTAATCCTAACTGCTCTTATATGAGGGACCCGGGACTGGCACGGTAAATCCGTGGAAGTCTCAGTCTCACAGTCACAGAGTTCAAAGTCTACTGAAGAATTTCGAGTGTTTGTAGTAGCTCGATGTTCAGCTGTCTTTGCATGAATCGTAATAAATCATTATAAAATTTAATGCCGCCAAATATTTTCTCAAACGAATTATCAATCTAAAATCTATCAAAGTTGTCAACTTGAACAAATCTTGTTTAATTGTGTAAATATAAAGGATTAATAAATAACTTGGTACTAACGACCAGACTCGGAAGAAGGATTCGAACTTAGGTTTAACAATCT
This sequence comes from Elophila nymphaeata, assembly GCA_955850985.1. Classification (NCBI taxonomy): domain Eukaryota; kingdom Metazoa; phylum Arthropoda; class Insecta; order Lepidoptera; family Crambidae; genus Elophila; species Elophila nymphaeata. The sequence continues at coordinate 17,272,215 of OY039087.1, forward strand.
AATTCATCAATCATGCAATATTACTATCCACAGGAAGAGTACTTATACTTACAAATTAGACGAATCACTCCCAATGGACACAGAAGAACTAGTTGACAATTGATGAGCTGAACGTGAGCCAACTGTAGACTGAAGAGAAAACGTACAGAACTGAATGCATTTAATAGGCTTTATGGATTTGTAGCCACAAATCGTTAATTTTATATGGCTTTACAAAATCAGTTAAGATTTATGCTAGAAAAATATGACCTAAATGATATTCATTATTCGCATTATTTTAGAGATACAACAAATATTATATTATATTTATGCCATGTGATGCCGGCAGAGAAGAATAGCATCATCTTATATCCTCCAATGGGTGTCGTAGAAGGCGACTAATGGATCAGCAAAGGGGTATTGATCACCTTATACTCCGTCCACCAATCCGCATTTGGCAAGCGTGGTGGACTACTGCCTAAACCTCTTTCGATGACAAGGAGAGGCCTTGTGTCCCAGCAGTGGGTCCAATTATAAAGGCTGTTATGATGATGAAGTATATTTTTGCCGGTTTTGCAGGTTCTGATTAGGATATATCGGGCTGTCAAATGGACAGTTTTTTATGAACTATTTGTCAAATAAACGCTAATGGAAGATTACATGGAAGCTGTGATACAGGCCCTTGTTAAGTAAGCTATTCTAGGATCGAGTATAGTTATTCTAAAAGTAAAATTAAAATAATACAGTAACTGTTCTTCAATGAGAACAAAACAAGTTATACTTACATTGATTTTGTTGAGCGGAGGATGAGAAGAAATAGGTGTATTGTCAATCTTGGGCGGGTCCTCGTAATGTGAGGGCTCGTCAAAGGAACCCTGTTTATGAATAATAGCTAAGTTTATATAAAAAAAAATAACTTAGTTGTTGTTTGATCGATTTCTAAGGAGTCCGAAAGTTTACGTTATTTATTAAAACAAATATAATTTAGTACTATTTCTGAAAAGTATTATTATTATCATCCGTAAATTAAAGCCATTCACCACGTGCAAAACGTATTTTTAACGGTTAAAATAATGTAAATTTAAGGATGGCTACTGGATACTGAAACCAAGAGAATTATGACTTGTGACTTACCGGAGCAGTGCTGCCATGTACAGTAGTGTCAGATTTATCGCTCGTCTCCGGTATAGCTATCAGTTCGCTTTCTGACGATTCTTGTTCCAAACTCCATTGTTGGTATCTGTAAAAGACACAATTTATAGCCATAATACTTTAATTAAAGGTATTATAAAATAATCCTAGGGCCCAGGTTCGCCTGTCAGTCAGTTTGAAAAGACTGCAACTGTCATACTGTGCATATGCAGTATTATTTGTCACGCACACATGCGTATACTATAGTGTGTTCGCGTTAAGAAAATAGTGACTTATCGTTGTCACTCTGCTTAACCACGCCCCTTGACCAATTAGATCATAGTAAATTAGAAAGTTGTGTTCACATTGACCAGTTGAGTGTCATAACAGCCTTTATAACTCGACCCACTGCTGGGATACAAGGCCTCTCGATGTCCTTCGATGACATCGAGAGGCCTTGTATCCCAGCAGTGGGTTTAGGCAGTAGTTCACCACGCTTGCCCAATACAGATTGGTGAACGGAGTATAAGATGATCAATACCCCTTTGCTGATCCATTAGTCGCCTTCTACGACACCCATTGCAGGATATGGGGTGATGCTATTCTACTCTGCCGGCGTCATACGACTATGGATTATATCTATATATATAAAAATGTTATGTTGGTTTGTGTACGCTTCAAAAACTCAAAAAGTTCTGCACCGATTGAGTTGAAATTTTAACATGATATAAAATCCGCATCAAGGATTGTTTTTATCTATTTTTTGCATCAGTCACATATCTGCGACTGCGAGAAAACAGTTTTTTTAACGATCAGCTGTGTACCAGTGACCGCGCCATCTGCCAGAAGCGAGGAAAACACTCGCTGCCAACCGCAATAGTTGTAGTAGGTAGGTAAGTATATCAAAAGAATTTATAAACAAATATGTAACATGAGACTAGAGAGATGATAAGTATGTCGGTATGGATCAAAGACATAATATAATATGAGACCTACCTATATTTGGTAATTAGATTGTAATATGAATAATGTAATAGTACCTTAAGGTAAACATCAGTAACCCGAAACCTACCTAGCCTACATACCTATTGTATTAGTCATAAGTTAGAATTAATATATAAAGGAAGATTTTTATAATAAATAAGAAGTATTTATCCAACATTCGTGCGTATTATTTCTACCCGGAACTCCCCGCATTGCATGGCGACCCTGCCAGTGCTGCCTCGTGGCAGCGCTGCGCAGATGGGACTCGGCAAAATTTTTTTTATACTGTGAGTTTGAATAAGACGATAATTTTAAAAATGGACCATAAATAATTTAAGAAATTATAGTATAAAAAATAATGTTTTATAAAATATAATCGTAGAATAGTGATGAATACCATTTAAATTAACAATAAATATGTGCTCTGAATAACCGGAAACCGAAAATTATGGAGAAATAATGGCGGTGAAATTTAAAGCTGTAAAAAATAAGAGACTAAAAGATAATATAATATGAAACGAAGAAAATGAAAATAAATAATTATGTGAGCTGGTGATGAAGAATACTCGTGACAAAAGATAGCCATCTTTTGAGAGAGAAACTGGATCATCAAAAATATACACGAGAGATAATGAATAGATAGATAAGAAACAAAATGGATTTACGGATTGTACAAAGTACATTGTTTTCATAATCATCTTAAGTCAGCATTTCTGGTGCGCGCTGTAATAATTTTAATTGACACTCACTTCATAACAAAACTCTTTAGTGTGCACACATTGTAACAAGTAATAAATAAATAATCTTTATAATATCAAGCAAGTGTTTCCATCAACCAACATAACTATCAAGAAATATCTATCAAGTCTATTTATGTACTATTTACACCGTACATAAAAGTGGTCCTTCGAGAAGAAATATTTTTACGGGTTTTGTGTATTTTTTGAGTGATAGCGAATCGGTTTAGTCGGCCTCCCAGAAGCGGGTCTCACCGGCTGAATTGAGACAAGGACGCACATATCATTCAAGGGTATACTAAGCCTGTGAATAAAATAGACCAGCATATCCAGAAATATTATCAAGTTATTTTTCAAGCTATCAAGAAAACTTTTACGTGTTGTCGAGTTAACAAGAAACTCAATTTATCAAGAAAATCAAGCCGTCTCAACAAAATCAAGTTTCAAGAAAAATAAATAGATTATCAAGAGAATAATCAACTTATCACAAGCAAGAAAATATCAAGTTGGTACGTACCCCAGCAAGAAAAGCAAGCTCAAGGTAAAACTCATTACTCTGACAAGCTTACAAAGCCAAAATCATGGAAACAATTTTGGAAAATCAAAAACAGTTGGTTGAAGGCATGAAACAACAACTGAAAAATTTCAAGAAAGACGGCACGGAACGCAAGACTCCGGAAAATATCAAGAGACGTATAGAAACGTTAGATACCTATTGGTCAGAATTTCAAGAAAATCATGGCAAGCTTTCTAAGGTTTTAGACGCGAGCCATGACTATTACACTGGTAACTACTATGAAGATACCAAGCAATTTTATCATGAAACGAGAGAATTATTCTTAAAAGCAAGTATTCTCCGTCCGGCAACGCCTTTGTCTATACCAAAACCAAGAGAAACAACGTGGGATCAGTCTCCGGCTGTTTCACCCTCAACTGTCGCTGCGACCTCGCAACCCAAGTTTACTTCTAGCGGCAATAACAGCAAGTGGGATGAAATGATGAAAAGGCAAACAAGTAACTTCAAGGCATTTACACGATCCGCATCTCAAATTCAGTTAGAGAACATTAATGAAAAGTGGGAGTTCGAGGACATTCTCAGAACATTACAATCAAGATGGCAAGCGATAGACAAATTGCACTGGGAGATAGATAGCGAGATACAAGGATCTGATCCTCGCTATGACCAAACATTTTCGGAACATGAAGATTATTATTTTTCTATGAAAAAGGCAATCAATAAAAAGCTATGGTCAGTCTCACATAGGGAGAAGTCTACCCCTCAGCTCGACATTCCCGTATTTACTGGAAACTATCAGCAATGGGTCTCCTTCAAGGACTTATTCTGCGAAGCGGTGCATAACAACCCTGCACTTTCAGACGCGCAAAAAATGCAGTTTTTGAAGAGCAAGTTACGTGGTGAAGCCGAACGCTTAATACAACATCTTCAAATCAGTTCGGAAAATTACCATACAAGCTGGGAAATAATTGATCATCGGTACAATAATAAGCGTCAAATATTTACTTCATACATGAACACTTTGATGAATATTTCCGCAACACAGCACCCATTATCAAGTCATATCAAACGCATCCATGACGTCACCAAGGAATGTCTAAATGCAATTAAAAATTTGGGTATAGACATCGAGTCATGGGATCCCATTCTGATACATATTCTCTCTATGAAACTCGATCCCGATACTCACAAGGAGTACATGAACTCACTGAAACAGCCAAGAGAATTGCCAAAAATCAGAGACTTCCTAGAATTTTTAGAAAACAGATTTACGATCATGGAATCTTCACGCCGTAAACAAGAAGGCATACAAACGAAACTGAATTCCGGAAACACCACATCTTCTGGAAAACATGAAAATCCTAATCAATTCAAGAATTTTTACCAATCAACAAGCAAGCCAATTTCGCAACCAAGCAAGTTTATGCGGAATAACAAGTTACTTTGTCCAGTATGCAACAGTCAAGAACATGGAATATATTATTGTCTCCGATTCTTAGAAATGACACCCATACAAAGGCGACAAACAATAACGAAGCATAACTTGTGCAACAATTGTTTATTCAATCACAACGGAAAAGCTTGCACATCAAATAAACGATGCCGTGAATGCAACGGATTTCATAATTCGTTATTGCACGAAAATGCCACCCAGGCTGGTAACAAGAACTTGAAGGTACCGCCACAGTCATCAGCAAGTACAAGCAACAACACATTAACTGAAACAAGTCAGAGACAAAAAAGTTCTTATATAACCAGACAGTTAGAAGAACAAGAAGTTCTATTAGCTACTGCTATGATCAAGGTGCAGGCAGCTGATGGAACTCTACACACGATGCGCTGTTTAATAGATCAAGGATCGCAAATTTCTATTATAACAGAAAATGCAGCACAACAACTAAAACTCTCAAGGAAAAAATGTAGCGGCGTAATAACAGGTGTCGGCACAAAAGACACCACCTGTAAAGGGAAAATACAAATCGAATGCAGATCTCTTACAGAAGACTTTTCCTTCAAGACAGAAGTTTTTATCATGAACAAGCTAACAAACAATTTGCCTAACCATACACTCGGAAAACCAAATTGGGAATATTTGAAAAATATACAATTAGCGGACCCCAAATTCTACATCAGCCGCCCCATAGATATACTACTAGGCGCTGACGTTTATGCCAATATTTTGTTAGAAGGTATATACCGGCCGGACAATATTAGACTAGTGGCACAACAGACCCGAATAGGATGGCTTTTGGTCGGGAGTACACAGACCTTACAATGCAACGTCGTCTTAAATAATATTGAAGACATAAAATTTTTCTGCCAAATGGAAGATTTACCGGAAGAATCTACCCTTTCTACAGAAGATAGCGAATGCATTCAGTTCTATAAGTCAACCACAACAAGGATGGAAGATGGCAGATATCAAGTGAGACTGCCTCTTAAACAAGAAATCGTAGAACTAGGGGATACTAAAAGAATTGCAACAGGCCAATTTTTGCACCTAGAGAAAAAGTTCGTTAAAAATAAAGACATCGCTATGGGTTACAAATCTTTTATACAAGAGTATCAAGAAATGGGACACATGATCAAAGCAGATAGCAAATCAAGGCCAGAAAACTTTTTGCCACATCACTGTATTTTACGTGATTCAACGACTACGGCCTTGCGCGTAGTGTTCAATGCTTCGCAAAATTCTTCGAACGGGAAAAGCCTAAATGACTACATGTACACAGGCCCAAATCTCCAAAACGATCTCTTTGAATTAATACTAAAATGGAGACAGTATCGAATTGGTTTCACTGCTGACATAGAGAAGATGTTTAGGCAGATTTGGGTGCACCCAGACGACCAAAAATATCAAAAAATATTGTGGCGATTTTCTCCTCGCGAAATGTTACAAGAGTATCAACTTACTACTGTAACTTACGGCACCAAGGCCGCGCCGTTCCTGGCAATAATGACACTTCGACAGTTGGCGGAAAATGAAAGAAACAATTTTCCCGAAGCGGCTCAAGTCCTAGAAGCAAGTTTTTACACTGATGATGTACTACATGGGTCACATACATTACAAGGTGCATTAAGACTACAACAAGATTTAAAAGCCTTATTAAAAACAGGGGGCTTCAATTTGAGGAAATGGGCGTCAAATTACAATGAGTTACTATTAGAAGACGTCAAGATTACACAAAAACAAGAAGATTATAATTTTAAACAAGCAACAAAAACGTTGGGACTCCGCTGGAACCCAGAGCAAGATAATTTCATATTTGAGTCAACAATCCCACACAATTTGGACAACAAAGTTACCACTAAAAGGAAATTGTTGTCGGATATTTCAAAATTATTCGACCCGTTAGGGTGGCTCACTCCGATTTCCACGCAACTCAAGTTACTTTTTCAAAAAATTTGGGAAATCGACCTTCGCTGGGATGACAAGATTCCAGATAACACTGAAGTGGAGTGGAGAAAAATTAAACAAGATTTAATAAATATCAATAAAATAAAAATACCAAGATGGTTGGGCACAAGTACAGCCTCAAGGATTGAATTACATGGCTATTGTGATGCATCTATAAATGCTTACGCCTGTGTAATTTATTGCAAGATAAAAAGACAACAAGGGTCTGAAATTATGTTAGTTACCGGAAAATCAAAACTGGTACCGAGAAACAAAAATCTTACTTTGCCAAAACTTGAGTTATGCGGGGCAGATTTACTATCCAAAGCCATGAATAAAATCAAGCATTGCCTGTCACATTATCAAATCGAAATCTTCGGTTGGAATGACTCTACAGCCGTATTGGGTTGGCTACAAGGCGAACCCAGTCGTTGGACTATTTTTGTATCGAACAGGGTTCGAAAAATAACAGAAATTATGCCCCCAGAATGCTGGAGATACGTGAAATCATCAGAGAACCCAGCCGATTGTGCTAGCCGAGGTTTGACTACGACACAATTAATACAACATGACCTTTGGTTTAAAGGTCCATTCTGGCTTCAAACATATATAAGCAAGACATCTGCAAATGACAGAACTTTCCACACATGCGAGGAAATAAATCAAGCGAATTTAACTATTCGAGCTCAAACACAAGACAGTATCATTTCTAAAATGATCAACAAGCACAGCTCTATTACAAAACTAGTGCGCGTACTAGCATGGGTTCGCCGCTTTATATCAAGAATCAAGAGAGAGTACAAACATCAAGAGTCATATTTAACATTATCAGAGCTTCGAGAAGCAAAAACAGCCATTATCAAAGAAACTCAAAATGAAGAATTCTTCGAGGAAATTCATGACTTGAAAAAGAACAACAACATACAAAACAAGAGTAAAATTCTGTGTCTCAATCCCTTTCTAGACGAACAAGGAATTTTACGAGTAAGGGGCAGACTTCAAAATGCTCACATAAGTGACGACATGAAATATCCAATAATACTTCCATATGACAGCAAGTTGACGAATCTTGTAATTGAAGACGCGCACAAGGTTACATTCCATGGCGGTACTCGTGTGACGCTGGCACAAATTCGCCAAAAATATTGGATATTGAGTGGCAACAGAGCCACCAAGAAATATATAAGAACCTGTGTAACCTGCAAAAGACACAATCCTGTAAAACTTGATCAAATTATGGGAGACTTACCAGGAGCAAGAGTCAATCAATCGCGGCCCTTTTTGCATGTAGGGGTTGATTACACAGGACATGTATATATAAAGGCCAACAAGGGTCGAGGGATAAAATCTCTCAAAGCATATGTGGCTGTGTTTGTCTGCATGGTCACAAAGGCTGTTCACCTTGAATTGGTGACAGACTTAACCACCTCATCGTTCATCGCAGCATTACGTCGAATGGCAGCAAGAAGAGGCAAACCCTCTCACATGTATAGCGACAATGGACGAAACTTCGTCGGGGCAAGCAAGGTCCTGCAACAAGAATACCAAGAGATACAGCAAGTTTTTAATAACGAGTTTGAACAAGAATTAAGAGATATGGAGATCAAGTGGCACCTCAACGCCCCAGGCTGGCCATCCGCCGCAGGATTATTTGAAGCTGCCGTCAAGAGCTTCAAATATCATTTAAAAAGAGTGATCGGGGAACAAAAACTCACCTTTGAAGAGTTTTATACACTTTTAAGCCAAATAGAAGCTTGCCTAAATTCACGACCTCTTTGCGCTTTGACCGAGGACCCCAATGACCTTGACTTCTTAACCCCGTCACATTTTCTCACTGGTGGACCCCTGCTCACCATAATCCAAACAGAAAGAGACATGCGTACTCGCTGGCAGTTAACCCAAAAAATACTTCAAGATTTGTGGAAACGTTGGCGTTCAGAGTATTTAACTCAGTTACAATCAAGAAGCAAGTGGAAACAAGCCAACAAAAATATTAATATCAATGACATGGTGGTAATACACGACGACAACCTACTGCCAGGCAAGTGGCTTATGGGTAGGGTTGCTGAATTACATCCAGGACAAGATGGATTTGTACGCGTCGTCACTCTAAAAACAAAAAACGGATACTTAAAACGTCCTATCATAAAATTATCTATTTTATTAGAAAATCAGCAAGAAAATCAAGAAAATAGTTCACACCAACAAGATGCAAATATAAATAAAAGAAAATCAAATAGACAGAAATTTAATGTTTCATCTATTTTAACTGCATGTTTACTCTTCATGACGCTGATAACAAGTTCAGAATGCAAAGTGAATATAACACAATTCCGAGAAAATCAAGGCCTTTTCTTCGACAAATTATCAAACATGGAGTTAATCAAAGATAACTGGAAACTCGTGGTATACTACAAAATGGAACCATATTGGCAAGGATGTAAAGTTCTCAATCAGTACACGACAACCTTAGAATCGGCATGCTCACATATCAAGGATGAAGCGCCGTGCCATATCGTCGTAATGCAATTACGTCACGGATTCAATGAACTTGAATACTACAACCAGCTGTTGCTGAAACAGCACCTGCACACGGAGGCGTACGCGCGCCGAGGTCGTCGTGGCCTTATCAATGCCGTCGGCTACGTAGCAAACGATTTATTCGGAGTACTGGATCAAAGATTCGCGGAACAATACAAGAGCGATATCACTGCCTTACGAATCAATCAACGTCATATTATATCATTATGGAAAAATCAAACATCCATAGTTGAAGCTCAGAATAATTTATTGAAACGCACTGAAAACTTAATAAATCAACAATTTAAAGTATTACAACAACACATAACTTTACTAGAAAAAACAATCAGTGAACTAAAAAGCATCGTCGGAAAAGACATACTCCTTAACAACTTCGCAATAGCAGCGATTATTGCAAGTAATATGCTCCACAATCTAAAGAACTTACAAGGTAGTTTACTGGAAACAATCACCGACGTTTATCATGGAAGTATCAACTTACACTTAATGACGCCAGAACAGCTGAGTGAAGAATTAAGTGTCATAGCAAGTCAATTACCCAAGGATTTAGCTCTACCTATAGATAATGTCAATGTAGACCTACGCAAGATATATAGTCTACTGACGACACAAACTAGGATGCTTGAAGAATATTTAATATTTGAAATAAGTTTACCATTGGTCAGCAGAGACTCTTATGAAATATTAAAAATATTTCCGATACCTACACAACTAGGAGATAAAATGATACGGTTAGTCCCTGTCTCGGATTACATCTCTATCAACGTTAAAAGGGATACTTACCTAATAATGACGGAGAATGACGTCAGAGCTTGTCACGTGCAATTCGGTACATATTTCTGTCATAGTCACAAAATGGAATATGAAATGAGAGACGAAAAAAGTTTATGTCAATCAAAAACTCGGAGTGCAAGACCGAAGTGGATTTATGTAAAAATATATGGATAGAAAGCTACTCCATAAATGCTTACATATACTTTTGCTGCAATCACTGCAACGCAAGAACAATATGTGGGGATCAGATGACAGCTCTTCAGTTGCAAGCCGCTGGACTTATCAATATAGATCAAGAATGCATGATTAAGACCGATCATCTGACAATCTATCCTCACAAGTCTCATTCAAGTGAGATGAGAATGGTGGCAGAAATCTATACACCTCAAGTCGCAGCGATAAATCAAGTTATCAATATTACAATACCTCACCTCGCTGAAGCACACAATAACAATGACAAGTTATTGATAGAAGCTGCTAATATCAGTGCAAGAATATCAAGTCTGAAGGGAAAGGAAGATGAGGTCCTCGCTCAAACAAGCAACGTCAACGCGCATGACATACATCACTACGCGATGATTTACGTTGTGATAAGCGTGGTCATAGTAGTAGCACTGATCATCATAATACGTCGATCTCGATGCAGATTGCTAGCTTCTACTTCCCCTGCGAACGTGCCACCTTCAACGACTGTCATAGCTATGTCGCACCTACCTGCACCATCCTCGAGTAACAGCAAGATCAACTCAGAGACTGGGCAGTTGGACGTCGATCAACCACACGACCTACAGAGACAAGACAGAAGCACATCGCCGACAAGGATGCGATTTATTTAATTTTATAAGTAGATGACTTGTGAACATACTTAAGTTTCTATTATTATATAGCTTCCGCTCCCGGCGCCCAGAATATGTACAAAGTACATTGTTTTCATAATCATCTTAAGTCAGCATTTCTGGTGCGCGCTGTAATAATTTTAATTGACACTCACTTCATAACAAAACTCTTTAGTGTGCACACATTGTAACAAGTAATAAATAAATAATCTTTATAATATCAAGCAAGTGTTTCCATCAACCAACATAACTATCAAGAAATATCTATCAAGTCTATTTATGTACTATTTACACCGTACACGGATATACTGAAATAATGCTGGGAGCCGGGAGATGATCGTGTCTGATGAGTGTGATATGCTGGGCGCCGGGAGATGATGGAGTCAGATGTGGATGTGATCCTGGGCGCCGGGAGTTGAACGAGTCAGATGTGGACACCTCTAGACGGGAATGACGTCTTTCGAATTTGACGAATTACGAATTTGATGGAAAATTGGTGCATTAAGGTTTTATTTTTTCAGTAGTATTTTTTTTGTTAAAATTCAGAGCACACCAGTTCATTATTAATTTTGTATTTTTTTTATATTATAGATTTCTGCAATCTAGTATTAATTTAAATTTTAAGCTGTTGGCAAGATTATCAATAATTGATTTTTTTTTTCTCTAACTATTTGATAACTGAAAAAAGATTATGAGTAGTAATTTAAATTATAAATTCTTTTACTTAAAAGTTTACAGAATTCGTTTTTAAAATTAATTGATATTAACTTTAACTGTAAATTTTGTAAGAGCGACTGTGGAAATTCGACGACAAATGTAATCAATATAATGATAATTAATAACTATATTTCCTTTTCTCTTAATGTTTAAAATTAAGTATAATACGTTACTATTTTATCGTTACCAATAGTATATTGTTTTCTGTTTTAAAAAAAAAAAAACTTTGTGTCAAAAATGCACTGCGTAAAGGTAAGTTGCATGTTTTCTTTACATCACTTTCAGAAATATCAATTAAATAAAATATAAGTTAAAAATAAATGATTTTACTATTAATAGTTATAGCTACTTATTAAATATATTATAGCTTTATATTAAAACAAAAACGACAGTTAAATAATATTTTATAAGAGAGATTTGATAAATGGTGCATAAATTTTGTATTAAATATTTGAATTTTAAATAATTCTGAGAGTGATGATTTCCTATTTTATTTTGAGCTAATTGTGTTTTATGTTTTGATCTATTTGTCTTCTCTTCTAGAGATTTTATTTCTCTATCAAATTGTCTGTTTACATTTTAATACTTTTTCTGTTCAATTTTTTTTAAATATTTACAGTACTTTTATTGATTAATTCAATTCAATTTATTTATTTCCATATTAAGTGTACATTATGGTCTTAAAGCTACTTAGTACTTACAACTTAATGACCCAGGTATTGGGTATGGCAAATCTAAGAGGACATTAATGAAAAAATAAATAATAATAAAGTTAAGATTAGTACAATTTTTACCATTAGTAGATTATTACAATATTAATTTCAATTACGATTAGTCTTTACAACATGTGTCATCTCGTTTGATTTATGAAAATTTAAGGATAAATATTTAATAAAGAATAAATAGATTTGCATTACCATTTAAAGTAGCCAATTTAAAAAAAAAATCAATACGGACGTTAAGATAATATTTTATTTCTTGATAAAAAAAAATATATATATAATTTAATAGGCAAACCTAGGAAAAGAAAAGAAAAACTAGAGTTTCACAGTACATTGATAACATGAGTACCTAAGTATTTTAATTGAGTTTTCTAATTAGTTATTCATTCAAAATTTAAGATTTTTAATTTTAGCTTTTCTATTTTAGTTCCATAAATTTTTGAGAGTAATGTGTAGTTTCATGATTTTGGTGTTTCTAATCAATTCCAGAGTAAAGACAAAGTTTTAAATTGGTATTTTTGCGTTAGATTAAGCGTCTTTTAATTTAAAATAGTGAGATAAAATTGCAAATAGATAATTTGATTTTTTGATATGAATAGAACAGATTTTAATTTTTAATAATTTTTTTGGGTAATTAATCATTTTCCCATTTTTTTTGTTTATTGTATTTTGCTATAATCTTTCTTTTGTCATACCTTTACACATTTTACAGATTTTGTTTCAAATAATGTGATTGTAAATTCAAGATGTTTTATATTTCTACACGTTTTATAAAATATATCATATTGCGCAATTAGAACGCTACACGAATACGATACGAACTTTAGACTTCAATGCAGTATTGCACTATTGCAAATTCAACATTTTACAGCATATCGGTTGCTAACCATAACAGACATGCTAAATATGATTTTATCGTAGGATAATTTTAAATTGCATTTGATAAGACTAGAGTCACTTTAAAGTATATCTAACTATACATAGAATTTGTAAATTTCTCATAAAGGTAGCGTATATTGGAATAAGTAAATATTTTTTTTATAAAAGGATTTGTTTGTTGGTTTTAGTTGTCTATAAAAATCAGTTATTCCTTAATAACTATGTACCTAATAAGTAATCGATAAAATACAGTACCTACGTAGTAACAGAATAGTATGGAAAGCTGTTTACTTATAAAATTCTTCTCGAAGTTTTCAATAACAATGTGTCAGGTAAATTAATTAGATAGGTGGTCGTGTTATGAGTAAGTTAAAATTACAGGCCGCGCATGGAGTTGCTGTCGTAGAATGTTCTCAGAAGTCCTAAGATACATTGAAACTATAACAATGTTCAATAAGATATTCTATTTCATTTAATTGATAAAAATAGACTCTTTTAGAGTTAAGTAAAGAAATGATTAACAACTTTCATAAAAATAGTTTGTTGATATAAAGTATTGTTTATTTGAAAATAATTATAAGTATATTTATTGTTTTGAAGGTTCTCGTCAATATTGTTACACTTTATAATTTTGAAATTTTGAATAAAATACATAAAAGAAAGATAGATAGATAGATAGAAGTACATAAAAGAAAGATAGATATACTTCTACAGAAACAGTTGAAAAATAACTGGAAGAAATTATTATTATTATTATTATAATTATTATTATTATTATTATTATTATTATTATAGAAAGTATTGGATAGAATAATGTCTTACCGCGAGTTAATTTTCGTATTGAAAGTTTTTTTTATGAATAGGAGTATAGAAAAGTAAAAAGAAGGATATGATAAAGTAAGGAAAGTAATGAAATGATAGTAAAGGAATGTAGAATAGATAGACTGAGTAGATAGTATTAAATATCTTTTGTAACTTATGATTGATTACAATTAGTTACTATCTTCTCAATATGGCAAAGTAAGTTAGGATATTTGTTTGTGTTTTAACAGTAGGTTTTGAATAGAGTTATAGTAAATTTTACAGGAGTAGGCCGATAATTTGGTTATTACGACGTCGATATGCGATTGGACTGATCACCCAAAAGCAAGTCTCAGATCATATTAACCAAATTAATCATAATAATGGTATGTAGAATAAATAGTATTGTTTTGGAATGAAAGGATTTTAAGAGATGAGATATATAAGTATACGGTACACAAATAAAGAGGTACTATAGGGATCAGGTCCTTCAGAATAAATTGCGATGCGACCGAGAGTACACGCTGAAAGCTGTTGGAGACCAAAATTTGTCTTAATTCATGACCCGATAAATAAAGTATGGTACAAATATGGTACGTGGACGGTCAGATCCTTCTATCGATCATGGTGTGAACGAGCTTTCCTCTGTGAGATAAGTTGGAGTCCAAAAGAGGCTTAAAACCGATGACCCCCAATAATTAATAAGGGCGTGCGCACGACCCATAAAAGGCACTGGGATGCCAAATTATATGATATAATATAATAATTAAATATGAGTCGACTATAAATAAAATGTGTACCAAATGATATACGTATATCAAAATAAAACGGCTGGCCAGACCGTATGATGATTATGTAATAATAAAAGTACCTAGTTGTTGAAGAAATATGTAGTCAAGTGTACCGATACGTAAAAATGTTATATATGAAACCATTTTCTCCATCGCAAACGACGCGACGCGCCCTTGTGCGAGAACTTGGTATAAAGTGTAAAGAATGGAATATAAATAAAATAATAATAATAAAAGGTGAAAATAATAATAAATTTGTAGGAAAATTAGCAAATGAGATAACAAGGACAAAAGAATGGACCGGTCCACAATTATGCATAATAAATGATGTAATAAGAATAACTGATAAAGACGAGAAAAAAGTAATATTAAATGACTTTCATATATTACCTACAAGTGGCCACGCGGGGGAAAGAAAAATGTATAATAATATAAAAAGAAGATTTTTTTGGTCAGGACTAGAAGAAGATATAAGAAACTATGTAAAAAAGTGTGAGAAATGTCAAAAAGAAAAATATTCAGTGTATACTAAGGAACCAAAGACAATTACAACAAAAGCAGAGACAGCTTTTCAAAAAATATATATGGATGTAGTAGGACCAGTAGAAAGGGATGAAGAAAATTATTCATATATACTTACTATACAATGTGAATTAACAAAATATATTGAAGCCTATCCTATGAAAACAAAGAGTGCAGTAGAAGTTGCACAACGGTTTGTTAACAATTTTATACTTCGCTTTGGGATACCGGAAGTCATTGCTACAGATAGGGGAACGGAGTTTATTTCTGAAACATTTAAACAGGTATGTGAACTTTTACACATCAATAAATTTACGTCTACAGCATACCATCACCAGAGTATTGGCGCACTAGAGAACAGTCACAAAAGTTTAGGTACGTACTTACGAATTCAAACTGAAAATCATAGTGAACATTGGAGTAAATGGATAGCGTATGGGTGTTTTGCATACAACACGTCTGTTCACACAGAAACTAAATTTACACCATTCGAATTAGTAGTCAGAAAACAAATAAACTTGCCAAGTAATTTTTCATCTCATCCAAAACCACTTTACAATCATGAAAGTTACCCTTTAGAATTGAAGTAGAGACTCCAGTTATCACAAAAAGAAGCGAGAGAAAATTTATTACAGAGTAAAGTGCATAGAAAGTTAAGGTATGATAAGAATTGTAATCCGATTGTATACCAACGTAATGATAAATTGTTAGTAAAAAATGAAAATAGAAATAAGTTGACCAGTGTATACTCAGGTCCTTACGTAGTTGTAAGAGATGTATCTCCAAATGTTGAGATTTTAGATAAAGGAAAAATAAAAGTTATACATAAAAATAGAACAAAATTATTTAGAGAATAAAATGAAAAAAAAAAAAAAACATTTATGATTTTTTTTTTCTTTAAAAAAGGGTGGAAGGTGTAGTAGGTAGGTAAGTATATCAAAAGAATTTATAAACAAATATGTAACATGAGACTAGAGAGATGATAAGTATGTCGGTATGGATCAAAGACATAATATAATATGAGACCTACCTATATTTGGTAATTAGATTGTAATATGAATAATGTAATAGTACCTTAAGGTAAACATCAGTAACCCGAAACCTACCTAGCCTACATACCTATTGTATTAGTCATAAGTTAGAATTAATATATAAAGGAAGATTTTTATAATAAATAAGAAGTATTTATCCAACATTCGTGCGTGTTATTTCTACCCGGAACTCCCCGCATTGCAAGTAATGAAAAAATAACAACCGTAACTAGGCAACCGCCATCAACGTCAATCAAAAAACTATAGACAATGTGGTGGCCAGTCGCCAACATGTAAAATCCGCATCAAGGATTGTTTTTATTTTTGGGGGGTACAGGGTACAGCTAGAGTGTATGTTGCGTGTTCCCGAGTCGGCAAACCAGATAATCTTTATATCTACGCAGACAGTGGAAAAACAAAAAATATTGTATATCCCAAGTATTGCAAAATTAAACTTATATTAAATGTATTCTTTGTTTTGTTTCTCATTTCTCAACCATTCAATCACTATGTGCCACTGCGAAGCGTGGCAGGGTACAGCTAGTAGTATATATATATACGAATAGACTGTAGTACATTTCAATGTCAATCTATTAACGTAAGTAATTATACATTAATGAGGTAATGCGTTGGACAATCCGCCTAATAAAGTTCGCTACTAACTTGGTGGGCTTGGTGGGTTCCTCCCAGTGTGTATGCATATGAGCCGGCGACTTGTGCTGCAGCTTGGGCTTGTGCTGCAGCGGGCTGCACGCGCCCGCCGCCGCGCCCGCGCCCGCGCCGCTACCCGCCCCGCTGCCGCCCACGCTGGGCTCTAGCTCCGTCTTCAGCGACGGCTGGCTTAAGTCTACAGGAAGTGCGGCGTAACAAGGAAAATATAAATGGCATGGAATCTACCGAAATTTCTTCAAAATCGAAAGAATATTCTGCCGTAGTCTTTTTTGTCAATATTTTTATTTGGCTTGATTCCAATGCTTATAATATGTTCTCTATCGACGTAAAAGCATCGATTAAACGTACATGAATTCAAAATTTGAAAACACATTGGTACGTGGCGGGGATCAAACCAGTGCCTCCCGGGTAGGAGACGATAAAAGAAATGAAATATAGTCTTACTAGCTTATGCCCGCGACTTCGTCCGCGTAGAATAGTTACTTCGGGCAGCATTTAAATTTTCTTATTATTTCCTCTAACCCAAACGCCATTATACCTACAAATTTTCATGGATTTTACTTAAAAAATGACGGATTTCCATACAAACCTTCATGCCCTATTTTACCCCCTTAAGGATTGATTTTGGAAAATCTTAAAATACATCTTTCTTAACTTGTAACTGAAAGGCCATGTACCAATTTTTATGGATTTTACATTAAAAATGACGGATTTACATACAAACTTTTCACCCCCATTTCACCACCTTAGAGGGTGCATTTCCAAAAATCTTTTCTTAGTGCACCCCTGGACCCCATAAGGAACCCAGCGGTTTGGGCTGTGCGTTGATATGTTAGTCAGTCAGTCAGTCAGTCAGTATTCATTTTTATTTTATATAGATTATTGCACCATTACTTAATTGGCGCCACGTAGATGTGGGCAACATTTTAACGTCGTAATTTAGTAACGGCATTACTAAGGGCATTTAGACGTTAAGCAATAGCTAGGGTGTCGGATTTTTTTGGACACATCAAAGTGTTTTAACGCAGAGCTTAGCTCGTGACAGCGTTGTGCTGTAAGTGTAGACAAAGCGCATTTTTAATGAGGTTACTGTTAGTGAGTTATGTAACAGTAACACTTACATTAACGCAGATGAAGCAGTAGCATATAAGGAAATTTACAGACACATACAATCACACGCATATCCGTGCGCGATTCCATTAGGCAAGTCTTGTATGCTGTCATGCAACTTGTACAAAAGCTCTAGCTAAAATCTCGCGACAAGCTTATATCAATTCAGCAGTCAGTTTATTCGTATTCTTCCTAGCAAACCCTTTCACATGATACCCATACTATGGGAATGCACAAAAAATTACTAGTCTGCCATCTTGGGCCGTCCGCCATAATGGATTTCTATGGATGACATTTAGCTAAGCATGCAATGTCATCCAAAAGGTAAACGTGTATGAAAAGATTCATAACAATCGGTTGAGGATAACTGCTTTAAAATTCTGTTGCAAGATTTGACCCGAAACATACTATATGGTTGGGTCAAATCTTGCAACTGAATTTTACATATTGCAAGTTAGTAAAAGTTTGTAATAAAAGAAAGGGACATTGTGGGATTTCAGTTTATGATATGATGTCCTGTGTTCTGTACTGAATACCTTGTATAATATACTGACCTCTAGCGCGTACAGCTTGTGGCATCACGATCATGGGCGGGATTCGCTTGCACTGGTGGTACTGAGCGTCCACAGTGTTGAGCAC
This sequence comes from Elophila nymphaeata, assembly GCA_955850985.1. Lineage (NCBI taxonomy): Eukaryota > Metazoa > Arthropoda > Insecta > Lepidoptera > Crambidae > Elophila > Elophila nymphaeata. The sequence continues at coordinate 17,290,995 of OY039087.1, forward strand.
TATTCGGACCAGCGACTGCACTTGGCTGCACAGCGTGCCGCTGGTGTAGTGGTACTGGAGGCAAAACGAATCATCATAAGCCTGTCCTGCTCCTGGTTTTATTTGTGGACGTCGTAATATGTTTTCTTCATCCACTCTCCTCGATCAGCCGTAATCTCACCATTAACATCCTTATTTGCCATATCATCATTCACACACTCTATCCATCTATTCTTCGGTATTCCCCTCTCTCTATATATATCCATCCACATTCATTCTCATCACTTTCTTTGTTACATGCATGAGCATGTACATGTACATGTGCATGTGCAAAGAGATGATGACATCTCTTCGCATTATATGCCCATACCATGCCAATCTGTTACCTCAGTCTTTCTGCCACTGGTGCTTCTTTCAAACTTCATCTAATCTAGTCATTCCTTACTTTGTCCGTTCTTGTTATATCATACATCCAACGCAGCATTCTCATATCAAACGAATTATAAAGTTTAAAAATTAATTAATTATTTTAAGGCCAGTGATTAGGAGAGAATAGACAGTCCTACAGCACTCAATATGGTTGAAATCATAATTTTGACATTTAGACGTGTATGACACTTAGCGTTTATTTGCTGCAACGTAACTTAAAATTGTTACGATAGACTTTGATTAAGATGGTGGGAGCTGGTTCTCCTTCCACTAACCTCATCTTAACTAACTTCCTGTTTCCGCCAATGATTCTGAGGAGTCAACAAGTTCTATTCTATTTATTATTAATGGCGTTGCGACGCATTAAACGTACGCATTTTGCCAATGTCAAGTAAAAATGTAACTAAAGTAACAAAAATTGTACAGTAGATTTGGGAGTCTCTCAACACGTGTCTTTATAACAAGAACACGGCAGAAACTCCGTCAACGAGTTGACTTAGGTACAATTCAGACCGACCAGTTTACATCGGGCCGGGCCGGACGGCATTTCACAATGCGGTAAAAGAAAATGCAATTTGTTAACAGGATTTAAAGTTCAAATTTCCGTCAAGTTCACTTTCCGCGATGGCTGAACGACTCCGCACGGCTACGAACGGCTCCGGACGGCTACGAATGGCACCGGATAGCTGCTGTGACAGATAGCCGGCTCCGTTGGCAAGCGGGTCCGTTCGGAGCCGTGTGGCTGTCGCAGAGATTATGATAATAGTTCAGCGAGTTAACGTCATTCAAGTTGTATGTACTAGGGAGTGTGTACGCATGTCGTCTACCGTCTAAACTGGACGGAATTGCGCGGCATACGTACGCATCCGTTCTGGCTCAGCCCGGTGCGATCCAGTCGGTCTGAATCTATGGAAATCAACATTTACAGTTGTGAATTATAGTGAGAAACACCAACAACGTCTTATCCAGAAGACTTTTTTATTGACAATCACATAAACAGATTTTCACTTTCTACAATTGAAAGTGAGATGCGTCTTAAAACGACTATATAACAAGTTTAATACATCCTCCAACAGAATCGTACCTAACCGTACCTTTAGACGTTATGCACACAGTTGCACGTGTACAAAAAGACATCTGTGTAGTGTATGTGTAATAACGCGACTATTGTATAGTGTAATCGATTGTCCGGGGTGGTAACGTACCTTGTACAGCAGCACCAGTAGCGCCATGAGCCAGTGGCGCCGCACGTGAGGCTCGAAGGCGGCCAACGAGTGGGTCACCGCAGCTCCCACACTGCCGTTAGCCCCACCGCTGCAGTACTGGGACACGTTTTATGACTTTCAGTTTGTTTTTAATATTTTATATGGCAAAACTAAACTAAACCAAATAAAAGCAAAATCAATGTTTTCAAAAATCAAATGTCTAAAGGTGAGGTTAAATTGAATCACAGGTTTTACAATAACGTATTATGATAAGAGCATGACCACCGAAACACGATATGATATAGCCATTTATAAAACCGCGATCTTGAAATTTTATCGAAACTGCGAACATGTTTAAGTTAATACATGTTCACAGTCTCGATAAAATTTCAAGATCGCGGTTCTATCCAAGGATTTTTGACAGTTCAAAGCGATAAATGGCTATATCATATCGTGTTTCGGTGGTCATGCTAAGGCGGATGGCTGGGGTAAAATTAATTTGGGGTAAATTTATTTGTGATCATTGGTGTATGCGAACAAGGTAACTGTCGATGGCCTAACGTATCATGCTTGCGACTATCTCATGATACGTTTTTCATGTTAGGTTTTATAGAACATACTAAAGTTCTTTCGATAAAACCTCATAAGCCTGCAGCTTTTTCAATCAAACATTCATTAACCACAGTACAAATGTCAATCGTAAGTTCGAGATCAATGGTTTATTGGATCAATTACAAAAAGAAAATGCTGTTTTCTCGTCCTTATGTTAAGTTGCGAAATGCATTCAGATCACCAGTGACCCTTTACAAATGCATATTATCAGGTCCAATATTATAAACAATATTCATTGTTTCATTTAAACAACAGTTTTTCCATTTTCACTGAAGCTGGTTCAAGACATCTAACAGATTTCTGTTCAGATGAAAACGAACACTATACGGTTCACATTAGAATGCTAATCCGTAAAACTTCAACGTGGCTCTATCTACGAGTCTTCACCAATACAGTTTTAAGGCAAAAGAGTTAGGGCACGTTTTTGGAAAGCAATTTTGTACATCAATTTAGACTTTATTTACCTGTAATAAGAGCAGAGTTGGCTCAGCTATGCTGGCACCCATCACGTGATTCTGGTCCAAGACTTGTGGCAAATTCGCCATGAACGCGTTGAATATTGACGATTGTCTGAAAACATTGTTAGGTACAGACAACAGCACATTAAGTTGCCACAAACAGTCAAGTTTGTCCAATCAATTTTCAGCATAAAAATGTTTGATATAAAGTCCAAAACAGATTGGGAAAACTTGACTACTTGTTTGCTGCAAGCATTAAACTTTTCAACGAAAATGTTATTACTTATGTAGTCTAAATCCATCGTTACCTGATCATATACGGCGCCATGTGGAAATACTTTTCGACACAGTTGTAACCGAGCAGCAGGAATAAGTGCTTGAGAACTAAATCTTGTGTTTTGGCCGTTGCCTTGTCTTCAGTCGGATGAGCTTGATCAGATCTAGAAGGAAGCGATTTTTATACCTAAGTGTAGTCTTGTATTGAGATTATTAAGACAGGGATGATTAGCAGATGATATGCCTTCCATGCCCAGTAATTACTAAATGAAATTAGAATTAAATTGAAAATTACATTCGACACTTATTAGGATTATTAAATAAACTGTTCTTACCTCGATAAGAACTGCATGAGTAAGAAAACCAGCAAATTAGTGGTCTCCTTGTCAGCCTCTTCTAAATCCACGGCTTTGGGCAACACTGAGGCGAGGGTGTCGTCAGTGGATCGACCGGATAGAGAGTGGAATCCCTCTGATAGTGGGAACAAATTATTGCACAGTTAGAAACATGACTTTTCGTGGATTGGACACAGTAGGATTAGGATTTGTTTGGGAAATAGACTCCTGAATAATGTTTATAAAAATCAGCCTTCAGAATTTAAATTAAGTGAGTCCGATTTTTACTGACCTTTAGCACCTGATATCTATAGATTGGCCGTCTGACCAACTTAGCAATTATGCGTCTATCAACGTACCTACATACAAACACTATTGCACACATTTCATCTCTGAGAAAATAACTAACGGCTGACAGCTCTGGGATCTTACTCTATAGTTCCGGTGGGCGAACTACTAGACCACCCAGTTAGTCGCTAACCGGCAATGAAATAAAATGAAAAATAATTTATTATTAACAACATAAGGGTATTACAATACAGAGGTTGGATTCCCCTTTTAAAAGTGTGAAAACACTTGTGCCAGAGAAAACCAGTCTCCCATAGATTGGACTCTTGGCGTGGTAGTATACAACATAGCCAGTGCAGTGTTAAGTTAAAATAAATAAAAAATACTTAAAATTACTGCTTATTCTAAAACTAATTCGTAGTTGTAGATTAATGATCATGAGTACATACATACTAATAAAAGTTAAAAGCAATACGAATAATGACCTGAATAAATTACCTATAGTAAAGCAATTGGTCCCAAGCTTGATGTCTGCGTGCGTGTTGTTATTCCTCTGAGCCGACGCCATTGGCTGTGGTGTGGCGAGCAGTTGTCCGAGCCCGAAGCGAGAAGTCTTGCGTTTGAGGAGAGGCGCCGAGTACTGACGGGAGTATACCTTCTCGCGTTCTATTCACAATAACATTATCAGTAAAGTGCGGCCGCCGAACAGAAATAATTGGGTACATTTACACCACGTTCCTTGTCGCTGCTGCGCAATTATGTTGCTGTCACGCTAACACAGGTAGACTGCTTTTAGAGATTCTAAACCTTTTGAACATAGTAATATGGTGTTAGCGTGTGCACGTGTTCGACACAAGTTGCGAGTTAGAATTCTCTAAAATATTAATATTACTTATTAATCAGAGTTTAATTTCATTTGGAGAATTTAAAATTAATCACTAAAGGTAATATCAGAAGCTTCACTCGAATGAATGTTCACTCCAGTGAATGCTTCATTTTATTCCATTCCATGTTCACACGATCGAACTCGAATGAAACAGAAAAGAACATTCATCTCCTCTTTTCTTTCAGTTCGTCGTCGAAAGAAGACCATTTTACCGCGACGTTTTCTTCTATAAGACTCAAAACAAAATGACCGAATCCGAGTGAACGTTCTCTCAGTGTTCAGACTGTTCATTTATCGTTCATTCCGAGTGGGAGTGAAAGATGCCGAATGTCAATATCCAACACTGTTGGATCACTGTTGTTCATTAATGAATTCATTTAGCACTTTTGTTTCATTTTGGGTTCAGATACTTCATTTCAAGTGAAAGGTAGCGAATGAAAGGCGAAAATGAACGAAAAGTGAATCGTCTGATACTACCTTAAGTAAAGTAAGTATTTTATGTCTTATTTATCAGCAAATAGGTACACCAAATGCCTCTTTGCATCGGTAATAGCTATGGCTAGTTGATCACAAGCGCGAGCTCCGCATAACATTGTGAATAATGCTAAGAATGTAATTTTATCGATACTGCGAACTTGTTTAAGGCTTATACAGTTCGCAGTATCGATAACATTTCAAGATGGTGGTTATATCCAATGATTTTTGATAGTTCAAAGCGATAAATGGCTATCATATCGTGTTTCAGTGGTCATGCTAGGCGGGCTGCAGACTGAAAGGTCAAATTTATGAAAAATAATAGTTGCACTTTATGTAATTCGAAATTGTGGTCCGAACTAAAAACGAGAAGGCTTGTGTTCGAACCACATCCCTAGTTCCTGAGAATGTATCTATTAAGTACATAAAATCTCAAAATCTGTTTAGGGATTCTGAGCGTGATTATGTATGTATGTATGTTTTTATATTAAAAAGAAAATATTTCTACAATATTCAAAGTAAAGATTCACTAACCTGGTCTAGTGTCAGGGTGTGGCGGCATAGTAGCGGGAGCAGATATGGTCCTCTTGTACGGCCATTTGGTACCGAATGAGGCGCTCAGCGTGTTCACATTCGGTTCCCGTGTCGACACGCTTAGAGCTTCTTGAGCTCGCCGGATCTTGTATAGGAACCATTCGGAAGTTCCTTCGTTGGAGGACACTTCTGCATCAGAAAGGGAAATCAAAACTTACCGACAATAGCCTTGACGAGTGCCGAGACAAGTGACAAACGCTATAAAGCTTACAATTCTGGGTCATTCTTAAAAAAACGGCTTCAAAACGGGGATGTAAAAATTTTGTTTAAAAAATCTAAATGTTTTTTTGAGGTCGGCCCCACATACAAGTTTATTCCAAACATTGAGTTTGGCCTGGCCTCAAAAATTACATTTAGATTTTTTAGAAACAAAATTTTTATTTCTCCTTTTTTAGTTTTGAAGGCGGTTTTTTTATTTTAAATAAATTGCATTGTTGTAAGTAAATAAATTTTCAGGAAACTATCTCGGGATCTTTTAGACAAGCAAGTAATAAAACGATTACGATATCATCGACGTCAATTAAACGGCATTATTAGGGATAACTCAAAAACTAGGTACTCGTCAGATTTGTCAGATTTCGATCTCGAATTTAAATGGGACCACACAACAAGCACCAGCTTCCAAAACTTAAAAGAATCTTCAAAATCGGTACACCCAGTAAAGGTTACACAGAAAAAGAACAGTCAAATTGAGAACCTTCTCCTTTTTTCGAAGTCAGTTAAAAAGAGGCGTGAAGAAGGGTGCGAGGCTTTATCTATCTTATCTATAAAATTAACAAAATACTTAACATCTATCCGCTTTCAAGGAAAAAACTTAAAACAACAATGAAAAACTGGCTGCAGAAGCTCAACTACTGTCAAACAGAGGAGTTAATAAAATCACCATGGTAAAATACACTCACTCACACACACACACACACACCCACACCCACCCACCCACCCACACACACACACACACACACACACACACACACACACACACACACATACACGCACACGAACACACACATACACACACACGCACACACACCACACACACACCACACCCACCACAAATACACCATAATATTAGTATAGCTCATAATTATATAGTACTTACTTGCATTAACATGTAAGAATTATGTTAAAATAATTAGTTTGGCATAATGTTTGAAACAATAATCTGGAAGAGTTAGCGTCTGTCACACAGTTTTATTATAAAACTAGCACAGATGTTAACGACTCACTCCGTCTTTAGAATCTGCCTCGCATAAAAAACAATATCATGTTTTGTAAGACACCATGTACTTTGCTTTGGCTCAATAAAGATTTATTATTATTATTATTATCTCTCGTACTAGCTTTGCATATCGACTTCACTTCTGCTTACCATCAGGTGGAATGGAGTCATTTCCTTGACCTTTTTATAAAAAAGAAACTCTTACACTTTACACGACGGTCCCACCATGTTTTCTGAGTAATACCTATGTCAGTTTCATACAGTATATTCTATTTATAAAGCGTTAGATGGAAGATATTGGGCACTTGGTTAGGTATTAAGGTCGGGTCGGGTCAGGTTAAGAGATAGATAGAAAACGGAAACATTGAATTCTTTGATTTTCATTCAATTTTTTGACCCAAGTAACCTTACCTGGGGTCAAAAAATTTACCTGTAAAATTCTTGAGTAAAAACATAATAAATAAACTCACCATAAATAATCAAACTCAAACACCAAAAAGAAAAGAATCTGCACAAACAAAAAGTAAAATTATTTAAGGTGAAAAGAAAATAAAGTAAATTAAAGAATAATTTAAATCTTAGGTGTGGCCCAAATTGGCAAACGATGGTGCGTTCTCATCGTACGATTAATTCTTTTATATATATACAAGCTTGCGTCCCACCTGGTGTTAAGTGGTTACCGTCGCCTTTACTTGCAAGACACTTGCAATATTAATGGTAAGTCACTTAACACTGCAAGTACGACTAACATCCTGAGGACTAAGATGATATGCCTTCCATGCACAGTAATTACACTGACTACCTTTCCCTTCAATTCGAAACACAGCGAAATGCTTCACGGCAGAAACAAGAAAGGCAGTGGTATCTACCCAGGCGACCCAACATATGGGTCAACCACCTCGTAAAGTTCAACATAAAATATTTCTTTAGTGTCATGATTGAGCTCGTAAATCACCGCGCGAGCACAGAAACATTACTTTCATCGTGCGATGAAAACACATCTTGTCATCGTACGATCGATGCTAATTAAGTCGAAGTCTTACACTTTATCTTAAAATACAAAGTGAAGTTTTACTGGTTGTAGAGCCGAAAACATTTTAAAAAGTAGGTAAAAAAATCAGCTGCCCCATATATTAATTTAAGCTAACGTTTGCATTGGTTTAAGCTAACGAGGTCACTATCATTTAAATGAAAGAAACGTGAGGGCAGTCACTCTTCACGGATGAATTCATCCGTGATCATACTGCATGTAACTGCGCCGAAATATCGGATTAACCAAAAATAAGAGGTACTTGGTTTAAATCCCCTTTTCTTTCATTTAAATGGTCCATACATTTTGGTCACGTTTGGTCCCGCACTTTTGTATTTAGCAGCTGATTTTCTTTTCGCGATTTCGATGTTCTTGCCATAGCAAGAGGTTTTTCTATTGACCTATCTATTAAAATGGCTTTGGCTCTACAGCCTTTAAAAATCACCGTGTATATTTCGAACAAAAGTAAATAAATGTTAGTGATAATATTTCCATATCCGTCAATATTTTCGCCATTACCTAAGTACAGACAAAAGCACGAGTTTACCACTAAATGATTATGCCCTGTATATCAAATGATTATAGGTTGAAAATAGATTGTACAAATTTTACAATTTGACATGCTGCTGTACATATTCATTTTAGTTAGACACTTACCCTTAATATTTCCGAAATCGACAGATTTGTTAGAGTTGATTTGCGCTTCAAGGAAGAGAGCTTCAAACCTGCAATGAGTTAAAAATGTTCAGAATCTATTGCGATACGAGGCAGTCAGGAAGCTCTCATTTAATAACATGCACTCGGTACCAAAACTAAAACGAAAACACTCTAAACTGACCGGGAAGTGCAACCAAATAAAAACCTTTAAAAAAGCACCCGCTAGACGCCGCTAGACGGACGGTTACTTTGTAGGTACAGTCGACAAAGTTCGCGGTGTTCCATTTAGCAAATATGTAGGGTTTTTATCTTAGGTTCTTATAATAAAAGAAATTGATTAATTTCACTTTGCTGTATTTAAAGGGAATTACAAAAAAGGTTACTTATTCTACAAGTCACAAACAGTATAGCAGGTGGCGCCACAGATGACGCGCAAAAAAATATATTTAGGTATGCGTTCCATTTCTAACAAAATAGAATCCTTTAAACGGCTGCACTGCACCAAGCCTCGCCTACTGTTTACTCCGGCCAATAGAATATCAACATAATATGGCACAGCCAATAAGGCGCAGCGTCTTCACTCCGCTTCCGCAGGTCACCTCCCCTCCGCGCAGTCGCTTTAGCGTTGCCGTCAACATTCTCTGCTCTTATTGGCTCAATCAGACACGTCGGTGTTACGCGATTGTCACCTGTCTCAGTGGAACACCGGCAACTTTGTCGCTTTGTCGATTTTACACTTACATTAAGACTAAGATAGGACAAAAATAAAAATTACAAATAAGAACAAAGAAATATAAAATACTATTATTTGTTTAGTATCAATATCCGGAATCCATCTTGAGTCAAGCACCTGTCTTTCTACCTTTTCAGTCAGCGTTTCCGGTCCTTTCCCATACAAAGTGGCGCCCCCTATAGTATCGTTGTAGAACTACTTACTTGGCGCGCGCGTGCACCGGGTTTTGTCTTGTCATTATAGCGTCGTTTTTCGCGCCTTTCACAAGTCAGTTACAAAAAACGAATACGAATTATTTTAAAGTATTTTTATTAATTTTATAATTTTATAATTATTAGGTTCCTTTCCCTACAAATACAAGTGATTTTTATTTAAATACGGAAAATTCAAATCTCATTGTTGTAAGTGAAGTAAATGTGATAAAAACGTGATCGATCTCCATCGTCGAGTTTGGATACCAGTGAGTCATCCGACAAGCACTGCTGGTTTAGTGGTATGCATGCAAGATTCTCATTCTAGCGACCCAGTTTCGTTTCCCGGACAGTGCACTAAAAAAACAGGAAACCGTGAGTTATGTAAATTTTGAATTCTCACATATTCTTTTTAATTTTGTCAAATTGCATTTTTGGTGAAGGTTGTTTCACAAACTCAAAAACCTTTGTCTGGCGGTTGATTCGAATGACCTCAACTTACGCCGAGAATGAGCCGAAAAGTATTTTGCTTATTTTGTCGCAATAGTTGGTTGCGACTTTACGACTGTTTAGGATTCTATATACGAACATGCAAGCGAAGGTCGTGGTAATCAGTTATTAAAAATGTTTAACTGTGACGATTACTAGGCTGTTCGTTTTGCTGGTGCACAGAAAAAATATCTGGCTACCCTCCGCTTCGTAGTGCTTTATGTTAATGACCTTTGAAACGATTTTTATTTCTTGGAACGGTCATTTGCTACGTCAACAAATGTTTTGCTATTTGATTGCACTAAATGGAGCAGAGAAACATGGAGAAACAGGAATTGTAACTACCCTGTAAACTTTAGTAGTGGACTCTAAAGAATTAATTGATTTTCAGTAAAATGTTCGTTAACTTTAGAGTAACTTTTACGGATGATTTATTTAGAGGGCGGATTTGATCACTTCAAACCGTATCCATGCGACAGTGATTCATCCACCGTCAGAGTCCTGGGTTCGATCCCCAGGGTAGTGCAGAATTGTGCTTGGGTTGGTTGGTGGTAGGACTTAATTGGGGTCCGTTTGATTGGCTGCCACCATCTCCAAAGTCTGTCGTCATAGCAAGAAGATACAGACATCTTTAAGTCACACTTCTTTTAAAAATGAGCGGCGCCAATGTCTACAAAAGATTTCAGGGCAGCTCTCTAATACAATTTCAACATTGACAACAGCTGCACGAATTCCATTCATAATAAACCCGCCGATAATCGTTCCGGATTACATTTGCCATATAAAGTTACATAACGAAAACTACTTCTAACACAATTACACAAGAACTAAACAATGTTAGAATCTGGAATACAGGAATCAGTCGAACAAAGCCCCAGCTATTTTTAAACGTTCTTTTTGATACCTAAACTAGATTTCACACAGCAGCCACTGCCCTATCGTCAACCTGGAGCAAAACTACTTGAAATGACACAAACTATTCCCAACTACTCAGCCATTTTCGTGTACCAACGTTTTTGGAATACGAAGAATAATCACCAGGATCCCAATCATCATCGATTGCTTCAAATGATCGGTCTTGCTTAGACCATAAAAACATTCGATACAGTGACTAACTAGGCAACTGAATTGAGACTTTCCCTTTACCAACCAGTCGATACAACTGCGAGAAGACATAGCCTTAGCGATAAATATCATGCAGCTGAAAAATTAATTTTAAAAAGTCTGTTCTGACTCTGACTCAATGCCTATAGTTGCTCGGCATAACTAAGGACACAAAACGCAACGCAATGTCCTTGTCGGAGTCGAAGTGCCTATCGCTACGCAAAGCACTTCAGCAACAGCTCAGGAAAGGCAGGAAAGTGGTCCCTCAAACAGTACCAAATGCTAATGGGGAGACTTAACTTTGCCACATTTGTAACTAAGCGTGGTCGCCTCTTTGTCGCAGATTAACCTATCAATCACCGCTCTGTAGATATCTACCACGAGACAATTAAAGTCAATTGTATGAATATTATTAATCATCCACAGATTAAATGCCTATCGCCACGCAACGCACTTCAGCTACAGCTTAAGACTTAGTGGTCCCTCTAACAGTACCAAACACTAATGGGGAGACTTAACTTTGACACATTTGTAACATAACGGGGTCGTCCCATTGTTACAGTTGAAGTGCCTATCGCTACGAAACGTACTTCAGCTACAGCTTAAGACTTGTGGTCCCTCTAACAGTACCAAACACTAATGGGGAGACTTAACTTTGACACATTTGTAACATAACGGGGTCGTCCCATTGTTACAGTTGAAGTGCCTATCGCTACGAAACGTACTTCAGCTACAGCTTAAGACTTGTGGTCCCTCTAACAGTACCAAACACTAATGGGGAGACTTAACTTTGACACATTTGTAACATAACGGGGTCGTCCCATTGTTACAGTTGAAGTGCCTATCGCTACGAAACGTACTTCAGCTACAGCTTAAGACTTGTGGTTCCTCTAACAGTACCAAACACTAATGGGGAGACTTAACTTTGACACATTTGTAACATAACGGGGTCATCCCATTTTTACAGTTGAAGTGCCTATCGCTACGAAACGCACTTCGCTACGCTTCACACGCTACAGCTTAAGACAGAAAAGTGGTCCCTCAACAGTGCCAAACGCTAAGGGGGAGACTAAATTTGTAACGGGGTCGTCTTCACTATCGGTCACTGTAATCCTTTAGTCTACAGGTGTGGAAGAGTCACCCCTACCGATAAGAAAAGATTCCACAACCAGTTCAGTTCAGACAGACATAGGATGGGGGTACAAAACAATACGAGCAAGTACGCCCATTCACATGAACGCTGTTACTCGTCCTTTGATCATCAGAGAGGGGGGGCAGACATTTGCATCGAAGTCTGCTTATGTGATACTGAGGCGAGGAAACAATGATCCATAAAAACTGCTGTCACCAGTGGCACTAGTGTTGCGTTTCCGCCTCCGAATTAAATTCCCAGATATCTCAGTCATCTGAACCAAGCCAGTGAAAAATACATCCTAATTGCGCCGAACTATGACAGTGTTTTAGGAAATTAACACCGAGCGGTACAGGCACCGTTTTAAATCTAATTCCAGCGCAAACGCTAATAGATTTGACAAAATATGTACACCCCAGTGCTAGACATTCAAGATCTGGACTTAGAAGGATATAAATAGAACTTATAACAGGAAGAAATATATATTTGGACGGATCAGGATCAAGCACTCCTTAAGTCGGGTTCGCTGCTTTCGACCAACAATAATAATACATATATGGACTTATAAGTCCCGGTCGTTAAACTTTTAATACCCTAATACTGATCAAGTTGCTCGTTACCTTGCATATAAATAAACGAAAAACAAACTATGAACGTTCAAATTGCTGATTTTAACTTTCTTCAAAATTCTTTATAAAACACGAGGAAAACAAATTCAGTAGCTCACTCAATTTATTATTAGGATTATTAATCTATAGACACAAACTTGATAAAAACTGCCTTTACCAAGTTTCAAAAATTGCACATGTAGGTATTAGCGTCAGGCAGACGAGTACACGATCTTACCCTATTGCGCATGGAGGAAGATAGTCCAATTGATGAAAAGTCTAATCTTATACTATGGTATTACTTATATCTTATACTAGTTCTTGGTTCTAAAACGCATACGAAATACAAAACAGAAGATCACAGACAGTCCGTTTGAAGGTTTAGATCCAATAAATAAATAAATGTACTTTTCTGGCCAAGATTATAAAATTATCTTCGAGTCGTAAGCAAAATATTAATAGTATAAATAATGATTGTTTATAACAGCAAGATAGCTGTGATTGCTGGTTGGATAAAATAATTTTTAAAAGTGGCTGATAGGGGTAGAGGCTACTCCTATTTCGGTACGTTCATCAGTAGCTTCCCTGAATTGGTTAGTTAAATTTTCATTGCATAAACATATTGCTACTGGTAATTGAAAAACTGTACATATATACATTTTGAAATTACTATCAGAGAGAAATAATTACTAATCAACATTTAAGTACCTACCTAACATACAATCAGTTTCTTTGTCAGATTAGTTTGATGCAGCGAGTAATGATTGAACCAGGTCTCTTGTTCTACTTAAATTATAGTGACTGGAATAGTTAATGATGTGATATTGTTTAATCATTAATAATACATTACATGGCAAATTTATATCATATCATTATTTCAATCTTAATTTACATTTCTAATCAATTTCTTACACATTATAGCGTCCATAACTTCATTAAAGTTATTGGCACCAGGTGACAACAAACATATCACTCAAGATGGATTCCGGATATTGATACTAAACAAATAATAGAGAGTTTTACCTAAAAATAAAACTTACCTATTATTTTTTATTCAATATCCGGAATCCAGGTAAGGCCTACCTGGTGCATCATGAGTGCATAATGACAAGACAAAACCCGGTGCACGCGCGCGCCAAGTAAGTAGTTCTACAACGATACTATAGGGGGCGCCACTTTGTATGGGAAAGGACCGGAAACGCTGACTGAAAAGGTAGAAAGACAGGTGCTTGACTCAAGATGGATTCCGGATATTGAATAAAAAATAATAGGTAAGTTTTATTTTTAGGTAAAACTCTCTATTTTAGTAACTAGAAACTAGCCAGTCCGCAACAGGGGCTTGTTCAGAGGGCGAGTTGTTATGTTGTTTTTTGTCTTGCTCACCTCATGTCGAACGACTCTAGTTGTTTTTATAACCTCATGTTTTGACATTACACTAGAAGTGTCTTCTGAGTTCTTGTTGTAAAAACACGTGTTGAGAGACTCCATTTTAACTCAAATCTATCGTACAATTTTTGTTACTTTAATTACATTTACACTTGACATGTGCAAAATGCGTAACGTTTATGTATCGCGACGCCATTAATTAAGAATAGAATCTTTTTATTGTATTTCTGACATTTCTGAATCTAAAGGACAGTCATCTAACTCTACCTACGTTGATTAAAGACGGACACCAAGCTCATATGATTGCCACTAATCTCATATAAAGTTTGTAAACGTCAGAGCGTTTTCAATCATCAAAATGGATCGCTAAAAAGTTGCAACTTCGAATGTCCGGAGCGGGGTAGTTGTGACAACCGAACGTGATATCGAAAAAAGCTGTGGGCTCTGAACGAGCCCCAGCAGCTAAGTATGAATTTAGATATATGTGTTGACCTGTTGAGGAAGAAGTCCCAGGTGAGTATCCTGCGATCACTAAGCGTGTTGTGCAGCTGGTAGATACACTGCAGCACCATGGGCCGGTCCACGATCACCAGGTCGAACTGCGTCTCCAGGCAGTACAGCAGCATCTACCAACACGTAAGGGATCGTTCATTCACCACATGAGGCTCGAAAGGGGGGAGGGAGTTCAGAAAAGAATCTGGTGCTAAATTAACCTCCCAACTTACCTCAATAGCTTTGTCATGTATTGTCCCGATATAGAGAGTGGCTCGTTGCGCGACGTACACGTTGATATCGTCCATGCTAGAGATCAGGTAGCAGAACGCCGTAGCCAACGCAGTTTGAAGAGGCAAGCTGGACTTCACTGGAGAACCATCCATAAACCTGGGACAATTTAAAATAAAAATTTACAATTAGTAAAACTATGCATAAAAGTTTTACTTATTATAGATCGCTATCCGGCTCGGAGGACCAATGCTCTACTTTTGTAGTGGACAATAATACGCGTATTCGCAAACATTACTATGAGATCTCTGGATTCTTGGATAAGTAAATGCATTGCGTTGAATATAGCTCTGTGATTGGTTTGTTTCTGTTGTATAGTCCACATCCTTTTTAATGAAGTTTTACTACTACAAACTTTAAACTTTTGACATCTGGACCTGTGCGTTGTGTAATATAGCTGGCGGATCCCCACTTTGTATTGTCTATGAATAAAGTTTTACGACCCTGTGCGTACACGCGCACTATGAGACATCAAAATTCTTGCCATATGGCACGCACTGAGAAATGCTATTGTTTTTTACCTAGACAAGTATTGTTTGTGAATACGGGCGTATATGTATGTGATATGTATTTCTTGTTCAATGGAACAATCTACGAGCACGAGCAACTAACAAACAAGATATGTATAGCTGACCTGATGATGATGGCCACTCGTTCGACGGCCGTGAACCTGGCGCGCGGGTCGTGCTGGTGGAACTGCTCGCGGATGAGGCCGCAGAACACGTCAGCTCCACCCGCCAAGGTCACACAGTGCAGCAACACGGGGACACCCACGGAGCAGATGTGCGAGTGATGCGCGTTGCATACGTTCCATAGGCTGGAGAGGAACATTACATTTTTTTTTTAAACTGCTTTCAAAACTAAAAAGGCGGAAATAAAAAAATTATATAAAAAAAATGTTTTGAGGTTGGTCCCAAATATAAGTGGCAACGTTTATGCCAAATATAATAACAATAATAAAGTTTACTTCTCACCAATCAGTAAATATACATAAGATGTAGGTAGCTACAATATTGTGTTTTGAACTAGGAACGTGCCTGTGTCTCAAAATCTCTAAATCTAAATAAATAACTAAATATAAAAAAGTAACAATTATAGTGGTAGGAAACAAACTTATCAATTTTAAGTTGTGAGGGTAGGCATAAAATATTCTTACACATGTTTGGCAATAGCTACTACACACAAGTGACGAGTACCACTAACCTGTTACAGCAGTCTGACTGTAATTATTTACGTGTTGTACAAGTTATGGGCTGCTAACTTAAACCAAAAATAATAGCGGTCCTGTACTTATATGAATTAGGAACTATGGGGACCGACCTTCAATAAACATTTAGATTTTTTAATACAATTTTTTTATTTTTCAGTTTTTATTTATGAAGGCCACCCTTCGTAAGCATAGAATTTTTCAGAAAACTATCTCGAAATCTTTTAGACAAGCAAGTAATAAAATGAGAATAATATCATCAACGTAGATATAAACACGCATTATTAGGAATAACTGAATAACGACTCTTCAGACCTCGTTCAAATTTAAATGCGACCAGACAAGCACCAGCTTTCGAATATAAAAAGAATCAGCAGCCAAAAAATACTCACTTATCAATAAGCAAATTCTCCTGGCACCAGATAAGAAAGCCCCTGTGATCTGAGAGAGCATCCGCATTGAGGACCAGCACTTGAAGGCATTGTAGCAAGTGGTACAGAACGTCTGGACGTGAAGTATTCTTCAGTTCCTGTTCAGAAAACATTTTATTATTATTATTGACATGAAATCTTTGCCTTCGTCTCACGCAGCAGGCAAGAGTATTGGTACTAACTAGCTGTTAAGCAGTAAAATTTAAAAAATATGGGACAGCAGGCAATAGTAGACTATACTAACTGTTAAGCGGTAAAATGAAACAATTATTGACAGCAGATACTATATTAGCTGCCAAGCGGTAAAATTTTAAAATTATGCACATCAGGCAATAGTAGACTAATTAGCTGTTAAATTGTAACGTGTTAACGAAAGTGTTATTTTTCACTGGCTAGGTTCTTTCGGTCGATCAAATAATGGATTTATAATTACTGACATTTATAAATTGGCAATGAATCGACACATGCGCATTACTCACACATAGGTGCATTTTTTTGGTGTTGCCCTACACCAAAAAAATGCACCTATGTGTGAGTAATGCGCATGTGTGCGTGAAAAATAGTACTGCAGTCTGACAGTTGCTGTCTTTTCTACGTGACTGACAGATCGACTTAGGCCGAGTTTTTCTCCCGAGTTCTTGTTGTAAAAACACGTGTTGAGCGACTCCGTTTTTAACCCAAATCAACCGTACAATTTTTGTTACTTTAGTTACATTTTCACTTGACATTGGCAAAATGCGTTCGTTTAATGCGACGCGACGCTATTAATTAAGAATAGAATAGAATAGACTTAGGCCCCCTGCACGTACTTGAAATGGTCATCTGTCTATCTCGCTCTAATATACGGGTTAGTATGCTCTTTCTCTTTTACATTGCCGATTATCCTATGTCTGTGGATCAAATAGATTCATGCTTAATTGCAGAACATGGCCTTAATCAGACTGACTTTTACTGACTTTAGCTAGATAAAGGCAACAGAGATCTCATTTCTTTTACTGTGATAAAGTCCTACTAAGTGAGTCGATAAATGAGCTACTAACACCACGCCATTTTGTTTCTAAGTATCAGTACAAAAATTAGACTGTTATAATGATACATTTTTCTAGCAATTACAAAGGTGATACATTTCACGAATGAGTCCAATATGGGCTACTATCTCCTTTAATATATTTTTAAAACAAAATATCGAAGATTAAATCTTAGGAGACACAAGCAAATTAAAATCCCTTCGTGCTATTGTCTAGATTATTTTATTTACATACCTGCAACAACTGGTGTATGTATTGCAGTTCCTGTGGCAACTCCTCGATGCAGAAGTGGAATTTACCCGCCGAAGTGGGCCAGAAGTTCGTCATATCATCCTCAACTGAATCAGCGCTGCACTCGTTATCATTAAGCAAATTCGGCGTTGAAACCTAGTAAGGCAAGAAAATCGTAAATTCGGTGATCCAAGAAACTGAAATACAAATAAAAATATAATGATAAAGTATGAATTAGGTATAAATGTTGTGCGGACGCGAGCGGGCGGCAAGCACTGTAGAGTCTATTGACGTCACACGGTCATTAGCCCCGCGCCAGCGACTATATACGGTGTATAGTTTTATACCAAACAAGCTTGCGGCCCACCGGGTGTTAAGCGGTTACCGTCGCCTATAGACACTTGCACTATTATGGGTAAATCACTCAACACTGCAAGTGCGTTGCCATCCTGGTGACTAAGATGATATGCCTGCCATGTCCAGTAATTACACTGGCTACCTTTTCCTTCAATTCGCGAACTGCTTCACGGCAGAAATAAGAAAGACGAAAAATACTACAACGTTGTAAATATGTATCGTATCGAAGTGAAATAAAAACTGTTGATTAATAAGAAACGAAATCTGTAATTTTATAAAATAAGATAAAATAGTTATTTTCACCTCTCCAGCATCAAAGAACTATTTTGCTTCGTAACATCTCGAAGGAAAAACGGTTTTTGCTGCGAGCTCTGAACAAGACTGTAACATTGAATCAAATATTACTTTTAATTTTCAAGATAATAAACATGTATATTGAAGAATTGCCTTGTTTTTCTCACCCATTTTCTCGCTGGAGAGGTGAAAAGTTGTATGTTTCACACGAGAGCAAATTTTTTTAGTCTCGTGCCTTGAAATCACTCTCACCGCTCAGTAGTCTATATATGAATCAATTCAATTCTAGACTACTTCACTGATTCGTGATTTCATATCGGCACTCGCAGCAAAAACTAACTTTGCTCACTTGTTGAACAAATAACTATTTTCCCCAACTCATTTGGATGCCAATGTGTTCCCAGTTACCGTGCAGGTACTCACGTCAGCCGTGGCCGTGGCGACATCGGTGTCTGTGAGTGTGACGGTATGCGCGGTGGCGAGGGGCGGCTGGTCGGCGGGCGGGAGAGCGGCCGCCATATCCAGCTGTTCCGTGATCGTCTCCACGGTCGCCGTCATTATCTGCGCACAGGCGGCATACTCGATTTGCGGCTCCAACGATTTAGCCAAATCGATTAAATACCACGATGTTGTCATTTTAAAATCCTGACGTCGGAAATAATGACTATGTACTACAGTCACGGTAATGTGTAACCACTGTTGGCAGTTCAGCATCTTTTCTAGATAAGGGTCACGAACTGTGTAATGTACATACGTATTTGCTCTTAGTGTACTAACGATTTTAAAATCATATCATTATAAAGTCATGATGGTGTCTAAGAGCAGATCCGCCACTCCATATGTAAACCACATGGATAGTGGCGGATTTGTTATTAGACCCCACCGTTATCTTTTTCATTCTCAAAACCTACTAGAGCAATTTTAAAATTATTTCACCGACAGAATGTTACATTTTGATTAAGTAACATATGCTATATTTTATATCTAATCACGCGGATCAATTCACACCCGAACTGCTAGATTTTGTATAGGTCTTCACATTATTGCTTACTCTGTTAAGAAAAACTTACAGTTAATATTCCAGGATTTCAAAATTGTTACACTGTGATATTTAACCAGGCATACACAACAAAATTACATTTTTTTCACTATCAATGTCAACCGGAACGACCAGTTTTTAAATTTACGCCGTTTTTTTTGTTTACTTTGCATTGAGAAATTAAAAAGTAGGGTAGTTTATTATCTTGCTAGAAGACCAGCAATCATGATGCGTTAATTTCATCATACTACACAACAAATAAGCAGCATTATTCTGTCGTGACGTCAAAGTGAAGAAAATGTAACCATGTCTAAATATAATAATACTTCGTACTAATAATACTGAGTTCCAATTTCTGATCATAATATATTGCTAAGTGCTATGCCGGTTTCGTATAAAGACCATGTAAGCTAAAACTTGTACTTTCAATACAGTCAGGTATCCCACCAATATAACGGGTGTAAAAGACATGAACAGTCAAACGAGAACCATGTATTCTGCTCACCATCATAACATTCTTTTTCCTTCAGACTATACCTGGGAAATTGATAGTTACGATTTTATTGACCGTCAAAGTCATATTTTTTTTCATATTTTTGTGAAAACATATTCTAAACATTATTTCTTAATTATTGTCCAAAGAAACATTATCATTTTTTTTAGTATTTCATAACAAAAAATGGATTCAAAACGTTAGCGTTCAATGTAGCTCACTCGGGATAAGCACGGACACATCCGAACGGGGCCGGCCGTCTGGCAAAAATATCACGGTTTTGCGAGTTGCGTGCGAGTTGAGCGCTTTACGTTGCGCAGTACAATTTGCAATATTTTTTAAAACCAAAAAATTAAAATCATTTCCCTGCAATTATTTTTCGAAATGTGTCTTATTTTGATGTATAGAATACATGTCATTTGTAAAATAAAAGCTGTAAGTTTCTTTATACTTCAATATAATAAAAGTGCAAGATCACAACAGTTCTCGCCTATCCTGACTGAGTTGCTGAAACTTTTTTTTTTGTTATTTGATTGGCTGATTGTATGTCAATCAAATACGGCCTGCCTGGTGGAAAGCAGTCACTGTAGCGTATAAACGCCTGCAAGCTGCAACGCTGAAGTGACACTCACGAATTGCCAACACTCGTCCCCTTCCTAGGGACGCGCAGTTATAGTTTACGATGGTCTTTACATTGTTATTCATATTATTTACATCAGAAATTGGATTAAAAGACACGCTGCATTCTAATTATACAATTTTGACCTCGCTTTCATATTTTACATTTCCAATCAGTTCCTATACCTACTACTATTGACTAGTATGTATGCAAATCTACGTATTTATTTATAAACAAAGGCATCTACATAAAATCGAAAAATAGTAAAGAAATAAAAGACTACTCCAAAATTTTCATATTAAACCACTGAGTACAATCAGCAAGAAAATGTTTCATAAGTTGTTTTAATGATCATACAAATTTAGAAGTATATCATTTGCTTATCAATTTAATATAAAATTTGCATGTTTCGATAGGTGCCATTAAACCGGAGTCAATCGATAGCGAAAATAAATAAATCAACATTGTTGATGGAGATCGATAAACTGCTGTTTAGTACCTTTAAATAAAACCTTTTTCTAAATTGTTTCAGTGTAGAATTTTTTTAACAACTAACATTTACTACATATGCCACTCAGATCTCATTAAATTCCTTTTAATAGTGTTAAAGTATCATGAATTTAATGCGACCTGCCAAACATAAATCCAAGCGTCAAAAGCTACGTCAAACATCAAAATGCACACATACACACACGTGAAGAAGCAAGGAAAGTAAGAAAGAGATAGACTGACATACTTGCGTGTCGCCTGACGACTTAGTCAGTACGGGGTCCGAAGACACGTCGCTTATGAGTGAGAGTTGCATGAAATGAACAAACTATACATCTATTATATAGATACGGAGGACACTAAAACGAAGACGGCCGACTCGCGTGGCGGGCAGACATCCTGGACTATCGTACAAACATCACAGACAACAACCGACTACACTTATCAAAATTACAACAGAAATATTACATTACACTTTTGTCGCAGATTGTACTTTTAGTCTTTCACGGGTTTAATTTAGAAAAAATATTTTAACATCGCATGAAAGTTCATTGGCTGTTTATTATTGTTTTTTATTGTTAGTTTATTGTTGATATCGAACATGTATTGAAAACAAAGCGACATTTATCTACAACAAAGAACTACAAAGGGTTTTTATTTGGTTTCAATAAAGATAAAATTATTCATGCATGCTGCGGTTTTTTCTATTTTCACTACATATATAAGTATTTATAAATTTTGTGATTATGAATACTTTATGAATAAGTTCTATAACCAAAATTAAAATTTTTGAGTGAAAATCAAAGTTAGCAAGATTTTGACTTTCGTTGTTTATAAACTGCTTTTCCCCGATTTTAAATGATACATACTCTTGGCCCATAGTTGAACGACGAAGCACTTCGAGAAAAGGTAGGTAGTGTCCTTGCGTTTCGCTTGGCTCGTCTTGGCGGACACTACTGTGCCCCCAGATTCGTATCAATTTTAACTGAAAATTAAAGAGTTACTCAATCTATATGAAAAGTTAAATCTCACTTGTTATTATTGCCTCATATGTGACCTGGCAAAGGTTGAGCTTTCTAAGAGAAATGAAATTACTCCAATTAAAAATTTATAATACCTAATCAATTTTAAGGACAAGGACGAGCCCAAAAGTCATTATCCTACAAAACCTCAATTCACTCAAACCCAAACCTCAACGTACAAACCAGAAAACCGCAACACGCACACCACATAGAGACTCCCCGACAAAACAGACACTACGACATAAAAAGACATAGAAAAACAAGCGCGTCCCAAACCCGTGAACGCGTCTGCCGCCACGGCGAGGCGACAAAGTCGCGCGACAGATACGTACATGCGGCATGTGCACCAAGACTCCGCCCACCGAGCTTTTGTCGGACGCAACGTTGACGCCGTGCGCGAGCGACATTAGCGCGTCCACGGAAGTCGCCGGTGTGCCGCCGGATTTACTTCGCTCGTCTTCGGATTGGTTCCTTCTGGTCATCGAGTCTGACCACATCTCGTCTAGCGACGGCTGGTGACGTGTTTAAGATATGGTAAAGTCATTCACAACATTGAAGTTATAAACACTTAAATGTAACCCTGAATTTCAATAGTACCTAAACTTCAAATGAAATGGAAAATTGGACTTAAATTAAAAACCTTTATAAATTTAATGTCATAATTAAAATTAATTTTAACTGCAAAAAAATATTGAATGGTAACATGATAGCTATTTTGATTGCGAGAATCGGTGCCCAATCGGTTAAATTATAGTAAGTAAAAAAAAAATGTTTCTTGACTAAAACAAATTTTAATTTTATCACTGTGATTCTAGATTACGATTTCAGCAATCTTAAATACTAGTTTTGAATAAAAAAAAGTGTGAAGCAAATTGTTTTTTGTTAAATAAAACCAACGCAGTGAATAGAAATTTTGAAACGCCCCCTAAAACTATGTAACGGAACTGTGGTGGGTTTGTGATAAATGTATGAGAATGTTACCTCTGGCGGTGGCTTCGGTCGGTCAGGTGCCAGCGACCGCACCAAGAGAACGGCCAACTGATGCCACAGAGCTGCGGCCTCGCAGTACGAACAAGCTCCTTCGGCGAGGCACACCGCTATGACAATTTAACATTAAGCGTATATTCCTATAATTATAAAAATAAATAAAAAATCGGGAGTGGTCTCCTCTTGACTTTTTCGTATACCGGAAACGACTCAGAAGTTGATATAAACCTTATATTTTGATGTCATACATGCATGTTTATTTTTGGTCACCCATCCGAGTACCGACCGCGCACTCGGTTGCTTAACTTTCTTAATCGACGACTCAAAAGTTGAAAGAAACCTTATATTTTAATGTTATACATGCATGTTAAATATGGCTGCAATAAGTTAAAGCATACTCGAGTTATCGTGCTATCGCACAGACACAAACACACACAGACATAATTCCAAAAAAAATATTTTTGTACTCAGGTAGGTCCAAAACGTGTAAATCCGTCGAAATCTCGAGGTCGAAATTTTTTACAAGTACTACGTATACGAGAAAGTAAAAAGGTTTAATACTCGCACTTACCGTGTTCAATGGTGTTAGCCTGATTTGACTTGAGCATCAGTCGCAGCAATTTGGTGGCCTCGCTGCTTACGTTTTGAATATTGATACGGCGTTGTTGCAGCTCCATCTAGCAGTGTTGAATACTTGATTTGATTAAAACTGTTTACAGAGCCACAAACTTATCTGACCCAGTGGTGGTGTCGCTAGTGGTGAACAAATGTGTCATAGAAATGTCAAAATATCTATGAGTTAATTGTAGTTCTAATTTTTGCCACCGGGTCAGATAAGTTTGTGGCACTGTACCCTTACGTTTAGGACTACATTATTATTTCATCGTCATTAACACATGTGTCCGCAAGCGTACTTTCCCCCGGGGCCATACAAGTAAATCAAGAAACGTCAAACAATCGTCGGAGTGATTTATTGCAAATATTGTCAGGAAATAACTTAAAAATAATGGGCCGCTTATGTAAGAAGTGACGTACGCGTTATTTTCCGAAATTTCTAATGGACAGTGTCCGTCGCAGCCTGTGGGTGAGTACGTCCAACCGTATTTCCTTCCTCTAGCGCCGCGCGGGTCACGCTGTCGGATCCCCTTTTTTATATAATTTGATCTTTTTAATTTTTTCCTTATCTGTTGTGATGAATAAGGCACCAATGGATGGGGTCCTCGTTCGGAAGGTGGTAGGGAAACTTTCTCGGCGGGTGTGTGGCTTTTGATGTCAAGTCCCCTTGGCATTCGAAGTCACATGCCATCGACGAGTTGTTTTTGTTTTCCCACCACGGCTAGTTGGGGACACGACCTTGCCCTCAGTCCGGGGGGTGCGGTGGGATGGCTGCTCCCGGTGTCCTCGTTGCGGAGGACGCGCCAGCTCGAGCAGCCGTCGGTGAGGACGCGGCCTATATATTATGTGTACCCACTAAACATCCTCCCCATCAATGATGCAGTTTTTGTTCTCATCAAATCGGGCTCGCGACTCCTTTGAGCATTTTTCGATATTCCTTATTTATTTATTATCATTTAAACATCAATAAAAAGCTATATACTATACTAGTGCCACCAATTTAGGTTTTCCCACTAGTTCAAGATTTGGCCCTGAAGGCCCACTTGAAAAATTCACCCTGTATAATCATTTTTTAAGTCTTAAAAATTTAATTAACATGATATACTAGAAAAATGCACTGAAAAAAATCGACTTGTCTCAGGCGGGACTTGAACCCGCATCTTCCACAATCCGGGCGGACGCGTTGACCAATTACGCCACCGAGACACTGCTTTTCGCTGTCGAAATTTGTCAGTGCTTGGTGCTTATGTTTTTATGGTAAACATCGTTTCATCAAATCTTTGAAATTTGCACTTCCAAGACCCGAACGAAATATTTTTTCAAATATTTGACGCCCAGCTAAGATGAAACTACCTTATATTATGGAACAATTTTTATTTTTGCGTTTAAAAACGCGTAAATATTAATACTAGAAAAATGCACTGAAAAAATGTGGAAGATGCGGGTTCAAGTCCCGCCTGAAACAAGTCGATTTTTTTCAGTGCATTTTTCTAGTATTAATATTTACGCGTTTTTAAACGCAAAAATAAAAATTGTTCCATAACATGATATAAATAGAAAATAGCATGATAATTTACCTGCTTTAATAGTATATCCAGCATTAAAATGCAGCAGGTCAGGTTCTGTGGTTTCATTTGGTCATCTTTCTCTATCTTTTCCTTCTCGGCAGCGGATGGGGATGAATCTTTCTTTGATCCGTCTGGAATACATTTTCTCTAATTATGGCATGCCTGAGGAGTCATCCTAATTGGCAACGATTGCACGATGATACGATGCGTTCACATCGCACGATGAGTTCACCATTCAAGATTTCTTTAGCGTCCTAATTGAAGGTCACAAGTCATTACGCGAGAAGAGAAGATCCTACCATGAGTTTGATCGTGCGATCATGCAATCAAAAGTGTAGATCTCTTTATGCGTCCTAATGGTCACACGCATCTTTGGTCACACATCACCTTACCAGCACAGTAATACCATAGTATAAGTAAACAAGTAAGTTGACTTCATAGAAACTCACCGAGCGCGGTTTGGGTGTGTGCGTTACAGTTACTACACGCACACAGTTACACGTTGTGACGTAATTTAACAGAAATAACGTATTCGTTAGTTCTGTTAAACTTCCTTACTTACTTTATACTATGGTTATACTGCTCGTGACGCGACGACGGCTTAATTATATGTATGGAAACTGGCCCGGCATATTTTATGACGACAACTCTATGCCATCCTATACGAGTAGGCCGTTTTCGTTCGCGCGGGTCTCAGTCAGCGTACTTGTTTACTTATACTATGGTAATACGGGGGACAAGTGGCAATCTTCATGGTGCGATAGGCAGGGATTGACCCCTGTTGAAACATCGCACCAAAACTTTAATCGCGCGACAAAAACGCATCGTGTCATCATACTATCGTTGCCAATTAGTACGTCGTCGCCTGCAGTTACCGTAAACTAGAGACTTTTACAACTGAACCAGGAAAATTCGAGAGAAATTTCAGGAAAGGTGTGAGGGTTTATTTGGCGATCTTTTAAAAGATATTGATAGGTGGTGGGGGATGTTAACTAAGTCTGGAAAAGTTCAAAAGCTACAAGAAATAAAACACTTAATAAAACTTCAATCAATATCAAAACAAGAAGAAACCTGTACTTTTTTAAAAGAGTAGGTATGCGCCTAATAAATATGTCAATAACCTACCTGAAGGCGGTTTGAATATCTTCTCTGGCAAGTTGACGACACAATGGCTGAAGAGGTCGAACAGCTGATTTAGCGTTATCTTCACGTCCAGCATTGAGATCGTCTAGACATTAAAATATTTATTACTCGCGCGACACGTTCATTCCGAGCGACGCTCGAGCGAGTGAAAGAACGATGACGTCACGACAGGCCTAGAATAATTAGCGCGCGAACATTTTTACTAATTTAAAAAATTCATTGTGAAGCCATTTGCAGTGCTATAGAAAAAAACCAAGTCATATTTTAAGTTAAATGTCATTATTTGGACAAAATAAAAAACAACACCGTACCCACGCTCATTGTCTAAGTCTTGTCAGACATCTTCATTTATAATATTAAAACCCGCGACATCATCTGAATATCACGACCAATCGTACGTACCCACTGTTGATAGTACATCACCTTTATTACCAGTGCAAATTATTAAATAGGGATATAAATATTTTTGTCCTTCCCAAACAAAACTTTCAGCGAAAAACAATTATCTACGTAACTAGGTATCTTGTTTCAAAAATAATAAATTACCTGGAACCATTCGAGAACGGGCAAAACAGTTTCCGGCGTTGGTGTGTCAGTCACTTTGAGCACGGCGAAGTTATACAAGTTCCGTTCGTCCACCCCCACCATACTGCCGTCGGGTTCCAAGATCTTCGCGAGAGGTATTTTTAGTTCTAGAAGTTCCTGTGAACAAATAAACACAATTAATTTTAAACAGACCCTCATATTATATTCGAAAATAATACGGTGATAGCTGATACAAACGGGTGGAAGGAAAAGTCATACTACTTCTTCTTTCTCGTACCCTACTCCTCACTTTATTTGGGGTCAATTCAGTGCGTCTTGCTATAGACATACTGCTATAGGTTTTGGCATTAGATTTTGCGGCCGTTCACCTAAGTGACACCAACACGCTTTGTCAAAGGAAAAGACAATATACAAAAACTGTGCAATTCTAACAATATCACATACCTACGTACAGGTCGAATTGTAACCTCCTTAATTTTGAAGTCGTTTTAAAACTAATACATTTTTCTAGTGAATAAATGAATACCTACGCATTTGGTTTAAGAAGGCTTGATTTAATTTAATTTATAAAAGGTATTGCACATTTTAAATTTACTACTCAATCAATTATTGCATTCATGTCTTTTTCATGTACAGTCGACCAAATTGAATCATGACCCACCTTAAGATCATTTTCCTACAGTCACTCTATACAAAGTAGGATGAAATTCGCTTGAACGTACATTTCTAAGTAACGAACCTGTTATCAATTTGTTAGACACTGCCAGTGTCTAATAAATACTTAGACAAAGAATGGCTTTTTAAAATTTGTTCAGACTACTACTTGACATCTGACGCATAACGTCATTTTATTTTTAAAAATATAATAGTTATTCCATGTTCTCAGGAGTGAAAAGAGTTTAGATTATGAACGACATCTTATTTAAAATTCCAATTGAGACTTTAGTGCAGTGATAAGAAAGATTAAAATTGCATAGATCTCTGACCCGTAATGACGCATTTTTATTCATATTTAAAACGTACTAAGTGCAACACGCATGATAGCGAAGAGAACCTAACTAAATTTATGATTCTAAAGGAATGATCGGCCAAGTGGGTCATGATTCAGTTGGTTCGACTGTACTTTTAAGGCGATATAAAAATGAAAATAGTCATCAACGGATCATTTTAATTTAGAACTGATATACAAGGTGTGAAATTAGACTGTACCAGCTACCAAGAAACATAGAATATCTGAGAGTAGTTCAGCAAAAACAACGTCCATTCTGCTATGTATTAACTGACAAAATATTTACTCACTTTTTCGGGTACATCAGTGCAAATAGCTTCCATCCAGGCCGGCATGATGTAGTCCCAGATAGACTGGGTGATGATACCGTACGGGATGAGGCAATACAACCTGGGATAAAACACCTATTTGAAAAGATAAAATATAAACTTGCTTTTTAACGTAGAGGCACGAGTACGCTCGTACGCAAACACGCTTGCATACACGCAGTACCACGTAGTTACGTATACATAACAGAAAATTAAATTGATATGTTCAATGTAGCGGTGACTTTTTTTATGTCATGTGGTTGGCAGACAAGCATACGGCCTTTTCCGTAGCCTATAGACACTCGCAACTGACGTGAAAATCAAGCGCTTCCAGCCCTAGTCCTCGTCCCTACCTCGTAGAGATCTGGCGACCTTACTCACCAACAGAAACACAACACCACAAAAATGTACTGTTATTTGACTGTAGTCTTCTAAAGGAGTAAACTTTAGAAGAACACAGTCAAATAACCTCACAGGTGCCTCATAGGTGCTCTCACTGGCCACTTTGCCACAAAGAAGACACCTGTGTAGGTACAAAAGGCAAAGCTGAAGACCCCATCTGTAGAATGTGTGGTGAGGAGGAAGAAAGCATGGAGCACATACTATGTGACTGCGTTGCACTAGCCAATATAGGCATTAGGCAACTAAAGGTGCTGGGCTTAGGTTACCCTAAACCAGAGGACTTTATAGACCTTATTCCCGCCAACATCGTAAAACTCATACAAAATGTTTTCGATGTTGGCGGGGATGGGTGATAAGGAAAGGGGAAGCACAAAAGATCCCATAGGGTTTTAAGTGCTCTTGAGACACAGCCTCAGCCCCTTGCATAATAATAGAATAGAAACACGAATTGGACCAAACGCGTGACTTTGTATGTATAACCTACGATGTGGTTAAGACTTACCTGTTGAGGCCATCCTTGAGGTGGTGGGCCTTAGACGCGAGGTTGTCCCAATGGCCGGCCTGGCGCGTATGATGCGGCGGGTGTGGCAGCAGACACGACACTAGCACCGCGCGATGAGACGCGGCTATAGCCCTCACCCATCCACAAACATGTTCCATCTTCAACTTTTCCACTGCGTTCGCTGTTTCTCCTATAAAGCAACATTAACTCATGGTATAATTTTATTTTTGCGTTTGCAAACGCGTAAATACTTTTATCTACACTCATGTCATAATATTCGAATTACGATATCAAAGGTGAACATAAAATGACATACTTTTTAATACAGATAATTAAAATTAAAATTAAAAAAAAAAGAACCTGTAACATAATGACCATTATAACACCGGTTCGACTCATTATGATACAGTTATTTTTCTTAAATACTCGGGAAGGCAAAGGGATCTAACCCATACAAAAAAATGTTTGTCTTTTCTGTTGTTTTATTTGAATTTATGTATGAGTGTAGATAAAGTAGTGTATGCAACTGCATATAACACGGGTATTAAAACACTCGTTACTATTATCTCGTGTTTTAATACCCTTCATTATATGACAGTTGCATAAACTACTATTTAATACTAGAAAAAATGCACTGAAAAAATCGACTTGCCTCAGGCGGGAATCGAACCCGCATCTTCCGCAATCCGGGCGGCTGCGTTGACCATTACGCCACCGAGACTCTGCTTTCGCTGTCGAAATTTGTCAGTGCTTGGTGCTTATGTTTTCATAGTAAACATTTTTATTTTTTATTTTATTTTTCTAGTAACATTAACTCACTCGCGGGTTTCCACAAATTACAGATTTGGTTAAGTTAGAGATCTTAAAATTACTATAGTTCAATTGTTATTTATTACAGTTGCCTAGATAGCGAAAATGCAATGATATGATTTTCAAATAAAGTACCTAAATATGAATTATTAATTAAGTTGATAGTGTTAGAAAATCCTCACTTACCAGTGTATGAGAAGGAAGTAACGTGGAACCAATGGAAAAGCACTGACAGTAACCTTCCGAGCACTTCATCGGGTGTATCAGGATTGGGAGTACATAAGCCGACCATTAGCCACACGCCGTACCTGAGAAATATATTTTAAAAGTGTAATTTTAATGCATAAAATTTTTACTGTAAGTATCTTATTTTTTTATAAGTGATTTTTTGTAGTAAGTGCAAGATCTGAACAGAAAAGTATTGCCGCAAAATTGGTTTTAGACAAAGGAACATAGAACAATTTATGAGAACGAGATCCTGTCCGAGGGCATCTCAAGGAGATATTTTCTAAAAGAAAAGGTACCTCAACATGATTGTTTAAAATCTTGTACAAGATTATTTGATCTCTTTCTAGACGACGATCTTTTAAAGATGGACTTAAAATTTCCTGCTGGTTATAGCGAAGAGTTTTGAAGTTAAGGTGTTTGACAAACCTATTGTGAGTGAACTCTCTCAACGGCCTGAATACTAACATTATAAAGAGGATTCTTGGAGAATTGCATGCAGGTTTTACTTGCATACAAGTGGAAATGTTCAACAATTAAGTAGGACATCATGGGTGAAGACGTGCTGCTGTGGTCGGTGCTGCTTGCCGAGACATTTCTGAGTTATTAATTAATATAATCTACCGATTGAATAAACAAACAAGCTTTGTCATCGTCGTCCTGTTCAGTGGGTTCAAAACTGGATTCACAGTGCAACTAAAATTTGCGCGTTAATTCAATTTGAGCGTCACTTGAATGAAAAAATTTACAAATTCAAACTACCTCATACAAGTATGCAGGTTTGTTCAAGTTGCATGCTATTTGCAACTTGACGTCATACTTGCATACAAGACTTGCCTAATGGAATCGCTGTTCGACATTATAATACTATCATAGTATAGCACAATTCAGCGAAACCTTAAGAGCGTTTACGTCACCAATTTCTGTTTTTAATAATGTCTGTTTTATACAGACTCCACTTTTGTTTACCAATGAATGAAATGGAGTCATTTTTTAGACATTTTTATTAAGAAAGTGGAAATTGACTCATGCTGCTCAGACATTTTGTTATAATTTGCAAATAACATTTGGGCCATACTAAATGGAGCGTCTCGCGAGTGCGTAAAACACTCAGAAAACCACACAAAAAACTATTTAACTGTTGATTGTTTTTGCAAGGTGCTACTTTACTCATATTAATAAGATGAATAAAGTTTTATGAAAACAGCTCCAGTGTTTCAGTGACTCTTCGTACCCTGCTATTTGCATTTAACCGTCATAGCCTTAAATCAAACATTTTCTCTTACAACTATCTTTTCAACTCTTACAACACAAGAATATTATCCAGAAGTTGTTATTTACATTTGTAGAAGAAGAATTCATGGAAACAATGACGCTGAAAGTGCAGATTTTCAGTCAAAATGTGTAAACGCAGAGACCACGGCGGTTTGTATGGCTCACCTTCCCAATAATTGTCTGTCCTCGACAGAGATGGGTTCGTGAAGATTGACGGTCAGCGGCGGCCTCAGCTGCTCTGTGGAGCTGTCTGGATCCTCCATGTTGATGGGTTTTGCTTCTTTTAACAAGCTGAAATTAATACATAAGGAATCATTCGCCGGTTCTGCTCCCAACGATATTTGTGGTCGTCGTAATATGTTGTCTTCTTCCACTCTCCTCGCTCAGCCGTCATTTTAATATTAACACCCTTCTTGTATCATCATTCACACAGTCTATACTATATCCACCACAGACATATAAATCTAAGGAGATCGGTCGAATCGCCGAATTCATAGGAAACCGAGTGTCGCGATCAGCCTCCGTACTACATAACATGGTTCTAGTTGAGCATGCCGTAATATACACTATTCATTGCGCGCATCTTAAGGACTGCGAAGCCATGAAAGTTAAGCACAGCCGCAAAGGAGATCGGTCAAATCGCTGAGCTACGTATTCACTTGACTTTATCTGAAGGCGAAGTGGCGGAAATGTATGCCCACAGGGCATACACTTGTCTCAAGTTAAACGCCGGCTTGGCCTATCTCCTTGTATTATTAAATCTGTGATATCCACTCACATTCATTTTCATCACTTTCTTTGTTACATGCTCATCATCTCTTCTCACTATATGCTCATACCATCATAATCTGTTACCTCAGTCTTTCTGTCACTGGTGTTACTTTCAAACTTCAGCTAATGTACTTATTCCTTACTTTGTAGATTCTACACAGGGTTGCTGGGAAGACGTTGGCATCATTTAAAAATAAGAGCTATTCATGATTTATAGAGCTTAACCCAAATATAAGGCAAACCAATTAACTTAAAGTTAAAATCAGCTGTTCAATACTAAAATACAACACCTATGCAATAAACAAAATGTATGGAATAGTTTTTTAGGGTTCCGTACCCAAAGGGGACCCTATTACTAAGACTCCGCTGTCCGTCCGTACGTCTGTCACCAGGCTATATCTCATGAACCGTGAAAGTTCACAGATGATGCATTTCTGCTGCCGCTATAACAACAAATACTAATAATCAGAATAAAATAAATATTTAAGGGGGCTCCCATATAACAAGCGTGATTTTTTTCCTTGTTTTTGATCTTGATATTATATTCACAGAATATTTAGTTATACATAATAATTAAAAATAGATAATTGAAATAAAATAATACAAATATTTAAGGGAGCTCCCATACAAGCGTGATTTTTTCCAATTTTTTTCTCGGTCTTAACAACGATAACAGCCTTTTTTATAGATAAAGGTACGGAACCCTTCGTGCGCAAGTCCCACTCGCTCTTGGCCGGTTTTTTTAGGGCACTTTATGTGTCTTATAATTGTGGTAAGCACTGTGAATTATTAGTAGTCTTATTTCAAAAGGATGCCAATGTCCTCCTACTGTAATTATGTTTATCTACTGTTAGTTATTAGTTCTTATTTAAAATGTTTGTGTAAGCGCGTCGTTGAGTTGTAATGTTTGATTTTTACGTTACGAGATGGCAAACAACCTTGCGGCCCACCTGATGTTAAGTGGTCACTGCCGCCTATAGACACTTGCAATATTAAGTGTAAATCACTTAACACCGCAAGTGCGTTTGCCATCCTGCGGACTAGGATGATATGCCTTCCATGCCCAGTAATTACACTGGCTACCTTTCCCTTCAATCCGAAACGCAGCGAACTGCTTCACGGCAGAAATAAGAAAGGCGGTGATACCTACAAAGACGACCCTACATATGGGTCTACCACCTAGTAAATTATTGAATACTTATATATTGAACAGTGAATTTATTTCTACTCTATTCCTCCCAGCCACCCTGTACATTTAGGTCTACTGTCCACGAAGGCGTCGCTTCATTGCCACGTATTCGTCTTTATACGTTTGCGTACGCCAGCTTGCTGCTTATTTTCGCTTTTAATTTAAAGGGAATCTGGACGTTACAAGGAATATAAGTAAATATTATATTTTAGTGCTACTTTCTGTTCTTTCTCACACTCTGTCCCAATTTTTTTTGGGGTCGATGCCGCAAAAAGCCTATAGCAGTACATACTGAACCGACTAAGAGGCTCAATCAATGAACACTTATAATATGTAAGCAAACCTGATGATGGCTTCAACCAGATTAGTCTGCATGTCGCTGTCCATCTGCCAGGCGGGAGGCAGCCGCGTGTGGACCACGTGGTCGCCACCTCTTCTGCTATTGTGGCGGTTGCCGTGGCATTGTTGGCAGTACCTGGATCAAAGTTTTATATGTATAAGTACTGGCAGGCCAACGAACGTTGTCCTGTTAAAAAAAAAAAAAAACATTTTTTATTGGATCTAAACCATTTTCAAATCCGCTTGAACGCAAAAAAATATCAAATCGGTTCAATCGTTTAGGAGGAGAAGAGAAGAAATTTATTTATGTAAGTATAAAGATGTCGTTTTACTGAGATTATGTAGTTAATAAATTAATATTTTAAAGGGTTAAGTTTTTAAGTTCGTTTGTAGGAAGTAAAATCTACAGAATCAATTTTGAAAAGTCTTTCACAGATGGAAAATTAAATTATTCCTAAGTGATATAATTTATACTTATTCGATTAAAACAATATTTTTTAATGCGAATGAACAATATTATTGTAAAAATGTTTGACGCCCAGCGAAGGGGCACGGGTCAGATTAGATAGTTTATTAAAAATTAAATTATTGTCAATGTGTGATTCTTATGAATATGACATGTCAAAAAAGTGTTACCTACCTAAGAAGTCAGTCAGTATTCCTTCTTTATTAGTGTGTCAGTCAGTGACGTAAATGCTTATACGGTGATTTATAACTACATCATTAATTTGGTAGTAGAGTTTCCTTAAATAAATTAAAGGGCTTACCTGATAGGATGATTGCCGTTGTAGCTAGCACATTCGTTCGAGAAGCAGATTGAGTAGGCCGACTTATCTGTAGATCTGCAATTCTGCAAGCAAATTTGAACTTAAATTATTACATATTTTGGACTTTTGCCATTATAAGTTGGCAAACTTAAAATTTGCTTATAAAGATTTAACAACTGGAAAAATCAGTTCAAGTATTTACTGCAACAATGACATTAATATTGTAATAAAGAAATAATGATAGCTTACCTTATTCTCGCAAACCATAGAAACTTGCTGTTGTGGGTGTAAA
The DNA here is from genome assembly GCA_955850985.1 of Elophila nymphaeata. NCBI lineage: Eukaryota > Metazoa > Arthropoda > Insecta > Lepidoptera > Crambidae > Elophila > Elophila nymphaeata. Next base: position 17,325,821 of record OY039087.1, read on the forward strand.
ATATCAAAGAAGCGCTGATTCGGGTGTTCTCTGAAAAGAAAATTGTTATAACATAAAACTAACGACATAATGCCATTAGACCAAAGGCTAGCAATCTGCCATTTTGAGGTACTGCATGGCAAATGCTGCCTGAACGTGACTTTATGTGTATTACCTGGCTCTGTATAAAGGCGATCCACATTATTTGCAACACAACGTGTAACATTTTTCATACATTTTAATATGTATGCGCGCACACTCCGCGCACGCTGCGAGCGTTCGTAGAGCGCGCGTTGGTCCACGCCGAATGTCGGTTTTTCAACGAACGTTAAAGCGAGGAACTCATGATCACTCCATTTTCATAGTCGGCGCGATGTGGATCATCCAAAAATTTATCAAACAGAAGATCGCTCCATTTGCGTCATTCCAATTTCATTTTACGCAGCGTCTTCTGAGACGTCACGAAATGGACGTAGGGTCGGCAACACACGAGCGCGCGGGTTTGGAGTCTGGTATAACTGTGGTGTTTGAGCCACATCATAACCGTGGTTATATGAGAGCAAATTTAACCGAAGAGAACTTGTTCTTTGTATGAAAGTTCGGACTGGGAATGTTCCATTAAATTCGTCTAAATTTTTGATGGGAAAGAGAAATTATCCTTACTGTAACACTTGCCCGAACTAGACAGAGTTGATCTTATTCAAAATAAAAAGGCTATAGACAGGACTTGTGTTTCGCTATTCATAAAGGTTTAAGTTCAATCTTTAAATGTGACAAAAGTAATGCTATTGTAAGTTTTCTAATTTGCTCCTTTGCAAAAGTGAATAATAATATATTTCTACGCTCACACCAATTATCTATCCCAAATTAAGTATCTTTAAGAACTTGTGTTATAGATACTAGATAACGGACAAAAATACTTAATAATCTAGATATTTTTATAAATCAACTTAAATAAATATATAAACGACCATGACTAATGAACAAATGATCGTGTTCACCACACTAACATTTGCCACCAGGACTCGTACCCGAACCGCCCGATGTGTAGGCAGCGTTACTGACCACTCCACCACGGCGGCGAATGAACAATCAAGTTAAATATTTTGTAAGAGCAAGTGAACAAAGCGAGCAGAGCTACCTGTGTATCTCGTTGGCGCACTCGATGCACAGGTAGAGAGGCGGCGGCGTGTCGGAGGCGAAGGTGACGCTGATGCAGTGGTCGTAGCAGACCTTGGCCGCCTCCGCCGAGCCCGCGTTCGGGCACATGTCGCGCTGGCACAGGAACGGAACCAGGTCGTCTGGACAAGTACGCTAGCTGGCTACACGAACAAACACCCTTCCGTCTCGAACGCCTTAATAGGACCCCGATGAAAGCGTTCGAATCGGAAGGGTGCTGCTGGTTGCACCCCCCAAGACACAAGTTATGCGAGATGAAAGAGTATATTTTTAAGAATGTTATAGGACAAAAACTATAATTTTAAATCACCGCATTTTAACAAGAAACAGTATTTTATTCTGACTCAAAAATTGTTATGCAAAGATGTAAAATTAAATTTAAAAAGTAAGACGTGTCAGTAATGACAGCTGACCTGTTATGTCTTAGAAAAATGCACTGAAAAAAATCGACTTGCCTCAGGGCGGGACTCGAACCCGCATCTTCCACAATCCGGGCGGTTGCGTTGACCAATTACGCCACCGAGACACTAAAAACGACTTGTCTCAGGCGGGACTCGAACCCGCATCTTCCACAATCCGGGCGGATGCGTTAACCAATTGCGCCACCGGGACACTAAAATCGACTTGCCTCAGGCGGGACTCGAACCTGCATCTTCCACAATCCGGGCGGATGCGTTGACCAATTACGCCACCGAGACACTACTTTTCTTCTGCTTTTCTGCTGTTATGTCTTGTCAAAATATTTTTTTTGTAACTAGGCATGGGGTCGATTTTTTTCTGCCAACAACTATTGTGCATTTTTATTTTATAAATAATGTTATAAGAACACGTCAAGTTAGTTTTTGGTCTTGTTTCTGACTAACAATATGGAAGTTAATATTTTTAACCATTATTTAATCGGAGAAAATTCGAATTAAATGTTAAGATTTCTTGCATACACTTTGTAAAATTACTCGAAAATGCGGTGGATTAAAATAAAAAAAAAACATATTCAAGATCCTCTAAACATAAGCTTTCGTTTAATATATAATTTATCGTGGGGCGTGGTTTTCAAGTACCAATATGGAACATCTCCTTCAAACAAAATATTGTTATACGTATTCTATTCAATTCTGTCATTAGCGATGTGACGCCGGCGGAGTAGAATAGCATCACCCCATATCCTCCAATGGGTGTCGTAGAAGGCGACGAATGGGTCAGCAAAGGAGTATTGATCACCTTATACTCCGTCCACCAATCAACGTGGGCAAGCGTGATGGACTACTGCTTAAACGTCCTTTGATGACAAGGGGAGGCCTTGTGCCCCAGCAGTGGGTCGAATTATAAATGATATCATGATGAGTCCACATATACCAAGTTGGACTATACCTAGTCTAACAAATAATACCCATATGTAGGGTCGTCTGGGTAGGTACCACCGCCTTTCTTATTTCTGTCGTGAAGCAGTTCGCTGTGTTTCGGACTGAAGGGAAAGGTAGCCAGTGTAATTACTGGGCATGGAGGGCAAATCATCTTAGACCCCAGGATGGCAAACGCACTTGCGGTGTTAAGTGATTTACACTTAATATTACAAGTGTCTATAGCCGGCGGTGACCACTTAACATCAAATTCAAATTCAAATTCAAATGATTTATTTGCAGAATATACGTAGGTATATAAAGGTGTTACAATATTAAAAGAACAGTACATTCAACCGTTTCCGGTATGCAAATTTTTCGTTAATCTATTAATAATGACAATTATATAATGTCAGCACAATTGAATTAATTATTACATATTTATGAAGTAGTAAATATCAAAATGTCAAAGTTAAAAGAAAGAAAAGGAAACCCAGTGTCTAACTATTTCTACCTTAACAGTAATCAAAATCATGCCAGTACCTACTGTAAATAAAATAAAAACTACATATCAATAAAAATCATAATGTCAATACCTACTTAAAATTTTTTTTTAAATGTCAATTCTTAATAAAATCTAATAATACAGAAATATAATAATGTCAGAATATAAAACAAACATTCATTTTAGTTAGTCGTTATTAGAGTAATTATATTTCATATGTCTATGTTTTTGTCTTCCAAGTAATCCGTAATGTTATAGTAGCATTTATTTCTTAACAATTCAATCAATTTTTTTTTGAATACAAAAATATTTAAGTTTTTTATTGCTGTTGGTAATTTGTCATATATCTTAGGTGCAGTCCTTAATAAACTTTTACATACTAAAGTGGTATGGCAACTTGTCTTAAATATCCTATTTCTCTCTCTCAAGTTTGGTGGTCTTTTTTCTATTTTAAATATGTCAGGATTCGATTTAACAAATATAGCAATTTCGTAAATGTACATGCAGGGTAAGGTGAGAATATTCAGACATTTGAAAAAAGGTTGGCAGCTTTCTGTTGTTTTCAAACCACATATAGCTCTGATGCACCTTTTCTGTGCTTTAAACAGAGCCTCTTTATCAGTACAATTCCCCCAAAGTATAATTCCAAAACGGATTGTGGACGCTACATATGCATGGTATGCCATCAATACAACTTCTCTATTAACTGTTTTTGATAATTTATAAAGAGCATAAGACATCTTATTGAGTTTATTGATGACAACAATAGAATGTGATTTCCAAGACATGTTTTTGTCTATAGTTATACCCAAAAATTTTGTAGATTCTACAGATCCTATAGATTTGCCAGCGTATCCAATATCCATTGGTTTTATTGGCATTCTTTGAGTGAAGTGCATAATTTTAGTTTTTTCTAAGTTAATTTTTAGGTTATTATTATTTAACCAGTCAATTATTATTTTAAAAGTATTATTGATTGTCATTTCATAGTCATCTTTTTTATTATCCTTAATAATTACTGTACTATCGTCTGCAAATAAGACCATAGGATGTTTAACGTTTATGGGCAAGTCGTTAATGTATAACAAAAATAATAGGGGGCCTAATATGCTGCCTTGAGGTACCCCATATTTTAACTTTTGGTAGCTGGATCTATATATTTTTTCTTTGCCAGTTAGAAGACATATTTGTTTAAGCTCAGTGCATTGATATCTATTGCTAATGTAAGATTCAATTAGATTAAGTATGTTACCTCTTATACCATAATGACTCAGTTTATTCAATAATATTTTATGATCCACGCAATCAAAGGCCTTTGACATATCCATATAGATCGCGCATACTGAAGTTTTAGTATCTAAACTTAACAATACTGGTGAAACTAGTTCGTAGAATGCCATATTTAAATTTCTGTTCTTTCGAAATCCTTTTTGCTCATCTACTAAAATATTATTGCTTTCCAAATACATATACATAGAATTGTAAATGTATTTTTCAATAATTTTTGAAAACACTGATATCAATGCTACGGGCCTGTAACTTTTTATGTCTAGTTTGTCTCCTTTTTTTAAAAGCGGTATGATGACAGAAGTTTTTAATTTTGTCGGAAATGTTCCCGTGGCAATACAAATGTTAATAATATGACTCAGTGGCACCATAACGGATTGTGCTACGTACTTTATTACCTTAGTGCAAATCCCGTCTATACCTACACTTTTCGTATTTCTTAGAGACATTACAACTTTAAGTATATCGGTAGGTGTTGCTGGCAACATGAACATTGACTTACATTGAGTCATATTAAAATTACTTTTACTATTATAATTCCGGTTTCTTTCTGTATTTTCTCCTTGATTTACAAAGTAATCATTAAATTCACAGGCAATTTTATGTGGACTAGTAATGTAGTTATTATTGTTAACTATCTTGGTTAGTGGTTCACGAGGCAAGTTGGTTTTGTTTTTATTTATAATGTCCCATGTTGCCTTAGACTTATTTTTGGCTGTTTTAATATAATAATCATTCTGAGATCGTTGTGTTAATTTAATAATCTTTTTTATCCGGATAGCGTAGTTTTTGAATATTTGCTTATTATTTTGGGTTCGTTTCGATCTATATTGCCACAGTAATTGTCTCTTCTTTTTACAGCATAATTTTATACCCTTTGATATCCATCTTGTATTTCTCTTAGCTGTTTTAGTTAAAGTTTTCAAAGGAAAGCACAGGTCATAAAAACACTTAAATATGTCTAAAAACAATTCAAATGCAGTATCTGCGTCATTTGAAGTTAAAACATCAGAAAAGGAAAGGCTTTTAATACAATCAGAGAACTTTGCTAAATGTTCAACACTATAGTCTCTACGCGTTACACTCCAGGATTTAAGTGTACATGTTTTTTTTACTGGACATTTTAAGAGTATCGCCGCATGATCTGACAAACCAAATTCAAGTACTTCACTACTACAGCCTTTAATGTTATGGAAAAAATTGTCTAAGCATGAACCACTGTTGAATCTAGTAGTTTGTCTTATTGCTAACTTTAGATTATGGCTCTTCAATTGATATTCAAAGTTTCTGGCTTTTAGATCTGTCTTTAATATATCGATGTTAAAGTCGCCTCCTACAATAAGTTTTTTGTTTGTGTTATCACAGATTTTGTGTAATATGAGCTCTAGTTTTTCATGGAATACATCTAGATTCGTTCCAGGAAGTCTATATATACACACTATAATCATATTATGGTCCTTTAACTCTATAGCACAACATTCAATTACATTTATGACGGACAATTTTTTAATTTCCTCTACAGCACTATATCGCAGACCCAATCTCACTAAAATACATGAACCCCCTCTTCTCTTCTTTCTTGAAAAACATGCTGCTGTTCGGAAGTTATTTATTACCAAGTGTTCTTCTGTTTCTGGAGTCATGAAGTGCTCGGTAATGCATATAACATCGACGGGTTTCCCTAGTTCTTGAAGCTCGTTTAAGTGAACCATTAATTCTTCTGATTTTGTCAACAATCCAGCTATGTTCAAGTGTAAGATATTTAGGTGGTTAATAAAGAAAAAACTGTTTGTCGCTTGTTGTTGCTTGAGAGGTATTTTTTCTCGAATGTGTCATTATTTTATTAATAAGATTTTGAAAGATGTTGTTCATTCCACGATGGTTCAACTTTCCTGTTCGTATGGAAAACATGTCGTAATTGAGGTCCCTATTTGAATCAAATATGTAGCCGTACTTGTGTTTATACATGTCAAGACTTAATTTCGTGTTGAATGTTTCCACTCTCCAGTTGAATATTGGTGCTCCACATACATAAGTTGGTGACAGTATTATTATGTTGGTGTGAGTAATTTTCTGAAGTATCTGTCGTATCTCATAAATCATAGCGTCATAGTTTTTCGTCAAATTGAAATCAGATCCTCCAATCAGAATAACACAGTAGTCATCATGTGTATATCCTTTTATCTTGTCTTCAATACCCTCCAGTAACATTTTCAACCCACCATGGGGGATAATGTAGTGGCAATAATCGAAACATCTATGTATTTCATTGTTTTCAACTATACTTATTATTTTGTGAATATTGTTATTGCTCAAAATGCAAAGTTTATTTTTTGTTATCTTATTGGGCGTCAATATTAATTTCTTGGAGATGTCATGTTTTGTATTTTGTTTCAATTTAATTGTTGAAGCAGATTCCATTGAATTTCGTTCTCTAACCTGGGAACTATTAGGTCCACATTTCACATTAGGGGAAGTATTAGGTACATATTGTACAGAAGGAGAACTCGTATCTTCAATTTGAGAGAAATTTAATTTTGTTTTGTTTAAACTTTTCTTTCCCAATTTTTTTATGTTTGGTGTTGGAGTTCTACACAATTCTTGTAAATGTTTGACTTTTTTTGCATAATCAGCTAATTGTTTTTTCATATTTCCATTTTCTAACAATAAATTTTCTATTTCGTTATCTGCGATTTCTAGCTTTGTTTGTAAAGTTCTAATGACTTCCTTCAATTCATACAATTCAGAGTTTGCGGTAATACTCAATTCTGGACAACTTTGGTGCATTGTATCATTATTGAAAGTAGAAGACTCGAATTCATCCTCTGATAACGATTGAAAAGAGTTACTTAATGGAACATTATACTTCCTTCTATGAGTTATATTCGTTGTCATATTAGGTATAGATGTACTTATGTCGTCCGTAGGCAGGAAGCAGTCCTTGCATTTCCAATTTTTTTTCCTATTTGGACTCATTAGATTAAACCGATTTTCGGAAATATTCACGCAGTTTATATCAAACGAATGCAAACAATCTACACAGACAACAAATTGTCTGTTTGCTATAAATTTTTTACATTTATAACATTTATTCGACATCTTTACTAATTTTTTAACAATGTTTGCAAAAGTCTGTAAGTATCAAGATCCCTTTGCTTCAAAGCAAAAAAAAATAATAGGTTTCTCTATGGTTGGGAGCCCAATCAATTTGACAACTGTCTGTCAGTGTCAACATACAATTTTATTAATGAATAATTGGAGGGTTTGTTTGATAATTTTGTACAATTTTGAAAATGTAACTGATTTAAATGTCTCTCACCCTGGATTTTCGCCTTAATAGTTTATAGAAATCTTGATGTGTTTTCTGTTTACTGGTGCTAATTTTCACTTTCTTCAATTGTGGTAATATTGCAGTGTATGTTGTCACAACTTTGAGACTGAACCGTGTTTATTAATGTTAAATTTACACAAAAATATTGCAGCAAACATTAATATGTGTTTACATTTCAAGAACCGGAACCGGAATCATGTGGGCCGCAAGCTTGTTTGCCATCTCGTAAAATAAAAAAAAGGTTTTTTGCAATCCGACTTATAGTTTCTGAGATATGCGTAGACAAGCATACAAATATAAACGTTTCTATCTAGAAACATACAGACATACCATTCAAGATGAGAATTTGGCAACCATGTTTAGAAGCTAGTCTAGCAAATACAAAAACTGCGCAATAATACATACGCGGCAATCAATTACATTCATACAGGTCGAATTAATATGATAACCTCCTTTTTTATTTTGAAGTCGGTTAAAAATATATTACGTTTTCCATAAACACACAAAAAGTTTTTTATTTACATAAAATATTAAGGGGCCTAATAGTTTCAGATGCAGAGGTCCCGTTCGAATTCGATCCCTAGGTGGTATAACGGTGAGGTCCACGTCCGGAAGACGTATGACCTTGGTAACGTGGTGGGGAAACTTTCCGGCGGGTGTGTGGCTTTGATGCCAAGTGGACACCCTTGGCATTAGAAGTCACATGCTACCGTCGAGTTGTTTTTGTTTTCCCACCGCGGCTAGTTCCAGACACGACCTTGCCCTCTGTCCGGGGGGTGCGGTGGGATGGCTGCTCCCGGTGTCCTCGTTGCGGAGGATGCACCAGGTCGGGCAGCCGTCGGTGGAGGTGTGGCTGCTGGCAACCAATTGGTGCACAAGGAGTGCCTAGACGGGCAGCGTTGGGACCACTGAGGTGTAGTTGCGCTCACGTGCGCAGATCCCGAGCCGTCCCGCAATAGCGCACTGGTGGTCAGGCCGGCGAGGATGTTTAGTGGGTATGGAGGGCACGTACCTCGAGTCCCACATATCCCGCAGGTTGGCACCACCCCGCAGGGACGATGCGTAAATGCATTCATTTGACTTCCCCGTCAACAAAAAAAGGTGGTATAACGGTAGGTAAGTTGTTTTGAGTTTTATTTTATGAATATACTTTCCAATAACTACAAAATATTCACAGTAGACCAGTAATTTCTAAACGCTTACTTGAAAACTTGCATAGCAATCCTTTTCTGTCGAACAGCTTAGCGTCGAACGGCGGCCAGTAGTAAAACAGTAACTTGGCAGCGGATAACCTCGCGCCCCACGTGCCGTACGCTATCACACACAGGATGTCTTTCACCACGGTCTGCTTCATCGCCATCAGGCATTCTAGCAGCTGGCAGTGATGAGCTGGAACGAAAACAATTGTAATTATCTTCCCTATAACCGTACTGCTGAGATGATTTTGAGTGTAACATCCGTCCTGGTTGTTGGTTCGTTGATTGTTACTTCTTGGGTTTGGTGCCCCTTTTATGGTTTAGGAGGCACTGCATGGCCAGCAGCCCTATTCGCTTATTTTTTTTTTGACACATCAAAGTGATAATCAGCGACTACTACTTTACTATAACGCTATTGTGATTTGTGACCCTTGTCCTCTAAAAACAGCAATAGTTAAGTAAATCATTATCATGATCCGCAGCCTGGTGAGCATAGGCTAAAGGCATCTAAAGGCATAGCTCTCTGTCGGCCGATTTGAGTATATTCAATAGTATTATGTGGGCCGATCCCGGCGGCACTGCAATGCCGGGCCGACCCGTGACGGGAGTGGAGCGAGCCCCGAACATCCCGTCGATTTACAAAAATCAGTTTAATATACTGGTCCCTCAGTGAGGGAACTTTCAGATATTAAGCTGAAAAGAACAGATACTACACTTTGATCTTAGCCAAAAGGCCGAGAAGCGATGCCCAAGATGAGAAACATGGGGATGGTCATGTATCGCGAGAAACTCTTAACACCGCCAACTAGTAAATGGCGCAAACATGATAGCGCCATCTATCACATACTTTGATACTTTTGCTGTACAATACTTGGCCACGTGGAGCAAATTACAAAAATCTAAATAGCACACACGTGGTTTCAATTTCATTATTCTAATCTAAATTGCCTATTTAATTTTAAAAAATATTCAAATGTTGCAAACAATGTATTTTTCTCGTGGTAACTTATTTGTGTAGCGAGCGCCATCTATGAGATTTTAAGATAAACTATATCTTCTGGGCATTTTCTTTTTGAAAATATCTACAAGCTAGTAAACCTACTTACTTAGTTATATTAGTAAGATCATTAAAGAATAACAATAATGAACAATGCAGAGCATTATCTTAATACTAAATAAATATATTTTGCGTGTTACATGACGTGCAAGTGGCGCCATCTGTTGAGGCGTCTGTTTCATACTATTTATTTTCATATATTATAATAAGTTTTCATCATTTTCCTGCCTAATTGTAAATTGTATTTTACATTGTAGGCACTATCTATTAAATTTTAAGAATGCTTGTTCAATGAACCTAACTAGTAAATGTCGCGAACATGATACCGCTATCTACATACTTTGATACTTTTGTATTACAATACTTGGTCACGTGCAGCAAAGTAATAATCTAAATAGCGCGTGTGCTACTGATGATGGGTGATGTTTCGCTTTCGTTCTATCACAGTTTACAAATCTAGAAAGTAAGAAGCCATGGTCAATTTGAGATAACTAAGTCATTTGAACTATCAACTCGCAATGCAAATTGAATTGAACATAGGTACTTATACATGTTTAGAGATATCTATTCATGTTCTTGTGACACTTATAATTGATATCTATTTATTATTATGTGAGACGTGTAAGTGATTTATTTATTTTATTGTCACTGACTTCTGGTAACATTGAATTTATTTAGAATTTTATTTTAGTGGAGTGCCTATAGTATTTGATCTCGGAGTCCAATTACTTTGAATGTTTTAATGAAAAACCTTCTGAATTATGTTTGATAGATAAAATACTAAAATGTTTACGCATTTTTTTGTTGCTCCTTTATTGTTTTTCTAAAAAAATATTATCCTCGCGTGGTATAATCTGTTTGGGTGCCGAGGTCGGAGCTTTTATTGATATGAAGTACAATCAATGTCGATAAATCACCCTTCTTGAATATTTTCTACAACTATAATAAAACGGTACCCATTTTAATTTTTTGCTACCTAATACAGGGGAGGTGGTATTTTTGTAATAAGGCTTTAAGCGCCGGTTCTATAAATATAAAACTTATTTTAAAGCTTCAAAGCAGGACCATAAAGAAAACTAACATAAAAAATTGAATTTGTTATAAAAATAAATAGGTTTTTCACAAATCTAGGTCTTTGTTCTATTATTTTTATCTCTTTTGTTGAAAGTACAAAACATGTCCTTTTAAATTGACATCAAAATCTTAACTAGGTAGTTTCTGAGGTGTAAAAGTTTAAAGCTCCTCAGAAACAAAAAAGTTGTCATTAACGTATGCTCATACGTTATTGACAACTTTTTTGTTTATGATAATACCTATGGTAATGTTGTAATATGATCTGATGTACAGGCCCCATCCCATAAACATTTAAAAGGTTTGATTTTATAGTTAAAGAAATATAATTAGTTTAAAAGCGTTTTAAAAATATTTCAGTAGATTACTCAAAATAACTGACAAGAAAAACATAAGAATAATAAGTGCCTTGTTAGTAGATTTCAAGAAGTTCTTGATAAAATAATTTTAAATAAATAAATAGATCAGATCATTTATATTAAGATTTCTTGAAAAATCTAGTTAATTTACATAAATGATCTGATCTATTTATTTATTTAAAATTAATTTATTACGAACATACTTACCTGTTGAATAAGGCTTTTATGTGCTTATTTGACCAATGCATCACATAAAATAAAATAAAATAACATACGCATCCGTCCTTAAAAATACTTTAAGATATCTCTAAAGTGTCATAACTCTTAAGGTGGAAACGTGCTTCACCCAGAACCCAAATTATGTCAACACTCAGCGGGATCCCCTATCGTAATGAACAGTGTACCCACTAATCGTTATGACCCCGCTAAAGGGGATATGGGCCAGTGCTCCATTTCTATCAAGAAAATTACGCTTTTAAAAAAAACATTATTTTTATTTCTAATAAAATATAAGTATTTAGTAGTGATTTAAATTGAATATTTTGATTAATATTATTTACTATTCGTAAATATTAGTGAAAAAAATTTTGCTTATACAACAATTAAATAACAAAAAAAAATTAAAAAAATTATATGTAAGTACTTTGAAATCCTCTCAGAAGCCGATCCCAACCCACCAGGTATTCAGGGTGTTGGTTATTTAATTTACATGTTGTGTACTTTTTCAAGTGCTCCAATAATAATAGTTAACTATCCGAATGTATTATTTATTGATATAAATTAAAAAAATATAATTTAATATAATCAATACTAAATATTATAAAATTACTAATGTGTAATATTTATTATTTAATGATGCCAAGAAAGTGTATAACTTCTCTCTTAAGTACCCGCATCTATTTATTTACTTATTATATATGAAGCAACAAATTTTATAGGATAAACTTTGTATCTTTATAATATACCTACCTTATTACATAGGTCACACTAAAAGTTTCCGGAACTGACCACATACATAAACAATATTTAAAAAGTAATTACAACATTTGAAAATTGAACTCTGGCTGTTAAATGCAGTTTGTTTCATCTAACTGTCAATTGCTTTTACATTGTGGCGCCATTTTAAAAATAGCGTGTCTACATTGACATGGATTTAACTCGGGAAAATTTTCGTAGATTTACTACGATTTAAAGTGTAATTTGACAGCTCAACAGAGCATCGCTCGGCTTCAATCTGCTTTTGGCAATGAAGCACTATGCAAGATGACTATTTTTAGCTGATTTGTAGAATTCAAGCGCGATCGTGTCAATCTCAGTGACGAATCTCGCGATGGTCGCCCGTCCACCGCTGTAAAACAACAAAAACACCGATGCTCTGCGCCGTATGATTGAAAGCGACAGGCATGTGACCTACCATGAGATTTGCGCATCGTTAGACATAGGCATGAGTCTAATACAATCAATCCTACACAAACATTAGGGTGTGAGAAAACTGTGCTCGCGGTGGTTCCCATCCCATACAATTTGACCGAGGCAAAAAAAAACGGACCGCGTCACTTGGTGAAACTTAATGCGCCCCACGTAATACAGACATGACATACTATCTTTACTCATTACATTACACCTTCCTGCCAGACACAGACAGAGATAGATATACGCTCTCTGTCTGCTGATAAGACATCCAGAAAAGCTAATATTTATGAAGCGCTTAGTAACTTTATCTGGAGAAAGTCTAATTGAGAATTTATTCAATAGTATTATGTGGGCCGATCCCGGCGGCACTGCAATGCCGGGCCGACCCGTGACGGGAGTGGAGCGAGCCCCGAACATCCCGTCGATTTACAAAAATCAGTTTAATATACTGGTCCCTCAGTGAGGGAACTTTCAGATATTAAGCTGAAAAGAACAGATACTACACTTTGATCTTAGCCAAAAGGCCGAGAAGCGATGCCCAAGCTGAGAAACATGGGGAGGGTCATGTATCGCGAGAAACTCTTAACACCGCCAACTAGTAAATGGCGCAAACATGATAGCGCCATCTATCACATACTTTGATACTTTTGCTGTACAATACTTGGCCACGTGGAGCAAATTACAAAAATCTAAATAGCACACACGTGGTTTCAATTTCATTATTCTAATCTAAATTGCCTATTTAATTAAAAAATATATTCAAATGTTGCAAACAATGTATTTTTTTCGTGGTAAGTTATTTGTGTAGCGAGCGCCATCTATGAGAATTTAAGATAAACTATATCTTCTGGGCATTTACTTTTTGAAAATATCTACAAGCTAGTAAACCTACTTACTTAGTTATATTAGTAAGATCATTAGAGAATAACAATAATAAACAATGCAGAGCATTATCTTAATACTAAATAGATATATTTTGCGTGTTACATGACGTGCAAGTGGCGCCCTCTGTTGAGGCGTCTGTTTCATACTATTTATTTTTATGTATTATAATAAGTTTTTATCATTTTCCTGCCTAATTGTAAATTGTATTTTACATTGTAGGCACTATCTATTAAATATAAAGAATACTTGTCGATAAACCTAACTAGTAAATGTCGCAAACATGATAGCGCTATCTATCTACATACTTTGATACGTTTGTAGTACAATACTTGGTCACGTGCAATTGTATTTTACATTGTAGGCACTACCTATTTAATTTAAAGAATGCTTGTTGAATAAATCTTACTTGTACCTAAATATTTTTTGGATTAGCTACCTACTTTGAAATTTTACCGGAATTAAAAATAAGTATAGTGATTGCAATATATTTGAAACAAATGAGTTGGATACAATTTCATAGTCAGTCATTTTTATACTGATGTAGCAGAAACGAAACGATGAAAGAAAGAATATTGCACTGCAGAGAATAAAATGCTTTTCGACATGTAAGAAGTTACTAAGAAATATGAATCAAGGAAATAAAAGTATCTAATGAAAATTAGCCTTTTTACCATTAGAACGTCAACTCACCTGGATTATTAGAATGTTGGAAGACCATCATCACGATAGCTGCAACCGATTGAGATGCCTGGCTCTCTTCTTCTTGGCCGGAGTAGCGACGTGCTAAAGAAATATTTAGCAATAGTGTACTGTGTTATGCAGACAATTTACAGACAAAGCCCGATCAGGCTACAACAAACAAGCAAAATTTTACAACAGTTTTTTTCAATAATTTGACAATGTTTGGTAGCGTCATATGCTGTCGAATGTACATGATTGACTGACATAATAATACCACTAGTCTACATTGTTCCGCTTTTTATGATTTTAGGTTTTATGTGGCCGCTTTTTGACTGAACCCCGTTTTAAAACAAATAATAGAAAGAAAACAAGTGCCTAATATAGTCATTCAAAAAATAGACGTGTTCTGTAATCGTAGCCGTTTTAGATATTGTGTAAATTGCTTAATATGATTTAGAAGTTGTAATATTAAATCTATTAGGGCGCTATTAACTCGTGTTAGCCCCTTAACAAGCCACAAAAGCTCGTAAAGGATGCATTTACGCACTCCATTCATACTGTAAATCCAAAATTATCATGATTAAAATACTTACTGATGGTGAACGGCAGTATGTAATAGCACAATAGGTGCAGAATCTCCTGATGCAGCGTCACAGGGAACACCGCGACGCAGTACGCGACAAGGTAAGGCAGGTTATCGATCATGTCGTACTCCAAAAAAGGCAGGAGACAGCCAAGACATTGGAGCACTGCTTGACCGAAGGCTAGAACATAATACATTTGGTTCACGAAACTTATTTTACTTAACAGATTGAGTTAATGATTTTCTAAATGGGATAATAGGTATTTTGCCATGTGATGCCGGCAGAGTAGAATAGCATCACTCCATATCCTCCAATGGGTGTCGAGAAGGCGATTAATGGATCATCAAAGTGGTATTGATCACCTTATACTCCGTCAACCAATCCGCATTGGGCAAGCGTGGTAGACTACTGCCTAAACCTCCTTCGACGACAAGGAGAGGGCTTGTGTCCCAGCAGTGGGTCGAATTATAAAGACTGTTAATGATGATGATGATAATAGGTACCTAGGCACTAGAATAATGAGCGGGAGTGACTTATCGTATGCATATGCATATTTGCTATCCTTCTGTGACATAAAAATGTTTCTGATACTTTTACGGAATGATTCAGAGAAATACTTACTATGATAAATATATATAGGTCACACTAAAAGTTTTCAAAATTGGTTTCATCGAATGAAAAAGTGCATTTACGCAAAGGGCGAATATTTTGACAAACAATAAATTAATTTTTGACCTTTAATAGTATTTTTTTCTTATTCATTCCGGAAACTTTTAGTGCGCTCCACGTATAATGAAATTGTATGTTTATGTTTTTTTTAACCGTGTTGTGGAAGCTCTTGGTTATGGTCAGCAATAACACTGAGGTAAAGCGAGTTCCATCCAGAGCTCTTAATAACAAAAAACTGACTGATCTAAGGAGGCAGTGGTTTATTATAGTTTTGAAAGTTCAACAAAAACTATTGAATGGATTTCAATGCAACTACATTATATAGCTCATTAATCCTGCGCATACGCAGTCGCGGGCAGAAGCTAGTCAGTGATAAATCCATCAGAAGCCGGTTTGCACTTTGTTTTGGTCACAGTTCTTGCCTCATGTAGGTATATCTAAGATACCATAGCTCAACCGCATCCGTGACAAAATATGATGCACCTATCTACTTATAATGATTGAGTTCTCTAATTTTGGTCAAGTAAACGTATCCCTAGGTACTTACCCTGAATACCGTACTGCAAATGTGGCGCGGCGTCCACTAGCTGCGATATGGCGTTGAAAAGTCCCTTGTAATCCAAGTTAGGGTACAACGACATTCTGTCTGCATCGTTGTCGGCGTCTCGTAACATCTCGAGCGGCGAACGAGGCACATCTTTAAGGACGCCTGTCAAAAAATAGGCATAAATGACTTTGTTGTTTCATCTTGATTCTAGCAAAATTTAGACATCAAGTCGTAGCACACTGACGCAAAAAGAGGGGTGTTATAAGTTCGACGTGTCTGTGTGTCTGTCTGTGGCATCGTAGCTCCAAAACGAGTGGACCGATTTTGATGCGGTTTTTTTCGAAAGCTGACGTAATCGGTATAGTTCTTAGGTACAATTCATGAAAATCTGTTAGGCAATTCAAGGTCATCTCTCTCTTGAATAATATTAAAGAAAAAAATTATTTTAACCTACCTATCGGAGTCAGGGTCTGCGAGTAATTTAAAAAGATAGAAATAAAAATAAAATTAAAAAATTAAAAATTTCTCTCGGCCTTTTAACTTACAAGAAGCTATTAATATTTTTAAGATGAACTTCGCTGCGTTGGGGAACCGTTAAGTAAATAAAATAAAACCAAAATTCATATAAAAAGAATATTGATAATGCTAAAGTATGGACTAGCGGTAATTTTTTTATGTCTGGTTAATTTTTAATTTTATATTTTTACTATGAACGCTACGGATCATCGGCTACGAAACTGCTACGGAGCGTAGCGATACGGCTCCGTGCTGATAAGTGTGCTAACAACTAGAGATGAAACGGATATCCGGTAACTATCCGGTATCCGGCCTAAATTTACTATTCGGCCGGATACCGGATAGTAACTCAATATACGGCCGGATACCGGATATTCAAAAACTAAGACAATTTCCTATAATGAAATGCAATACATTAATATTTGTGAGGAAAATATCAATAAAATGGCTTATAATTATGACGACTTTCATTTAAAGTTTTCAGGAATAGTTACTAAAAAGCTTTCTAAAAAACTAAAATTTTCTTCTCAGATATTTACTCTGATGATAAATACATAACTAGTAAATAAGTATCTAAACTAATAAAAATAGTAAAAACTTGGCGAAGACGCCCGAATTGATCTGATCGCGTTTACGGCGCTAATCTCGTCGCGACATGCAACGAGACAATGGGCCAAATATCCGGCCGCCGGATATCCGGTATCCGGCCAAACAACTATCCGTTTCATCTCTACTAACAACCTTAAACCCATATAAAATATCGTTTGATAAATTTAACCAGAGTGTTACAGCGTAAGAACATGCAGTGGTCGACGCCTTTATAGTGGAGGAAAATGCCGCTTTTGTATAGACAGCGTGCATTAGACATACAGTGAACCAGTGTCTACTAAACGATTGTACAGACAACAGAACGTTGGGTTACCACAAACTGTCAAATTTTCCCAATCGATTATGCACTTTATATTGAATAACCTTAGGTTGAAAATCGTTTGGAGAAATTTGACAGTTTTGTATAGCCCGACGTGCTGTTGACTGTACCTAAGGCAGTTTGGTGTCTCCACCGCGCCCCTCACGATTGACCTATCTAGACGCGCTCGTTGGCTGGCTGACTGTAGGAACTTGTATAGACTGTGGTGCGACGATGAAAACGTGATAGTGGCAAAACATGATTTGGCAAATTTCCTTAATATTTTAATTCCTCTCTTAAAACTATCTACATAATTTGTAACAATGTAGAATACAAATGTCTTAAGGACACCCCGCTAGTTGTTTTCAGCCTAGTCCCAGTCCTTTTTTTTTTGTCGTCGGGGAGGTCAAGAGCATTTACGCATCGTCCCTGCGAGGCGGTGCCAACCGCAGGGGATATGTGGGACTCGAGGTAAAGGCATTCCCTCCATACCCACTAAACATCCTCCCCGGCCTGACCACCAGTGCGCTATTGCGGGACGGCTCGGGATCTGCGCACGTGAGCGCAACTACACCGAGACCGTCCCAACGCTGCCCGTCTAGGCACTCCTTGTGCACCAATTGGTGGCCAGTAGCCCACAGGGGCTGTGGGGGCTACCGACTAACGCCAGCCCCTGTGGGCCGCTGGCCGACGCCGGCCTTATAGGCCGCCTCCACTCCGACGGCTGCTCGACCTGGCGCGTCCTCCTGACGAGGACACCGGGAGCAACCATCGGACCGCACCCGAGGTCATCGGGCGCAGTCGTGGCCCTGAAAAGGGCCGTCCGGAACTAGCCATGGTGGGAAAACAAAAAGAACTTGACGATGGCATGAGACTTCGAATGCCAACCGGACACACTTGGCATCAAAAGCCACTCACCAGCCGAGAAAGTTTCCCCACCACATTACCAGGGTCCGCCACGAGGAGACTTCCGGACGTGGACCCCAGCCTAATCCCAGTCCTAGCTTAATCAATTCTATTAGTACTATGTTAGTCAATTAACAACATTACAGTCATTTAGCTACAATACTCACTCAGTAGCGTCTGCGAGAAGTATTTGACAGTGTTAGCAATATCAGTGCCGGAGGGAAGTGGCTGGATGTTGTGCATCAACCGCAGCTGGCAGTCGTACAGGCTGCGGATCTTCGCCGTGACTGCCAACACACACCAGGAATCAATAACACAATAATTGTTATATCAATAGCCCAGGATTATGAATTCTAATCAAACATCAAGCAGAAACGCAAACTTTTGATGAACGTTAATAAGGATATGCTTTTCATACTAATCATAAATCTTCCATCATAACAGCTAAACTATAAGCAGTAGCAGGTAGAACAGTATGTTGGACAGCCTAGACTGAGAGAAAGGTGAACCACACAGACAGCTTTAGACAACCAGTAGCAAACACTTAAGTATTGTGTTCACGCTACACAGACAAGTATTAGCCAGTAATTAGGAAAATTTGAACCATTGGCTTGTTCAATTATCTCTTATGCTACAAAGAAATCGTCAAACAAGTCACTTAGATAAAGAGCCGAGCGTTCAAAATTACTGACAACAACACAAGACGGGAGTATCAAACATTTCAACATTAATGGACCGTGCAGCCTTAAGTTAACCAGAAGGAACAACAAACAACTTAGGGACGGCCCTGTGACAGTAAAGGAAAGTTTCTGCAAATAAAATTGTACATAATCTTTTCCCAAACTGTATGTTTCCATATCAGTAGGCCAGAAACATGCAATATTGAATCGTATTATGTAGCATTTGATCTACATGAACTTAACTTCAATCACAGGGAGACTACTACAACAAGAGACCTAAGACAGACAGGGGATGATGCAGTGTAGGATTGTAACTATTGGGGTTGCCATCTAAAAGTAACATGAAATTATAGCAAGTAACAGTCATTTCTTACTTAGTATTTCAGTAAATCATAGAAGTAGACATATTTCTATTATAAATACAAAGGCAAGAAACAGTGGTGTTAAAACACAGAATATATTATAATAAATGTGTAGAATAGACCTTTGGTAGCATAAAAATTGTAAAGGATAAGCTAAAAGGATGTATAATTAAAACTGTAAGTTTTATCATTCTGAGGTGTAATAAAGGATAATTAAATGATAATAATACTTAACATTAAAAAACAATATAAAGATGGCAGCCCTAATGAGACCATTGAAAGCGGTCGTGCCACTGGGGTCCGATACAGACAATCCACACCGGATGCAACAGCTAGTACGCCCGTCCGAACGAGCTCACCTTTCAAGTTCATCGGCTCCAATACAAACTGCATATCTGACTGTGTGGGCTGCATTAGGACACACAAAAAGCTTTGACTACGCAATGAGGCCTCCCCGTTTCAGACGCCTCTGAAAAATCAAATGCGTTAATTTGCATGCAAGCTCTGACCGTCACTGAAGCAGTTTACCATCATAAATCACTCTTACACATGGAGTAATGTCTAACCAATAATAAAATCAAACAACTTGAGAATTACTTTACCTCTAAAAATGTAGTTCAATGGCGGCAAAGTTTTAAATCCGCCCCTGATGTAGTTGAAGTGAAATAACAAATAAATTTGATATTCTTCTTCTTTACATAATAAGTGTGATTATAATTAAAAACTAATTTAAATTTAAAATAAATTATTCAAAGTTGAACTATTCTGTAATTAACTTAAATTTTCTTTAACTATTTTAATTATTCTTTTCCCGAGTTCCCAGCTCGAAATAAATACGAAACAGCGAAGGGATTGAAGCGCAATACTGTCGTTCAAATTTACGATAAACTCTTTCCAGAGACGGTCTAAGTTTGTACTTTTGAAAAAAGCGATTTAATTATACAAGAAAATGCTTACAGGCCGCCGCCCGTGTCCCCATGTTTATTAGTTGGATCTTGAAACTGCCCTGCATTGGAACTGACAAATCTCGAGGTTATCATGAACAGCACCAATCAATAACCGGTACAAATTTAGCTTTTATAAACACGAATAACCGGCCGGGCGAAAGAGATAAGACCTGAATCTAGATTTTCCTTTCTCTTCAGGCTATTGATCGATCCAAAAGTTTACTTTTCATTTGATTGACGCGCGCAGCTGAAAATGAAATGTCAAAACAACCGTCACTTCCGCCTTTTTTTAAAACTGCTAGACAAAGACTTCTAAGGGTGCGTTCCAAAACGATTTCAATTTACACGGGGTAGAGTAAATTATAGCTCACTAATGGCCGTAATTAAGAAGCACTTACACCATTGTTTAGTGTAGTATGCATAATACGAGATTCGCCGGAATATTAGGCTTTAATCAACAGAAAAAACAGCTCGGTATTTAATTGGCAATGTCAGGTATAAACACAATAGACAATAACCCCTAAATTATCTAAGCAATAACCCTACGTCATTGACAATAACAGACTATGACAAACAGTTTATACCTCAGGGTGCTCAGGTTTATACTTTTCAGTAGAATAAGGCTTAACCACAGTTAGTTTAGATAAACTATAGTTATTTTAAGCCAATTAAAAAGCTTTCTTATGCTATCTACTTGGCTTCACCTGGTTTTGGAACGCACTCTTTCCTTATCAAACATTGTTATTTTTTGATAATAATATTTTATTTTTATTCCCTATTCGCTAACTTTTTTGACAGCTGACAGTGTTAAATTATCACCTTCATTTTATTTTATTTATTTATTTTTAATTTAAAGCAACCTAAACCAACCGTACAATTTTAGTTGTATGTGTGTACAATACCTTAGTTACATTTTCACTTGACATTGGCAAAATTAATTAAGAATAGAATAAAATAGAGACAGGAATAAAACGGAAACATTCAAAGGTTTCTTGGGATCAATAAAGTTGTCTTCACTTTTTTACTGATAGTGTGGCTTCCAGTTTTACCTTGTGTTTAATTAACCACATCATCTGTCACCATTTTAAAGTCGGGCAGATTTTAAAATATATATCCAATGATTTATGACAGTTCAAGCGATAAATGGCTATATCATATCGTGTTTCGGTGGTCATGCTAGGCGGGCTGCTGTAGGTATTCTATACATAGCTGCATGGGCTAGATTCCTTTGCTTTACTTTAAGGAAAGAGGTACTTGGGGGTCAAGGAGCTTATATTACCTATAGAATGGAGTCATTAGTCAAATGAAAAAAGTGAGGGCAAAAATTTTGACAACCCTTGACATTTCTTGACAATTCTAGAGAGGCTCTGTCTCTTTCTAGTAGGGTGCCTATAGCAGAAAAAATAATTACGGACAATGGTGCCGATTCCGTTGTCACAAACTAGACTAAACTTAACTAAAATTAGGTTTAGTGCTGCCAGATTGCGATTCCTATTCTGTAACGGACTAAAATGACAGAAATAAACTAAATTTTAATCTGACAGGATTAAAGATGATTTAGTTACTCAATTTAGCTATTCGCTATTCTGTTGTCTAAATTGTATGTCAAAATATCTCTAAATTTAGAAATGTCAAGCTAAATTTAGACTACGTGTAAATTGATGTCGATTAAAATTAGTTTTTGAGAACACATGAATAGTTCATCACCAACTTTTACGCCGCCGTGGTGGAGTGGTCAGTAACGCTGCCTACACATCGGGCGGTCCGGGTTCGAGTCCTTGTAGAGGCAAATGTTAGTGTGATGAACATGAGCATTTGTTCATGAGTCATGGTGGCTTATATATTTATTTAAGTTTATTTATAAAAAAATCTAGATTATTAAGTAAGTATATTTGTCCGTTATCTAGTAGGTATTTATAACACAAGTTCTTAAAGATACTTAATTTGGGCTAGATAATTGGTGTGAGCGTAGAAATATATTATTATTATTATTATCTAAGTGATCTGTGTTCATCACGCATAATCAGAGAATTAGCTCTAGTGGGATTAATTAGATTTCGAAAATAAGTAGTAGGGTAGCCGTATGAAAGATGGAGAATTTTGTATCAGGAGGTTTGATAAGTTCCGCAGAGAGGTATATGTAGGTAGACGGGCTTTTTTTATAAGTAGAAAAACTATCCACGTCTTTTTTGTTTTCCCTATCACGGGATGGAGAAGTGATATAGCCCATACAGCCGTATCTTCGAGCGAGAAAGAAACATTTGATAACACGATGCAAAGCATTACTGAGGGCCTCGACAACATGCATTTCGACACTCGCTCTCGCTATCGCTAAATCAAAAAATGAATGGAATTGACATGAGCGATCGAAAAGTCACTTTGATTGCCTATGTCAATCCCATCCATTTTTTGATTTAGCAAGAGCGAATGTGGAATTGCATGTTGTCTAGGCCCTCTAGACCGTCCGGAAGCCTCCTCGTGGCGGACCATGGTAACGTGGTGGGGAAACTTTCTCGGCGGGTGTGTGGCTTTTGATGTCAAGTGTGTCCCCTTGATATTCCAAGTCACATGCACAAAAATCCATATTTTGATGTCAGTATTTTCCGCCAAACACTTCCAAAATTTTAATTCAAAAATATTAGATAAAAAATTAAAATAATAGTTTTTATGCTCCTGTTAAACTCATATACGTTGGTTAATACCTTTAACTACTTTCAAATTAATTTTAAAAAGTTTATTATTATATATTTTATTAAAAATACCCCTTTCATTCATTCTCCATTCGTTCTTTATTTTTATCTATCTACTAAACGGGTAACACTGTTCAATTCAACTAAGACGCGCTAGACCTGTCAAAAAAGAAAGATTAAATTAGGTTAGACGTGACAACAGAATAGCAAATGATTAAAACTAAATTAAAATTAGAAAATTTTTAGGTTAGTTTAGTTTAGAGAGTGGCACAACAGAATTGGCACCAATATTGGACTTCGTTAAGTTAATAAAATTAATTAGTACTCAAAGTTTAAAATATTTTTGAGTTTACCATGACAAAGAATTAACATTCATAATAATTAGTTTTAATCCTCCGTACAACTGTCTGTTATGCTGGGGCCGCACTTGCGCCTATCGTCACGAAGCTTCGTGCTAGGACACGATACACGCAGATATGACCGGCCGTTATCGGCTATCGTTACGAATATTCGGGTCGAGTGTGCGTTATCGGCTGGGAGGCGGTACGTCAGGGTTTTAGCGCGCTAACCTATCGCGCTGCGTGGTCAGACATGCGTTATTCATTTCGAAGGTTGTTCTCCATTAGTTCAGACGCGTACGGGTGACTAAGTATACGATACAGCTGAGTTATTTTTTATAATAAATGCATTACGTAAGTATTAGCACACAATTTAGAAGTAAAGAAAGTGATTATGCATAGTTAAACGCAAAGAAGGATAATAATACTACGCAATTTACACGTCTGTCTGGAAATGATTTCGGCCATCTTGGATTATTGCACAATAGTTCGTACAAATAAAGAAATGCCACATGCTTTATCGCGATAACTTTGCTAGGGCCGCACTTGCGTGTATCGTACGAAGTATCGCCACGCATTACTTCGGGACGATAGGCGCATGTGCGGCCAAAGCATTACTACACTTAACATTGGCAAAATATGAAAATGAAAAAGCTCTTTATTAAATGGACTTTGCTAAGTGCTTTTAAATCGTCAAAAGCTCTACCACCATTTCGGGACCACCCTCTTTGGTCTTCTGTATAACCTGCTGCAACTTATGTATTGGTCAATGGTACTAAAGCCTTTTCGTAATCCGGCTTGTTCTGGGGGCTGGAAGTCGTCATTAGCATATTAAAAACTATGATTTGATAGGCTTGAATAGCACAGTCATAATTTTATTAACGCTGTGTCAATTTTACTAACCCAAATTCGAGTGAAGTTTGAGGTCACTGTGCATATTGCACTCTGCGTTACATGTTAGTAGATGCAAATGTGAAAGATAAAATACACTATTACACTGGTAAAATACAATCAATCATTTTGAATATGTTTCTCAATTAAAATAATGTACATTGCACAAATTACATGTTTTGTTTGTAAATAAACGTTCCCAACCAAAAATGGGTAGAACGATTTATGCATTATATATATACATTATCTATAAACTATATAAATAATCTATATATATCTATATAACAGCTATTTCAAAGAAATCGGTCGGATCGGTCGGAAAAAGGTTATTATTTTATAAAAATCCTAGTCACCCTAGTCAATTTGTTTACACATATTTGAATAAGTAATTTATGTATGAAAATTAATTAAATTGAGATAGTATGAAAGCCGAGTATCAGAAATTACTTTCCCCTATGGAGTTTCGCCCAATAACGATAATCATATGGAATTACATGTGAAAAACCAATTTTACTTAGGTGAACAATAATATGCAATTATAATACTTACAAGTGAAATTTCACACTGCATCCTGGATACCACTCACTTCTGCAACCACGAACTATACAGCGATGCACCATTTTGCACTATTAATAGTTATTAAAATGTAAAAAGCCGTACCAAAATCGCGAGTCGATACCTATCAATATGTCATGTTGAGATTTCGGGACATCAACATGATTGACGTATGAAGACAAAGCTGTCATTATATAAATCCCTTAATTTCCCATAAGTTATGGAAAAAACACAATGATACACCAGTTGATTGAAATACAAACCTAAACGTTAAAAGTCAATATATTATATTTATTTCTTTCATTGATAATAAAGACTGATAATTGAATACAATATGTTAAGTTTTTAGCTACTTTTCTACTTTTGTTTTAGAAAGATGGCGGAATACTGGGGAAATCTTGTTTCTATGTAGTCGTGTTTAGAAAGAGATGACGACAATTTCTAGAAAGAGAAATGTGAAATTTGAAATGTCAAGTATTGTCAAAATTTTTGCCCTCACTTTGTTAATTTGACTAATGACTCCATTCTTAGTATAAGCTCCTTGTTGGGGGTGTTTGGCGGGAAATCATGGCGTCTGGATGTCGATCTTTATTTCGATAATTCAAAATTGCTTCGGAGTGGATTTTGTGCAGTGAAAGTGGTGTCGTTTTGTTGCATAAGCATCCGTGTTGACGAACAGTTATGAGGAATCATTGAAATAAAGGTTTTGTGTATGTGGCGTTGAGAAATGTATAGTGGTTGGAAATCCCACTATACAATTCTCATCAGTCAGCATCATGAGGTCTGTACCATGCATTTCTCGCCAAGCACTCCCTAGATGCATTAAAAAGTGTGGCACCCACATTTTAATGCAAAAATCAAGAAAGAAGATGAAACTGAAGACTTGGCTGTATGGGCTAGATCCCTTTGCCGTCCCGTAACAGGGAAAATTTAACCAAAAAGAGGTAATTGGCGCGCTTTCGTGTCGAAAGTCAAATTCAAAAACTATAAGTACCTACCTAGGTAGCAAAGTTATTATCAAAACATACCCGACCACACATATTACAATATTCAAAAAGCAACGATTCTCAACACCTGCAGAAAGGCGCGACTCCCCAAGTCAAGCGTGCGTAAAGAAATTTTACTTCAAAAAGGTGAAGACGGAGCGAAGAACGCACTGAGGCCAGTAACATAATACATACTACGCCTCGCCCGTCACCCGTTTTCAAGGGCCACAAATTTATCTATTCCGGCGGTGGTGTCGCTAGCGGTGAACAAATAGGTAAGTATATCATAGAAATATCAAAATGCTATGGGTAAAATTGTAGTTCCAATTTTTGCCACCTGCACAGAAAAGTTAAGTGGCACTGTACTTACACAGTCACTCAGCCACATGTAACGAAACTACGCCTTGCCTTATACGTACATAAAAACACTGGCTCACGCACTACTATCTATAAAATATAAGCTATTTGTATTGTATAAAATGCTCTATTTTCACTTTTTTATTTGGTCTGAGGGTTTGGGAGGTGAACTAGGACCTGTAATTTCAAGTTATTTAAGTGTTGGATTCCAATCTATTGGTTACATAAGTGTATGTAACCAATAGATTGGAATCCAACTTTTTTTAACATAATGTCGCAAAGGGGGTGCAGGACTTAGGTTAGGTTAGGTTTCCGATGTAGTTTAGTATGGAACTGGGACTGGTTGCAATAAAAAAAATGATTTTTTTTCAAACAAAAATTTAGATTTTTTAAACATAATTTTTTATTTTATTTCTCCGTTTTCAGTTTTGAAGGTGTTTTTTTTTATTTAAAAATAAATTAGATTTTGTTTTTTACTGTTATAACTAAGTAAGTATACCTATCTTTTAGACAAACAAGTAATAAAATATATCACAAATACCTACTTTAATAACGATATCATCAAATGCATTATTAGGGATGGTTCTCTAATGTTTCGCACACAACTATTTCACAAGCAACATTTGTCAATGGTGCCAATTCCGTTGTGCCACTCTCTAAACTAAACTAACCTAAAAAATTCCTAATTTTAATTTAGTTTTAATCATTTGCTATTCTGTTGTCACGTCTAACCTAATTTAATCTTTCTTTTTTGACAGGACTAGCGCGTCTTAGTTGAATTGAACTGTGTTACCCTTAGACAAAGAATCCTGTAGACTGGGCATCCGCGTACACCGTAGACAGAGAAGTGTATAGACAAATGCATATTTTCCTTTTCATTCACACAAAAAAGAGAATTACTTATGCACACCTACTGTGAAAAACAAGGATAAAACATATGAATTTTTTGTTTCACTAGCGTGGCCGACATTTTCAAGGCCAGCACAATATTGTGCTAAACAAAGTTGACAGTTTGTTCCTGATTATTCTAAGTGATTGTGAAAAATATTATTAAAAAGTGTTAAATCTGCTTACAAGCATAATTTAAAGTAAAAATATATTAGACACCATAGTTTTTCTTTAAAATTACATCGGAAAAATGGTTTGATGTTTTTTACTGTTATAACTAAGTAAGTATACCTATCTTTTAGACAAACAAGTAATAAAATATATCACAAATACCTACTTTAATAACGATATCATCAAATGCATTATTAGGGATGGTTCTCTAATGTTTCGCACACAACTATTTCACAAGCAACATTTGTCAATGGTGCCAATTCCGTTGTGCCACTCTCTAAACTAAACTAACCTAAAAAATTCCTAATTTTAATTTAGTTTTAATCATTTGCTATTCTGTTGTCACGTCTAACCTAATTTAATCTTTCTTTTTTGACAGGACTAGCGCGTCTTAGTTGAATTGAACTGTGTTACCCTTAGACAAAGAATCCTGTAGACTGGGCATCCGCGTACACCGTAGACAGAGAAGTGTATAGACAAATGCATATTTTCCTTTTCATTCACACAAAAAAGAGAATTACTTATGCACACCTACTGTGAAAAACAAGGATAAAACATATGAATTTTTTGTTTCACTAGCGTGGCCGACATTTTCAAGGCCAGCACAATATTGTGCTAAACAAAGTTGACAGTTTGTTCCTGATTATTCTAAGTGATTGTGAAAAATATTATTAAAAAGTGTTAAATCTGCTTACAAGCATAATTTAAAGTAAAAATATATTAGACACCATAGTTTTTCTTTAAAATTACATCGGAAAAATGGTTTGATGTTTTTTACTGTTATAACTAAGTAAGTATACCTATCTTTTAGACAAACAAGTAATAAAATATATCACAAATACCTACTTTAATAACGATATCATCAAATGCATTATTAGGGATGGTTCTCTAATGTTTCGCACACAACTATTTCACAAGCAACATTTGTCAATGGTGCCAATTCCGTTGTGCCACTCTCTAAACTAAACTAACCTAAAAAATTCCTAATTTTAATTTAGTTTTAATCATTTGCTATTCTGTTGTCACGTCTAACCTAATTTAATCTTTCTTTTTTGACAGGACTAGCGCGTCTTAGTTGAATTGAACTGTGTTACCCTTAGACAAAGAATCCTGTAGACTGGGCATCCGCGTACACCGTAGACAGAGAAGTGTATAGACAAATGCATATTTTCCTTTTCATTCACACAAAAAAGAGAATTACTTATGCACACCTACTGTGAAAAACAAGGATAAAACATATGAATTTTTTGTTTCACTAGCGTGGCCGACATTTTCAAGGCCAGCACAATATTGTGCTAAACAAAGTTGACAGTTTGTTCCTGATTATTCTAAGTGATTGTGAAAAATATTATTAAAAAGTGTTAAATCTGCTTACAAGCATAATTTAAAGTAAAAATATATTAGACACCATAGTTTTTCTTTAAAATTACATCGGAAAAATGGTTTGATGTTGTGTTATTACATGCAAAACTGATAGCGAACGTAAACTTGATGGCATAACTTTCTACTCGTAAGTATAGTATACTTTTGTATAGTTTGTGTTCTTGAAATTTATTTTATGTCATACATGAATAGAAATGCGCATTATGTAGATTAAACAATAATGATTAATAGTCATAATAGTAAAATTAAATTATTCATAACCTAAAAATTATTTCGTATCGTGTTACCAACATTACCCATAGAAGTTCCCTAAAAACCTTGCACTATTATTTCGAATTGCAGTTAACTTCTATTGCATTATTTTAGTTCATATTTTTACAGAATGGTATTTTTATATACTTATCTGATTTTTTATAAATAAATAATCCGGCCTGTGACAGAGTATTGGTCTTTTAAATATGCCTGTAATTTAGTAATTAAGTTAGATAGAAGATTATAGTTACCTACTATTCTGATTCTTTAAAAATGAAATTGTACTGTTATCTTGTAGCTATTTTCAGCTACACCAGATTATAAATAGATCTTAGTTAGTAATAATGTGGACATAATTAATATTAAAAAAAAATACAATTATACTGACTTATTTTAAACAGAATTTACAAAACCTTGTAATATTAATTGTGCTTCTATAAAATGATCTCTGAATATTTTGTCATTTTGTTATAGTTTTCCATCAAACAATGATATAAGGAAGCAATGGATTGAAGCCACCGGTCGAATAAATTGGCAACCAAAACTAACATCATCATTTCTCATGCCTAACGCCGTTCCTCAGCTGGTAACAACACAGCATTTTTGAAATATCCATAGTAAACTTGTGTTGTTTAAGGGACAATAAAGAAATTTAATTATGATTGAAACTTGCCAAACAAAAATAAAAATAATATTTCAATAAAGAAATTTGTTTAATTTTGTTGTTTTTTATTTTATAATATTTTTCGTTGTATTATTGTGTATTATTGTATAGGTATCTTCAATTTTTAGTTAGTTCTTCTTTATTCTGTGGCACTTCTTAGGGTGCGTTCCAAAACAATTTCAATTTACTCAGGGTAGAGTGAATTTTACTCTAAGCCGTTCCAAAACAAACCCGAGTGAAACCGAAGGTAAACAAACATTTACTCTGACAGTTGCTCTAGTATTTTGGAACGACTTGGGGGAGAATACAATTTACTCCGCGGGGGCGAGTTTTATCGGTGTCTGAAGACCGGCAAAATTTACCTGATACTTAGCTGTCAATCTGTTGAGCATCATTTATGTTTTCATATTCATGACCAAATTTTTGAATTATTATTTTTGTAACTACACAAAAACGATGGTTACTGTCAAATAGTATTTTATTTACATAAAGTTCAAAGTTAATTTATTAAATTCGTGTGCAGTGTTGTCCAATATATGATAATAAACAAATTAAAATGGCGACATGACACGTTTTCATATTTTTACTCGAGATTTCCTCGTTAGCGTTCTAAAACAATGTTTTTTTCTCTTTCGAGCGTCAAGCTCTGACTATTCACGAAGTAAATTTTACCCTGGCGTCACTGGTTTTGGAACGCACCCTTAATAGATTCTGTAGTGCGATTTTCTTAAGTGATTCGAGACTCTGTAATCGACAACAAGCAGGAATTTTTCATAGAAAATATCGTTTCAACTTACGCCAAGCTCGACATAGTGCGCTAGTTTTTATGAAAAATTACCGGCTCGTCGATTTAAGAGATTCGCAGTACGGTAGGTACTTCTTCGGAATTTTTAGTCAAAAAGTAATAAAAGCCCATACGAAGTCCGTTCAATAAGTCAGTTTACTATGGTAAGTATTATATAAAATTATTGAAAATTACTACAGAACCATACATTGAATGACATTATAATAGAAAGCATTTCAAAACTAGTAATAATGTACGCAGAATGTTATTCAAATATTTTAAATAGTATACTGACATACCTAACGAAACTATTATCTTTGGCATTTCGTATTAAACTCAAAAAATGGGAAAATATTTTATTATGGTAACACTTCATATCTATCAGTCTATCTCACAAACGGCACGCTATCTAATCGTCTATACACTTCTCTGTCTACGGCGTACACCCTGTAAGGGATAGACTGAGAGTTGACATGACATTGACAGAAGTGACTGAAGTCAACAGAAGAGGCCAGGTTTTTAAAAATATTACCCCCTTAAATGTTTATAATATTATGATTTGCCTTATTTTGAAATGTTTGAAAAATGTGTGTACTCTCGAGTTCATCTCCCTTCTCATGACTGGATGGACGACAATAGGATTTTTGAAGTGCGCCGTGCGCCGTGCGTCGTGGTGGAGTGGTCTGTAAAGCTAGCTAGCCCATTAATCAGTCCGAGTTCAAATCCCTGGTAGTAGCAAATATTTGTGAATTCGTGAACTTGACTCAATTTTGCTGGGCTTAATAAACTGAACACTTATGAGTAGATATAGTACAGAGTGATGAGTAAGTTGTCAGAGCATGACAATGAGAGCATGAGGACACAACAGTCTCGCGATCATTTGCGTCAAGTAATATTTGTCTTAATACGTGTGCACATTACTACACACACACACGCACGTACGCAGAAACACACACACATATACACACACACACATACACTCTCACACACACACACACACACTCACATACACACACACACACACACACAAACATACAAATCAAAGTATTTATTGTTTTATAGCGTGGTAAAACGTAAATACAAAGTATAATACGATTTTGGTGGTACTCCTTTTCATGGTATGTATTTACAGCTCGACCAGCAGTACGTGCTTGAATATCCGTGAATGTAAATTAATAACGACAACGTTAATTCCAAGAATTTATTGGTTTTTATAGCGCGGTAAAACGTAAATACCTAGTATGATACGTTTTTGGCAATGTCCTTTTCATGGTATTTACAGATTGACCAGCAGTACGTGCTTGAATATCCATGAATATTATGTCCTAGAAATCTGAAACATTAAGATAACTTAAATCTTTGTATTTACCCAACAACAAGGACAGCTTCAAATTATATTACTGGTATCCCTAAAATGCAGTTTAATCCAGAAAAATAAGAAATCTACAAAATGACGCTCCGGCAGTCAAATTATATAGCAATTGACAACTACAACTTAACTACTAAATTTGGTCTGATTTCTATGACAATTATTGGACAATAACAATATTTTCGTAAGCAAATTTTTATGATTTTTTTAGTTTTCTATCAAGTTTGAGATCCTATATTATACGATTTTAATCTAAACTTTATTGTATAATGCCAATAAAATACTAATTTAAAGTAGTTTTCGTACTTACGAGTAATAACTTATTTTCTCGCAATTTCGGTAGCTACGGCTTTTACAGCCGATTACACAACAATGCTTTGTAACAATCACAAGCAGGATATAGTGTCCAACACTTGTACGTTATACACACTGATAACAACACTTTGTAAACACAAATATTTTGAATATTTACTATCACCAACAGTTTGTTATTTCGTTTCTTTGACACCAAAATTTTGTGTCAAATAAGCGAAAAGTGAAACTCCGACAAGGACAAAAATTATAATGGGTACTCTTTCACTCTTATGGGTATCTGTATACACCTATCCTTCTTACACTTAGCTGTCAAAACTCATGCCAAGTCTACAGGATTCTTTGTCTAAGGTGTTACCCGTTTAGTAGATTGATAAAAATAAAGAACGAATGGAGAATGAATGAAAGGGGTATTTTTAAGAAAATTTATAATAATAAACTTTTTAAAATTAATTTGAAAGTAGTTAAAGGTATTAACCAACGTATGTGAGTTAAACGAAAGCATCAAAACTATTATTTTAATTTTTTTTCTAATATATTTGAATAAAACTTTGGAGGTGTTTAGCGGAAAATACTGACATCAAAATATAGATTTTTGTTTCAATTATTCAAGATTGCATTGGAGTGGATTTTGTTCAGGAAAGTGGTGTTATTTTTATGCACAAATTATATCCGTGTTGACGAGCAGTTACCCGTTAAGGAGAGATAGAAGAGGTCAATTAGTGTTGTCCTCTTCTATCTCTCCTTAACGGGTCCGCCACTAATTATCAGTCACCCTGTTTAAAGAAACAGATAACACATGCAACGTTCACGTACACGTCTCTGTGCATACGATACGAATGCAACGGTCCCGAGGGCCTTTTTTTGTTTTGTCGACGGGTAGGTCAAATGCATTTACGTCCCTGCGTAAAGGCAAAGGTAAAGGCGTTCCCTCCATACCCACTAAACATCCTCCCCGGGCTGACCTTCAGTGCGCGTATTACGGGATGGCTCGGGATCTGCGCACCTGAGCGCAACTACACCGAGACCGTCCCAATGCTGCCTGTCTAGGCACTCCTTGTACTAATTGGTGGGCAGCAGCCCACAGGGGCTACCGACTAACGCCAGCCCCTGTGGGCCGCTGGCCGACGCCGGCCTTATAGGCCGCCTCCTCACCGACGGCTGCTCAACCTGGCGCGTCCACCTGACGAGAATACCGGGAGCAGCCATCGGACCGCACCCGGGGGACTTAGGGCGCGGTCGTGACCCTGAAAAGGGCCGTCCAGAACTAGCCGTAGTGGGAAAATAAAAACAACTCGACGATGGCATATGACTTTGAATATCAAGGGGACACACTATGGATGGGATTGACATAGGCAATCGAAGTGACTTTTCGATCGCTCATGTCAATCTCATACATATTTTGATTTAGCGAGAGCGAGTGTCGAAATACATGTTGTCGAGGCCCTCAGTAATGCTTTGCATCGTGTTATCAAATGTTTCTTTCTCGCTTGAAGATATGGCTGTATGGGCTATATCCCTTTTCCATCCCGTGACAGGGAAAATAAAAAAACGTGGATAGTTTTTCTACTTATAAAAAAAGCCTGTCTACCTACTTATACCTCTCTGCGGAACTTATCAAACCTGCTAATACAAAATTCTCCATCTTTCATACGGCTACCCTACTACTTATTTTCGATATCTAATTAATCCCACTATAGCTGATTCTCTGATTATGCGTGATGAACACAGATCACTTAGTTAATAATTATAATAATATATTTCTACGCTCACATCAATTATCTAGCCCAAATTAAGTATCTATAAGAACTTGTATTATGGATACCTACTAGATAACGGAAAAATATACTTACCTACTTAATAATCTAGATATTTTTATAAATAAACTTAAATAAATATATTATTATAAACAACCATGACTCATGAACAAATACTCGTGTTCATCACACTAACATTTGCCTCTACACTACAAGGACTCGAACCCGGACCGCCCGATGTGTAGGCAGCGTTACTGACCTCTCCACCACAGCGGCGTCAAAGTTGGTGATGAACTATTCATGTGTTCGTAAAAACTAATTTTAATCGACATCAATTTACACGTAGTCTAAATTTAGCTTGACATTTCTAAATTTAGAGATATTTTGACATAAAACTTAAACAACAGAATAGCGATTATCTAAATTGAGTAACTAAATCAACTTTAATCCTGTCAGATTAAAATTTAGTTTATTTCTGTCATTTTCGTCCGTTACAGAATAGGAATCGCAATCTGACAGCACTAAACCTATTTTTAGTTAAGTTTAGTCTAGTTTGTGCCAACGGAATCGGCACCAATGTTTCATTACGCAAACTAATGCTTTAACAAGGACATCAAAACGCAAACATGCGTAAGACAAGCAAGCATTTCAAAAATGCATTATTAAATAAATTTTTAAAAGACATACTGATGTACCTATCAACAATTTACACAAACCAAAAATAATATTTCACAAATAATTTGTTTGACTAAATTTCAATTACAAACTTTTTGTTTTCTAAAATTTCAATTAGCTATTTTTCAAATTAAATATTATTAATTTTAAATTACCATTAAAATATAATAATGTTCGCAATGCGCGTCCAATCATTTAAACTAAAGTAAAACGAACAAGCATAGAGCGTGCAAGCAAGCATGCAGCATGTAAGCAAGCATGCAAGCAAACATGCAGCAAAGCAAACATGCAGCAAGCAATAAAATATAGGCGTGGTCACAAGTCTAACCTAACCTAACCAATATTTATTTTCGTACTTATGGTTTTTCTTTATTGCATATCCCCCTGCACCCCCCGGCAAGCATCTCACAACCAGGCATACAGCATGCAATGCAAGTATTCATACAGCATGCAATGCAAACATGCATATACCATGCAATGCAAGCATGCATA
The DNA here is from genome assembly GCA_955850985.1 of Elophila nymphaeata. Classification (NCBI taxonomy): domain Eukaryota; kingdom Metazoa; phylum Arthropoda; class Insecta; order Lepidoptera; family Crambidae; genus Elophila; species Elophila nymphaeata. The sequence goes on from OY039087.1 coordinate 17,360,783, forward strand.
CTCCATGCAATGCAAGCATGCATACACCATGCAATGCAAGCAAGCATGCAATGCAAGTATTACTCGATATTATGACATTATAGTTTTAGAAGTAAAAATAATTACCTACCTATGTAAAACAACATTTTCGAATTTTCGAACATTATGGTTACTGAATTTTATAACAAACGAGTTATGGATAATGATTTTCGGACAAACAATTTTAAGAGTTATAAGAGAGTACCAACCTAACCCGCTCGTCGCTTCGCTCCTCGCTAACCTAAGAACAATTTCTTTGTGATTTTATAATTCTTATATTTTTAGTATGAAAATTTAAGAAATGATACGGTGCCATACCATCAATTGCCTAATGGTGCCAATTCTGTTGTGCCACTCTCTAAACTAAACTAAACTAAAAATTTTCTAATTTTAATTTAGTTTTAATCATTTGCTATTCTGTTGTCACGTCTAACCTAATTTAATCTTTCTTTTTTGATCGGACTAGCGCGTCTTAGTTGAATTGAACAGTGTTACCCGTTTAGTAGATTGATAAAAATAAAGAACGAATGGAGAATGAATGAAAGCGGTATTTTTAAGAAAATTTATAATAATAAACTTTTTAAAATTAATTTGAAAGTAGTTAAAGGTATTAACCAACGTATGTGAGTTTAACGAAAGCATAAAAACTATTATTTTAATTTTTTATCTAATATATTTGAATTAAAATTTTGGAAGTGTTTAGCGGAAAATACTGACATCAAAATATAGATTTTTGTGCACGTGATTTGAATATCAAGGGGACACACTTGACATCAAAAGCTACACACCCGCCGAGAAAGTTTCCCCATCACGTTACCAGGGTCCGCCACGAGGAGGCTTCCGGACGGTCCAGTAGGCCTATTCGCTAACTTTTTTTGACAGTTGAAAGTGATCATCACTGAGTGAATTACATATCCATTGCTGTTGTTAAACGAGAAGTGCCATAACAGCGTGCCGTGTAAAACAGTAATGAATATGTAATCCACTCGGTGATGATCACTTTCAACTGTCAAAAAAAGTTAGCGAATAGCCCCCCAGGGCCTAGACAACATGCATTTCCACATTCGCTCTTGCTAAATAAAAAAATGGATATTTTTATAAATAAACTTAAATAAATATATAAACAACCATGACTCATGAACAAATGCTCGTGTTCATCACACTAACATTTGCCTCTACAAGGACTCGAACCCGGACTGCCCGATGTGTAGGCAGCGTTACTGACCACTCCACCACGGCGGCGTCAAAGTTGGTGATGAACTATTCATGTGTTCTCAAAAACTAATTTTAATCGACATCAATTTACACGTAGTCTAAATTTAGCTTGACATTTCTAAATTTAGAGATATTTTGACATAAAACTTAGACAACAGAATAGCGAATAGCTAAATTGAGTAACTAAATCAACTTTAATCCTGTCAGATTAAAATTTAGTTTATTTCTGTCATTTTAGTCCGTTACAGAATAGGAATCGCAATCTGACAGCACTAAACCTAATTTTAGTTAAGTTTAGTCTAGTTTGTGCCAACAGAATCGGCACCATTGTCTTTAGACTAAGTAACCAAATTATTAAAGAAAAATTGGTCAATAGATCTTTGTCGTTTAACGTATTTGTGTTAGGAAAAATTGACTAATGTTCTTTTGCAAAATGACAATATATGAAACAATTACTTGATGAGATGTAAAGTTTGTGAAACATAAATAAATGGAACGTTGATTTGCGAAATGATAACTTTGAATTTCATTGCTTGTCATCTGTAAATTTGTTTAATAATACGTAGTATCTCTAATTAGTCTGTGGTTTAATAACTGTTGATCAACCAAAGGGGAATCATTGGGGATAAATCAAAAACTATCAGATGTCGCTCAATTTTAAATGGAACCGGCGAATGACGAGCACGAGCTTCGAAATGTAAAAGGAATCGTCAAAATCGGTATAGCCAGTAAAAAGTTATGAGGTAAACACATAAAAAAAACATTCAATCGAATTGAGAACCGCCTCCTTTTTTGAATTCGGTTAAACTAAGTTACAAAAATGATTTGTTTTTCATAGGTACTTTTAGGTACAGAGTTGTATCACAGGTTATATTACTATGGCGAGCCTATTATATAGGATATGAATGCTTCTCGATCTCGTGTTGATCTCGAGCTCCCTCACTCACTTGCACCATTTATCACAATTGCTTACGACAAGTGCGAATCGCACTGACGCATAAAGAAACGACCAAGATTGTTGCAAAACTTTATTGTCATGTTCGGTAATATCACAAATATTACAATAGAAAGTGTATTCTACAATCACAGTGTACAGTACGTCCTGCGTTACATCATTTAAACAAAGTATTAAAAGTAAGCCTTAACTACCGTCTTACAACTACTTGAATGTAAAGCAAAAAATATCACCGCTCAGATTTAAGTCCGCTACGTACACAATAGGGCCTAAACGAGTATAAATGTACGACAATACATGCTCGCTATAGTTTATTGACTTGTGTACAGTTGGCATTGAAACTAAATGACTCGGTCGGCGATTATATCATCAACGGTTGTCCATCGAAACGGCCAGCGCCTGCTGGATCACTAGCTGCTGGGCACTTATTAGCTTCTTTAATTCCTTCACTTCCTGAGTCAATTGACGCACATTCTCAGAGGTTTCGTCCAGCCTCGCTTGCAGACTGCCCAATCCAGACGAGTATCCATACTCTCGGTAGCCAGAATCGTTATTGTTTTCGTACTTCTTGAAGCAAGAGTAAGCGCCCGTTGTGGACCCGCTAGACGAAATCGTATGGCCGTACTGCTTTCTCATTTTAGCGATGTCGTATGCTGCCATCATTATATCTCTAGGCAGCCTTTTCTCTGATGGGTTGAGCGGCTTTACACTTAAAACAACTCTGTACGCTTGGGGAGACACCAGCGCTGAGGAATGTAATATTTTCAGTAAACATTTCGGCAAGTATCCATTGAACAAAGCCATCTCCATGTAAGATATCAATTTGGTTTGTCGAACCAGTTTTGACAGTCCCGCTGTCTTCCTCAACCCTTGAATATCATGAACCGCTATGCCGACGAGCAGGTTCATTAGGACGACTGTTACAAACATCAGGAACAGTACATAAGTAATTTGAGCAGAAAATTCCAACAACACTGGCGGATCATTGCCATCGGGTTCGTTCAATAGTAAATCTAAATTTAACTCCCCAATCATCATCGTCAAAACGGTTATGAAGCCCATAAATGGGTTTGCGAAAGATGACGAGTCCGGAAATATTACACAGAAGCTAATCGTGAAGCCGATCAAGATGCAAGAATAGGCCATGAGTAATTTTGCAAATTCTTTTTGTACTTTCTGATACATAGCGACGTATGTACCGAATACTGGGAGTTGGCCAATCATCATCATAAGGTTCGTCCAGCCCGCGAGGACGGCGAAAGCTCCAACGTGATTCTGCCACGTGTACGTGATATTCGTGTAAATGTAAGATATTAGGAAAACGCTCACGATTACGAACCATTCAATAATATTTTCTGATTGCATCAGATACTGTTTGACAGTAGAATAGCCAGCTATACCGTAGACTTTTCTGAATATTTCAAATATAGTAATCCCCGCCAAAACCCACCATTGCATTTCGATAACGAAAGGGTTTTTTCTCAACAGATCCCCTAATATTGACTGTTTTTGACACAACTCTTGCTCTTGTATTGTTTCCTCCATATCTTTACTTCCGTTGTAGCAATTATGAGCGAGGGCTGTCAAAACGTATAGAGTTAGACATAATACGAATATAAAACTCAAGAACAGACGAGCCACATAATATTTACGAATTTTTTCCCACTTTATGTAGAGGAATGCTGAGCACAGCGGATGCAATAAAACTTCCTTTTGACCCTCGTCTACAAACGTGTTCAGATAACTAATCTCGCGTGGGTAGCAATGCTGAAGAATACTGCGAAAATCGAGTTCAAGCTCAACCTCTCTATTGCTTGTTTGCGAATGGTGCAGCGTGATCGCACAGTCCAATTTTCTTGTTATCATTGCAAGCGACGCCGGCGTTTTTCGAGCAATTACGTTGAGAGCCGAATTTCCTTTTTTAGACCTTGTAGTTACGTCAGCGCCGTGATAGATTAATGTCTCAACGCACGCAGAGAGACCGTCAAGTGCAGCCAAATGCAGTGGCGTGAAACCATATTCATCTTTCTGATTAACATTTGCTCCCCAACTTATCAGAGTCTCTATAATGTCGCATGCGGAGTCTGATTTTCCTATAGCAGCGTGTAATGGAGTTCTCATATCAAAGTCCATAGCATTAGGCTCAGCGTTTCCTTTTCTAAGTAAAGACTCCACACATTCCAAACTTGCCGAACGAGCAGCTAAATGTAATGCAGTAAAACCACGGTGATTTTTTAAACTGGCATCAGCACCCTTGGACAAAAGTAAGTCTATACAATCGACAAATCCACCGTCTGCAGCCAAATGCAATGCTGTCGATTCCCTGTCGCCCACCCTTGTCCGAACGTTTGCATCAGCACCTGGTGTTTCCAATAATATTGACAAGCACTGTGACATCCCCAAATCAGCTGCTAGATGAATAGCATTTGTGCCACCTGGCTCGATTTGGTTCACGTCAACACCATGGGATATAAATAACTTTAGGCATTCCACAGAATTTGATCTGACAGAACAATGTAGTAAACCACCTTCACAATTGACATATTTAACTGCTGCGTGAACTGAAGCTCCTCGACTGATTAGTAAATTAGCCACTTGCACTGAATTACCGAATGCAGCACAGTGAAGAGGAGCAAAACAACGGGGCATATAATTAGGATCACTTCCACAAGATAAGAGGTAACTCGCACATTCCGCGGACCCACTAAACGCCGCAACATGCAGTGGTGACAGCCCTAGCGCATCGAAGTATAACGGATCGGCGCCGGCTTCGACGAGCGGAGACAATAAATTAGCAATTTTAAGGAACGCCGCCCAGAACAGACACACATTTTTCTCCGCTTCTGTGGCCGTTGAAAATGTATTGGTAGCAGTTTCAGGTGTGATAACTCCGGTTTCCAGCTCATCAAGAAGTCGCAGGCGTCCACCGACAGCTCGCATCTGCTCGTGTGCACTTTGACGTAACGAGTCGCCGCATATATGCGCAGTTAGATCCAGCGGTGGTTCTTCGAAGCTGTCGTACATGTTGGGAGCGCTCTCGGCCGGGGGTGATGAGCCGGCGAGGACGTACTCAAGGTGCCCCATGGAAGGGTATGCTCTCTCGAGGGACTCTTCGTCGGGGGGCGGCGGGTTGGTTTGGTGCTGCGTGCGTGCCGGCGAGCTGAGCACGCGCGCCACCCGCGGCCGGCGGTCCATGTCGCTGCGAGGCAGGCTCCTGGGGCGGATGTCATCGAGCTCCTCAGGGTTGGGCGAGCGCCTGGTGCGGAACCACCGCGGGGAGAGAAGTCGACGCGTTGTGGGCATGCGGACTGACGGCGCGGCACTGACTGCCGGCTATTGTGCGTTCGTTATTAGGCGCGGTGACCGTTGTGAATTGTGCGCACCTTTCTGCTGTTAAGCGCTTTTTACACACTGGTTTATTTTTTGCAGACCGGCACTACGTGACGAGAAGAATTAGGTACTATAACAGACATTGGAAATACCAAAATTTAATTAAAAAAATTTAGTAGGTACATAGATGGATTCCTAGTAAAAGAAACACAATCTCATCGTCCTACCGGTAAACAGACAATGGTTGCCGGTGTCGAATCTTGCTACCTATTTACAAACATTTTTTCTCAGTGACATCATTGTTTTTATTACGAGCTGCATGCAGATTTATCACTAGCGATCTTAGTCGAGTCCTCGCCTAATGAGGTTCGTTAAAGAACCATGGAAACGTTAACGTTATAATTTCGATGCGATAGAGGAAAACAACGTTTTATGTGAAGGTCAAACCCTACAACCTTCTTGGGTTAAACCCTTCATTGGGATACCTACTAGTTATTATTATTTTTTTACATACTCCTAAAGTAAATCTGATCTTATTTATTATTATTTACACATCCATACAAAATTTCGTGTTTGTAATAAGTAGGATTATTATTTCTTAGTTTGTTATGCACGCTCAGTATGGCCAATATCAGCCAGCCCTTGTCATCGCCTTAAAAAAACCTACACGACATTCGACAGATAACTAAGGCACGGTAATATTAGATAATATTACCGTGACTAAGGTATATCTACATATAATTAGAGTTACCATCCGTCCGGATTAGTCCGGACATGTCCGGACATCTAACCCCTTATTATAAAACATAGACTTAAAGTTAGTCATATGTACTAGAAAAATGCACTGAAAAAAATCGACTTGCCTCAGGCATTCTTCTAGTATTCATTTTTCAGTGCATTTTTCTAGTATTATATTTACGCATTTTGTAAACGCAAAAATAAAATTATTCCATAATGTAAGGTAGTTTCATCTTAGCTGGGCGTCAAATATTTGCAAAAATATTTCGTTCGGGTCTTGGAAGTGCAAATTTCAAAGATTTGATGAAACGATGTTTACCATAAAAACATAAGCACCAAGCACTGACAAATTTCGACAGCGAAAAGCAGTGCCTCGGTGGCGAAATTGGTCAATGCGTCCACCCGGATTGTGGAAGGTGCGGGTTCGAGTCCCGCCTGAGGCAAGTCGATTTTTTTCAGTGCATTTTTCTAGTATTATATTTACGCATTTTGTAAACGCAAAAATAAAATTATTCCATAGCCATATGTAGTTGAAAACTTGAAAACTGATGCTCTCACTTTTATTTGCTGAATGAAAGACAGAGTTAGCATCAGTTTTACGACTTACTTAGTCCATGTTTTATAATAAGGAGGCTAGAGTTTAGTCTGGACTTAGTCCGGCCTTTTAATTTGGCCCGATCGTTTGCTCTCGACGGAATGGGTACTATAATTTACATAAGCAGGTAGGTAATATCAAATAAGTTTTTAATCTTTATTAATTGATTCATTCATTCGATCATTTGTTCACGAGTCATGGTTGTTTATGTATTTATTTTAGTTTATTTATAAAAATATCTAGATTATTAAGTATATTTGTCCGTTATCTAGTATCCATAACACAAGTTCTTAAAGATACTTAATTTGGGCTAGATAATTGGTGTGAGCGTAGAAATATATTATTATTATTATTATAAATATATTAATTAATTATTATTATAATTTCTCACTCATATAAAAATACCGGCGCGATTCCTGCACCCCACAACCTCCTTCCCCGACCATTCACTTCGCTACCATGTCCATACCACTGTTGCGAAGTGCGTAGGTACTTGACTGATGACATAGGTACCTGATGTTTGAATTTTGTGATTAAAATGTCCGGAGCTAGTCCGAAGTTTATTTGAACTGTCCGGCTTATTGTCAGGACTTTTCAAATTTCTATATGGTAACCCTATCTGTAACAAAGGTTAAATACCTACAGTACCTACACTATCTCGATCTATGATAAAAATGAAAATGAAAAAGCTCTTTATTTAAATGGACTTTGCTAAGTACTTTTAAATCGTCAAAAGCCCGGGACGAAATAATTATTTAACTTAAATAATTTCGTAGATGACTATGATTAGGTACCTAGGCAAATAAAGGTAATAAGAAAAACTACGGACAAGAAATCGCAACGCAAGTAATTTTATTTTATTTTTCATACAAAAGCTCTACAGTGCTGACTCAGAATACAAATTATTATTATGTTAGTTACACGAATTATATCTGCGGCTGGTAAACACAGAGACGTGACATAAATTTATACAAATTGCCAATTTGTCAAGACAATGTTATATTATAAATAACAATCAACTAATTATGTTTCTGTTTTCAAATTACGGACATGACAAGTTTAATTGAAGCTTTGACTTTTTGTAGCAATTTGGCAACGCGGATATTCCTATTGAACAAAAAAAAAATACATACTTAACACTTTTTTAAATTGATCGGTTATTATTTTAGGTATCACGATTCGAAGCTGAGAATTCTCCAACGTATACCCTCAGACCAAAAACTTTTTTATTGGTCTGAGCGTATAAGTACCTAGCTAATTCTATGACATTGCGCATTCGACCAGAGGCCTTAGTACGAGTTTGTTAGTTTTCGAGCTCGATCAAACGTATCGTCTCTTTTCATACTTTGCCCACTAGCGCCCCTAGCGTAAACTATCAGAAACAGTGGCCAATGTATGAAGAAAGACGATACGTTTGATCGAGCTCGAAAACTCTCAAAACTCATACTAAGGCCACAGGACCCGTAGTGTAAGTTTTTTAGTATAAAAAACGTAACTATTGTAGTTGTATTTGTATGGAAAACATGATTTCCGCTTCTTTCCGCTAGGGGCGCTATATTCACATTTCCTATACAAATCGAGCTCTTAACGCAACTACAATAGTTAGGTAAGTATTTGAAACGAAAATACTTACACTAAGGGTACCTACGAGAATACATTTCGCATCTCACCTCGAATTGAGCTGTCAAATGAATATTTCACAAAAAAAGTAATAGACATTTTTAATCAATATGATTCTCTAAATTACCTGCTTACATCTAATGTTGTTTATACATAGGTCACATTGCACTAAAAGTTTCCGGAACTGGCGACTGACATAAACGATATTTAAAAAGTAATTACAACATTTGAAAATGGAACTCTTTGGCTGTAGAATGCAGTTTGTTTCATCTGACTGTCAATTGTTTTTTTAATGTGGTGCCCTTATGATCTGAGGTGGCGCCCCATTTTAAAAGTTGCGTGTCTACATTAACATGGATGTAACTCGGGACAATTTTCGTAGTATGAGTTTTCTCGATTTAAGTATAATTTGACAGCTCAAAAGAGCATCAATCTGCTTTTGGCGATGAAGCACCATGCAAGACGACTATTTACGACGGCGGTCGTGTCAATCTCAGTGACGCGATAGTCGCCCGTCCACCGCTGTGAACAACAAAAACATCGATGCTGTGCGCCGTATGATTGAAACAGACAGGCATGTGACCTACCATGCGATTCGCGCATCCTTGGACATAGGCATGAGTCAAATATAATCAATCCTACACAAACATTTGGGTGTGAGAAAGCTGTGCTAGCGATGGATCCCACAATTTGATCGAGGCTCAAAAAACGGACCGCGTCACTTGGTGCAGTGGCTTGCTTACCAGATTCAACGAAGGTGCGTCAAATTTGTTGTGGGACATAGTAACAGGTGACGAAACATGGATTTATTGCTACGATTACAAAACAAAGCAGCAATCGAGCGTATGGGTCTTTCAAGATGAGCCGAAACAAACCATCTAAGCGGATGATTGCTTCTTTTTAGGGTTCCGTACCTCAAAAGGAAAAAACGGAACCCTTATAGGATCACTTTGTTGTCTGTCTGTCTGTCTGTCAAGACCCTTTATCTCAAGAACGCGTGGACGTATCAAGCTGAAATTCACATGAAATACTCAGGTCTATTGTCCCTTTAAGCTGTGAAAATATCAAACTTCTAAGCCAAGCCAATCAAAAGATACAGTCGATTATGTCGATATTTTCAACAAATTTCCGACACTCGCAAAGGAATCAAAACCTACAGGATACTTCCCGTAAACTCAGAATCTTGAAATTTGGCATGAAGCATTGTCATATAATGCAAATATAGGAAAAATTGCGAAAATCACATTTTTTTTGTTAAATAATATTTCCTTATTTTACCTTATTTCTCACGAACGAATAAAGGTATCAAATTGAAATTTATACCAAATACCTAGGTCTATTGTCCATTTAAGCAGTGAAAAAATCAAACTTCTAAGTTAACGCGATCAAAAGATACAGCAGTTTATACCGAGGAACCCTCGGTGTGCGAGTCCGACTCGCACTTGGCCGGTTTTTTTTTTAATAAAACTGGACAAGTAGCTACTGTTGCTTTAGAGAATCGTCGTAACGTGAATAGTGACTAGTACACGACCATTTTTTACCGGAAATTATTGACGAACTCCGTAAAAATAACCTTAAACGCCGTATCATATTGCACCACGACAATGCTAGTTCTCACACGGCCAGACAGACAAACGAATTTTTGAAGGTGAAAAACGTAGAACTTATGGGACATCCTGCATACAGTCCGGACCTGGCACCTTGTGACTTTTTTCTGTTCCCAAAAATACGCGATCGAAGAGTATGAAAAACACGTTTCTGAGGTCACCACGGAAGAGCATTGCATTGCATGCATTTACGCAAAAGGAGAATATTTTGAGAAACCATAATTTAATTTTTGACCTTTAATAGTATTTTTTTCTTATTCATTCCGGAAACTTTTAGTGCACACCACGTAGAGCCACGGCTAACTTCTTTTTCGTTTACCTACTTGACAAAACAGGATTTTCCCTAAATAACAAGCCAAAACACTCGTTCATACATATTATAAAACAGCATCACTAACAGGCACTTACGCATATGATAAACACATAAATATACATACACGCTTACCGTTTGAGAAAAAATTTTTCATCGAGTCGAAAACGCAGGATACTGTCTCTTGAGAAAGTACCTTCATCTTACTGTAGACCGCCAGTAAAATGACAATAATGTGCTATCTACACCATCAGGCGGCATTTTACAAAATCTATTTATCGCTTAATGAACTTTGTCACGTTGACAAATTTTATTGTTCCAGGATTTCGTCTAGTTATCGTTCAACTGCTCAAATCAAGGACACATCTGGTCAAACGACAGAGGTGACTTCGAAGTCCAACTTGTCACGGTCAATCTACATCAGCCCAACAATGGTCTCGACACACGTATCATTCGAGCCATGGTAATCATGGCATTCCGGTCCAGTGGTCACTTATGCTGATTTCCGTGTTGCCATTTCAATGGGAAGCGAATTGATTGATATGGTCATACACAAGGGCGTGGGAGTTCGTGGCAAAATGACACGTGTTCTAGAAACTTTTTACTTTTTATTGTTATGTGGAACATAGTAGATTGGCAGCGCAAATTGGAGCGTACTTTGTAGGTGGGTACCCATATTAATCAGTGCGGATTCACTAAAATTAATATCAGATAGTTGTGGTAAGCCAGAGGCTTCTATAACCCATGTAGGTTAACCACATCATCATCATCATCAACAGCTCATATAATGTCCCCACCGAGGGGCTCGAGCCTACCCCACATTAGGGGCGATTAGGCCTTAGTCAACCACACTGGCCAAGTGCGGGTTGGTCGACTTCACACAAAACCTAAGAATTTCTTCATAGATGTGTGCAGGTTTCCTCACGATGTTTTCCTTCACCGTAAAAGCGTCGATTAAACGTACATATGTATTCAAAATTTCGGCCGATATGCTGGTGGACCGCTTTGAGCGGAACTGGGTGAACGTAGTTTACTGCCGCAATTTCGTACCTTTTCGAATTAGACTCTATTTCCGCTCAAAACAGGGTGGAATTCTTCACGGGACAATTTTTATAAAAAAAGAATGTGACTGATAAAATATCTCACATCAACTTCAATAAATAATTGAAATAGGGATAGGTAAGTGGGTAGTGAACAATTTTTCCTAAACTTATTATCTATTAGCTAGCTTTTGTCCGCGACTTTGTCTGTGTGGAATAGTTACGTTGGGTAGCATTTTTTATACTACCTTACGACCTTTCATCTCTTATTTCATTACATGCCTACGGCTAAAAAATTCAAAAACTAGAAAAATGCACTGAAAAAAATCGACTTGCCTCAGGCGGCAAGTCGATTTTTTTCAGTGCATTTTTCTAGTATTATATTTAGGCGTTTGTAAACGCAAAAATAAAATTATTCCATAAATTCAAAAACGTTAAAATCAACATTTATTTCTTTTCAAGTGCCTAAAATCAAAGTTGGGATTGGAAATACTTACTTACTATCTTTCTACTGTAGGCAGGACCACCAACTTTACGTGCCTTCCGAAGCACAGGGGAGAATCGAGATGAAATATTTTCGGTCACCCATCCGAGTATCAACCGCGCAGTTGGTAGCTTAGATTTCGTGATCATTATGAAGAACGCGGACCGCGGCGCCATAGACAGCTCCTTCTGTACGAAATGAAAAATGTAAAAATTTCGCGCTAAATCAAAACGTTACGCGGGCTCGGGCCGTACTTTCGACAGCCCTGAAATAGATGAAACAAGTCATAGAAAAAAACGTGCGACCAAGATACAAGATACCTAGGTAAATTAAACAGGATATAGCTCATTGCCGGTCTTTGTGTAAGGATATCTTCTATTAACACATTAGATATGTATTGCGCTGTAAATAACGCTGAACTTAATACGTTAGTTACAGGTAGGTACCTACTTAATGTATTTTACTTAAAACGAATTGTAGGTAAGTATTATTATACCACAGATAATATAATACTATATACTAAAGTACCTATACTTGCACATGCGGGTAAATCCGTCCGCTTCAAAGAAAATTATGATGGAGAATATAATTTGGAATGATTCGAAATGCTTGAAAATTATAATTATCTAAGTAGTAAATTAAATTGTTATTAAACGGGACTCGAACCCTTGACCTTTTGCAATCCGAGCGAGTACCTACTCTACCGACTGACACTACACAGACCCTACACTACACTGCAGGCAGAGGAATAGATCACAACGAATTTACAACTTTTGATAAGATTTTTTAAAGCCTATTTTTTATAAGGTTCATTTTACGTTCACCCACCGAGAGCATTCGCTTGGATTGCGAAAGGTCGCGGGTTCGACATAACAAAATTTAATACCTAATCAAAGTCTAAATTTCTTTGTTCATTTAGGTACAACTTGTACAGTTATGAAATGTTCTGTGGTTAAGAAAGTCAATTTTGATGCCATTGGTTCAAGAGTCTACCAGCAGGCCTTGTTCTGAGAAGAACCGGCAAGAAACTCAACAAGTTTTATCCTCCCTTTACAGTTTTTATAGTTTTGATTTGGAAAGAGTCATAATAATCAGTGTTAGAGCATATGGCGCCACTTATAGAGGTACGTATGAAATTCCTGCAATTCCTGCTGCTCAAACGTCATAAAACTGAAAAATGAGGATAAAATAAGAAAATCCTTATTGAATTGCAATAATAATTCCAATATAAAAATAATAATTTACTTATTTGCATTTACTATGAAACGAAACCCTAACGACCGGTTGCATCAAGTTTAAGGTGCCCTAAACATAGATGTAGTACCTACTTATATTTAAAAATAGACAACCTATACCTATGAATTGAATTTCATACCTATTACTTTCTTACGTTACTCCGACCGGACCAAGGTCCGGTAACACTATTCCGTGAGATTCATACTTGCCCTCAGTGCACCGGCGAAGCTAATATGCACACCCACATGTGCAATGCATGTGCAGTGAGTACTACATAATTCATACTGAGAACCTGAGTTTTGTTTGATTGGTGTCCTGCACGTTTGTTCCAACGGTAGCAGGCAGTTATTGAGCTAATTGGATAAACATCTTCATCACAGAAATATGAATAGAGTTTAAAATTTCATTAGACACTAACGCCGGATTTAGTTTTGATATGTTTCTGTATCAGGATTAGTATAATTTATATCGTTATTATCATCAACAGCTAATATAAGAATGTCCCTACCTCGGGATCGAGCCTACCCCACATTAGGGGCGATTAGGCTTTAGTCAATCACGCTGGCCAAGTGCGGGTTGGTCGACTTCACACACAACCTAAGAATTTCTTCATATATAGGCGTATGCAACCTGCACAATGTTGCACACGCCTGCTTTGATGTTTTCCTTCACCGTAAAAGCGCCGATGAAACATACACATGAATTCAAAATTTGAAAACACATTGGTACGTGGTGGGATTCGGACCGGTGCCTCCCGGGTGGGAGACAACGCCCTTACGCACTACGACGCTTTCTTCTTTTCGCGTTTATAATAGATATCTAGGTATTTAATAGGAAGTTAGATGGTTATCTGTCTGACTGGATTCGTTAATTGGTTTTGTAGTTTAGTAACTAGGCTATTGCGGGTAATATTGTTGGTATAATTTGTATTTAATTTTTTTTTAAAATACATATTGTTAAGAATTTGTAAATTGCCGTAGAAATCATGAGAAAGCAATAGAATGTTCGCGAAAGTAATCGAAGCTTCCAGAAGGGTCTCGACGAATTACACGAGAAACTTCTAAGAACGATGGGAACGTTCGAGCAATAATGAACCTACAATCCTATGACATAAGGCTTATACTCATCACATGAACTGAGTGGTTTCTTCAAGATAATAGTCGAACATTCTAGTATTTGCGCGATTTTGTTTTGCGTAGTATAAAAGGACTGTTGATTGCACTTTGTTGTTTGGTTATTGTAAACTTAAGAGTGGTGTACGGAATAAAGTCTCGTCAGTGTCACCAGGTGTTTCTATCCAAATTAACGAACACCTAGCTCGTAACAATATTTACCTTTCTTTTTGACGATGTCTTAATATTTATGGACCGTGGGCTGGCTAGCTCCGCTTGTTCCCAACGAGTCACCCTGTAACCTGTAACACTGTGACTTGTTGGTACAACTTTGTAAAATAATTCCCAACCAGTCACACTGTAACACGTTGGGACATCTTTCTTAAAATTATTTTCAACCAGACACACTGTGACACGTTGAGAGACCTTTTCGAAATTTACGAAATACGAATACTCACTTAACAAATGATTTTTATTTCAGATAAAAACAGATATACTGTTTCCAGACCACTAATCCCCATCGACTTTCCCCATCAATGTGGGATTGTGAACTTTTCAGTCTGTATGTTTCCAACCTGAAGTACCAGGCTACCATGACTATCCAGGAGATGTTTAGCATACTGTTAAATCATAATCATAATACATAATTGGGTTAAATAATCTTTTATAATAATAAGTAACCTCTTATATGAATTGTCCCAACGTGTTACAGTGTGACTGGTCGGGAATTATTTTACAAAGTTGTCCCAACGAGTCATAGTGTTACAGGTTAACAGTGTGACTCGTTGGGAACAAGCGGCTAGCTCGATGAAGCTAGTGTGTGACCGTCCGACGTCTTGTAAACACAACGCTGATAGGCACTAAAAACCGCCGATAACCATATATTTTGGCCCTATGTGGAGTATGCCCTACATTTCTGTTTTAATAAATAGTAGCGGTTGCCCGCAGCATCAAACGTCGGTTATCGCGACAAACCTGGCCTTTATTATTTACTCTTTACCAGCGGCCTCAAACTATCTCCAAACAATATTTCATCAAATTCGGTTCAGCGGTTTAGGTGTGAAAGCGTAACCAACAAACAAACAAACTCATCTTTGAATTTATAATGTTAGCTAGGATAATTTGTAAGGTTTATAAATGTACCAAACAAATGGAAACGACAGTAAAACTGTTTTATCAAATGTTGAGACTAAATTCCATTTAGGGGAGAATCCCCCGGTGCCGGCCGACGTCCAGTACCTAGCAATTTCTATAATCCTACAATAGATGGCGCTGAGATTATTATCGCTGTTCGTGCGATACACTCATGCAAGTATATGCTTCGCGCGGCGTCAGCCTATTGCTACCGGTTTTTTGCTAGTGAATAGTTGTGCGTAATTGACATAGACTATTTGATTAAAATTGCTATTCAATCAGTACCTATATTTGCGATTATTGTTTTGTCTAAATGGGTACCAATTTTACTAGCCGGCACTGGAGGACAAGTGTTTAGTCTGATTATTCCATGTTTTCTAATTGGTATAATAAAGATGATTATTTCGAAACATAATGGTAAATTGTTATTTTTATTCATAATTCAATGTATTATCTTTTACACATATACCTTGAGGTTTCATTTTTACTGTAGATAAACCTTAGGTACTGGGGGGAATCTCCCCTACGTTTGTATTAATTACCATTACTAGACACAAAACAGTTCTGTATTGCAGTAAAAAATATTTGCTTAACTATCTCAAAAAAAGAAGATTGTTCATAGATTATGAAATAATGATAATAAAGATGGGATATGAAATACTTATTTATTCATCGGGTTATAAATAAAGACGAAAAAATCATTTCAAATATTTATTATTACACAATACGTAGCTTATCCACATACAACAATGTACATATTCTCCATCTAACATATTACAACACGAGAGGGTAGTGCCGTTTCACAAGAATCACAAAAAAACGTTTATCATTTTACTTTACGTTCCAATAAACGATACAAAACTATAGTATAGTGATGTAAAAATATAAAATATCTTGTCAGTAAATATACATAGTTATCATGTTGAGATATAAGTATTTGGATTAAATGTTTAAACTATATTACTAACTATTAAAGCTAACAGTTAAACAAACTAAGGTATAAATTAAAAACTATTTACAAAATATTACAATTTATTCTTCTCCATAATATTTATGTATGAATAAAATACAATGTGCATATCGTTACAACGAGGTGCCCACGATTAAATCAAGGTATTAATTACACAGAATAACTCAAATATATTTCTTTTCGATCATTGCTAAAGTTATTAACTTTGATACTTGACGCATATATAACAAGGTTTAATATTTATTACAATCTAAGTGTTATTATGTTGTAGGTAAAATGTGGAAAATTTCCATTACAATAAATGGATGAAAACTTCATGGCATGGCACAAATAAGTCAGAAACGCAAATGGGTTTATTCTAATACTGAACAAAAAGAATATTGGTGATTATCTAAAAAAAACTCCATCACGAGAGATTAACAAAAACAAACTAATGTGAATTAAAATTAGTTTACAAAAAAAGACCAGAAAACTTGTATGACCAATAAATACGCGAATTCAAAATCTATAAAAAACAAACGTTTTGAAAAACAAAGGGAAAAATAGCGTGCAATAGCGGACTCAGAACTGGCTGAGTCGCTGAGACGTGTACAGGTCCACCGACATATCTGTTCAACTGTATTTTCTATACATAAGGTTCACTTTGGCATAGTGCTTAGAAATTGTTATGCAAAAATGAACTCTTTATAAGTGAAGAAAATATTTCGGTGGTATTGTGGCAAGTTTTATGACAAAGAGCGCGGTAGTATGCTACCACGTCTTGTCTATAACTTGAATAGATAAATAATATGCTTTTTAAATTTGGAAAATCATAGACAAAATCTCGAACTACTAGTGTGATGCGATTATTCACAAAAATCCGCGTTAATCTATCACTACTTATTTCAAGACATCAATGAGAGTCAGAAAATATTATCATTCTAAATCACGAATGATTGAGAATATTGATCAAATTACCTCCTTAATGGCTAAGAAGAGGTATTTTTAAATGTATCTTTTGGCATTGACCGTAATTGGCCTTCATTTGTCATGTCCGAGTTAAAAGTTTGTTATAAATTAATTGTCACTTAAAATTTCACTACACTTTCAAACACACAGATGTTGTGAATAGTGGTACGCATTGAATTATTAACACAAGGCTTAGGTAGGATATGTCGAAGTAGTTTTTCACGTAAGAGCATTTGCAAACGTTGGTAGTCGCCGTCTTCTGAATTGATGTAACTAGGTTTGTAGCAGTGATGGAAAATCTGACATCTCACTTGCACTAATCAAAGCAGGTTATATAAGTGAGTTCAACCAAAGAAATCGCCACATCTTTCTAGTCACAATTCTAACCAGAGAGAGAAAGTTATAGCGTAGTTTTTGTCGTCTTCCATTAGCTCTAATAAGCGACAGAGTAGCCAATTTCGTATTTTTACCTCCTGGAGAGGTAATAGTCTTTTGAGTGACAGTTGGCCAGAGATCTGATGCTTTCTTACTCGCAATTGAAGTAGCAAGACTGCTATACCGCTCGTATGGGTTTTAGAAATCAAAGTCAGAGCGAGTAGTTGCTGCTTTATAGGTGTCGCGAGTGTAGCAACTAGGTGCCGCCATCTTGTTCTCACGTGATTACTGCACGAGCGAGCAAATACAACATACGTAGCCTCTGCAGGAGTAAAACCGGTGTTCTCTGTGAGTGAAGTAGGTCTTTCTCTAGCTCCGCAGCTGTCTCGCTCGCACGGTCTATTTACACTCTGGAGCTCCTGCGATGATGGTAAAATCCACTGTAGCAGTAAACGAGGCGTTCTCGTTCGTGAATGAAGTCTGTGTTCTTTGTAGATGCAGTTGAGCTTTCTCAAGTTGCACAGTCCGCAGCTATCTCGCTCGCCCGTTGAGCTATTTAGACCCGGGAGTACTTGCGGCCGTCGTCGCCGCTGTAGCAGTGATGGCAGTGCAGCCGTCTCCCTCGCACTCGCACGTCGGCCCCCGCGCGCCCGTCGCCGAGCCGCGCGCCGCACACCGCGCAAGTGAAGCACCACACGTGGTAGCACAGGGATAGAGATTCGATTATCATGGCTGCCCCGCGACCTGGAAATGAAAAAGCTCTTTAATTAAATGGACTTTGCTAAGTACTTTTAAATCGTCAAAAGCCTACCACCATTTCGACGAAATAATTATTTTACTTAAATAATTATTATTATGCTGAGATGGAGTACAAATTTCGAAAGAAACTCCACAGCTTACAATTTCGTAATGAATCCAAAACATTATTGCAGTCAATAGATATATCAATATGAATAAATTACAATTTAAAATGCGTAAATTTTGGTCAGATTTTACTCTCACGCATTTGGATCATTTAAATAAGACATATTTTTTTTTGACGTGACAACGTATTATAATTCGATAGAGCCGGCTGCACGCACGAAAAAACATGACGTCATGCGGCGTTACCTCGCTCTGAATCTAATTCTCTAATTTGAATTTGGAATTATGTTCTTTAAAATTTAAACTTTCAATGATACCAAAACCAGCCAGATACAAATAGTATAGCCAAAGAGATTTTATTACAAGTTTATTCATACTATAATGCGAAATCTATTAAACAAATGAAATTAAATTTTTCTTTTGAAAAATGCTACCATTCCATCAGTATTTTCTTAAGACGTTGTCACGTTCAACTATCGTCAGTAAACCGACTTTACAGACAACCAATTTTTTTCAATTTGTTAACAGGCAAATCTCGTATATTCATCGGAAGTTTATTGTAAAAAAGTATACATTGGCACACAAAGGAATTGTTTATTCTGTGGAGACGAGCCGAGAAAATAGGAAAGCCTGTATATGAACAAAAATATAGTTTTATCTGTTTATATTATCTTGAATTCATTTAAAAGAAGTTCTTTAAAAGTTGTTAATGCGATTATTGAAAAATTAAACTCTCAAATGTCAAACACTCATAAAATATTTACAGTAGAAAAGTGGAACAATGTATAAGAAAATCGTATTCAATTCACTTACCTAGTTCTTCTCCACAATGAGAACACTTTCTTCTGCCACTGACGCTTAGCATTTTATCTTCCCGAGGTTCACTTCGAGGCATTTCGGGGCGAGGCACTTCTTGCCTCTCCGGTCTGGGTATCTCTTGCCTCGTGATCTCGGGTCTGGTGACGTCAGACATCTGACGAGGCAGGTCAGGTCTTGGAATTTCTGGACGAGACGGTCGTTTGAATTCGCTGGCGAGGTGCTGTTGGCTGTAAGAAGGGTTTATATTAATATATTTTTATGGTCTTCTAATGCTATACTATAACAAATAGTATTAGAATTATTTAAGACTAGGTTTTGCCCGCGACTTCGTCCGTGTGGAGTAGTTGTTTCAGGCAGCATTTAAATTGTTTAGGGTATTTATTTCTTATCAAGTGCCTAAATTCAAAGTTTTATGGTTTTATCTTTGATAATCAGAGGAAAATCCCCATGTTGGTTTTCAGACTTTGTAATTTTCCCCTTTTAGGAGTTGAATTCTAAAAAAAACTGAAATAGTTGTTAACTTATTTCCCGATAGGAGTACTCCTGTGAAGTTTCGAATAAAATAGTCTCAACAACTTGTTCCCCCATACAAACATCAGAACCCCGTTTCTCCACCTTAGCGGGTCTATTTTCAAAAAGCCGTTCTTAGACCCCCTAGAGCCCATAAGGAGTCTACGTGCCAAATTTGGAATCTCTAGACCGGTTTGGACTGTGCGTTGATATTTCAGTCAGTCAGTTCATTTTTATATATTAGAGGATAAAGAAACAAACTATCGAACGCGAGCAGCATACATTTTCAACTAACTGCAAAATATCGTACGTAACCTTGGATCGTCCTTGATCAGCGTGCGTTCTTTCGTACGTTCGGTAGAACTGAGGTGCGCTGAATTATACGCAATCGATTTTTTTTTAATACGGGATGGCAAACAAGCGTGGCCCACCTAGTGTTAAGTGGTTACCGTCGCCTTTAAACACTTGCAATATTAAGTGTAATTCACTTAATATTGCAAGTACGTTGGCCATCCTGGGGACTAAGATAATATGCCTGCCATGCCCAGTAAAAAATCAAAGTTTTAAATTTTATCAAGATTTTTATAAAAACAAATTGAAATCATTATTTCTTTATTTTTGTCCAAAGAAACATTATAAAAATTTTAAGTATTTCATACCATAAAATGGTTTTAAAACGTCAGCGCTCAATGTAACCACTCGATATCAGGGCCATTCACGTCTCCCAAGTTGCTAAGCGCCGCGCGACTTGCCCGCTCTATGACATTACAAGGTATTTTTTTTTAACACTATAAAATAAAAATAAAAATGGTTCTTATTCTGATCAATAGAATGCGTCGACTTCGGCTTTGTCAGGTCTTTTTACACCCTGCTCTCGTGAATGCTGTTGTGGGTTTACAACACCGCGCGAGTGACTCCTTGCTGCGATGGTCTGTACGGGGCTCAGAATATCCCTCAGTCGGCTTATACGACACTCGCGGGATGAAAAAGGATAGTCCTGTCCGTGAGAGACTATATGCCAGTTCTAAAACATTATCAATTCCTATAAAATTGGCTATTTACCTGCCACTAAGGGGGTGGACGTTTTGAAGCGTGGACGGCGGCATGTCCTGGTGGTAGGAATGCCTTTGGTTCGCTCGCATCTTGCTTCTCTGTTCGTCTATCCTGCGCTGTTCTGCTTCCTGGATGTAAAAGAAAAACCATATTATTAATACTTACATAACATTGTGCAAAGAGTAGAAGACAAAGAAGAAAACCCTAGGCTGAAGAAGTGGGAAGCTTTACATGTCGTTGATGCTAGGATGCAGGTACGACTTTTGTTTTGTTTGTGCTGTTTTGTGTGGACAAACTGTGATTACCGTCGATCAACAGTGGTCTTACTTATACACTGCAGTCTTAGACTAGTATTATAAAATGAGTCTCAAGAATCAACGCCGTACTGAGCGTCATACGTCACATCACTTTGTTCTTGACAGAAAGTGACAAACGATTCTCAAGACATGATTGATTTCTGAGTGTCATTCTATAATACGGGCCTTAGGATACTTACATAAAAAAGAAACAACTTTTGCAATCGCATTATAGTAACTATTTTTCACCTTCTTACTTTAACTATATAATATCTTGTTATTGACTATTACTTGTGTATACTCGTATGTAATTAGTATTTTATACAAAAACCTATTGCTTAAAATTTAGGTACGTAACCACTTCTTACACACAAGCAAAAATGCTTACTTTTTTGTTTTTAGCCGTGAATAAGCAAATCAATAATCAATATACTAGTAAAGTTATTGTGTAGTATTTGTGTGACCAACACTTTAAAATGTAAAAATTACTGAGTAACGTTCTGTGAAACAAATATTGGTCAATCGATAAAGGTGAAGCAAATCTGCAAACACAATCGAATATTTTACCACGTATCGTGTTCATATGAGTAGCGTTGTAAATAGATAACGATTATGTTTACATTTTTGTTAAGAAGTTATTGACGTTAAGTGATATTTACAAAAACACTTTGATTTTGAAGGTTATAATACCATGTGAGTTTATTGCCCTATGATGATATTTTATTTATTTCCTATAGAGGTAGCAATCAAACAAACGATACGCCGACATAAATGTCATATTAAAATATGAAAATCGTGGCTGATTCAGATTTTTCAAAATTGATCTGATTTAGGAATTATAAAATCATATCTATAGGTGGCGCTAGTTTGCTCGTATCAGCCTCTTAATAGCGCTGTGCGATCGTAATTTCTTTGTAATTGTGCGCGACTTGAAAGTAGGTACTGTTATTGTATACAAAAAAAAACAATTAATGTTAACAAAGGTAAAAATGTTTACAAAATCTGACCTGTATAAGCCAATGTTGGTTATAATTATAGGAGGCTGGTTTCCGGACCGGCTGCCGAGTCTGCAGCCAGTCTTGACTTGAGATCAACTTAGGTGTCGGTGCCGCACTCAGGGCCTGGAATAGAAAACGAACAACTGTTTTACTTACTTATTAAAATATCATATAGTTAGAACAAGTATCAAGACGATGTAGAATATGTTCAGTTGGACAAGACTTACGTACGAGTATTATGGTGAGTGTTACTCATGTGTTACTCAACGCTGTCTCTTAAACGTAAGGTTCATAATTGTAAACTGTGGGCGTGATTGCGTAGTACGGTTTCGATCTTTTGCGTGCGTGCATTAATAGTAAGTAGAGGGGATAAAGCGGCGGCACTGGTTCCGGTAGTAAATACGAACCAAAATACGTAAGTATTGTAGTTGCGTTAAGAGCTCAATTTGTATGGGAAACATGATTTGCACTTCTTTCCGCTAGGGGCGCTATTCACGTTTCCTATACGAATCGAGCTCTTAACGCAACGAAAATAGTTAACGGGATGAATGATCATCCCGTGACCACGAACGCTGAAAAGTGTTACGAAACGTCGGGCAATAATATCATCATGTAAAATCTAATTACACGCGAGTTAAATCCGTAAAAGTGGTTTTATTTATAATGTGTAGTGCTCGCGCAAATCTAAGAGAAAACCTTCTCCTTTTTTGAAGTCGTTTAAAAATACAGTCGATAACACGAAAACCTAATGTTTTGTACAAACGGCAACCTTATCGCTAAAAGCGATCTCGAGTGAGCATTTTAATGAAACTTAGTAAATGAGTTTTGCTTGGTCCACCTTCTATAAAATAGTCTTTGTCTTGATTAGTATTCCTAATTATTTTGTTGCAATTTAAATGCTTAATATAGGATAGTAGTATCACAGCGTAAACACATACAGTGGTTCGACGACGACGCTGAAGTTGGGGAAAATGTAGCTTTTGTCTAGACAGCCAGCGTACAGTAGACATACAGTGGACCAGCGTCTACCAAACGAGTGCAGTTTGGTGGCGCCTCCGCCCCTCTTCCCTCCTCGCGTGCTCCTTGGATGACTGTAAGACCTTATATGGACTGTGGTAGTATGGAAATACGACAGCAACGCGTGACCGGGTAAGCTATTTTCAAAATAAAATTACCTGCAGCGTGTGTCTCGTCATCGGGTGATATGAGCCATTCACAGCAGCAGCCGGCTTCTGCCGTAGCTGCACGGTTGTTCGGTCCACGTTCACATACTCTACTGCTGACGGGACGCGGCTGCTTCTGAAATGATATCAATATTCTATATAGATTTTCCTAAAAGAGCAACTTCATCATCATAATATCCTTTATGATTCAACCCACTGCTGGGACACATGGCCTTTCCTTGTCGTCCATGAAGGTTTAGGCAGTAGTCCACACGCTTGCCCAAAGCGGATTGGTGGACGGAGTATAAGGTGATCAATACCCCTTTGCTAATCCATTAGTCGCCTTCTACGACACTCATTGGGGGATATAGGGTGATGCTATTCTACTCTGCCGGCCTCACATGGCCCTAACGAGCAAGTTAAATGACAAATAAAAAATTATTCCCATCTATAAGATTAGCCACTAATATTCTTAAAAAGCAACTTAAATGACAAATAAAAAAATATTCCCTTCTATATGTTATGCGAGATCGAATCAGGAATGAAGAGATCCGCAGAAGAGTTAAGTGTATGACCCTAACGGACCCTAAGAATTGCAACTTAAGTGGCAGTGGGCGGGGCACATTGCTCGGAGAACAGCCGATGGGCTCGAAGAGATCTCGAGTGGCGACCGCGCACCGGACGACGCAGTGTGGGTGCAAGGTGGACTGAAGACCTGATTAAGGTTGCTGGTCACGCCTGATGCAAGCAGCGCAGGACCGGTCGTTGTGGCGTTCTTGGATAAGCCTATCCTCCTAATCCAAAAATAATATTTTACACTTTGCTTTGTCAATCAGATAATTCTAGGTTAATAACACTCACCTCATCGTGATTTCCCTTTCAATCGATTCGCGGCTCTTGGGTTTAGGTGGAAGGACTGGCTGCGGGGGCCTCACACTCGGCAGTTGTCTTCTCACCGCTTCTCCTATCTTCCTATCCTCATACAGGACTTTCCTACTCTCTTCCACGCCAAAATGCCTCTGAATATGTTCCTCTGAGACGAACGGCTTCCTCTTCATGTTTTCGTCGAAAACTTGTCGCTCAGGTATCGAAGGAACGACCGGGGTATAATTTTCGTTGATCAACAAATTCGGCATTGAGTGCCTATAGTTTTGAATGCTCTGCTTTCCTGGTCTGGACAACGGAGGTTTCTCTGGCGTGTTAGGAACAGTGGACACGTCTTGCACAGATTTCTGTATAAGCCTATTCTGGTCTCTCAAGAGATTTTCCCGCTGCCTTCTTAGTTCCTCTTGTTCCAGTTGTAGAAGCTCCCGTTCAAAGCGTAGTACTTCCTATTTTCGGGATTATTTCGTGTTACTTATTTGTATTGTTGCAGTCATTTTGTTAGTAATCATTTTGAAAAGTTAGTCACGTTAAGTGGAGCTTCAGTTAGTGCGTTTTGATCAATGATTTTAGAGATTTCAAATGAGTATTTTTAAGCTTTTAATATTTACAAATTAAAGTAAGCCGGATAAGTCATGAAAGTATAATCTTTTAGGCGCACGCGAATTATCAATATCGCATGATTTAGACTTGTAGGCATTTTAACTGATTTTATTTTAATCTTATCGCATCGATTATTTGGTAATTCGCTTGCTAACCTTGTATATGTGAAAAATGAGTCAATCACCTTCGTATGAGCATCATCTATGTGACCGTCAGGCCAATCCTCGTTAGTGCCACACGCCTGCAAAGTTATACGAGCGGCCATCTTGGTAAATGTTAATTACACACAAAATGGCGGATGAAGTTATTATGACATGGCTTGTTTTTGAAATTTCCAAAATAGATAAAAATTAGGTTATCACTTTTAAACTTTCTCGTTGCATGATTAACACAAGTAAAAATGGGAATTAACGCGTTTAAATTGCCTTTTAAATGCCTGACGTTTCAACAGGGTTACACCGACCGTGGTCTCAGGCGGACAGGTTTTGATAAAAAATTATTTTTTAGATAACAGTAACAAAAATACTGACGGATTTTTGGAAATTTCATAAACGAACAATTTGTTAAGTACGAACAAAAAATTTGAAAGTAGTTTTAATATATGTAATATTGTCTAAGATGTAATAAATTAAATTACATTTTATCGACGAACTTTACTTGTGTCATTAATTTAAAAAAAAAAACTATTTCTAGTAAATTATTAATAAATTAGCGCGTGCAACACATGCAAGTGTGATTCTACATAGGTAATCTACAAAAGGTGCAAATTGTGCAGGAAATAAAAGGCAATATACTTTATAATATATAATATTTATTTTTAAATTATAATTTACCATAAATAAAGAAAACTAAACAGAACTATTGTGTATATAAATTGAAGACAGGAATTTGCGAAACGAAAGGTGGTAAGCGCCTTAAATATAATTTAGTGTCGTAATTTTTGCGACAAATAACTAAGTATAATAAATCTTACAAGTAAAAGCATTAGAAAGCAGTATGTTGTTAATATTGCCGCATTACAAGTAAATACATCGATTGGTAAGTTTGAAACGTAACTTATTATGACACTATAATTTTTCGATTTAAAGAGTAATCATTCTAATAAGTTATGTTTAAAATCATTACCTTTATTAGGTACAAATTCCTTGCTTACACAATACGACTATAAGGCTGCAAGCATTTACAGTGCAAAATGATTCTTACAACCATTACCCAGAAAGTACATTTTAAAGCAGCAATAATAATTTTAATAGTAATCAAATGTGATAATAATCTAAGCGAGATATTCCTATCAATTTCAAGTTTCTAATACATATCTACAACTACAAGAAGGTATAACTAAGAGATCTACGATAGTTAAGAATATACATTTATATAATCTATATATTAATAAATATTTGTATTACTTTTAATATACCCAATAATCAATTCTAATAGCTACGACTACTAGCAACAACTAATTTGAACTAAGTATATTATGGAATTCTTCACAAGATTCTACCTTATTCACCTGCTCTTAAAACTCAAATTCACTACAGTCCATAGCCATAATAAAAATAAATGTTTCTTAATCAGATGTTACCTGTTGCTGTTGTAATTTTTTATCCAATGTATCTATTTTGTTTTCGTCGCACTTCGCAGCGTCTGAGAGTTCATTGAGTTTGGTGTTCAGATTGTTGTTGAATGTCTCCTCATTTTGTTTCTTCGCGGTTTCTTCTTCGTCAGACGTTACCGTGACGTGGGTGTATGGCTGTAAAGAGATTTTTTACTGCATACATTACAGGGTATATAAAAATGCTTAACATATGAAATTCCCACTCTCTCTCCCCCTTACTAAGTAAGATATTCCAAAGTCGATACCGGATTGGTAGATGCAAAACTAAGCGTGTTGTTGTTTACTAGACCTTTTTATACCAAAAAATTACATGTATGCAAAACTCAAGATAGGTATATTGTAATTGTTTAATTATTATTTCCACTATTTTAGGAAAACTTACAGCTAGATACACAATTTAAAAATACCTGCACAATATAACAATATATGTATAGGAATACATTGGTTTGAGGGCCAATTTAAAGTTTCTACTTATAGATAGATATGTTTAGTAAAATTAAAATACAACAGTAGCAATCCAATTTGTTATTTTCTGAGCAGGTATAATAATTTATATTACTTTGTACACATATGTATGTAAATTACAACAGAAAGGGGAAAAGAATACAAACTAATTGTCAGCGACAACGAAACGATTAGTGAGATGACGCTTTAACGCAGTAACTAATGTATTAAATAAGTCCAAGTCAGGATTCGCTTTTACCAATACATTCAATGCGGTTCATGACCTAATAGAAAATGATTTTTTCACCTTTCCAGTACCAAAATACCTATTTTGCTTCCTAAAATCTCAAAAGAAAAACGCTTTTTGCTGCGAGCTCTGAATAAGACGTTACCTACGTTCAATTTAACTTATTTCAGTAATCTTACTTTTAATTTTCAATAGGTTACTATTTTAAGATAAAAAAAATTGTGTGTGTCCGCTCCGACGCACGACTGGAGTTTACTCCTTAAGTTCGATAGTCTAACCAGAAGCAAAAAGAGTTTATTTAACTTAAAAAATATTGATACTGTATGACAACCAAATTAGAAAGTTGCGCGACATAGGATGCGCACCAAAAACGTACCGAGGTCATTCATCGATAGATTTTACTCCTCACATTTTTCTCATACCGGGCCCCTTATATATGCAAATCGATTCTTAAGGAGTAAACTCCAATAAACATGTATTACACACACATTTACACCTTTGACAATTATCTAGTGAAAAGTTGTATGTTTCACACGAGAGCAACTTTTTTTTCTATCGTGACTTTAATTCACCCACTGCGCTCAGTAGTCTATTTATGAATCACTCGCTATGCTCGTAATTCAATTATAGACTACTTCACTGGTTCGTGATTTAATATTGGCACTCGCAGCAAAAAATACCTTTGCTCACTTGTTGAACAAATAACTATTGCCTATAGTCAGTTCTAGCGTACGGTAAATGAAGTAAGCTAGGTGCTCTGAATGCAACTAAACGTGGACGTGCAAATCGTGCACAGCGTGAGCCGCAATGCAGCAGCGGCATAAAAATTCGGTTGAAAACTGACAACTGCTTTGATAAAAAGAGTCACACATAAAATACGTCGCGTATCTACTAAAATCAATTTGATAAGTGTAATAAAAATGTTATCGAATAAAATCTATTACTGATTAATCGGTACTGTTAGGTATTAATCGTAATGTAATAGCTTATTTATAGAATTTTGTTATTTGCAATGATTCTATAAGTACACCTTTACTTTTATCACGCCGGATAATTTAAGGGACGCTAGGCATTACAAACAACTCTTGCTATGGGACTAATAATAATCAGCTTGTATGGAACAGCTGATTTTTGTTTGTTTGTATGTAATGTAGGAAGCGTCCCTTAAATTATCCAGGTTGATAAAAAGTAATAATGTATACTATATCTAGAATTTAATAGAAAATAAACGTTAAATGGTAAAATAAATATCAAATTAGTATACTAAGGCGTTGTGCTGGAGAACAACATACAAACCTTAGAAAACTGATTTGCGCTTCTGTCCGCTAGGGGTATTGATCACGTACTTATCCCATGCGATTGCAAATTGAGATCATAATGCAACTAAGGCCCGAATTACAGAATGACACCCAGAAATCAATCCTGTCTTGAGCATCGTTTGTCACTTTATATCAAGCACAAATATATAAATTTAACGACGCTCAGTAAGTACGGTGATGATTCTTAAGATTCATTTTATATTACGAACATAAAACAGTTAGTTACTTTTTACACTAAAAACTTGCGGGTACTGCTAGTTAAGATATTGTATATACTAGAGATGAAAAGGATAGTTGTTTGGCCGGATACCGGATATCCGGTGAGCTGCGAGAACGTGATCAGATCAATTTTGGCGGTTTCGCTAAGTTTTTTCTAAAAGTTTTTAGTCCAGATATTTACTATTTATCATTAGAGTGAATATCTCAGAAGAAAATTTTAGTTTTTTGTAAGGCCTTTTGGCTTATTTGTGGCTTTTTTCTACTTTAAATAAAATCCGTCATAATTATAAGCCATTTTATTGATATTTACCTCACAACATTAATCTGTGTTGAATTTTATTCTAGGAAATTGTCGTAGTTTTTGAATATCCGGTATCCGGCCGGATATTAAGTTACTATCCGGTAACCGGCCATATAGTAAGTTTAGCTACCGGATATCAGTTTCATCTCTAGTATGTACCTACTTACGGTTAATACAAATTTATTTTTGCCTAGTTCTTTTTTGTTTCTCAATTCTGTTCTTCATATATTGACAGTGTGTTATGAACTAACCTCGCTGTTCTGTCTGCTGTGAGGGTTGGAAGTCTCGGGCGACGATTGTCCTTTGTACCAAGCCTCTGCTGACGGGCCTCTATCGACATCCACCCCAGAGTCCCTGCTATCTCTTAATTTAGCATCCATATCATGAGACAGGGTCTTCTTGTACAACAGCTTCTCAATCTTAGTCTCCTCTTGAAGGAACGACGTGATGTCTGGCCGAGGGGCCAGCGCTAGGTCTACGTCGAGATAGCTGTCATCTACTTGACCCTCGATACCAAGAAAACTGGTACGCTTGTTCCGAATTTCTTTTTTGATACGACGCGCTGAGCTTGTGTGTTTAAAGTTGCCCTGGAAGAAAATATTGTTTAATGTAGGTACGAGGGACTAAAAATAACAAATGGGCGATTGATCGTTTTTTAGTCGCATTAATGGGGATTTTTTGTCGCCCACTAAGTATTTGTATAGGTTTAGACAAGGTTTAGATTAGGTTAATCTGCAGACCAGTTAAATACGATCCCTTATAAATTGCTTTGAATAAGGGAGACAAGTAACAATAATATTAATTAATCAAGTTAATGAATATAACTTAATGTTGATGATGATGATCTAAATCACTTTAGTGGGTTAGGCGTTAAAGGGTAACTGACACACGAACAGACTAATTCTATTCGCTTCCTATAACTAATTTGGCAATTTTCAATTATCTACTCTTTTTAACTATCTTCTTTTAATTATCTTATTATTTAAACATAGGTGTCCAAATCATCAAGTTGCAATTATCTCCAATATTTTGGAACCACCAACCAACCACCATATTTTTGAACACTGGAAAACAATTGAAAAGAAATGATTGTTACTTACATTGCCGAGCAGTTCATCATCAGCACCTTCTTCCATTGGTGGCGGCGGTGGCTTTTCTTTGGGTGGTTCTAAAACATTGCTCGGTAAATCCAGTGGAAATGCACCAGCATCTTCCACGTTGTTCTGGTAGAATATGTCTATATTTTCGTACAACGGAGCTACCGTGATTTTGTTGTCTGTGTCAAAGTCCACTAATGATTCTGCTTTGTCGGACACACTTTCAGCTTTGCTGTCTTTAATTATTGAGTCATCCATTGTGGTGTTTTCAAAACTCTCTTCGGAATCCAATTCTTGAAAAGCTAATTCAAGAGCGTCAATGACCTGAAAATGATTTTATCATCATTAAAAACTCCAGATAGTAAACGAAAAACAGATACCAGACTTTAAATTAAAACAAGAAGCCAAAAACCAAAAGATTAATAGAACTTAAATACTAAGAAGTACCGTTAAAATTTGAAGAAAAAGAAAAAATAATAGTATCATGCAAAAGATAAACCAAATAGACAAACTTAGCACACCATGAGACGCAAATGAATGTTAGATGAAGCAGAAACCACTACGCAAAATCTTACGTCTTACCTTTCATTAACCCATCACCAAAGCTGATGTAACAAGCCTTAGCCTTAAAAGATCAAAATTTAATCATATCGAAGTATTTAAAGCAGTCAAATAACAAGGCCTACCCTTCCAGCCTTTTTATCATACTGACTTATTAGCTGGCGTACGAAAGATAACGTTATATTTGAACAAGATATCCTCACAGATAGCATATCTTAAGACACTAGTTAAGATTTATAGATAAATTAAAAGTCAAGGCGTGATTCTTAAAAATACCTATATTGATATCATTAATGACAATGAAATGTATGTAGGAATGGCGGAATACAAAAATAAAACCCATACATAACAGTGTAACATATATTTTGAGATAATGAATTTACAAATATATCACCTTTAAGATAAATAGATTAACGAATGAACGCTAGAGAATATTGAATGGGTCTACATTCTAAATATAAAATGGTCTAATATATAAATAGGATATTTATACATGTGACAAATGGACTACGTATCATAACCCTGTTTTATTTAGTCTAAATTATACTAGTAATGAATAACGTTTTGTGTATTATGAATGTATAGCTAAGTGCTAGGAATTGCAATGATTACTCAAATGTTTAGCACATCCAAAAGGTACACGAATATAGGTTTAATGAAATCTACATCGATTTAACGTTACATATTATAAAATGGACTTCACAAGACAATAAATTAGTACTTTTTGTTATGATAATGTAAACAGTTGATGGGGTGAATTTAGTTCGGAATTAAGTGGAAGACCAAAAGGTTTATGGGTGAGATCAAGAGATCATAAAAATCCTATAAAAATTAAGTCTATGTCTAAGACTTCTCATCTACCTTGCAATCTAATAGCAATTTATGAGAAATTGAATAGACTAATAAACGTGTGGCTTCCGGTCTCCGTTTCACGATTTGTTATTAGTGACAACATTGCTAGTATTTGTAATAGTTTTCGTCATTACTTTGTTATTAATAAAGAGTATGGTTTTCCGTCGGTTCGGTTCAAGGCAACGTTTAGTTCTTTTCTGCCAAAACGGATTAGAATCTTGGGAACTACTTACCGCTGCTTCCCCATTTTGTGTAGCTGCAATATGACGATTTGGATTGGTGATTTCATTAATTGGTGACTTACAATTATTATTGACTGCGGTTTCGTGGAATGAGTCATGGTTGTTGGCTTTCACTGCTGCACATTCAGATGAACATGTTACATCAGCGAGTTTGTTAGTAAGCGATATATGGTTATCAGTTAATGTTTTTAGCGTTTTAATAGAATTTTTAGGTGAAATGTTAGTAGTTGTAATAATATTCGAAACAGTTACCATAGGCATGCTCTTGTTGTTAGTATCGTTAGTACTAAGGTCATTACAGTTAGTCTTGTTCCCAGCACCAGCGTTCATATTGTTGCAAATTTCATTCAGGTTCACATGTATAGTCATCTTCCCCTCGAAGACTACCGTATCACCTTCTGATGCAGTAGATTCATTTAAACTTACACTAGTGTCCTGATTATCCAAACTTTTTAACGTATCTTCGTCTTCTTTATCCAATTGTATTTCAGTAACTTCTTCAGTAACACTAAGTTCTTCTGGTTGTGAAAGTGCTTGAAGATAATTGCTTCCACTGTCAGTATCTTCAGTTTTATCTTGCTCCTCTACTTCTTCAATTATGATGTCCTGTATGATTGTCTGAACCGGTTCAATTGGCATCTCTATGGGTTCTTCGATTTTCAATGGCTCCAATATCATTGCATTATCTTCATTAGAAGATTCATACTCGGAAACTTCAACCATAGGTTCTCCTATAGGAGAAGCGACTTGAGTTAAATCTGCAATGTCATCTGGCGGCGCGCATGAATCCCTAGCAGTATGAATGCCACTGTCTTCCGTTTCAATGTCGCTTGACACGGTGTTATTTTGTATTTCCGCACAATCAAAATCTTCTAAGCTTTGGATTCTTTCAAATGAGTTTGGTGAACTCTGTCCATTAATATCCAAACTGTCGAGAGATCTGCAGAAGCTTTGCATTTGACTTTCTATTCCTGACAAACTTGATTTTAAGGAGCTATCAAGTAATTTATCTTTTTCAGTTTCTATTTTGGCTTCAAGTTTCTGATTATGCAAAAGTTCGTCTTCGATCGAGATTTTCGGGATCTCTTTATTTTTCGCCGCATCTAAACATGACAATCTTTCTTTAAGACTCATCGATACTTCTTTTACTTCTGTTTTCATAACTTTTACCTCTTCTTCAGATGTTTGGGACTTGAGGCTGGATAAACGTTCTCTTAAGGATCTAGAATTCCCGAGATCACCATTTGTTAATCTTTTGGCACGTTCTGGTTCCACAGACACTGATTTTACTTTTTCTAAGGATGATAATCGTTCTTTTAACGGCTTAACTTCGTTAGGTAACTTAGTGAGGTCGCTAGTAGATTTCTGGATCTGTGTCTCTTCTGTGAACTTCTCTAAACTAGACAGTCTTTCCTTAATTGATTTTTTGTTAGCGATATCAGGTAATTTTGGTTTGTTAATTTGTGACTCTTGTGAATTTTCCCTCTCGAATTGTTCTCTACGTTTGTGTATGTCTATTTTAGGTAAATCTTTCTTCTGGTTGTTGTTCTTTGTGTCATTGATTCTTTCTTGTTGGAAAGATGACAGCTTTTCTTCAATTTTGTTGCTGACACTTGTTCTTATTCTGTTTAGATCACCATTAGTTTTGTCAGGTGATTTTTCTTTGAAATTGTTGTTAACAACTGTTTTGACAATGCTGCTGTTGGTTTGTGAGATGATGCGGGACTTGTAGCCCTCGATGGCGCCCTCGTATGTGTACTCCTCGGGCTCGGGGGAGCTGATGGTGGTAGTCGTACAAGTGTCATATTCGTTGGCGCTCGACCCAAGTTTGCGGTTATTATCGCAGTTAGAAAGATTGTCGACATCTGAATGGTTTTTATCCAGGTCGATGCCATCGCTCTGAAAGTACAAGAAAAAAAGTTGAATTAGTATAATTTTATGAGTCTTACATTTTGTGATAAAATAGAATAAACATTTTCTAATTCAACACAGGAGTCGTAGGAATCTAAATTTGATGATAGAATTTATTACAACTTACAGTCAAACTGTGTGTATCACAGTCTTCGCTGAGACTGCTCTTGGTGCTGGAGGTACCGATTCCAAGATCACTCAGATCGTGCCCTTCATCGTCTGTGTACAAAGCCAGGTGGTTCCGCCTTCTGCGACCAGCCCTGTAAAAAAGAAAACACCATGTTTTTATTTGTTACACGAAACATTTAGTAAAGGCATAGCTGATATTTCAAGTTCGTTTTCTGGGATTCTTTTCAGTTGGAAAAACAAAATTTTAACCAGTATTTTGAATGCATGATGTTCAGCAGTTATCGTACCCCATAGACGCTTACAACATCGATGTGACACTCGCGTGTTGCCAACAATGGGCCCCTTCCCTGCCCAGTGGAGCTTTTCTTAATAATCCATTTAAAAAATTATCTAAGCTGCACTTTTGATGGATTGCATTTATATAATTATAAAGTGGGGCATAAATCATAATATTTAATTATTATTCATTACGCAAACAATGATTTTGTTGTTTTGCGCTCTTTATTACTAATGTAACATATGGTTGCTAATAGGTCCTGTTAAATATGCTATGTTTAATCTGCATAAGTAAATAGAAATGACTCTGGCTTATTCTTAGACCTGGATAAGTCAGCCATGCGCCGTGTTTGTCTTGCTAAGATATGTGTCACTGTTCACATTTATCACTATGTACACGGAAGATTAGTTAGTTGAAATGTCAGTTGTGTTCGTAAAATATGCATACGAGCATCCTTTGTGACGGTAAATATTGCGAAGATAGTAAAAACAACTCGCTATCTTTGGATTTGGAATTCACTTCTGGTCATATGGCGTTATTTGCCAGTCTATTTTATATATAAAAAAACCGGCCAAGTGCGAGTCGGACTCGCCCTCTGAGGGTTCCGTACTAATTTGTATTTTTTGCGGTAACTGAGAAGTTTTAGTTTTTCACAGCTTCAATGGAATGTAGCACGAAGATAGATTAAGACAAACTGTAAGTTCGTGCCGAATTTCAAGATTCTGAGTTCACGGGAAGTACCTTGTAGGTTTTGATTCCCTAGCGTGTGACGGAAATTCGTCTAAGGTGTCGGTATAAACTGCTGTATCTTTTGATCGCGTTAACTTAGAAGTTTGATTTTTTCACTGCTTAAAGGGACAATAGACCTAGATATTTGGTATAAATTTCAATTTGATACCTTTATTCGTTCGTGAGAAATAAGGTAGTAAGTTTCATTTTATTAAAATATTTTTATTATATTATGTAACTAAAAAAATGTGATTTTCGCAATTTTTCCTATATTTGCATTATATGACAATGCTTCATGCCAAATTTCAAGATTCTGAGTTTACGGGAAGTATCCTGTAGGTTTTGATTCCTTTGCGAGTGTCGGAAATTTGTTGAAAATATCGACATAATTGGCTGTATCTTTTGATTGGCTTGGCTTAGAAGTTTGATATTTTCACAGCTTAAAGGGGCAATAGACCTGAGTATTTCATGTGAATTTCAGCTTGATACGTCCACGCGTTCTTGAGATAAAGGGTCTTGACAGACAGACAGACGGACAACAAAGTGATCCTATAAGGGTTCCGTTTTTTCCTTTTGAGGTACGGAACCCTAAAAACAAATACACATCACACCGTATTCCTTTAAACTTTAAGACGTATAAAACGCGAATTTTCTCTACGTTATAAATTAGTTTTTTAACAAGGAAGTAACTATGTTAGTACGTATAATTTTCATAGAAAAAATATTTGTATTTTGTTAATAGTCTTGTAAGTTACTGACACAATTTAAAAAAGTCTTTCATCGGTAGAATGCTGCGTTTACACTATGTATATTGAATTTACAAAAAAGTTCCCCGCGGAGCGGTTGCAAATCCCTATTAACCTTTTGATCCCCGTTATCGAATTGTGTCTGGATTTTTTAAATGATACACAGATTAATATAAAAACTATAGATTTTGTTATAAGTTCCATGAGCGTTCTGTGAAATTGACGGTAGATCCTTTATCATTTTCCATACAAAATGCTCTGGATATTTTCTGTACGCGTAAGCGCATAGTATGCATTAAAACGGTTGTTGGAAACACCGCAGTTTCTCGTACACATAATACAGAAGCACATTTATCAAATTAATCATCCATTTATTTTAATTATTATTTTAAAGATAAATTTCATTAGCCTTCGACCGGGTGGTCGATTATAAATACAATAGTCAATACAAATAAATGCTTCTTAATTAGTTAACCGGTGCATGCAGTACAAAACGTTATTTCAACTATTATTAACTTTCAAATAAAGCCTAAAATTTATTGTTTAAAGTATAAACGTGACTATGAGGTAACCATTCAACAAATGCTCGTTTCAAAGTACTTAGAAATTCGAGCGAGAAAAAAATATTCGCTTTAAGGCGCACAAATCACTCTGTAGCGTGATAACAATCAATAAAAACAGTTTAAACACAGACCTGTTACAAGAGAATATTTATTTTCTCACACCCAGTTATTATGTCTTTGACTGCGTATTTACATAGTTTATCGAGACATCGGCTGAATAATGATATCTCGAAATGAAATCGAATGGGATTACAGTTGCTGGAACAGGTTGGTAGTTGGCTTCTTTTGGAATATAATCAAAGATTTATGTTGTTCTGTCGTTACGTGACTCGTGGTAATATCGATTTAGTTAGACTGATTTCATAATGCTGATTAGTATGATATATGTTACTCACTTATGCCATTCATTTTATCTGCGAGGTAATAAATGTATGAATATTATATCTGGTACAGTCATGTAAGTAGGTATAATACCCTGCTTCCAATTTATTTGGGGTCGGTTCAGTATATCTTCTTATCGATAATACTACTTCAGGATTTGGCATTAATTTTTTACGGTCGTGTGCCTGACACCAACCTTCACTGGTAACGACTGCTCTTTGACAGCAGCCGGTACCAAAACGTGCCTTCTGAAGGACAGAGGAAAAACAAGTTGAAAATTTTTCGGTCACCAATCCGAGACCGACCGCGCACTTGGTAGCTTCGCTTTCGTGATCGTTACAGACTACGAGTGTTGCCTGTGGGCCTTAGTCGCCCTTGAAACAGAAGACAGTACGCGTGTGCCTCCAAGTTCCCGCCAACCGCAACAAAATGCAACAAAATGTCGTCTTGAGACATGCGAAAATGCACTAATAATGCAAGCAAAATAAATAAAGCTCGAGTCACGTATCCTAAGTAAACCAAAATTAATTTATTTAATTTCATCATCATCATTATTTATTTTGGTTTTATACACAATACAAAAACATTACGCCATGTCTAATGTCACAGCAAAGAAAAGGACAAACATATATGTCCGCCTACTTGAATGATAAGGACACAACGCAATGACGAACACTAGCTGTCTTTTCTCTTCCTATTGGATTAATTATGCTATCCCATTTAAATTTTTGCCAATATAGTGAAATATAAGTAAAACAATAGAAGTGTGCATGTGTGTTGCTACAGCATTTCGGAACATATTTTTTTTATGGTTTGTGAGCGTATAACCACAGTATACCAAGAACAGTAAGAAGTCTTCATACAAACTGGCCGCTATCCATTAGAATGTGTGCGTGCATACTCGGCGCCGTGTACGCACGCACTGTGACGCACACATGACATAAAAATATGGGGGCTTATGGTGGTCTCACCGTCTCGGCGTGATCGCGTGTTTTTATGTCTTTGCACATTCGCTCGCCGCTCGTTCCCGCCCGGCACATTTACGATAGCCCTAGCGTCAACGCAGAGTAGGCTAATAACTCGCCGACAGCCCGCAGATAACCTAGTGTTCTTGGTATACTGTCGTATAACGTATCTAACTATAATATATAATTGAACTCTACCAAAAAATATAACTTGCTACACCGAATATCGTGTAATTAATATTTACAAACACAGTATTTTATTTTTTCTTTTCCGCACAGTAGCCGCAAAATTCCGCAAAATATCCATGTGATGCCGGCAGAGTAGATTAGCATCACCCTATATCCTCCAACGGGTGTCGTAGAAGGCGACTAATGGATTAGCAAAGGGGGTATAGATCACCTTATACTCCGTCCACCAATCCGCATTGGGCAAACGTGGTGGACTAGTGCCTAAGCCTCCTTAGATGACAAGGAGAGGCCTAGTGCCCCAGCAGTGGGTCGAATTATAAAGGCTGTTATGATTATGATGATTATTCCGCAAAGTACACAATACATATTTATATGAACTAACCACATTTGACAAAACGAAAATTGGTATGTTAAATGTATGTAAATAACGTTAACCCTTGGTTTGAAAAAAATGGAAAAAATAATAATTTAGCATATTCTCGGTTTATAAATTGTTATTATGTCATCAATTCTTGAAATAGTACCTACCTACATAATAACAAAATAAAAACATTACAATGCCTATATCAAGAGTACCTATAACATAATCCAAGCGACGAGGCGTAATAGAAAAACTGGAAACACCACAGATTGTGATTTCTTGTCAGCGCAGTTTCACAGACAACAAACGGGTTGTCAAGGTGAATGTCGGATTACAAAATTATCGCCCAATGAATAATATTATCAATGATGATATAAGTGTTCGAAAAAGTGAAAACTAGACGTGTGTCGCGTACACTTTCGCCGTAACACTTTTGGCCATTTGAATAGAAAGCAGTTTCAAAAGTGCCGTACTGATTTACGATGGCCTAATGATTAGTTTCGGAAAAGTCAGGCGCATGGGAGTGTAGGAGACATTAAATCTGATGGAAAAACTACTTCTAATGACGCAACTTAAGGTTTTATAATCCAAACTGTGGGAGCTGTTGACATTGTTACGGAAATTGCAAAACGTTTTGATGATAATACTTCTACTATCGCTAAAATTGTTAATTTTCCAAAACTGCCAAATGATGTATTATTCCTATTAAAAAAATGGACGAAGAATCTTTTAATGTGGAAAAACATGGTCTAATGTTAGTTTCCGGGTTATATGTGTATGTAAAGCTAGTAAAATCATTTTAATCCCAATTCATCGCTCATGATTTTGATATTAACTAACTTTTTTGCTAATGTCCTCGGGTTCACTTCCATAATATAGTAGTTTTTTTACTATCTTTCAGTGTTGCCATCATTATTAGAACTTCTTTTAAAATGTAAAACAAAAATATTCTATCATTACTAATTCTATTTTTAATTTGTTTACGAAGAAATGTAAAACCAAATACCTCGCTGAATATACAGTGACAGATTCAAATGTAAATATTAAAGATTTCATAATTATTACGTTGAAATTACATAACCATAACATAATCTTACTCAACACTAATAAATATTAATACATTGATACCATAAAAATGGAAAACATTCAATAAAACTAAGGCGTCAAACCAGTCCATGATATCACCAAAAAGGTATTTAAATTTTAAATTGATGCCATAATTGGTAGCGGGATACTTCTAATCCTTACAGTAGCAAATCGGGAAGGAATAACCAAACAAAAAGTCCTGGGAATGCGTCGAATGTGTGCAATTTTCACGTTGCACTGCGTGAGGCTCGTGCCTTCTGTATCACGAACTAATTTACTCCAGGCGGTGTTTGGGATAAAGGAATTCCTTGATGATGGCGACGGGAACATAACTATGCGTGGTATTAGCCCCCTGGCCACTGGAAATTGACATGTTGCGTCATTTGCGTTGGAAATCCCATGGAAACCGAAATGTGTTAATTCCTTATTGCGAATGCTTAAAATTCCTGGAATATTCCTTTGTTATCCTTTGTCAACTTCTCTTTTGTTGTCAAATAAAAGTTTATTTTCTTGTCTTTTTTGCATAGTAGGTAGACATAATTTTAGAAATATGTTTATTATGAATTTTGAAACTAACGAGTAAGATGTTAATGCTTACATCTTTAAACTTGCATGTAATACTAATAGCAGTGAAAACTTTAAGTTGTCTCAAGCTTTCCTTGCCTATTAGATCCACTCTGAAAATTGCAGAATCACTAAATACTTCAAAGAAACAATCAGATTTCTCTCAAACTGGGAACGGCAAAAGCTTTTCCACAAAACTTAGCCCATTAAAACCGATTATTGTAATTGTAGACGATGCTGATGTGTTCGGAATTGTTCTTACTGTACTGGGTACATTACGGTCATTGGGTTGCAATGGCGGGCCAACATTCCGATATCGGGGACAGTTATAAATATAGCGAAATGCATCAGGCGAAATATTAGTCTGCAGCTAATTTGTTTGCTGTGATGCTTCGAGGTGGGCGAGATGTGACTAAGTCGATGAAAATAAGTAAGCGTTCGTCGACAGAGGTTGGGTAGCAAAGATAGGCTGCCCAAATCAGGATAGGCATAAGATGGACGAATGGAAATAATAAAACAAGACTTCTGGCTATCTTGAAATGGACACTAGATATGCATCCTTTGCAATGCAACGACCACTCACAAAGCAGATAGTACAGATTTTTTTATGAATAGCGACATTCATATTTTTATAGTCCCGTCCACTTATGGCCGGATTCAATAACA
This sequence comes from Elophila nymphaeata, assembly GCA_955850985.1. Taxonomy (NCBI): domain Eukaryota; kingdom Metazoa; phylum Arthropoda; class Insecta; order Lepidoptera; family Crambidae; genus Elophila; species Elophila nymphaeata. Next base: position 17,401,122 of record OY039087.1, read on the forward strand.
TAACTACCGACAGTTTTCCTTTGTAACTGTAGAATTTTGACATATTTTGTATAGGATATATGTCAAAATTTTATAACTACTAAGCAAAAGTATTATTGAAACCGGCCAATAAACTACTGTAAAAGTGTGACACAGTTCTGTCCACAGAATGGCGAAGTCCATAAACATGAACAAGAAAGTTTGTCTCGCAATTTTTACGATCTAAACGGGAAATTATTGTAAAGGCAAATTGTACGCAGTTTCAGTTAATTTGCTTACAATACAAAAGAAAACGTATAATGTCAGCCAATGAGGCGTAAAAACAAAAATCTGATCGCACTCTGACACGTTATTGTGCTCACGACTTGAGTGCTTCGTGGATTTTTGCACGAAAATCAGCTCGCGCGCATTCCACATTTCTACGCGTTTGAGTAACAAGACCACGGCGGAATGCTAAACGACACTTTTGTTGAGTAATCCGATACCGTTACTTGTAAATGCATAATGCGATATTATGACTGAACACATTTGTAGCATAACGCAAATTCTTGTTCAATTGTAATTCAGGCATCTTCTTGGTATTGTAGCTTTACAATGCATAAAGATTTTTGAGTCACCACGTTCACCACGTTTACACAATCCCGATTATTATTCTCAGCACGGCTGTTTTGTATACGACAGTAATTTTAGGTACGTATTATATGTAGAATGAGTCTCAAGAATCAACGCCGACTTGAGCGTCTCTATCACTTTGAGCTCGATAGAAAGTGACAAACGATTCTCAAGACATGATAGATTTCTGAGTGTTAAACTCAAATATAGGTTAACATTTTTCACATTAGGATTAATGTGATCTAGGACAGTTGTCTAAAAACTGTTTCTAAAGTATAAAATTCGCACTAGATACATAGTTGTCAGATTTGAGAATTTTACTCCAAAATAGTATGAAGTATACAAAATTGAGATAGTATTAGTGGCCTTGTTAGAGGTACGGGCCTTGTCTTTCAAAGAATAAGGAACCATAAACAACGTTTTGTGTGGTAATAATTAGTATTTTACAAACGATTGCAAAACGAATCGCCGCCGCCCATGAATGAAACATCTCCATAATGGGGTGAGAACATGAAACGTAAGCATTGTAGTCAGTCACACAAGTGACCGATTATGTCGCAATTTGCCTGTGAGAACCAACGAGGAATCTTGAATAATCGTATATCGGAATAAGCAGAGATGAGCTGATGACGCAGAGGATTAGTGTCGTACTCATTACGGATTTATTGCAATTAAGATGACCCGTAAAATCATAAATACATTTGAGTGATGTGTTTTACCTTTAAGTGTTGGAGATTCCAACCATAATTTGCTTTTCTATGGAGTTGTTTTATTTTTGTCACTATTTTAGGGTACTGTAAGGCCCTTTACTGCCAAATGTGGGTCTATGTATACCAAATGTTACCTAAAGATATACTCAACCCCCTTTTGGACTATGAGCGTGATTATATTATGAATGTATGTGTATGTCATATAGTGTCTAGAATGGAATAGGCTGAAATAGTATTTTGCACGCCTTGGATAAAATTTTCATACGTAACAACTATCGCCTTCAAGTCAAAAAAGAAACTAAGTATATTAACAATAAAACTTGAGATATCCCAAGCTTCTGAAGAGCATTAAGTGATTCCTATAATTAGTTGTTGCAACTAATTATTCTACCCATAAATCCGTATTTATCCAGGATGGTGGTGTTATTTCATGTTTCTATCATGGTTTCTATTCAGTTAAAGATCGAGGAATACTAAGTGCTTTCACTTCCCCAAATGTGGGTTTCTTTTGTGGATGAGAGGGTCAATGGCCACAGAAGGCGCATTGGTAGTATTTTATACGGACAAGAGAATCACCTTTAGTTTCATGTTGCAAATGTCCTAATCACGGGACGAGTTGATGAATTACCCATACTGAGGTGAAAACCCCCTTGAAATGCGTATCTAGACACGGTAACTGAAAAAAAACTGGTTAGTTAGTCCTCCCAGCTCCGATTAAAGATCAGTCTTGTATGGCTAGCTACATGTCTTTGGTAAGGTTCCCCTTCGGTTGGTCAACAGTTATTAAACAAATTTACAGATGACAAGCAACGAAATTCAAAGTGATCATTTCGCAAACCAACGTTCGATTTATTTATGTTTCACAAACTTTACATCTCACCAAGTAATTGTTTCATATATTGTCATTTTGCAAAAGAACTTTAGTCAATTTTTCCTAACACAAATACGTTAAACGACAAAGATCTATTGACCAATTTTTCTTTAATAATATGGTTACTTGGTCTAAAGACATTAGGCAATTTATGGTATGGCACCGTATCATTTCTTAACTGTGAAAAGTTAAGAAAAAAAAAACATAACGATTGACCAATTTTTCTTTAATAAAATGGTAACTTAGTCTAAAGACGTTAGGCAATTTATGGTATGGCACCGTATCATTTCTTTTACTTAGGAACTTTTCATACTAAAAACATAAGAATTATAAAAACACAAAGAAATTGTTCAATAATAGTTTATGGGTGCCATTCGGTTCGCCTAAAAATTTTGCGATTGCTTCTTGTATTCTTGCTTGCTACATGGATGCTTGCATTGCATGATGTATGCATGCTTGCATGCATTGCATAGTGCATGCATGCTTGCATTGCATGCTGTATGAATAATTGGATTGCATGCTGTATGCCTGCCTGCGAGATGCTTGCCGGGGGGTGCAGGGGGGCTGGCCCCCCTGCTCGGGGGGGTCGGGGGGCCTGAGGCCCCCCGCTATAAAGAAAAACCATAAGTACGAAAATAAACCTAGGTTAGGTTAGACTTGTGACCACGCATAGCGGAGCGAGCGAAGCGAGCGGAGCATTGTATTGCTTGCTGCATGCTTGCTTGCATGCTGCATGCTTGCTTGCATGCTTGCTTGCATGCTGCGTGCTTGCTTGCATATCGGTTTCTGGGTTAGGTTGACATGAAAATAAGCGCACAAGCCGAGCAAGCGAAGCTAGCGTTCCGCGGCAGCGGCCGGCGAGTGCCTGAAGCGATTTGAGGGCGATTTCACTGTATTTGAAAAATAGCAAATTGAAATTTTAGTAAACAACAAGATTTTTTATTTTAAAATAAATATATATTTTTTTAATTTTAGTAAACAAAACGTTTGTAATTGAAATTTAGTTAAACAAACTATTTGTAAAATAACATTTTTGGTTTTTGTAACTTGTTAATTTGAAAATTATCAAATTGAAATTTTAGTAAACAAAAAGTTTGTAATTGAAATTTAGTCAAACAAATCATTTGTAAAATAACATTTTTGGTTTTTGTAACTTGTTGATATGTCAGTATGTCTTTTAAAAATTTAATTAACAATGCATTTTTGAAATGACTGCTTATCATATGGATGTTTGCGTTTTGATGTCATTGTTAAAGCATTAGTTTGCGTAATGAAACATTGACAAATGTTGCTTGCGAAATGGTAATTTGCCAATGAATTGTGTGCGAAACATTAGAGAACCCTTTGGTAAATCATAATTTGGATTGTAGCCACTTTTATCTTTAGTTGGAAAATCAAAGGACATTAAAAACCCATAAAGAACTTCACAAATCATATCAATCAACACAGAGGATATGCAAACTAATATTTCCTACAGACATTTATGACTAGAAATAAAGCGTGCGAACCAACATGCCTCTTCAGACACACGTGAAAACAGACTTAAACCACTACGGAATAAGTTTGAAATGCTTCTTGTATCCACTCAAAAGTTATTGTTTGAACGGGCAGTAGGAAATATGCCGTGACTAACTGTGCTCAGTGAATCAGAGGAGCATCAATAAACTGGCTAAAAATATCATTACTCGATGTCTTGGATTCGATTCTCGTGAGCGGAACGAGTATTATCTTAAATTGCAGCTCTGAAGTAAACAGAGAGAAAGTTAAGTAATTAGATTTATATAAACATGGGTAATTTGCATAAACATTCAATGAAAGTGTGATTGTATTAAATAAAATATTCTGTTGTTGGTGGAAGGTATAGAAATAGAAACTCGACGGTAGTTTCCTAGACTTCTTTAAAGTGGCAGTGGATCCGTCTATAGGAATATGGGTGGAAAATGGAAATAAAAAATAACCAAAACCTTACAGTCATACTGCAGTAAAAGGTTTACAAGAATATAGAAGAAGAAAGAAAAACATTTATAATTATATTATAAGCCTCGCCAGGACAAAAACAAAAGAAAAATAAAATAACAATTATATCTACTAAAATAACAATGTACATATAGCTTGCCTGTTGATATTAAAATAACTACCATTATTTTTTTATCTTTTTTTATTATTATTACAGTTGGCCTTGGCATCAGCAGATTTATAAGAAGCGGTGGGTTCTCAAACCTGTAAAACCTCTCAAGAGGATATCAAATCAGAGAGTCTCTCGTGAGGGTCTCTTTATCGATTAGTCTTTAGGACGTCAGAGACAGGTAATATCATCCCCTGTGTATCTTAAAAGACGATTGAGGGTGATTCTGAGCAAAGGATTGCACCAAGGAGACACTCACGTGGTGACTAATTAACTACCCACAAGAGCATTCGAAAGAAGGGTTGGTGTTAGGCAAGCGACCTTCCATAAAACTATACCTAGTTTCTATTCTATTAAGCCTCTATAGCATACCTATGGTGACATTACTACACCGCTCCAAATAAATTGGAAGCATAGGGAAGAGAAGAAGACATATCAACTCACATATTTTCTAATTAACTGTATTTACCAACACGATCTGATAAGCATAACACAGATTTCTCACTGTGATAAGGCAGTAAATAAGCACTTACATTGTGAATCTTAAGATAAGCGCGCTAAGAGCTACAACGTGATGAGAATAAATTGTGTTAACAATGGTTGAGCAAAAACTAAAGAAATAGCTTTCGATATCTCATAATAAGACATAAAACATTATGTTTACAGAGATCTACGATAGCGATAGATGCTTTGCTGAAGAAGGTACAGTCGATTCTAAAATAAAATAAAATAAAAACGTTAAAAGATGCTTTCCTTTCTTGTTTTAATTGATTTGTAAGCATTATCAAAAAAGTCTGTTTTAAAAACGGTTCGAATGAACGAATAAGTTTATGAGATAGACAATCATACATTAATTATTGAGCCCAAATTTTAGTACAATATTAAAACCCTTTATAAAATATCACTTCTCCTTAAAATTCGAAATATTTTCTTTCTGGTCTCAAAAATATAAAAATAGTTCACAAGATTTCCTCAGTTTATAACCTCGCACGGTTGATTAGAATCGTACGGATATTAAAATTTACGATGACATACTCAAATAAAACAACCTTGACTCTTGAACAACTATTCATCATAGATACTGTATATTCGAATTCTCGGCACATAATTAAATTAAATCTTGTGTATTTCCTGCTTGTCTGATTTCAATCAACAGTAATATTTATTATAGTACAAACTGTTACGAGATAACAACATGTTCTGAATGCTCTGTTTTTGATTTTAAACCCAAGTAATTTATAATCACGAAAGCAATACCGTATCGGCATTTGAAATCGTGATAAATCGAAGAAGTCTCACATCGTTTCCCCATCCATAAAGCAAAGATTTAAATATTGCAGAGATTTCTTTTAAATAAAAACATTGGATGGGCGAACAGAGCCGCCTACGGAGCCTAGTTTCTTCCAAAGTGCGCGGCGCATTGACTTTCAAACCACTCCCGATGCGGAGCGACTTTAATAGGCGATGCGTGTAAACCGCATAATATGATACCGCAGAAGGGTATATGCGTTCAGTGCTCTAGTACCGGCGGCAACATATCCAGTGTGACGTATCGATCGGGTCGACCTTATTAGACAAGCCTCACTTTGTGTATCAGAAATTTTTCCTATACTTAATGCCTTAGCAACTTCATTATGAGGTGAAGAAGAAAATAACTATATTTAATGTCTTCTACAGCCTTATCTCAAAGTAGCCAAGTCGAATGTTATTATGACATTATCTCATAAAGATTTGACTAAGAAGGATACTGGAAGAATGTATTTGGTCAGTAAGAGAATTTTCTGTCACGTTTATTTGATATATGTATATTAACCTCTGGTCATAGTTGTGAACAGCAATGTGTTTTTTTCATTGGACTAGGTCCACATGCACGGAGGACACTCCACAAGTTTTTCGGTTATAAATCCTAGGAACCCAGATTACAAAATCAGGAAGCCATTCGGCAAAATCAATTGTTCATTTTACTCTGACAGACCGCTCACAAGAGTTTTCAACAAATGAGATACAATACAAATCAGATATAAACACAGTGCTGCTGCGACTGTATGTAAACGAATGGACGGTATAACAGACGTGTCTTGGCATTAACTCGTAAAGTACCAGATTATTCAGTGCACATATTAAGAGCATTGTTTACGTTGAATACCTAAAACTTTCGGCCAATTACAGATATTATGTCTTCAACACTAAAGTTTTTAGTCAGAAATCAAGCGTTAATTTATTCTGTGCAAAACAGGATTTGAATGAGACTTCTTGGTAAATAATTGATCACTGCTAGACTGGATAACTGATTTTTCTTTCTTAGCCTGGAAAAGTAACGAAACTATAGCGAATGATTCTTGGAAAGAACCTTAAGGGTTGGATGAGCGTTATATTGTTCATTCCCTCGACTCCTTAAGTTTTTCTAATATGTAGAAAAGGCCTAAGCAGTGAGATATAGGCTGGTTAAAGAGAACAGATGTCAGTAATCAATAGTTCCAAAAAACCTTCTGTTCCTAGTTACGTATCACGTAAGCTGCCGGCGCAGGAAGCTATGAGAAGGCACTCGGGTTTTTTACTTCTTCCTAACATAGACCGTGTTGTACTGTTGGCTCAGCGGGATGCTTGAATACTATGTAGTTAGAAGGATTACGATGCCTCTGGATATCATTTCGTTATTGCTTTAATTCTCACGAGTCATGAGAGAGAAGAAGCAAACCTAAGTGAGTTGCGAGGAAAAGTATTCATCGCTATACTTGCATTACTAAATTAGGAAAGATGAGATGATAATAGATAATCAAAATTTTAAGAGGGCTTCATATGATTATTGCCATTGCTTCATATGACTTAATTTTGCCTAATGTGATTTAATTTAGTTTAGTTAATTTTATTTTAATCATGTAATTAAGAATTTATGGACACGCTGTCTGAAATAAACTGATTTTATTTTATTTTATTCATTGCTTATACACAAGCTATGTAATATGCTCATTGAATAATTTTGAAATTGGAATTAAATGGAAAAAAATGTACATCGACACGCGGATATTGAAGAGTGAACATCAATGGAACTTGCTTTGTCATCAATATTTTTAGTCAGTATTATTTATCAAGTTTCAAGCAGATCGATATGACGTAACAGATGTCGACAACGTGAGATCTGTATGCATAAAACCGAATACTAGATAATATTGATTAGATTTCATTCTAAATTGATACCTTTTGTCTTCCTAGACATAGACGATTTTTCTCTAATTTCTCAAACTTATTTAATTAATTGTCGCGAGTATTATAAAGAGAAAAATCGATTGCGGGAAAAATTGACAGTTTGTGGTGACCTGATGTGCTGTTGACTGTACATGTAATTATGAACAAGAAGCTTATATTTTACTAATCTATCTTCATGATTACGATTCATAACATTTTTACATAGAAATATTAGAATATATAAAATTACATTATTTTTATTAATCTAAAAAAGAAGCAAGACGTAAGTGATTTCTCTTGCAAAATAGTAAATGTTGTGGCTCTGGTTTAGAGGTGTCAGGTGTGAACAGGTCTAGTCTAGGACAAACTAGGGCTGGCAGGGAAGGGTCGATAAAAATTTAACTCGAAGTAATTATATGACAAAAATTTACCGGTCTTGGCATATTCATTTGAGGATTGGTTTTGAGAACATATTTAGACATCCTGATTTTAATCACGGTAGCGCAGGTGATTCAAAATCAATTCAAGATCCGCAATGTTTTATTTTTCACAATTTTATCAATAAGTTTGCTGTTCATTTTGATTATGAGGTTGGGGAGCCTGAGCTTTACAGATCACTAGGTAAAGGCGATCAAATCAACCGAAAGAGAACGAGAGGTGAAATAATTCCAAAGAAACATAAATCAACATTACAAAGGCAGGAGTCCCATTTGAGATTTGTTTTCAGAACAAAATAAGAAATAACAATCACTTTGGGATTTTTGAAATATTCACTCTGTCAAAATACTCGTAAAATTACTTATTATACTCGAACAATTCGTAGACTCAGCGTGGTTCAGAAATAAAACTAGCATCATTACTAGTCATTGATGATGAATCAGATTCGTCTAGGACTTTATAACTACAGAATATTTTTCAACACGTTGACTGTATCTTTATTATTATAGTTGGAAAGCGAACAAAATTGCTCTTTAAACGTTCCGTTGACATCCCTGCCGAGCAGGTTGTCATCGGATACGCAAGCACTCACTTTACTAGTATTTCATTCGGTCACAGTGATTTAGTTCACTAGTGGCGTATTTTAGGAACAGGTGCTGTGGTGTTGCATTACGGAGATAATTGTTACCTTCAATGTTTTAAACGCGTCAGATGTACTTTATAAGTAAAAAAGGTCTTCCCTAATTTACGCTTAGTTTGGATATGTAACTAACATAATGTATTGTACTTCGTTTACTAATCTCGAAATACATAATTCAAGATAGAAACGAAGTATAAAGGTTTAATATTACTCTGACATTTAAAGATACCCAAATGTACTAAAGTACCGAACCAAAGCTGTCAAAGTTCTTAATCATCACAATTGCATGGAATAGAGAGCAAAGTTTTTGAGGAAATACCATTTATGATCTGACGTATCATCTCTAACCTTGGGTTTATAAGAAAATAAAGATACCAATATTTAAAATATGAATAAATAAACACGTAAGGAATGTACTTAGTCCTTTTCACTGACACTTAGAGTAGATCATTGTCATCAAAATTCCTTGATAAAATCATATTGAGACAATAGACACGGAAATTATTCTTTGATAATTATGTACTCTCAACATTGTGCAATTTTGGTTGTATCCATAGTAAACTTAAGACTGACAATGTAATATCATCAATCAATCAAACAATAACACGCGCCCACGCATCTCAGTGAACATTCGTTGCTTTATGCACTTGTCAAGGTCAAACGTGAGATTAATGGACAGTTTTTTTTAACAACAACCTTTGTTATAGCTTATAATTGATGGAAGTTAATACGGTGTTCCTTGTTGTGTATTAGGACACCCATATTGGCGTGGAACGTTTAATAATGATTATTGACTATGCACTTATTCATGCAGAAGACCATTGATATATGTAACGCAACCTCAGGTTTATTCCAATAATTTAAAAATTGTATTAGTTCTAGAAAAATGCACTGAAAAAAATCGACTTGCCTCAGGCGGGACTCGAACCCGCACCTTCCACAATCCGGGTTTACACACACAATTATTCCATAATGTAAGGTAGTTTCATCTTAGCTGGGCGTCAAATATTTGCAAAAATATTTCGTTCGGGTCTTGGAAGTGCAAATTTCAAAGATTTGATGAAACGATGTTTACCATAAAAACATAAGCACCAAGCACTGACAAATTTCGACAGCGAAAAGCAATGCCTCGGTGGCGAAATTGGTTAACGCGTCCACCCGGATTGTGGAAGGTGCGGGTTCGAGTCCCGCCTGAGGCAAGTCGATTTTTTTCAGTGCATTTTTCTAGTATTATATTTACGCGTTTGTAAACGCAAAAATAAAATTATTCCATAATTGTATTAGTTGTTATTAAAAATGTTTAATGACCCCTATTAAACTCTGCCTTTGTGTCACCAGCCTGCCTAGCATGACCACCGAAACACGATATGATATACCCGATTTATCGCGTTGAACTGTCAAAAATTATTGGATATAACCGCCAAATTGGAATTTTATCGAAACTGCGAACATTTATAAGGCTTATACGTGTTCGCAGTTTCGATAAATTTTCAAGATTGCAGTTATATCCAATAATTTATGACAGTTCAACGCGATAAATGGCTATATCATATCGTGTTTCTGTGGTCATGCTAGGCGGGCTGAAGGTATGGTTGGAGGTGGAGTTCGGATTGACAATCTTGTAAAGATCGTCTAATCTAAAACTGAACCATGATGCTGACGGCACTTTTATGAGTTATCGAGGCGTGCTGCCACGTTCGTGACTAGCCAGCGACTGAATCAACTGAATGACCAATGACTATACGTAATTTGAGTGTGTTGCGTCTGTACACTGATTGTGCATGTAAGAGTAAGACAATGGAAGCACGTTCAGTTTTAGTTTAGACGATCTCTACTAACTTTTGAAGTTTTACACTATTGTTTAATTCAATAATTATAGTGTTAAGGCAATGTTTATTAAAACAATGCTTCAACACTAGTGTTGTGGCGACTGTGAGATGATGGTACCTAGAAAGGCGGTCTTGCTGCTATAACGTATATTTAGGTTAAGAGCAGGGAAGTGTTGTTTTTATGCACTATCCACTCGTATTGACGATCAATTAAGTATAATTATTAAGTTTTATGGCGTGTATGGCATTGAGAATTTTATAGTGATTTCACCACCTCACCAGTCGCAATTCATTTCTAAGGACTATAAAGATTTTTATAGAGTTGCTACAATGATCAATCCAAGAAATCCCACTTTCCATTCGTTTATGTTGTCAACAATATTAATTATAGCGCACTAAAGCAAGTAATAGAATGTAGGTGTAACTGTCAGTTGCAGTTCTAAATACTTTGAGGTCTCCATCGATGATATTATTTTTAGCGTTGCGTAGGTTTTGACAAATGATACTAATTTAATTACAACACTTCTAACTTAAATCCGTAGGGTTGATCAAAGTATCCTAAGATATATAAAACTAATTGTTGGGCAAAAGCTATTCGATGAAAAAATGTATAACTACGTAATAGATGAGCAAGTAGGTATATACTAACTAATAAAACAGCAAATTCCTTTTGTCGGCAGCTATCTTTCGACAGCACCCAGGTACACCACCTTAACGTCCCTTTCGAAGCACGGAGGAAATTGGAGTGAAAAATTTTCGGTCTCCCATCCGAGTACCAATCGCGCACTTAGTAGCTTAATTTTCGTGATCGTTACGATGAATGCAAAACATTATTATATTTAAAAATACAAGACTCAACTAAGTTCGTCAAATAATAATTCTGTCGTACAGTGACAACCCTGAACTTATCGTAGGCGTCTACTTCTTCATAAAAGCAGTTTTACTACAAGCTTTTTCATTGAGACTATTAAGAAATACAGCTTTAATTTGAAATGTTTTTGATTAAATAACTATCATAAAAGTCTTTGTGAAAATACTTTTAAATACCAGACCAACTGTTAAAGCTGTAGGCATTTTCTTCTAGTATTAGGTATGCAAAATTAAGAGGACAGAATAGCTAACTTAGGAGGCTCATAGAAGCCGAGAAGAATTTATTTGAAGACAATGGACTCTAAACTAACACGAAGACCCTTCTTCTTCTTATGTGCCTATGTCCCATATCTTTGGGGTCGGCCCTCCTAATCTTGTGACGCCATTCCGATCGTGTTTGCGTCATATCAGGGTGCAGTCCCATCGTCCTCATATCTGTTTGTACTATTCTAGACCAGGTAGTCGGAGGTCTACCACGTCCACGCTTCGGCTCTTTTATATCTAAACTTAGGTCTAAACTATCACGAAGACCCAATGCAGACTATTGAACCAGAGCGCCCGCCGCCGTGAGCGCCGTAGAGCGCCTAGAAAAGCAATGATATTATTTTTAAAAAGAGGTAGATAGGTTACCTTCAAAAATGTCATCATTTTCACAATTAACTCGACACGGTCAAATTAACTCGGCACCTAAAGTCTACGATTTCATGTTGTCGTATGTGGCGAGTTTACATGGTCGTATTGTAAGTTGTGAGTAAGACAACATGATATCTAGCAATAGAGTAAACGAGAAAGATTTACGCTCCGGTGTGCTAATTAGCTTACTTTTAGGGTGCCACTTTTTGCAAGCCAGTAAACTATCTACCTCTTTTTAAATATAATATCATTGTAAAAAAGTGGCAAAATAACGTTTCTATCATCGAACGCATGAAAATTTTTGAATACTACTCATACACATACACATTTGAGACCACGGTCGACATTGAGCTTTCTCAGTATTACGTCATTTTCATACATTATATTCTTTTCGTTCAATGTTCGGCGCAATACATTGGTCACTCGGCTAGATCCTCTAATTAGGGAGCGGGAGGAGGATGCTCTAGCCACTCCCCTCCGGCGTAGACGGCAGGGCCGGAGAAGGCAGGCGGCTATGTCCGCCGGTCTTCGTCGGCCTTAAGGTGGTCTGGGCGCGGCTTGGCAAGCCGCGCGTCCTTGGTGCCAGTCGGCATAGGCCACCCCGTCTGGGGATTACCTAGTACCCTAGCGTAATCCCCCACAGGCGCGTCGCCCGGTTCACTGTTGGACCGGGCCAGCCCGGGGACGCTTTGGTGAAATGGCGCACGTATAGTGCGTCGATCCCAAAGCGCCCCCATGAGGGCTTAGGAGGGTACCGGTGGGGTTTAGCAGGTAGTACTGGCGCTGTTCCGCGTCGGTGATCCCTGCACACGTCGCACGTCTAGCCAGCGTGCGGTATGGCCAGTCAATTGGTTCCCCATCGTCAACAAAAAAAAAAAAGGTCCTCTAATTAGATACATTCTCTCACATTATTAGACATACAAAAATTGGTAGCAAAAGAAACTCGCTCAGTAATTTTATGTAAAATAATAAGTATAATAACTAAGGAGGAGCAAAAAGACAAATTATCCTTTTGCATTCCAAGAAAATGACGTTGTGTATGCAGAAATGCCAGTGTTTAAAACGGCTACCGATTGACGCGAGACATGAGAAAAACTGATCGCGTGAGGGGTACAAGTGCATACATACTTAAGGAATAGCACTAGTCACTATGGCCAAGCAATAAGATTGAAAATTTTACTACGATTGCAAGGTTTGATGAGTGATTTAGCAAGAAACGAACGAATTGGTAAGGAATACAAAGTAAAAGAGTAAAATAGGACTCATCAATACGCCATATTAAACGTACATAATGACGCTAAATGACTTTTAAGGAGCACAAAACACGCAATATAAATGATTTTAAAGTTTAAGCCAAGATTTTAAATCTTTGAAATGTTGGAATAGAAAATCACCCAATCTTGCACGACTATGGAGCTCCTTCACACTAGCGTTTGACCAGCATAGGCGTTCAATGAATATTAGCGCAGCGTAGACGCCGCGACAACGAGACGTATATGTGTTTTCTCTTCGGTAAATTGAATGCTGCGACAACATCAAAAGAATGTTTCAAATCTGTCTAGTAGTTTCGGAGCGTATTATATACAAACAAACAATCAAATCTTTCCTCTTTATAACATTAGTTTAGTATAGACTAGCTTTTTTGTGTTTTTATAATATGTTTAGATTTGTAATAAATAAATGATCATAAAATTAACATAATGTTGTTAAAGGAACACAATATATGCCTAAAATAAGCAATAATTTTACATTTTGTACCTACAAAATGTAAAATTATTAACCCTAGCATGCAACTGCGTCGAAATATCGGAATAATAGCAAAAACGAGGTACGAGTTGTAAATAAATCCGTTTTCTCACATTTTAATGAATAAAAGGTATTTGATAAACTTGCGATCTTTCATATCACCATGTCGACATGAAATATGAAGCGATAAAAATTTGACATAAAGATTCCACAGAATGGGCCACCCCGTCCGATTAATAAGATCAAAATACTTACTCTCACTTTATTGAATAATTTATAACTATAGAGAAGGGATTGCAAGCACGTTGATGCAATATGCAGATGAGGTTAGGGACAATTTATGGGCTGGAATTTTCTAATCCTTACTCGTAAAATAAGATGTGAAAAATTTCAAAAGAATTTGTATCATTAAAATTTACGTTTAAACTGTACATCCACCTATCAACAATCAATAAAAAGTCTATAGATTTTCACTGGATATCTGTATTCCAATATGGCATAAGAGTGAGGAGAAATATCATCTTTAAACTGTTACGGGACTGTACCCATATGGTCCGAGCATAGATCTAGGATCTAGATACACTTAACAAATAAGGCAGCGATTATGGCGAATGAAGACTAAAGTTAGAGCCGGATATTACCTACGTTACAACATCAAAGTAATAAGTCACAATATAAAAGCATATTTCTTGCAGGTAAGTAAAAGATTTAGGCATTCCAGGTAAAGTAAAATGATAACTTCACTAAAATTTGATTACTTTAAATTTTTCTTAACGTTAATTAGGATACTAAAGAATATAAGACGAAATAACAGAAAAAAACTCACATCTGTTAGGTCATGCGTGCACGACACAAATGCTGAGAAACATAGGAAAGAATAAGTCTCACATCACGAAATCATAAATCACTTGCCCATATAAGAAATTCCCTTACAAGTTGATTTTTAAACTACTATAGAATTCACTTATCTTCAGCGTTCCATAGGGATAGATAAACAGTATTAAAGAATTTAAAACTGTTTCAAGTTTCAACACTAGGAAAACGTAAGGAGTCTTAAATGGACTGGTATTACTTATATGGTGCGCAATCATAAACTCTACGATGGTAGCAGCATCATCAACAATGCAGAAATATATAGCTGGAATGGCACGCAAGAAATATCAGGGTTCATAAATACATTGCAAGCTTAAAACGTCTAAACGACATCGGATGCTTAAGAATTGCGCAATATGACTGATAAAGAAATAATGTCAGTAGATCTAACAAATGTTGAAATTACTTTTCACTGAAAGCCGGACATTTTTGATGTTCTTGATAAAACTGCAATTGCGTATGGGAATTGCACAATAAGTTATCAGCAATTTAAAATGATACTTTGCAATCTGTTATGAAATATGATATGGAACTGTCATGATATGATTATGTTTTGTAATATGTCTTTCGAGAGTACTTTTGAGAAAGAGCAATTTTCAGTCTTGGGGGCTGTACAGAGCTTTCAATTTGAAATAGCAAATCAACTGTCACAGCTAAATCTGCCGACAGCACCAGATGAACGCAAGCCCACGCGAGGAAATACGGGGGTAATACTCCGAGAAAGTAGCGTGTCCTATGTTATCAGAGATCACAATTATAGAGCAGAACACCCCCGAGCGAGCCTAATCATAGTGTTTGCTTAGAAAGTGATCTCGCAGTGATTTTTGCTGGAGACCGATTCTGTTTGGTTTCTGAGCATTCACGTAAGGGTATATTTATTGAAAATTTACTAAAATAGATTTTAGCTTATCGTAATTACGATTTAACTCATAAATAACAATGCTTTAGGTTAAACTATATTATATCACGACAGCGTATAATATGCAGTAGGTACAGATGAACTGTTTTATAAATTAATAAACAAGACTGGTGTACTAACGAACATAATAAAAACAAAACAGTTTTTAAAACTGCCCACGTAGATTTTCCTACACCGCCAGTTTCGCACGGACGGCAAATAGTTTGTGATCGAATCACTGCAATTTAAGAATCAGATGGACTGACGGGCAGATGGGTGGCATTAGGGCGTCACTCAGTGCTTTCTAAGTCGAATCGGTGTAATTACTTCATTCCGTCTTTATATTGGAGAAAGCCAGACCAGTGATCCGTGGACATTATTGTGGTAAAAAATGGTCAAAATAAAATCTCAGAATATTTTATGATGATAGCGAAATAACTTAGAATGAGAACGCAGAGAATATTATGAGCGTTACGTAGAATAATGTAGGTGATTATGTAGGAACGGATGATCTAATAAAAGAAGCTGTGACTATATTATCATGGATACAATCCCATCATACTGTTATTGTACAAATATGTAATTGCTAAGATAGAAATTTTAGAAAAAGGTACGGCGTAAAGTTATTTTCTACTGAAAAACAGATTTGGTTGATTTTTTTTTGGAATGATGATGGATCAAGAATATTAATAGAGTTCTTTAGATTTAGCGGGAGAAACTTAATTATATCAATATCATTTTAACCACTACAAAAACAAAAGGATTTACTATCATGTTATCAAGCGAATTACACTTTTATTATTACTAAATTTGCATTAGAACGCGAGGAAAATTATTTTCTGTATAAATAATGTCTAACTCTTCACTGCATAATAAAGACGTTTATTTCACATAATCAACACAAAATTAATAAGCGAGTGTTAAGTAAGAGATGATATTAATGATTTTCATTTGTCAACCTTTTGTACGGTAACTAATAACGTCAAATTAACATTTCAAATGAATAAAGAAGCTAAGTTTTCTCTATTCGTATGTTGATGATCGCCATTTAAGTTGAAAAGGAATGCGTTCAATGATATACGTATTACGTGAGCATTAACAACATAATGATCATATTAACTTAATGCAAATCAGAAAATCGTTTAGCTCTTTTTATTCAGCCATAGAATAGATGAATACCTATTGATTGGGCGTTCTTTAAAATTGCCTGTGTAATTTTTAATAAATGGGAGGTAGGATTATTAGGCATTGTCAACATGAAATTTAATACCTACGAAATATCTAATAAAAATTTATTTATGTCACTATAAAATTGTTCCAATATATCAATTATATTAGGTACTTATAGCTAACATAATAAAGAAAGATATTGATTAAAAAGGAACCAAATACTATATAACAGCGGCGTCTGCACTAGAGACTAACTTACAACAGAAATGACTAGACTAATGATAAATAATAAGACTAGACATATAAGAAATGAAGCCCAATTTAAGACGCGCGTATCTTATGAATTCCGAATTAGGTAAGTATACAATATCTTCCCGTAGCCAGAATGGCTGAAATTAAAAACCCAAATATATTATATCCTTTAGGATTTATTCATTTAAAGATTGTAGTTTTTTCAAAATAAATTATTAACAAGTGTTTTCTTACATTTGCGCAAGAACTAAGAGTACACATAAACATATCCTTTAATTAGAGTGAGACGATAATTTAAAGGCAACTCAACTGCTTCAATTGGAAATCTGTCGTGCAATTAGTTGCGAAATTGAAAGTATGCAACAACTATTACAGATTTCAGTGCACAATATTTACTAGACACTTTAGCCTTTATTCCGAAAACATAAAGATTAAAATGCAATGAAAATAAAGTACATCAATGTTCGTAATGAGATTTATACCTGTCGTAATATCGGATAACGAAATGACATCATAATAATCGTGACGTCACTTTAGTATCGATTTACGATTACTTTATTGTAAACAACACGTAAGCATAATGCAGTGAATTTTCTATTCATATGTAAAAAAAAAATAAAGGGTATGACAACTTGAGTTTGCGGCTTGTGAAATTAATAACTTACGGCTTATGATGAAATTCTTCTTAGTGAAATGGCCGCTTATTAGTTCGTACTATCTTGCTTATACAGATTAAGGGAGAACCAAAATGTCATTATCTTGGATCGTTTTAAGAATTCTTCTGAAGGTGTACCTAAACTCTGTAGAATTAGGAGCGCCCGACATGGTGTAATACCTCCACCTTACAGAAGATCATAATGGGGAAGGGGAGGAGGGTTGGCAGCGCGCGAGTGTCACGACTGTGTTGCAAGGGCCTATAGGCTACGGTGAGTGCTTACCATCACCAACAGCTAATATTCCCCACCTCGGGGCTCGAGCCTACCCCACATTAGAGGCGATTAGGCCTTAGTCAACCACGCTGGCCAAGTGCGGGTTGGTCGACTGCACACACATCCTAAGAATTTCTTCATAGGTGTGTGCAGGTTTCCTCACGATGTTTTCCTTCACCGTAAAAGCGTCGAATAAACGTACATATGAATTCAAAATTTGAAAACACATTGGTACGTGGCGGGATTCGAACCGGAGCCTACCGGGGGGAAGACAACGTCCTGACGCACCGACTGCTTACCAAGCGGGCCGAACTTCGAGAAATTTATCTAAGGGGCCGAATGTTTGCATAAAAAAACACTAACAAAAATGTCTAAGACAGTCTATGATAATAAACCAGATGTAGTTTGACTTCTAACATAATGCATGAATTTTGTAATGTCTCAATTTCGCAACATTACTTTCTCTACAAAGGACTGATCGATTATTCGATAACAACTATCTCTTCTAGATAATCAGTCACGTAGATTGTACATGATACAACTAAGTATTGCACATATGCGACGTAACAAAAAAATATATCGAAAATAAAAATCGGACACTATAGAATGATTAGAACTAAAGATATTTCATACATACGATCACGCTTGTTATCTCATGGGGGGGCGTGAGCAGAGCCTTACGTAACATTTTGGTTACTCATAAAGCCAAATCTTGGCTTGGCGCCTACACAAAAAGGGCACCAAACACAAAAAGTAACAATCTTTCAGTAATCACACAAACAAAAAAAAAGCCGGACAAGTGCGAGTCCAAAACCTTATTGTGTTTTATGATTGTAGTTACCAACAGTTCATAGCTAAATTAGTTAACATAATTAAAGTTGTTTTTTTACTTAAATCTCACATTTAATCCAGATTTGTAAGTATCGCATATACTGCATCAAAGTACCCTGTAGAATTGTCAGGTTCGGTTCAGCGCCATCTCTTAGCGACGTTGCGAAAACTTATATTTCGACACTATCAAGGTGTTAGGCACCTTGATAGTGTCGAAATATAACAACAACCAGGATATATGTTACATTCAAAATCATCTCAGCAGTCCAGGTAGAAAGTCCTGAAGATATCATCAGGATCTTAACTTAAATATTATCGGAATTTACAAACAAAGTAGGAGAGTAACATTAATTATTGAATTATCGGTAAACCAATGAGGTCGTCAAAATTGAATTCTCGATGAAGTTGGTATGCAATATTATTGACAGTAGGGCCTTCCAGAAGCATGTCTTAAGTGGCTATTTGCATTCTGTGCCTAGGAATGATAAGAGGCAACAAATTATGGTTCATTCGTGCTATTCCAGCCGTCTCAATAAAATGACATAACATACAGGCAATCCGAGACACGGTAGTGATATCTCGACCTAGTTGTGGGCGACAGATGAGAAGCTGGGGTGACCAGCCGACCAGATCGAGGACACGGACAGTAGGTAATATTTTTTCTTTTTTTAAATTTTTTTTTATATGGGAAATAAGAATAAGCCAAGTTCACTACGATAGTGTCATAAAATGTGGATGTTACCTTTTTAATAATAAAATAAATCAAAATCTGTATTTGGATTGTTCTTTTTAATGCTAGTTCCAAAAAAAATTCTTAATAGGTGAATAAATTACTTGTAGGACTATTTCAACCATAATCATCTAAGAAAACAAAGTAACCTAATCTGGATTTCATAAAAGTAATAATATTTATGCCGTTCACTTTAAATACTCAAAATAAACTGTTACTCTAATAATCATAACATAACTAGGAAATCATATAAGACTATGAACGATAGCTTTGTATGGATGTCAACAAAACTAAAATATGTGATAAGTATAAAAGATAATTGTCGAAGTTTAGAACAATAAAGCATTTGAAATTGATATGAATATTACGTCTTTTTTATGACATAAACGAAAATACTGTATCTGTATCTCTGTTCGAGGAAACTTATCAGCTAATACATAAGTAACAAGACAATCCTTGTACTCGCAACGTGTCCCACTTTTAGATTTTTGTTTAGGAAGATTGTAAATACTTGGATTGCGTATGACTAATTTGTCACAACACCATACAAAACTATAATTATACGACTGACCTTCGTAACAAACCATTTTCATAAGTATAATTAACTTTAAAAAGACTTAAGGATGCGGTGAATTCGGCGTGAACAGAACAAAAGATGAAAGAAAAATATTTTGTTACAAGTTCCTGTGGTGACGGCTGTTTTGAGCAAAGGGTGACGACATGGATCAGGTTACGATGTACTTGTCACGAGTCGGTTATTTTTATAAATGAGTGCTTGTTCTTACGGGTGTCGTATTTCAAATTGAACAAGATTTTATAAATGAATGTGGTTTTTCTGTATTATATAATAATACAATCAAATCGAAAACGTCTTAAAAAAGGCGTGGTCAAAAGTACTCGAAACCATCCAGCATGTATGAGGACTGCGATGAAAGTGGATGCAGCGAGAGAAATATGTATTGTAAGAATCGTAGCAAGTGGAAAAAAGCGATCTCTTGCTACTGCAATGGGAGAAAGCTATTAATCAGTACTTCAACTTCGCCTATAATTTAACCATCTCATTTAAGTCTACATTTTTATATGATATTTATTATAATACGAACTGAGCATAAGCTGGCTAATCAATCAAACATGAGCTTATTGACTCCATGAAAAGTTCTAGTAGCCTGTAGCACCGTGATAAATAGGTTACTGCGCTTTCTGGGCATGTCTAATCTGCAGTACATAAATATGGTCATCTGTATGAAATTAGGTTTTCGAGAAATTTATGTTTAGGAATATTAGTCTGACCGTAAAAAGAAACTAAGAAATAGTATCAAAATTCAATATTTTAATTATCATCGTATCATAATACAAAAAGTTAAATAAGGCTGCTTTTCATGCTAATCTCACTTCATATGAGCATAAAATCGTTAAAAAATTGCAAACAATACGATACAACAATGTGTCCTTTTCATCACAGAAATATTATATTCCTCTTCCTATTCGATTTCGCGAAACTCTGCTAGATTCTAATCAAGGCCTATTGATGGTTCGAGTTACACGTAATTGGGTGAAATAGCGGTCATTGTTTAATTTTCCTTTGTTATATTATCTACTTTATCACCTAAATGGAAAAGATTTCTTCCAAATTATCCATAGTACCTGGTCACCCTACTTAGAAACATTGAAACAATATCTGCAATCGTAACTTTATTGTTTTAATCATATCGTAATAGAACTCGAGTGAACTTCTTTCCATATTGATGACTAAGCGTTATTTACAGCTTTATTTAACTGTTTCACTGTGGGCGGAGCTTAAGCTAAAGTTATTAGGATGACAAGATGCAGCTGCTCTCACACTGCAAAAGTGGTACTTATTACTAAGGGAGTAAGATCTAAAGAGGTATCTTAGCAAGATTGTCAGTAGTAGGTTATGCATTTTATTAGTCTTTTAAAAGATAAGCCTTCATAAATTGTGGGAGTTAACTGATACAAAGTAAAAACACTCAGTGGCTTAGGGTTATTTTGAAATGCTACATCCTACAACTGATTTGAAATCACAGTGAATGACTAAGAACTATTCATAGCCTTTCCCACTACAAAAAATCACAAACTTTCGCTTACAATGCATGATATAGTACGCCTATTCTCACAGACAGACTACATTTCAATGCCAGTGTCAATTCATACAATATGAATGATATTATAAACAAGGGCGGAGTAAGCATTGCATGTAAATTATATGTTAATCCGATCTTTTCACGGGCAAAGCCGAATGAGGGTCACTAGATTAACGACGAACAATAACATTATAATGTGTATAGATTATAGTATCGCACGGCACCGTGTATTTGCTGTCGAAGATACCAAGTCAAGCATTGACTGCAAGCCAAAATCTGGCGCGATGGACCGATTGATACTTTTCTATGGCGAAGGGCTTGCTTTCTAGAATTTAACTTGAAAAGTGAAGTTATGAAGATTTTCTAAATAAAATGATAGCATAAGAAAATTATCAAATAAATGAGTAACAATAATCTTCACAAATGGGAAGAGGAATGCTAAAAAGATAAAATCAAGCACAAGACACCTAATAACATAGAGTACCTAATAAGGAATATTTTTACCCGACTATAGCGAAGCCAAAAGGAAGGGTAATGATTTTAGCAGTATTTACGTATGTACCACCGTAGCGCCTAAACCATTTATCCGATTTTGATGAATGAGGTGTTCATCGATTCGTTATTATGGTCTTGGCAACATAGGCTGACTTTAAAAATAGGAGTTAGAGAATTTTTCCTTGTAATCCCCGATTTTAACAGATTTCATTCCTTTAAAGTTTCTACACAAACTCTTTTTGTGGTTGCTATGGAACGAAAAAGTGATTAAATAACACTTTTTCGTTGCTTAGCAACCACAACAAATGTAAAAAACCATGGAATACGTTCATTATTTCCGTAGTCGGGTTACAGTTCTTGAAACTTTTTTGCTTATTTGATTCACAAACTATCTTTACAATAAAAAAAATTACATAGCCGCTGATGTTTGCAATCAGTAAAAAATTATAAAATAGAATAGTTGGGATGTGAAATAAATTTGTTTATATAATCTACACTTCACATTCAATTAATATACCAACATACATTAAGAACACTTTGCTAAGAAAATCTAGTTAGCACGGTAGACAGGATGTTTAGGCGTTTGTTGAACTCTCTCCGCGATAACAGGCAAAACTAACATACGCTGAATGATTTAAGAGGATTTGAAGTGTTGATATGGTTAATGTTAGCGTTGAGAATATACAAGCTATTATTAGAATTAGACGGAAATGAAACTACCTGACTAAAGAAACTAAAGATAGGCATTGCCTTTTAGTACAATTCACTGGACAATAATTCTAAATATAAAATTTCTAAAAATGAAATACGAGTGATGCCGACAATCATAAGAAAAGAAATCTCTGCATTAGGACGAGGACCATATAGCATAAAATCTGAGTCCCAGATTTCTGTAACATGATTCTGTTTACTAATTCAAATAGCATTACCTCAAAACCAATATATTGACTTAAATCAGTTCTCGGAGTTATGTATCAAACCTTTTCAGAAGAGGATAATGAAGATGATGAGACTGCTGTTGATATATCGACACCACCATCATCATAACCACCTCCATAGTCTGGTGGAACGCCGAACGTAATTCGATTTAGAGTTCCCGGGATTTTCTTTACTATCAAGTGAATGAAAGCCTCAGACGAGACGAGAGTCACAGAAAATTTATTAGAGAATATTGATGTTGTTGGTGCTAAGTAATTCGGAAGTTCCCAATTACTTTTAAAAGTGTTAATTTATTTTTACTTTAATCGATAAAATATGCTAATTAATTGGTAATACGAGTAGCCGTTGCATCGTTAGAAACGAATCCATTGGAATTACTCTTTTGTACTGACCGGACATCCGATGATGTAACAGCCTAAATTAGTCAACCGATGAAAAAGTAATTGATTTTGTATTCCGCAATTTGAATTTAGAGAAGTGATCGATTTTGAAAGAATTTGTAAGCCTGTGATAAGGGTTAGGTCATTGAAATACTGTGAAATTGATTGTACTAGTTAATCATCTGACCGTTATGGAATACTTGAAACTTCACAAACTTTAAAAAGTCACATATAATATACATAATTTCCATCAACGACATTAAGAGCTTAATTGTCAGAAATAGCAAATTTTATCAAGAATACATCAATTCGTCATTATTATGGACTTACAATCAACCTATGTTTACGGACAGGTAGAGTATCTTTATAAAGATGAATTTTAATAGGACTGACTCCTTCAATTGACAAATTATCCTCAATGTCAGTTTTCCCAAAGGACATGTCTTGGGTTTCTTCAAGGAAGACATGAATAGGTACTACAAGATCGGCAACGCGGCTTGAATTGAAACCCATGGAATTGCAAGTGTCATAAGCTGCGGTGATTAACATGGTATATGGTATAAAAATTCCACTACCTCTTCTTTCTAAAACAATATACCACGTCGAGTTGCTGATAACGACGAAGCACCAACAAATGCTCATTTGCATCTCAATATGTGAAAAGGTGACAGTAAACTAGTTGTAGTACAACAATACAGGTTCATACCGACGAACTGACAGTTAAAGTAGTAAGGTAGCAACAATATTTTTTATGATAGAAGCTCTGATATCTTGACTAGTGGAAAATAACAATCAATCAATCATTTTATCTGCATCTAAATTAACAACGGTAATACTTAATCGACGGCTTTAAAGCATATGTTAAATGTGTAGAAGATGTTTTTTTATTATAACATTTAGAAAACTTATCTTTTCCTAATGGAAGCCGCTGATCATTGGAAAGAAAATAAAAACAATCTGTAGTTAATTAATTTCGAGTGGTATCACAATCCGTACGTCGGCGATGTATCATGTCTATCATGTAACCCAATCAGTCGTGCGTTAGCCGCCTAGCGAGACGGACCTGTAATTGATATAGCGGTAATGAAAGTAGGTTTCCTCTTAGGGAAATTTATCGATAGGTTTCATACACTTTATAGAAATTAATTATGATACCTACACCCATTTCTCAATAGTGTCACTTTAAAGAAGCAAAATGACCATTAAGAATATATTTTTGTTAGTATTTCTTGAAGGATTATTTATTCGGAAATGTGACAAATCGATTTGCAACTTTATAAGGTAATTTCACGCTATTTTGAAACCGAAGGGCGGATGACTAATAATAAATATGTTAACTCACAGTTCATACACCTTTGAAAGGACTGCAGAAGCATCCTATGTAAACAGTAATAAAACACACTTAGAAACTGCAAGCGAAGGGAGTCATTGACTCCAATTCAGGAGTCGAGCTAAAGAATCACGAGTGGGTCTAACTGGCTTTAGTGGACGTAATATGAATATTGATTTAAGAAGACTTATGACTGCACTTGTAGGGATCAATGTAATATTTTATGTACTAGAGCTTAAGCCTGCTAGCAATCAAGTACCTAAATATATAAAAGAAATGAAGATCGTTCCTAACTTCAAATGATTATATGAATAAGGTTAATTTAATTTAGATGCAGGTGGTTAATTAGGTCATTCATCTATATTTCCTTAATCCAAAAGACTTCTAGAAAGTAAAAACAAACTCTTAAATTAGTCATACCCCATGGTAGATTGCTAAGAACTGTACATGGTATTAGTTGATGCATATTAAAATATCCCCTGTCAAAGTTTTTCTATCCTCATCGTTTTTGTTTCTTTCTTCTGTATCACTTTTACAGTCATAATTACATTAGAATATTTTGTAGTACTAGTAAAATTATTACTATAGCTATGATCTATCCGTTATATAACAGAAAAACGTGTTCATCACATGTCACGTTCAAAGGTGAGAATGATACACCTAATTGGAAATCACGTAATATTTCTCATTTGTTTCTAAAAATTACGGTGTTTGCGTCATAGTGCGATTAAGTTAAAAGTTAATGGTCAGTGATAAAAAATCTGGTTTACTAAGGCAGAATTGTAGAGTTAATGTCTCAGTGGGAAACTGGACTATGACTAATGTTGATGATCATGCGCTCGTTAGATATTGTTTGATGGCATCGTGCAATATAAACACGAGATGTATACGTAATAGGAACCGCTTTATAGTGTAATTCAAAGGTCTTATGTAAAGAACCTCAAGTGACAGAGAAATTGTGAGAGAATCGATTATCTTGGCATTACCAAGTCGGGTCTCGACATTGATTACAATGCCCATACTGACGAATAAGTAATTGACGGTGACATATACCAAGGTAGAACAGCTAATACCTACTTATTAAGGTTTTATTTCGAAAATGTAAGTTTCTGAAATAGTTGTTGAGCTTGCAATCGTATCTTTGGATGCATTTATCGTGGCGTGGACACCAAATTCAAATTCATCTGTCATAACATAATTGAGTTAGCAATAAGTTTCCCAATTCTAATTGCGGAGGACGGATGAATGCCACTTTAAAAAATAATCGTGACCAATTGCTAAAATAGCTCATGTGGGCATTAAACTGCCAAATAAGTATAATGAAGATATTGCACTTATTGAGAAATATTGCGTGGATGACAGTCACAAGGGCGCGAGTGTAATTAGTCGAACACAATAACTGGGATTCCATTAGGAAATTCCAAGTGCAATTATCGATTGTATTCATATGTTATTAGGTTAGTAGAAGTAATTCAGCTGAATTAGAAGCCATATCTGGCGCGATAATGGCTGTGAAGAAAGACGATTCACACGATATTACAAGGCGATAATTGAATTTGTCTATAACAAGTAATGATTTGTCGCGTCCTATTAATTTTACGATGTCTGAAACTGATTAAACGGTGTTATGCAACTTGAGATTCACCAGAATATCAGATTGGAATTTCCAGTTGCGAAGTAAGACTGCGACATCATAAATTCTCAAATTTTCAAATTACCTAGACACTTTATGACATTCTGTGTAAAGGTAGATATGTAGTAAGATCTCAAACCTTTGACAAGTTGCGAAGCGTCGATTCTAACAACGAGAGTTTTAATAGCTTTTTGATGTTGAAACTCATTTCTTAATTTAACGTTTGACAAATTAGTATTATTGCCTTTGTTTAAGTAACACTTAACAAAAATCCGACTGACGTTTTTCATATTCATAAAATTTTCTATGCCTATGAAATCAAATACTATACCAAAATAAAAACCTTTTGACACAGCGTGCAATGCAATTATGAATCTTATGACAGATTTTTTTTAACCCGCGACTTTGAAATACTGCCAATTGATTGGTAGCAAATATGTCAAGAATCAAAAGTAGTTATTTATTCATCACAACGGCATAAAAGGACTAATTTTGTTTTGTCTTTGAATCATATTGCATCAATCGTCATCTAAATAAGTAGTGATGAAAAAGATGCCCGTGATATTCATTTTTATACATTTATATTCATTCGTATTTTGTCTGATCCGAGTATTAGTTGTGTGTTGGTTATTAATAAAAACGACTTACCTTTCCTCCAGCATTTCGTTAAAGGTCTTGGATTTGGCGCGTGGTTGGTTCGGTTCATTCTCCATTCGGCGCACCTCCACGCACCTCTCGATGATGTGTTCTACGCGCTTCCGTCGCGACGACTTCCAATTGTCCAAGTTCTGTGGAAAATTACGCTATTAGATGATATATTTATATGATAGTAACATGAAAAGGCAGATAGAATAAGAAGCAGAAGGTATAAGATAATTCAGCTAAAGGAACTGCTCAAAGTCATGCAAAGTAAAGCTTCGAGTTTTCATACTTGAATCAAGGTTATTCTTTAGAGGAGCCTTTAGTCAGATCTATCTTCTACTTTTGGCTCGAATGTATCTCAGAACGACAGATACTTCCTCTAGTATAACTGTAGAATAAATATCTTCCAGTGGTACTTGGCCTTCGACCTTAAATTAGCTAACGTTCACTAACGTCTTTTCCATCAGTAGCTATTAGCAATAGTCAGTCACAAATATCTATGAGAAAGTTATGGTATATCTAGGGTTTCAAGTGCGTTAACAGTATCTTTAGATCTTATGATTACTGGCGGTTTTGGGGCTTGTGTGTTACGTACTACTATTCCATTCTTTTATCGTGTCATCAAGGAAAACGCATGCTTGTTTATAACTTATATTAATAAGTCTAAATTATGGACACAAGGTACAATGATAAAGTAAATAAGTACAGAGTTAAGTCATTCTTCAACTTAAACAATGCGATGGCCTTAAAGATAGAGGATGGACAGGTTTTGTTTGCTTAATTCCAAATTTAGAAGTTTCATATTTGAAGATGTACGAAAATTAAACACTGAGTTATTGCAGACGAATTGAAATAATTAAAAGAGTAATGGAAGTTTGTGCATAATCACGATGTATCGCCTCGATGGCTCAGTGCTTCTCACATCACTTGCAGCCTTACCACCAGAAGAAATAAAGATCGAATGCTTCTCCCTCATCAAATAAAAAATAAAATAGTAACCGACAGAAACACAAAATTCCAAAGTGTCTTTTAACTGCGGTCTTTTGTAAGGCGGGTCTTTGCTAGTGCGGAATATACAAATTCTCGCAGCTCATGCGAATGTCTTGGGTTAATACAATTTTGCAACTTAAAGCTATCGACTTTTTCGATCTTACCAGTACATTTGCCTTAGACTGGTCTATTATTCCACAAAATAAATCCTGAACTGCATAATAACTCATAGATTATCTAGACAGATTGATATGGATAGAAATAGGTTTTCTATTGAAATTCAACGCATGATCGCCATAAATCTGTGACCGATTGATTTAGAATTGAAAATAACTGCTTTGACGTTGATTTAAATAGAACGTATTATTAACGATATTATTCCGTTGGAATATGTTATAAATGTATTGTAACATAGAAAGACAATACAGTTTAGCATGTATTATACTTATTCTTATGCAAAGGGCTATGGCTGTGTCTCAGAGCACTTCGACCCTATGGGATCTTTTGTGCTTCCCCTTTCCTTATCAACGATCCCCGCCAACATCGAAAACATTTTGTATGAGTTTCACAATACGGTCTATAAAGTCCTCTGGTTTAGGATAACCTAAGCCCAGGACCTTTAGTCGCCTATTGGCTAGTGCATCGCAGTCACATAGTTTGTGCTCCATGCTTTCTTCCTCCTCTCCACACATTTAAGCATGTAAGATTTCTTACGTCTGTTTTGATCTCTTTAAAATTTTCCGGAGATATTTTAAAGTGTAACAGAAAAAGCTAAAGCTTTGTAGGCGACTTATTAGCAACCTGTTTGTCACTACTTTGAGCCACTGATATGGCTTTGTGTGATACGCTCTTAACTGAAACCTAAAGATTATATCGAAACCGTGATCAAAACAACTTCATTAGGCTTCATAAAACAGGTGAGCAGGGTTTTCTCGATTGACATACATAAGTAAAACAGACGTCCGAACAGTTAGGTCTTGCATGTTTATTAATGACACAGTTGCTAGTCTAAAAATTACATTGTGATAGTGAGTCGATGAGAAGAAAGCATTGATAATCTTTCAATATACTGTGGTAGAAAAGCTAGACGCTCCTAAGATTGGGTTCTTACTCACTACCTTGGCAACGGATTCACTGCAAGCAAAGGCAACACGCAATTTAGGTTATTATTATTTTCAAAAAATATTCTTGTACATTTCTTATCTTGTATAAAACTTAATACAATTGGCAAACATAAGCAACGCTAATAAAAATAATTGAAGGTCACATTTGTAAGGTTCTGTGAGAATCAAAGAATACGAATTATCGGACGATCGCATCAAAGCATCATTTCGAATCTAATGTTTTTTCACAACACTTAAGTAACACAAATGCGTTTGAAGACCATAGTTATAATGACTATGTTCTAATGAATAATGCAACTCTGTTATTTTCTCTAAGAACACTTGCTAGAATTACACATACAATTTTGTTTATTTAAAACTGATGACTCTGCATTATTAGTAATTATATCCAAAGATAATTTCCTTTTTTTGAGATTATTGTTCGCAATAGCACATACCTAACTTTTATAAATTATCTAAGCAACTCTAATAATTTTAGCTGAAAAATAATAAGCAGGATTACACAGAAAACAGTTATTAAAATTAATATGCATTATAAAATTCTTAATTTAAGTACATACTAGGGTGAATTTTTCAAGAGGACCTTCAGGGCCAAATCCTAAACTATAAGGAATATCAAAAAATGCTCAAAGGAGTCGCGAGCTCGATTTTGATGAAAACAAAAACGGCATTATTGGATTTCTGTATCTTTATTAGCAGCCATTCTTTACAGCGTGCTAGTCATACTTTACAGTAGTTTATTGTAAAACAGTTCTACTACGTACGAGTTATGATTCTATGTATTTTCCAGTAAAATAGGGAGCGTAAACATTGCGTGCTAAAGACGTCTGCTGCATTTTTTTCTCATTTCGCTCAACGCCAATTGCACTTCAAATAGGTTAGTGAATGGTACAAGAATTGCGAGAGGGTTTATTATACTAAAATATGAAAAGTCAATAAGTGTTATTAGCTCAGATCTTATCAGTAATAAATGATCTGAGGTTATTAGCAGAGGTCGGAATTAGGTAGAATTATTTATGTACTGACACTGATTTCATACAACGAAACAATAAAGTGGATTTGCTTCAAATCCTGAGATTAATTTTAAAGAGCAGAAAAAGTCCGTGATTTATCATATAAAAAAACCTATTTACTTTTACACAATTTAAACCACTGCGTGCGACGTTGTCAAAATTTACATCAACGACATCGGATGTCCAAAGTTGCAAAATTCCAATGTCGGAATCGAACACTTCAAATCTTAGTGGTACTTTAAATGAATCGGACAAGGAAAATGATTCTGATGGGCAGTTTTAATAAGCAAACCCTCACGAGCCTAGGCTAGAAGTAAAAGCAATTTCGTATATAAAAAAAAGCCGAAGTATAAGTATGAGAATTTGCAATTTTTATTAGTAAATACTAATAAAAATTCTATGTTAATCATCTTTGTTTCATTTGTCTTGTCTATGTCTGAGGTTTTTATTTTTATTTATTTGTAATATTGTTCGCCACACGGGATTGTCCATTAGAAATCCCGAGGACATCCATATTAATATCAACATTTCGATACAAGTACTTACATAAATAACTCTACCTAATTCCGACCTCTGGTTATTAGAACTATTTCTGCCGTATAATTAAGGTATTTTAGTCACATCCTTGTCTTTTTCTTCTTTCCCTGCTTCCAATTTAATTGGAATCCCTATATCTTAATATCGACAATACAGCTATAGGTCTCGGTATTAGACTTATGGCTAGTTGGTATCTTTCACACGCGTTGGAAGACTTGGAAGGTTATGATATGACTAGTTGGTATCTTGCGTACGCGTTACATTATTATGCTTTTTATTATTCTTCTTTTATGATAGTATCTGATTATAGTATTATGATAGTATCCGCCTACGTGGTCTAGTGGTTCCCTCATTAAAACGCTTAATCTCACATTTGTACCAAACCTAGCGAAGTTACTAGAACCAACTAGTACACTTACTTCGCCTCAATTAAGGACCAGACACATTTGAGCCGATTCGTATTGCACAATGTAGTATTTACCTTCGAGCCTAAACAGTTTAGCCGTGCCAATCTCGGTAATAACCGCGATAATATGGCCATTAAAAATGTTACACATTTTAAACCACTATTGCAAGTGTCTTTAAGTTTGTATCATAATTGTAGTCGGAAAGATTTCTGTCCTGAGTATCTGTCAGAGTAATATATTTTACTATTTGTTTTACCGTACAAGTGGAGTAAATATGATTAATATTGTTGAACCAAGAATAAAGTCGCCATGTGATGCTGGCAGTGTAGAATAGCATCACCCCATATCCTCCAACGGGTGTCGTAGAAGGCGACCAATGGATCAGCAAAGGGATATTGAACACCTTATACCCTGTCCACACATTAGGCAAGCGCGGACTGGATCTTGTGTCCCAGCAGTGGGTCGAATCATAAAGACTGTTATGATGAAGAATAAGTCGTCCTGTTATTGATATCATAGGTATTACAAAAAGCAATATTAAATACCTAATATTATGCACTAAAGAGTTTCTTGGTTCAATTAATTTAGAAATAACTGCATTACTGCTTCCTTGAACAACTTATATGATTGGAACAATTATCCATGAAGGAAAACAAAAATCTACGGATAATAACTTTGTTTCAATTCTACTGTTAGCATATTACGTGTAAAGAAACCAGTAAGCATTCCAACTTACATACCTTATCTACTAGAAGCACGTTATCTTGCGAGCAAATAAAAAAAATACAAGGGGAAAGAGTGAGCAGACTTTCAACAATTTGCAATTAAAAATGTCTTACGCGTCGTTATTAGAAAAATATTGGAGCCACTTGGCAATTATCACCCACAAGAATAGCACAATAATTATTGCTAATAAGATGCCTTTGCTGAAAAGGACAAAAAAAGAGCCGCGAATTCTGCAAAACCGGAAACGGCACATTCTCTAGCCGGCTACGTCCCGCGACGTATTTCCGTTCGGGTAACAGGCGGGAATACCAAAGAGATTGAACGTGTCGACAAAGGTGAAGTTAAACTGCAGGGAGCAGGAACATTGGACTGGATTCCTTGTAAAGATGGGATTAAAAGTTTTGAAGAATGTACTGTGAATGAATGGTGCATCAGTTCAATAAACAAAATCAACAAATTTCTACGATATATTATATTTTGCAGTGTCTAAATCTTGTTGTTGACGTGATCTCAACCTTTGCCTAATGAATAGGAATTTGTAAAGTAACAAGTATTCAAATTTTCATATTTTTTCCAGATATCTAAGCAGTGATGCCAAAGGAAAAACTTGTGCTGGTAAAATTTTAGCTCTTATTTTAAAAGCATTGGTATTCCTTACTTGTAAATAAATAAACATGTTTTTAAAACTTAATAAATTAAAGGAATTGGCACTCATATTTTAGTGTAAAATTAATAAGCCTTAAAATTTATGACACATAAATCCCAAGCAATAAAGTATTGCAAGACATCATCAATAATTCAATGTGGCTTTTTAAAGGCATTTCGGGAAAAGAAAAGAAAAGAAAACATCATATAGAGACCAATGCCAATTAACCTGATTCTGGAATCAGAACTAGCTTTCTTCATTCCAAGGAAACGTAATTAAGGTCATTTGAAAAATGACAAATCGGGCAGATTCCATACGTCGTGAAGGCACGTAAGCTATTTTAATTGGAGGGCTGTGTACTATCGTAGATGGAAAAGATGGTGACATCGATATCATACGTAGCTCTGGAAGTGATACTGGTGCAAGTAACGTTAAGGACAAATTTAAACAAACTATCGATGAATTTTTAGTTGTAGAAGAATGTTTATCAAATGTAATTCAATTGCACCTTGCCACTCATTCCAGTATACAGCATTGTTTATGCAGTAATACAACTAGCAATCAGAATAATTAACTCAAACCTCTTGCAACCTCATCATTATATGTATGTATATAAAGGCAAAAGTGACTAACAATAGTAACTCAAATTATCTTACAAAAACTACCTCTTAGTGGATACTTTATCAGAAAAAAACCTTCATAGATTACATTCAAAGTCAACACGCACATGGAATTTACAACTTAATGCTCACACAATTTAGGATAAGCGATTACTTAAAGCCACAGATTTACATTGAAACCTCAACTTGACCTACTAAAGCGTATGGTCGTCCTTAAATTTAAAGGGCTTGAAGACCGCATGATTACGAATAAATTGGCAACGACCAAGAAAGTGTCTATTTCACGATAATCTTTAGCTAGTTAGCATGATGGACTTGTTATAGTAAGTACGTTTCAAGTGCTAGATTGACGTAGTTAAGAATTATTAGAAGCGCTAGAAGTGTATATTAACCGTTTTGCTATATGGGGCAAACAAGAAACCCAACTTTTAAGTGGTCACCGTAGCCTAAGGATGATGTCAACATTAGCATGTCACTCACGTGCAGCTAACACAGACCCAAGCCACTATCAGAAAGTCAGAAAACCTGACTCACTAAATAAATTTTTAATCCTAGAAATGTCTTATATAAATACAGACTGTTAAAAGTTGCTTAAGTTCTATAACTCTAAATCCATGTCCATTAGCTTGCATTTGCCTACGATATAAGATCATTAAATGTTTTTGTTCTAGAGAATTATACCGTTGTTTGTTACGATTCACTTCATAGACTTGTAAATTAAACAATGATTACGGATCTCGGCAATAAACACCTACAGGTGGACTGGATGTTCTTAGCATATCAGAATAATTGAACAACGCAATATATTGTTTGTTTACTGGCTTTTTCTTCTATATTTGTATTGTATTAATTAGAAGTAAATTTGAATAGTCTCCTATTCTTGACTTTACAATTTACGAAAATTAACAATTAACACGTTATATATAAACAGTAGAAAGTGGAATTCTTGCAACGCCGATGATCCGGAAAAGAGCCAAACGACGTAGATTCTATATTTCTATGGTACAGGCCTCAGCTCGAGTGTAACGATACATACAGCACAATGGTGAACGGTGAAATTGGAAATGGGTTAAAAAAGCACACACTTGACTCACCGACTGCCACTCCTCGTGTGTTTCGATCCTCGACGGTTCTGTCCTTTTTGCTAGCTCAGCTCTCCTGAGCTGCTCCCGGGCCCGGCTGCCGAGGTCCGCAGGGCCGACCCTGACGAACTGGAGTGGATTGGTGGCAGGTTTCCCTGGGATTACCGCGGCTGTGTGCGCCCGCGTCGCCAGGAAGTCTGCGCTGTCTGTTGTCTGTAAGGGAAGGTATTTGTTAATGTTTGAGGTCATTAGAGTATTTTGTTCATTAGTACCGGTTCTACTAAATGACGTTGGTTGTTCATACATGTGTAATTATAATATGGTACCTCGAGAACCTCGTTAATGGCCTTCATAATCACTCCCCACCACAACATAAGACTTGTCTGATAGAGAAGCATTCAGTGAAGTCCTACATCCATACAATACATACAAAAGTCACGCCTTTTTCCCATAGTAGGCAGAGATCACTTGTTTCCACTTGCTAGGATCCTTACATATTTCTCTCGCTTCAACTACTTTCATCACATTACTTTTGATCTGGGCATTTTGAAGACTTCTTCGATTTGATCGAAAAACGTTTACATTCCGATTCATGATATAGATATCCTTTTTGTTAATCCATTTTCACTCATCCTTCCGACATGACCCAACCATTTGAGCAACTCTTTCTCAATTCTTGTCATTGCTTTATTTTATACTTATTCGGTGAATCAACAGCTACACATTCTTATATATTAAACAATATGGATAATTACAAGTCAATAATAAATTCACATTAGAATACAAATTATAACATGAGCACAACTTAACGATTAATTAAAAACAATAATAAGTATAAAAGCTACAGCATACCATCCATATAAAGTACAAGAAAGAAAGTATGAAGTATAAGGTTAGCTTACTCGCCAGCAAAGAATTGGTTACTGATCAGCGTCCTCGCCGTTTGGTCACTACAACTGATCATACATCCAGGTTAAAGCTATTTTTTTTTAAATTACCAAGCGACCTAAGAATTCAACGAGTTTTCAAATATTTTTAAAATTAGAAAGAAATCGACTGTTCAGGGCGGGAACATTCCCGGCCGACTGAAAAAATCTTTGAAAATTCGTTGAATTCTTTGATCGCTCGGTACTCGAAACCGTTTCGTCTGCAGTTAGTGCTACACAGAGGTAATTGAAAGTGCCGAAAGTTCGCGATCCCGGATTGCTGTCATAGTGTGCCTTAGCAGGATGCCCGGAGAGGATTTACCTCTGAGTTCCACATACTCCTGCAGTTGCATCGTCTGGCAGGGATGATGAGTAAATGCATTTAACATCTCCGAAAAAAGAGGGATAAGGACTAATCGCTATGACTCATCAATAATTCAACTTGTTTTTAAGCAAAATCCTGTCCTTCGCGTCAGTTATAATATATTAGTTTCCTAGGGTTTATTTCAATAATTTCTAAGTTAATTTGATAATATATGTGTATTACTTCTTAATAACCTATTAATTTTCAACAAAAAAACAATTATGCCAAATAAATACCCTTTTTAAAAATAAACTTTGAATATTTGCTTATCCTTTACATGACTGTTTGAACACTCGGCCATTGTTATGTCATTGTGTATTTCACTAGATGTTACCGAACATACTGCACCAGAGGCTGTTTGTCTATACTTTATTAATATTATAAAGAAGAAAATTAGATTGTTAGCATTGAGTAGGTTTCGAAACTAATGGACTGATTTTAATGAACTTTGGTATAGAAATATTTTGAAACCCTGGGAAGGTAGTTAGTTGATAGTTTTTCAAAGTTTACGACAGAGACGTGTTACTGCCAAATTGGAAATATAAAACTATAGAAAACTAAACCAGACCTTCAGAAGTCCTAGGCGAAATTATGAGCGGAAGCTAAGAGCACAACCCAGGCATGAATCTTTGAAGCGTAATTAACGCGCAACTAACCGAACCCATTTCGGAAGAGGCGTTAATAACGCGACTCTAACTGGGGTTATTTCTGAGGGTGTTGCAAAATAATTAAATTGGTAACATAATTGCCTAACATTTGAAAACAAAGTAAGTAACGCATTACGGAAGTTACATAAAGTAACAGTTAAATTTGAAAGTAAGTCAGCGCCATAACCGAATATTTAACAGTTAAAGAGATGTGTACCGTTGAATTTTTTAATCGTAATGCTTTTTTTAACAATTATAATGCTACGCTTTATTATGTATGTAAATGAAAGTAATTTAGGAAATAATAACTCTTATATTGTTTATATTACATAGTACGGTAAACATATTTTGAGTTCAGCTCATTTCACGGCCTGCTTCGTCTAGTGACCCTGTTTACAAAATCAAGGGTCTGGCGATCGAGTTCCGGTATAAATATTAAAATTAAATGTTTTATAGTTTAGAGGTAACATGTTCACAAGAAGGTTACCTGATTGTAATGCAAGAGTGTAAAATAAATCTTGCGAAGATAAAAAAAGGAACAAGCAAATTACGTTATGACATCGTATGACACATCGTCTCTTTCTTTCGTTCACAATAAATACGAGAAGCAGGTGTCAACATGCCAATCATGGTTCAGAGAAGCTGTTACTGGTTAAGTTCGCTACTAGCTCAAATGTCGATTTATGAATGAATGCGTAGTAGTTATAATTTAAACAACCTTTGCTTATGATACCTAATTGTTAAAAACTGATTAAATATTTTGTTTTTTATAAAACTAGTGCTCCCGTGGTTCGCTTGCATCATTGACGTTTATAGCACCAGAAAGCATCCTATATCCATAATAGGCTCTCTAACTATCTCCATAAGTACCTGATTTCATCAAAATCGTATCAATGGTTTAGGCGTGAAAGCGTAACAGACAGACAGACAGTTACTTTGGCATTTAGAATATTAGTAGGGATGTTATATAATTCCGCGAATACATAGGTTTAGATTCTTAATGATTATTAACTGGAGCTAGATAACTGGTGTGAACGTATGTACGATACATAACATGCTTCTTGATTTATGGCTCCTAACTTTAATAAAAAGTAAACAACGAAAATAAACTAATAATCTCGCTAGAACATTAAATAAGAATGTTGTCCACTTGGCGTATGTAATATTTCGAATAAAATGCTTTTAGAATATAAAATATTATATTTATCTACAATAATATCAAAATTTACATTTGTATTACTTAACAGTTGGATTATAACTTTCTTTTGCCATTAATGACAAATAATAATTACATTTCTTTTATTCAATTTATTGTTTGTTATATCATTGAAAGTAAACAAATAATACATAATTTAAAAAATATATACAGAGAATGTTTAATTTATTAAAAATTAAACAATAATAACCTTGTTTAATTTTTAATAAATTAAACAAGGTTATTATTATAACTGGCTAGACGAGGTTTAAATAGCATGTATCAAAATTGCATAGGTAAGTACATTATCGACGAAATATTTTACACGCGATCAAAACAAATTAAAAAATCGGGAGTGGTCTCCCCTCGACTTTCTCGTATACCGGAAACGACTCAAAAGTTGATAGAAACCTTATATTTTGATGTTATACATACATGCATGTTAAATTTGGTTGCAATAAGTTAAAGCATACTCGATCTTGCGTGTACAGACACAAACATAATTCCAAAAACGGTATTTTTGGACTCAGGGAGGTCCAAAACGTGTTTTTTGACAAACAATTTTTTGACGATTACAAGACTTCCTCTATACTACGTATGCGAGAAAGTAAAAATAGTCTTTTTTTTCACTCTTGACCGGGAAGTTCTTGGCCCTCATCTGACCCGATGGTAAGTGATGATAATGCCGAAGATGGAATCAAGCTTCACCTGAACCCTCAACCACAGAGGGTCTGGATATCTTATCATTAATTGTGGGAACACAATAATGATGTTAACATTATTATTATTGCGACAGATGTTGATAAGACGATGGTAGCTAGCCAGGAAGACTTGAATAAATTCTACCACCAACCAAACCGAGTACCAATTTTTACTTGGATGACCCTAATTCTGGTAGACGAACTAGTACCACAGTATACCAAGAACAGTACTTCATCTGCGGGCTGTCGGCGAGTTATTAGCCTACTCTGCGTGGACGCTAGGGCTATCGTAAATGTGCCGGGCGGGAACGAGCGGCGAGTGAATGTGCAATGACATAAAAACGCGCGATCACACAGAGATGGCGAGACCACCTTATGCCCCCATATTTTTATTGTTAATGTGTGCATCACAGTGCGTGCGTACACGGCGCCGAGTACGCACGCACACATTCTAATGGATAGCGGCCAGTTTGTATGAAGACGTATTACTGTTCTTGGTATACTGTGCTAGTACGCACACTAGACCGTGGTCTAGTGTTCGGTGGTCTTCTAACCAGGGCATTGAATAACGTTAAAAATGAGGTATCGCTACTTTCATCGTACAAAGGTAACGTTACGCTTGGTAACGATATTTGGCGGGCCTTTTACCGGTAAATTGACTTAACGTTATCGATGACTATCGGTAAATTATAATGTTATATGGCCCAAGGGTTGATAACGTTACCAATCGTTACCGCTTGATAACGTTATTTTTTCCGATCTCCTTTCGTTTCCTGACGATTCGTGTACAATTGAATTAGTGCTATATTATAGTATTGATCGTTGGCGATTCCTCGGTCGGAAACCGCCTATTCACGTTCAGTTTGGCAACATCGCATTAAGTAACGATACTTTAACGTTAAATTGTTAACAATAAATGTTGGATTCGATACTAAACTACCGTTACCCATGTTAACGTTAAAATGTTAACTTAATGAAAATAACGTTCCTTAACGCTACTTAAAGTGTGAAATTGGTAACGTTAGCCCTGCTTCTAACAAGAAACATTGTAAAATAACGACAGTCTAAATACCGACAGTCTTCGCACTAATATTATAAACGCGAACGCTCGCATGGATTTATAGATGTATGTATTGGCACAGATAATATAATACTATACTAGTGTATTGGTAATTCGAGATAAAAACCCAGAGGAAATATGCAACAAGAAATATTGAGAGATAAACATGACACTAGAGAAGAGAATGAGCGACGTACAAACTGACATACAAAAATATAATTTATTTTAATAAAATAACGCTTATTGCTAAAGGACATTATATGTAAACCTTACTATACAAGCATATACACAGCATACATAAACAAAAATGTAGGTATATAAAAAATTAAGGCATATTGGCCGTGCGCTGCGTTAAGCGGGTGCACGGCGCGGATACCCGCGTGGCGGGCTGTTTCATGCCATCTCCATAGAGCAGCGCTGCGTCTCACGTCGCACGCAGCGCGGCCGGGCATCGCTGTGGAGATGACATAAATAAGCGCGCCGCGCGGGTGTCCGCGCCGTGCACCCGCTTAACGCAGCGCACGGCCTTATACTAACTAAACTATTTATACAAAAAGATACTAATAAAACAATTTAATGAAATAGTTTAGAAAGACTATTAAAACTATAATAACTTTTTATTTAAAAAGTTATTATAGTTTTAATATAATATTAAAACTATGTCAAAAAGGTGCCAGAGTATGGATGGATGTCTGGATGTTTGTTACTCATTCACGCAAAACCTACTGAATGAATTTTAAAGGAACATTACAATAATATAGCTCACACATCAGACTAACATATAGGATATAATTTATACTGGTACTGCGCAGACGAAGTCGCGAGCAGAAGCTAGTGTTCTATATTTCGTGTTTTAGTAGCTAACCACATTAAGTAGGCACTTACCTAAATTCCCTTCCGTAATTCTTTGTAATCAATTTATTTGTTTCATTATAAGCATGCAATCCAATAAAGGCGGTAATAGTACATACTGCGTGCATTTTTCGTTTCGCGTAAAAAGTAATCAATTTTTAATAGCTCCCAAGTATTTGGCGTTTGTAAAATATACCTTATTTTATTTAGCATAAGTACCTCACTCATTTTCACTCATTCACTCATATCACCAGTGCACACAAACGTAGCATATCATTACTTTTTCGTATTATATTATAGTCTTACAAGACTCTCCAACCACGTGATCGGCAAATGGTCGGGGTGGGGACGTGGTGTGAGGCGAGGTCGGCGTAGCGACAGCGCGTCACTTTTGCTTCGGCGCTTGGACGGAACGGACGTGCTCTCCTAGTGCATTATTCTATTTGTTAAGAATTATTTATTAACTGTTGTGATTAAATTTCTTTACTGTCGTTCTTTTTTTTTTAATTAATTACGCTTCTGGTTTTTAAGATCAGAAGTGGGATTGATGCGCGCTATTTTGATCGTTCGCCATCATTGCTTTTTTGTTGTGGGTAGATAAGAAAAACTTTTAAATTCGGTTTTGTTGAGTTTAAATTCAGTTTTCGTTTTGAAAAAGTGTGTGTGTAGGTAACTGTTAGTCTTAAAAGTTGCTTTGTTGGTCAGTTTTGTGAATTCGTGAGTTAAGTGAAGTATTTATTTTGAACAACTTTATTGTATGCACACATTTAGTATAATTTTGTAAATTATGTCCGGGCGCGAGTCTCGTTCAACCAGCCGCGATAATTGCCGTAGACGTCGCAATAAAAGGCGCGAAGCTCGTGGTGGCTATTCGAGGCATCGCCACTCTTCCCGGGACTCATTAGATAAATCACCTAGACGTCGCTGTAGATCGCCTAATTTTGAGCATGCACGAAGGCATCGTGATGGGTCGTATGCATCCCGCGATAGCCCTCGACGAGACCCGTTTGAAATAATTATAAAAAGGTTAGATGCACTAGAAGAGCGGATGCCCAGTCAAATAGCATCAACGTCCTTTAGTCCCGTACCACAAACCCGAAGCTCTACACCGCCGTTGCTCAAAGCACCGGCGACCGCCACGATGTCCGCTGCAAGCGCGGAGACGCGTTCTGCGGGCGGGCTTGCTGAGAGCTCATGCAATGCTAACACGGACGCTGCGGACAGGATTGTTGGTGCACTTTCTTCGTTAATTCAAGTAAGATCTAAGATTTATTACATATCTAACTTTGACCCAAGTGTACATGATTTTGATCAGTGGTGCGCGGAAGTGGATCGCGGTCGCGCATTAAATAATTGGGATGATGGGGAATGCTTGGGCCGCATAGGTGGCTGTTTACGTGGTGAAGCTAGAACGTGGCTTAACGATTGGGTAACCAGTGACCGCACGTGGACTAATTTTAAGGCCGAGTTTCGTGCGTTGTGTCCGCGTGAAGTTGATATGGCCTCCGTATTGTACGACGTGATGAGTACCAGTTCAAATAGATTCGCCACGTATGCAGAATATGCAAGAAAATCTCTGTTGCGCCTCAATATCGTGAGAGGTCTTACGGATGAGTTGAAGGTCGCAATTGTTGTCCGAGGCATTTCTGATCCCCAAGTGAAGGCCGCGACCGCTAATGCAAAACTACAGTCAAAAGACTTGGTGGAATTTTTATCAGTATATGTGAAACCTAAAAATTCGTCAATTGCTACCAACAATCCTGCTCGCGCACCACCTGGCGTCTCATCGAAACCATATAAACGCGAAGCGCCTAAATATGACAGATTGGCTTGTTTTACATGCGGTAGTGTCGGTCACAAGCAAATCCATTGCCCTAAGAAAGTTAGGATTGAATCTAATGTACCTGCGGTACATACTCAAAAGACCGCAACTACAAGTTCGCAATCACAGTCTACTAAAAGTAATTACCAGATGGTTAAAACGTGTTCATTTTGTAAAAAGAATGGGCATCTTGTTGAATATTGTTTTGCAAAAGAGCGTATGGAGTCTAAATCTAAAGATACCCCCAAAAATGTAAATTTTTGCTCAGAGTTGACACTAAACGAAACAACGTAATGCCTGCTATTATTCAGAAACTACCAATTGATATTTTGGTGGATTCAGGCTCCGATATTTCACTGATAACCGAGTCCATTTTAAAGCATTTTAATTTTAATAAGATACCCACTTATCGCCGAATGCGTGGCATTGGTAGTCAAGATCTGGAGTCAACTTCTTATGTTAACACTGTAATTGAGTTTCCAGAATTGTCACTGGAGGTAGATTTATATGTTGTACCCAATTATTGTATAACGGCTCCGATTTTGATAGGCACCGATGTTCTCAATCGTAGTGGAGTAGCTTATATTCGTACGAAAAATACTCAACGCTTAGTGAGAGTCGACTCTGTACAAAACGTTTCTACTATGGAGGTCGACAAAGTTAAAACGCGTTTGATTGGTGAAGATAAAGTGCGTCTAGTGTCATTGATTAACGAGTTTTCTGATACTTTTACTGTTG
Source organism: Elophila nymphaeata (assembly GCA_955850985.1). Classification (NCBI taxonomy): domain Eukaryota; kingdom Metazoa; phylum Arthropoda; class Insecta; order Lepidoptera; family Crambidae; genus Elophila; species Elophila nymphaeata. Next base: position 17,443,415 of record OY039087.1, read on the forward strand.
GAACGGCGACCTCTACAGTAAATACTGGCAGCATGGAGATTAGGCTTAATAGTGATGCACCAATAAATTACAGACCTTATAAACTTTCTGTTGATGAAAAACACCGTGTTCAAAACATTATTAAAGATCTCTTGGAAAAAGGAATAATACGCGAGTCCCAATCGGAGTACGCAAGTCCTGTCATCCTCGTTAAGAAAAAGAATGGAGATGATAGGATGTGCGTAGATTACAGAGCCTTGAATGCCATCACTATTAAGGAACGATTTCCACTACCGTTGATTGATGATCACATTGATAGGTTGGGCCGTTTTATTTATTTCACGAGCCTAGACATGGCGACCGGTTTTCATCAGGTTCCGATGAAGGATGATGATTCTATCACCAAGACAGCCTTCGTAACGCCTGAAGGGCATTACGAATATTTGAAAATGCCCTATGGACTCGCTAATGCTCCTATAACTTACCAGAGAATCATATCCAAGACTCTGAAGCACCTGATGGACACCGGTAAGGTCCTAAGTTATATTGACGATGTGCTAATCATGTCCAATACGGTCCAAGAAGGTTTAGAAACTTTACGAGAAGTGTTAAAAACTCTCACAAGTGCCGGATTTTCAGTAAACCTTAATAAGTGCACATTCTTGGATACTGAGCTTGAATACCTAGGCCGATTAATTGGACATGGTCAGGTACGACCGAGCCCAAGTAAAACCGAGGCCTTAGTAAGGTCTCCGAAGCCCACTAATGTAAGGGAGGTTCGCCAGTTCCTGGGACTAGCTGGATATTTTCGTCGGTACATAGCAAGCTATGCGTCTAAAACTGTCCCTATTACTAAACTGCTTAGGAAAGGCGAGCCTTTCATATGGGGTCCAGAGCAAGATGTGGCTCGCGATTACATAATTAAATGTCTTACTGAAGAACCAGTTTTAGCAATTTTCGATCATACACTGCCCACCGAACTCCATACTGATGCCAGTGCATTGGGTTATGGTGCCATTTTACTTCAGGAACATGAGGAAAGGCGAAAGCGCGTTGTCGGCTATTTCAGTAAATCCACCCAAGGTGCAGAGTCGCGATATCACAGCTACGAGCTTGAGACTCTTGCCATAGTTCGTGCCCTACAGCATTTTCGACATTACTTGATAGGTATCAAGTTTAAAATTGTGACAGATTGTAATTCGTTAAAATTAACCGAACGTAAAAAGGACTTATTACCGCGTGTGGCACGTTGGTGGGTTTACATGCAAGATTTTCAATTTGCATTGGAATACCGAAAAGGTTGCCTAATGCAACACGCGGACTTTTTGAGCCGACAGCCTGCTGACGTTTTTCACATTCAAAATCCGCGGAATTGGGCGAAAATTGCTCAAACAGCTGATTTAGAGACACAAAGCCTAATGCAAAAATTGAGAGATGGTCAATTAGATGCTACTCGATTTGTTATTAAAAATGACTTGTTGTATTATAAGTTTTCACCAACTGGCGAAGATTCGCGTCTCCTTTGTTTTGTACCAAAAGGACATAGACTTAGCCTTTTGAGAGTCTTTCATGACGATCATGACCATATCGGAATTGATAAAACCACTGACCTAATACTTCGTCATTTTTGGTTTCCGGGTTTAAGAGGCTTTATAAAAAAATATATTGGTCACTGTATTGTTTGTTTAGCACATAAGAAAGTGCCTCGAGCCCCTTATCAACCAATTGAGTCTTGGACTAAGCCCGATGTCCCTTTCACAACTGTACATACAGATGTTCTTGGTCCATTAACAGAGTCGAACGGTTTTAAGTATATTCTTATTATAATTGACTCCTTTTCGAAATACTGTTTGTTGTATGCACTATACAGACAAGACACAGACGAGTTGAAGCGTGTTTTTTCTAATGCCATTTCGTTATTTGGCACGCCATGTACCATAGTTTGCGACCGAGGTAGAATGTTTGAAAGTATGTCGTTTCAAAGTTGGGTAACCGAGTTGGGCTGTTCAATGCACTATATAACGCCGGAAATGCACCGAGAAAACGGCCAAGTCGAGAGATACTGTAGGACGATCCTCAATATGTTACGAATAGAAGTAAATAATAAGGGTGCTTCATGGTCTGACGTATTATGGAAAGTACAACTCACTCTAAATATCACCAAGCAAGCCACTACACAGACGTCCTCGCTCCAAATACTAGCAGGTATTGATGGGACCACGCCAGTCCTAAGGTCTTTGGTAAGGGATGTGGCGCTGGACAATTCAAGGCCTAACCGAGACGGCTTGATGACGCTGAGAAGACAAAGGATTTCCGAGCTGCTGACTGCTAACCAACAGCGCCAAGACAATTATGTAAATGAAGGTCGTCGACAGCCTCGTGTTTTTTCTGTCGGCAGTTTTGTTTTTGTTAGCAAGGGATCGCAGAGCACGGGCAAGTTGGACTCCGGCATGCGAGGCCCTTACAAGGTCTTGCGAGCGCTGCCACATCATCGCTATGAGCTTGAGCTTTTGGCTGGGTCGTACGGGAAGAAGACTCAGACCGCCGCTGAACATATGGTACAGTGGCGCGGTGAGTGGACTCCGGATGCGTGTCAAGCGTTCTTCGGAAATGGTGAGTGATTGCCCCGACATTGTGGCAAATCCTTGTGCCCCGACATTGTGGCAAATCCTTGTGCCCCGACATTGTGGCAAATCCTTGTGCCCCGACACTGTGGCAAATCCTTGTGCCCCGACATTGTGGCAAATCCTTGTGCCCCGACATTGTGGCAAATCCTTGTGTCCCGACATTGTGGCGAATCCTTGTGCCCCGACATTGTGGCAAATCCTTGTGCCCCGACATTGTGGCAAATCCCTGTGCCCCGACATTGTGGCAACCCTCGTGCCCCGGCTTCGTGGCCTATGTGTATTGGGTTCTGGAACCCATTATAAGGGGTATCAGACTATTTCTGTGGTGCGAAAATGAACGCATCATTGTGGATGTTTGAGATCCGGAACTCTTTCATCACAGTTGATGTTTTTATTTGTCGCTTTCTATATAGTTGCTCTGGCCGCTTACATAGACTCGATCGCTGGAGTGCACGCTGGTGATCTTGTCGTTATGAGTAGGCCATGATACCTTTATATGGCTAGTTTGCTTAATACTAATTGTCTGCGTATGTTTTAGACGAGGACCTCGATGTTGAGAATTCAACGTCAAACGAAGACCAAGTATCAAGAGTGGATGAAAGACAAGCTGACGAGGACGTTCAGCTATCAGGAACGGCCGTCTTACAAGACTCTCCAACCACGTGATCGGCAAATGGTCGGGGTGGGGACGTGGTGTGAGGCGAGGTCGGCGTAGCGACAGCGCGTCACTTTTGCTTCGGCGCTTGGACGGAACGGACGTGCTCTCCTAGTGCATTATTCTATTTGTTAAGAATTATTTATTAACTGTTGTGATTAAATTTCTTTACTGTCGTTCTTTTTTTTTTAATTAATTACGCTTCTGGTTTTTAAGAATAGTATATATTTGTTTTAATGTTTGTCAATATAAGTTAAATTATATGTGTATTGTTAATTCTGAAAGCTGCTACCATATACCATATTTTACATGCACTTGTCTGCGATTTGAATTTGCGAGGAGACTGTCGTTTTGGTAAGACCAGGGTCGCAGTTGAAAAACAGCGGTTTGTTCATGGGCATCCTGAGCAAACATTGCGCTGAACTGTCGCCTATTTCGCTTGCTGCAGCACACACGCACACGTGCATTGTCATAATTTTGTGAAAATTTTCTTCTTGGTACATTTATATTTCTGTTTTACCTACCTGCTTAATTTATGTGTGTTGTGGCAATCAAATAAAGTTTATTATTATTATTATTACCTAAAACAACTAAGAGTAAGTAAATGACGAATACAATGAAATAAGTTTTTTATAAAATGCACTTTAAGGTTCGAACCATAAATTTGTAATTATACTGACTTTTATAGATTGGCAATGAACGACTACGGCGACACCAAAAAATGCACCGATTTGTGAGTAATGCGCATGTGTGCGTGAAAAATGGTACTGCAGTCTGACAGTCGCTGTCTTTTCTATGTGACTGGAAGGCCGACCTAGGCCTCTGCGTGTACGCGAAATGGTCTCGTCTATCTATCTCACTCTACTATACGCCTTAGTACCTACTCTTTCTCTTTCACATTGCCGATCTAGTTTCCTATATATAATATATGGTGCGAATGCAATATATAGGTACATAATTGTCACACCTGGCCAAAAAGTGTGCATTCCTGGTTAGGGGGTGACAAAATTTTGTACGTTTAACTCGGGCGGTAAAAAAGGAAGCCTTAGATCGCATATTATTCGCTCTCACCCCTGCGTCCTGAAACACTCTTTGTTTTTCCGCCCTAGTTAAGAAATATACTTACTATTTTCTACTTTCCGGGAAAAGTTTTGGCCTTTGTTCACCTATTAGTAAGTGATAGGGTCGAATTGGAAGCGAGCTTCAAGCAAAACGTTCAACTACTAATAGTGTACATATTTGACATCTTATCAGACTTTTAATTAGACCCACTGCTGGGACACAAGGCCTCTCCTCGTCATCGAAGGAAGTTTAGCCAGTAGTCCACCACTCTTGCTGGATTGGTGGACGGAGTATAAGGTGATCAATACCCCTTTGCTGATCCATTAGTCAAGTCACTATCATCTGCGTCTGTTGACGTATGTGCGCGCGCAGTGTCCGGTAGCCGTCCTCGAAAGCGCCGAAATACAACGTCTTTCGGCCAGAAATCTTCCTTCAGGAACGTCTGCAGTTTCTCTGTCGGCACGCTCACCACAAATGAGTTGAAATTAACTCTGTTACGGGACTCTTAACGCTCAACCCTTAAGATGAAGTTTGTTTTCACCCTAATGCAGTCAATAACATCTTTAGTCGCGCCAGAATAATGGACTCGGGACTATATAGTATCTAAGTTTACATATTAAATTGAGTATAGGTTGGTACATAGCCATGTTCCTTTTATATTTCGTATCAAATTCCTATTGCTGGCTGCTCATTGCTAAATGTATTTACTCCTTGGGAACAACTGCTATCTTTCTACAGCACCCGGGACCACCAGCATAACGTGTCGACAAAGCACGGAGGAAAATCGAGTTGAAAAATTTTCGGTCACCCATCCGAGTACCGACTACGCACTTGGCACCTTAGCTTTCCTGATCGTCACGAAGTCTCCACGACCGCGGCTCCATCGACCTCCTCCTCGAACTCGATGAATAATGTATATTACATTAAATTAGATGAAAACGGCTTATATTCGTGTTATCAGTAGGCAGCTTATTTGTACTTTCTCTGTTACGCGATCGCTTCCTCGAGCGGATGCGCTCACGCAAGCTTATTGCTATTTAACTACACCATGATGCGCTCCGAAATGTGCTCTTGGGTGGGAAGTATATTAAGAGGCTCATAATGTCCATCGCTGACGGAGACTGTTCGGAACGTATATAGCTCTTGCGTGGCGTAGCAATTTGTTTTGTTGACGTCTTTTATTGTTTTTGCAAAATATTTGCTTTAAATGTTACTGGCTTCAAGTGCCAGCCTATATCCTATTCCACTTTTATTAAGTACTTACGGTTTTTTAAATTTTCATGCAAAGTTTAAAACTCACGCGCACTAATAACCTTTAATGTATCCTAACCACAGAATGCTAGTGAACGTACTCAATAACGTAATGTGTTGAAAGGTTTACCGTGATTCCCAAGAAGGGTTGGTGTCAGATAAGCCGGTCGTAAGAATAAAAAAAAACCAAAATAGTTTATTCTGCATCATGTTTGCAATTTGTACACACCTCGAGGAACCTCATTTTACTATGAAAAAGAGGAACTTCTTTTTTCTATGAAAAAGAGGAACCTTTTTTTCTATGAAAAGGAAGAACCTCATTTTATTATGAAAAAGAGGAACCTCTTTAACTATGAAAAACAGGAACCTCTTTTACTATGAAAAAGAGGAACCTCTTTTTTCTATGAAAAAGAGGCGATGCGTTACGTTTCGTAGCCGCCTTTCGTAGCGTTCATAGTAAAAACCTATATCCGCTTAAGGACAGAAGTAGGAAAAAAGTAAAAATAATTTTGAACGTTTCATTATGAAGGGTGGTCTTTCTTCCCTACTCAAACAAACAGTTCGACGGTTTCGTCAACTGATGTTAATTTGATGATACTTCTACTCAAGCGAGACGACTATTCCGAAAAATTCTAATGTCGCAATCGCCAGCTGCGCTCGATTCAGTTTTTATTGCAGTTCTATTTTTAAACTACCTACAGTTGTATAAGCGTCTAATAATGTTGTCTTTTAACTGCCAAAAATAAAAATGAAAGTGGTTCTCCAAATGTTAGTCAATCTGTTGATCTAAATCTAATTAAAACTGGTTATTATTTTAAATTTGGAAACTAACTGTAATCTTCTTCTTTCTACCCTCGTCCCCATTTCTTCGGGGTCGGTGTAATCTGCCACCATACATCTATAGGTTCTGTCATACTACGTGAGAGGGCGGACGGACAATAGGTTTTGTAGTGAATTACGCTGTGCTATAAAACATTTATGGCTAAGCAGGTAGAGGGAAGGTGGGGTACTGAGGTGAGTGCGAATTCATTATTACATGAAACCCCCATAAACCACACCCAGGTCTCTGTCCCAGGTACTGCCCCTGGTTCCCCTCTCAGTCATGTAATCGTGGTTGGTTTGTGTAAGTGGGTAAGTGATGTTAATACGACTAAGTAGGTGATAAAGATTATGTTTTCGGTAATATTTTGATAATTTTTTGGGCATAATTATCATAAGTGTCAAAAACCTGATTATACTATTATTAATGGCTCCGTTCTGACTCAAACGTATGAGACTCTAGTTGAAATAGAGATTCTCGCGAGATAGACTAAGTGAACAGATTTGAGAATCCACCCAAGGTCTTCGCCTTGTTAATACCTGGCAACTATTATGGCTATATATAGCCAATGACAACAGCTATGATTTAAAAAATAAGAATGTTTATTTCATCACTAGGTGGTAGGCCTGTATGTAGGGTCGTCGGGGTAGGTACCACCGTCTTTCCTATTTCAGCCGTGAAACAGTTCGCTGTGTTTCGGTTTGAGATTAAAGGTAGGCAGTGTTATTACTGGGCATTAAAGGCATTTATTTCATCCTAGGTCTCAGGATGATAACGCACCTGCAATACAAAGTGATTTTTTCCTTGTTGTTGCAGGGTTTATAGGCGACGGTATCCACTTACCAGCCGCCTAGAATGACCACCGAAACACGATATGATATAGCCATTTATCGCTTGGAACTGTTAGAAATCATTGGATAAAACCAACAACTTGAAATTTTATCGAAAGTTCGAACATCTTTAAGGCTTATATATGTTCGCAGTTTCGATAAAATTTCAAGATAGCGGTTATATCCAATGATTTTTGACAGTTCAAAGCGATAAATGGCTGTATCATATAGTTTTTCGGTGGTCATGCTAGGCGGACTGGTGGGACGTCAGCCTGTTGTATAAAAAAAGGAGAAACATGTAGCCTTCATCTGACCTGACAGTATGTGATGATAAGACCGGTGGAAGAAGCGATTTTCCTCGTAACCCTCAACCATAGACGTACTGGCTGTCTTATCATGAACTGTTGGAACAACTGAACAATGCTGTTAAGATTCAGGATCCAATTGTGGTGGGCCGTGGACCACTAAATCACAAAGTGGTTTAAAGATCATTGGACCAATACTCAAAACATTGCATAAACAACGAAGAGCTCCAAATTGAAACTTACGGTCTGTATCGTAGAGCTTAAAGCTCTAATCAAAGTCAAGCAAACTAAACTATTTAAGTATCTGTTCCATTGTTTCAAATTACTAAGTACAGTATAGAACAGCTAAGACTGGTACTTACACGTACAAACACTTATCTTAATATTTATCTTGCATTTCGAACGTCTAAACACCTTGCGACGGCTTTAACCTGTCTGACGTAACACTTGATGATAATTCGGCGTTTGTTACACGCAATTGTGATGTAACATAAACAGTAACAGCACATAATAATTCAGAATAGACATTAAGCTTAACTACAGTTTCTCAATTCTCAACGTCATCAAGTTAAGCAGTGAAAGCAACATTACGATAATGCACGCGGAAAACAATAGAAAATATTTACCAACAAAATCTGATGAACTAAACACTTTCACTGTCAATGCCAATTATGACACAATTGAACGGGCACGCCTCGCTATCACGATGCAAGTTCGCGCTGCAACGAAAGTTGTTTGCTAAGTAATATAAGTAATTGTTGAATCGCGAGCAGAAAACGGACAGACTCAAATCTTTCTTTTTCTTTAAAAAAAAAAAGAAAGCGGAATCCCTACGAACAAAGTTCACACCGGCAGCTGCACTCACATTTAAATTTAGAACGTGCAATCCGTTGGGCTGTTCTAAATTTCCGTTCGGTATGCGGTTTAAATTTAGAACCCTAGAGTTAGTTCACTATTCGACACTGTCGGATGTCACTCGCTAGTTCTATTTTTAATATTGGAATTACTTAATCGTTCTTTTTCGTTGTTTGGTCCGAATCGTGCGTACGATGCGCGCGCGTTTACACACTCAGGAGAACTAACTTTCGCGTTTTCCAGCAACGCCGAGAGTAGGGGAAAGTAACGTGTTGCGTTAATTGATGCATTATTTAAGTTGCAAAAATATGGCGAGCGGCAAGGCATTAATTGATAGATAAGCTGATGCGTTATAAATCTGCCCGTTATCTTTTTGTGATGAAGCGTGCGTGAATAGCAGTTTTGTTGGACGTTGCGATGATTAATTGCAGCTTGCAGTCTTATTACGTGGTTGAATACAGACATTACATGGCGTTATGGATACGTTTCTTTGAAAAGTGGACTTTTAATGTTGGTTTTAATTAGTTTTATAGACGTTTGGCCTCAATTCGGAACGAATGAAAGGTGAACAGCTCACCCGGAAGGTGTGTGTTGCCTATTTGTGATTGAAACTAGATTCAATCTATTTAAATACTTATTGACATAGAACTCGAAGCGTGGACTTAAAATATAATAATACTCACACTATCGTTTCAGACTCATAACACAGGCTGATTTTCGACCAAAGATGTGCTTATGTATGCTACGTTGCTATACCTAAGTAGAAGTGTTTGATATCCTCCCATCACATATTTCGGTTTACATAGTTTATATTTTTATATGGGTTATGTTTTTATGTGGAAGAATGCGTGTTATGAATGTGTGCTATAGATGCGTGCTGTGGATGCATGCTATGGAGGAGAGCTATTGATTTCTTCTCTAATCTCGGTGCCTCGCATAGCTTGAGCTACTCGAACAGCTACTTATTTGCGTCGGAGCATCTTCATAGCACATCCCATTAGCATTCAGTGGGATGATGTTATAGCATCAGCGGAAACGGTCACAAAGTTTGGTAGCTTATTTTGAAGCATTGCTTAGAAGAGGAGTCGCTCAGATAGCGAGATCAAGGGTTAAATATATAATTTAATACTTTAACAGTAGGTATACAATTATTGCAATGTATTTACCAGCGTCGTCTATGTAATGCTACTACGAAACAATACAGTATAATGCTAGTTCTAAGAGTCGGAAGAGTCGTGACAAAAAAATTTAAAATCAGACCTTGTACAAATTGAAATAGGGCTCATAGTGTGTTAGAGTGGCATAGGTAACAAATTGTACTTCAGTAATGATGCCATTAAGAAGGAAAAGTTTTGAAGATTTAATTAATGGTTACCTTAACGAGCAGGGATATTAATTAACTGGCCTTAATAGAAGAATAGCGTAGCGATAATTTAAAACAATTATTTAAGTGATATTAACACAACACATACATCAAAATAAAAATAAAATATTTATATGGACTCTAAAAAAATAGGTAAGTTCGATATAACTTTTTATTTAACTGTACCTAGTTGGACATATTTTTAGCTAAGGGGCGAACAGAGCTAGTTTACCTTTTAGGGGGGAAAGGTTCGATTTAGGTATAAGGGGCGTGGCTCGGTGAAATGCTTCGGCAAACCCCGGGTCGTCTCCAGTAAGGGCATGGGGGAAACCGGAGTGGTTTAGCAGGTATTCCCAGTGCCGTGTCAGGCGCTGGGCGACCCCTGCACAGACCCACGTCTAGCTAACGATCCGCTTGTCCACAGCGGTTTAGGGTATCGTCCGTAAGCGGATTCCACTCCGATAAAAAAAAGGTATATGGGGCGTAACATACGGGGCAAACGGGTGCGATAATAAACTATTTTTTTTTCTCATTCTTTCTTTGACCCTACTCGTAATTTATTTAGGGTCGGGGCAGTATATCTTACATACTGCTACTTATATATTTTGGTATTAGATTTTACTACCATGCGTCCTGTCTAACACCATCACCAATTCTCCGCGAATCTGTCGAAATTTCGACGCATGTATTGCAATAATTGTTTGCTCGAAAGTTAGTATTGACATTTTCAAGTATGTTGTTACTATCTATATCATTAATTTACTTGCAGGTAAATTTTGGATGCATTTTAAAAAATGTCACAATGAGAAATTATTCAAACAAAAAAAAGTTTCTGAAGTTAGCGCCGACGTTTCCTATGACTTAAATAGGTAAGTAGTCATGCGTAAGCATATAATTTATATAAAAATAAATAGGCATAACTATATTTAAAAATATATATATATACAATTCCAATATCATTTGAAAATTAACGACTCGTTAAGTAAGACAAATGAATAGTATTAAAATAACATAACGCAATTAATATTTCTTAGGTCATCAGCAAATTAAATTAAAAGAAAATTACGTAAATTATTACTTTCCAAAAAGCTTTCTAAACAATATAATATAATATGAATAAACTTACGTCTTTCAACGCGTTTGAATTAACGCAGCACTGACAAAAATTTTGGTTCACGCGATAATAGATTCAGTATCTGTTGAGGGAGATAACAGTTTCCTTGAACCACAGCTCACATTGATACTTTAGTACATTTATCAAAGGACTCACCGATTGACTGGCGCTGGGCAGACTGAACTCGCGCCTAGCTGCCACCACGACTTTCGCCTAAACGTGATTGTTTTACAGAAGTAAATAATATATTCCTTTATACGCTATGCGCACGGTAGCGCACCTCTGCATTTCTGCTATGTGTGCATTATTTAATATTAAGGGTATGCACATTATCACATTTTGGTCATTTTTCATCTTTAGACTCTGCAAAGAAATTACATATTATATGAAGATTAATTCTTGATTGAAACCGTTATAGAGAGATATTTTATGGAAAAATTTTATTTTTGCGTTTATTTTTCTAGAGATATTTTAATTTACACATAAAGTTTTGTAAAGCTAGAAGAATCTTATGGCGCAGATTTACGAAAATGCAATTTGGAACTATATTTCAGATGACATACAAGCATTACAATGGCAAACAATACTATGCGAAAATTGTTTTTCCAATAGAAAAATATTATTATAAACCACTATAGAGCCTAAATAAGTAAAAAATTTAGAAACATATTAAAAAAGGATACCGAAAAAATTATAGACAGGTAAATTTTAATGACGACTTTTACAATGTTTTTAAAATTAAACTCATTTGATATATTTACTATATTAATATACATACAATGCTAAACATAATAATGATAAATAACATTGTTAAATCACAATATAAATAACGATATAACGAATCGGCGCGCACGCACACACACAAACGTCGTTTACACGGCCGTTTTTGCCGTTTTGTCAGCTTTGCCGATCAGACTCATGCTTAGTAGCCGTGTAAACAACGTTTGTATGCGTGCGTGCGCCGATTCGTCACTATATATGGAGTCAAAGTACTGTATCGTTCTCTATATTGTGATTAAATGCACTCCAATATTTTTAATAATTATTTGAAAAATGCTCTAAATTCGCGGCCATTTTTCGATCGTACACCCCGGGTCTTCCCAGCTATTGGACCTATCGCTCTGCGATCAATGTCTATGTGTGCATGGCGTCACATAGAGATGTGTATCTAACAACAATACAGCGAAAAAAATATTATTGGTACTTCGATGAATGCACGCTCTCAAAGGCGATGATTAAGGCTGACGACTTTGCTCATTGTCGATATCAAGATACTGCACCGACCCCAAAGAAATTCGAAGCAGGGTAGGAAAAACTCGCGGTGTTTTCTTAAAAATATAAAATTCTACCTAAAGATTTTTTTGTTATAATTTACAAAAATAAATTATGTCCCTCTTAACCACAAGTAGTATTTAGCAATAATTCATTGTTTTTATGGCCGAGTTCGACCCCTGTGTAAGTGCAGTCCCGGCGCCCGTGTCACTTGAGTCTGTGCTACTCTAAAAACGTAACGCGTTAGAAACACACCTTCCTAAATATTAAGATAAATATAAATTACTTTACTTCAAGACTATGTGTTTCCATTGGCTCCCATAAATCCTAACATGTTTAAAATCGATTAAGTAGTTTTCGACCCTATTCATCATAAACATACAAATATGTTATCTTTAACATAATAATTATCAATGTAGATAATAATTTTACTACTTAAAAGTCCGTTACATTCGTAACATGGTAACCGTGTCTTACAAAAGCAAATTAAGTCAGTAAAAAGTCACACACGCACGTGACGAATCACGATAACACACTAATATTCATGCGCGTATAGTGTTGGAGAAAAATCGTGTGTCGAACAATCGATAATTTTCGCGTTGTGCTAGGAAAAGAACTGCCGTTAGTATCGATACATGTCGATAGATAACTGTCGATGTACTTATACAGAAATGTCGATCGAACCAAATCTGACCAAATCCAAATCCCTTCTATTTTCATACAGTTTGACAACAGCCTGACGACTGTTAGACTTCAAAATATGTAAATAGTTCCATTAATGATTGGGTTTAGGTTTCCACGGTCATAAATAACGCGGTCGGTAGTAATAACTTCACTGCTACACATTGTTCTCTCACCAATATCTTAATCTCGGAAAATGAACCATATAACGGAAAACTGTCCGAAATCGCTTGGTGTTCGATTTTAGGCGATTCTCTGTCCTTATAACTAATATAATAATTTCACATTTCAACGTTTCTTAACACTTTGTAGCGTTCGGTCACGGGAAGTCTTTCCAAATACACGCGAGTTAAATCAGTAACAGAAGTTTTATTTACAATATAATATTGTTACGCCTACACCAATTATTTAGCTCAAACCATAAAGCATTTTTGTTCTAAATACTAGACAGCGATCAAACATATTTAATAAATACATAATTCATTTATAAAAAGAACTATAAAACAAAATTACTCGTATTCGTAATCCAACAGGATTCAAACCCTGTAAGTAGGTAGGTAATGTTACTACAAAGAATATTGTAAGTGATAACTATGTACCTATATATTTCAAGGTGCTAACTTATGTAAATTTTCTTTAAAATTATCATAACTATACTATGGACTCTATTTGCAACAATAGATTTATAATTTTCCAAAACATCGCAGGCCTTAAACTAAACGAAAATAATAGTTTATATACGAAACCAGATCATGAAAATGATGCTAGTTGTAACGACACTATCAACATCGTCACATCGATAATCCAATTACACTAGCGTGCGCGATGTCAATTCCATCTTATATCACCATCGGAGTCTTAAACAAACTCTCTCCGAACTCACAATTCAAACATTGCACGAGTTACCTAACCTTTAAATTGTCAAAACCAACGAGCGTCGTGAAGTGTTTAGCCTCGATTCATAATTTTATGCTTGTCGCAAGGAAAAGATAAAGGCCTAAATTGTGCTTCGAATTTACAATAGATATTTGTTGTTGTACAATAATTATTCCAATTTCTAATCGCATTGGGTCCGATTTCCGTTGTGGTGGAACTGACATAACAAAATATCAGGCTTGCATTTAAATCATCAATATACTAAATACGTACTAAACTTACTAACAAAAAAGGATATGTGCTCATCAAAACAGTATAAATCTTCAGGAAAAGTTGTTTTTGGCTATTAGTGAGCACTGATTTATTTGCTGTAGACATTTTCATTATTAACATCTCTAAGAAAACGTATTTAATAAACCACAGCTATTAAACTCAAGAAGGAGAACAAACTTATTTCATCAACTGAATAATTAAACAGCGTAAGTCTACTAATATTGCCTTATCATCATCTCCTTATCATCCCCCAATCAAAAATAAAACTAAACAAAACCCTGAGGTGTTCATAAGACGAAGAATCGTATTTTCTTGAAGTAATACAGAAAATTAAATTTTCATGGAATATTTCTTAAACCAGGAAGAATTCATCTTGGAATAAAATGGTTAACTGATTGACATCTAAAACCTTAACAACATAATTCTTTGATAAATAGACGAATGTACGAAAAAGCAGACACTTAGGAAAGAATGGAAAGAAGAAGAAGAAGAAGAAAGAAGCCTTATGGAAAACATCCAATTACTTATTAGTGAACTGAGCTTAAAGCTTCAACTTTTCCAAAGAGTTCGCCTACACACTGACCAGGCGGATGACACCGAAACCAAACATTACCTCACAACCGTGGGTGAACCGGGATTGGCCGTGACCTCGCATATTTGTCGGGTGACTAACTTCGGTTGTTTGCAGATATCTCCAAAAGTCAGGGTATTGACAGGCAGACTGATCTTGAATGGGAAGGTGTAAACGATGAAAATGTCACGGTCGTTAACTTGCACTGACAAGCAGAAAATATTCAAGCTGATATTTAAAAGGAAATTTTTGATCGCTTTTAGTCAGTAGGGATTAGTTTGATGATGATTAGGCATAACTAAAATTGCTTGATGCAGTTCTTTCAATAAATTCGCACAATTAAATAATTATAAAGAATTCGCTATTCGGATACTAGAAAACAGATATTCTTTTACAAAAGTTACAATAAACTTCAGTTGATATACGAGTATGTATAAACGATCATGAACCTGAGAAGCATAAAATTATGTAACGCATATTTTTTTCCCTATCTAAACTCGAAACAAAATCATGGTCGACATGGTCGTCATCAAAGACCACTTTACGATTTCATTCACACGACTCTTTACAAAATATGCAGCTATTGGCAGGCATATTTTAACTGCACATGAAGAGAATGAAATAAAATAATAACAGTTATGATATGGAATTTATTTGCATGCCCTCAATAGTATTGTTTTGAAGTAAGACGTGGCGTCAGAAACAATTCTGGTTCGAAGTTTATCGTTACTTAGCGTATCCTACTTTCGCTACATGGTATGGCAAGAAATTCCCAGGCCAACGGTTCTTATCGTCTTAATCAAATAAAAGTCATGCGCAGGAGTCGACCGATAGCCAGAGGTCGGTGACCGCGACCTACGCACACCTACGTAATATTACAATGGAGGATTTTATGACAAACTATTGAGTAAGATTAGAAAAGCAGCATTAGATTTGGATGCAAATCGGGTATTACGATGATTGTATAAGCTGTCTTAATCTCCAAGTATTTATGCAGATGTAGATGTTTATCAGTTTACAAGCATAATAATCACAATAATAATAATTTTATTAGTGATATGATTGAAACTTACTTGATTTATTTATTGCATGACGCAAACTATGCAAAATGTATAGAACCGTTATGAACGTAAAAGCGTATAGAACCGTTTAATCGAGTCATGTAAAACAGGTTAATTTTTTATTTAAGGGTCTAATAGTTTTTTAAATCACTTGGACTAATGACAAAATAAAATCAAGCTTGTAAATATTTATGTGGATCATGCATTAATTTTGTTTTGTTTAGAACATTTATATCCAATTTAAAATATCAGGTAAAATTGACGAAGAAAGTTTAAGAACCGATAACAATGCTCAAAATAAAGATATTAAAAGTAGCTGGTCGTAAACAAATTACTAATTATCAATGGCATAGCTTGGAATTTCTCTCCGATGTTTAATTCATATTTAATAACGATATCCACCAAGCTACTCCTCCAATCTTTCACGGGGTCACTGTACATGTTCCGCTTCCAATCCATCTTCCATCGTAAATTCATTTCAACACATCTCCAATGCTAATACCTCAATCATTTTCACATTAACATTTCTCGAGAATGTTAATCTTGCACGTCTAGTCTTATCAAGCTCAAGTACCATATGTATGAAGTAAGACAAGTCAAATGCACTCGAAGCACCTTTCATTGCTTCTCAAGAGGTTACAAACAAAGGTCTCTTTGATACAAGCTTTCATTACATTTGAAACGTATATAATCTTGAATAGGATATCAAGCGTGTAATAAACATGGTTCCTTCATAGGCGATTATCATCAACATTATGAGATCTACTAATGTCGTAGCGTTCTTCACCATTGTTAGTATTAACAACTGTACTCTCGTAATGCTTCAGACAGTTATAAAGCAGATCTTCCTTTCACAGGTGTTTCTCGGCTTATTTATGTTTAAATAGGTTGTTAGTCAAGATAACTTATGTGATGCTCAAACAAACCTTGTTAAACCGTAATTAGTGATAACTGAGTTTATGAACGCGGTAGACAAATAGGTAGTATTGCGCACAATAGTGAGAGCAATAGAGAATCTTTTTACAACAAAACTATATCTATTTACAATCTATTGAGTAACAATCATAATGTTGTATAACATTATGATGACCACTTTCTTTGAAATTAAATAATCTTTATCTCTAAATTATACGTAATAAACATCCTAATAGTAATTCCCATTTTATTAGATTTTAATATTTATCTAAACAAGTCACACGACAAATTTCTCTAACAGCTGTCTCGGGCCATTAAAATGAAACGGACAACAAACAAACGGTATATTTACCGTGCACTGACGGAAAAACTAGTCACGTCACGCCGTGAAATATCCAATTACGGGTCATTACAGCATTTGTAGGGATTTGTGGCGAGTACTAGTCGGGGTTCAAGGGAAGCTTCCGTTTTGATATAGTTTCACCTAAATATGATAAAGTAGCTTCAGCAGTTATTGTATAGTAACAAAATTTCATGGGAAAGTCGCTGGATGCGGGCAGCGCAAGACTGTTCGGGTTGGAGATCCTTGGAGGAGGCTTATGTCCAACAGCGGACGGCTCTCGGCTGATATGATGAAGAATTTTGTTTTCTCAATCGAATCTTTAACAGAGGAAAGTATAAAATCTTGAGACGAAGTAAAATTCTAAGTCTTATTTTGTAGGCGGTAAGCTCTTGGTCTCAACTGATGTTAGTAATGGTAAGGTCAAAGGTGGCAGCGAGCTTCACCCGGAACCCTCAACCACTGAGGCTGGCTACTTTATAATTAACTGACGGAACATAATAATGCTGTTAACACTATTTTAATGGATACAGACTACGAAGATGGCGGTAATCGAAAGGAGGACTTAAAACAAGCCCAATCAACAATAGAATCAAACTGAGCACAAGTTTGTACTTCCCTGGGAATCTATTTAAAAGACTCATGAAAACCACTGGTAGCCTTTATTAATTCCCCATTGAGTTTGCCTAAACTTAATTTGTACTCTAAATCAGAGGCAATTGTGTTGTTTCATCAATTTTACAATCAGAGGCCTTAGTACGAGTTTGTTAGTTTTCGAGCTCGATCAAACGTATCGTCTCTTTTCATACATTGCCCACTAGCGCCCTTAGCGCAAACTATCAGAAACAGTGGCCAATGTATGAAAAGAGACGAGACGTTTGATCGAGCTCGAAAACTAACAAACTCGTACTAAGGCCTCAGTAGGATCAGTTTGTATGTGATTCGTGTTACTTGTATTTAAAAATCGGCTACTAACGAACTAACTACCTATTTCACTTATAAAAATCTGGGAAACCTTGCAACTGTCGTGATTTAATTAGAACTCATTGGAGAAATCCGTTCTAAATGACTAATTAAATTAACATACCTAATTTGGACACTGCTTTCATGCAGAAATAAAAACAAATTGTGATTTCATTACACAGCGCTCCTGCGGCACTGTCGTAGGAGCAGATGCTGAGGTAGGAACCTTTTGGCCTCGCACAGAACGTTATGTGTACATACCTATTAGTTAAATTGTATGTAAGTATTTTGTTATTTTAATAGTTGTTATTTTATTTTATAATTGTTATTTTATTTTTCTTTTGTTTTTGTTCTGGCGAGGCCAATAAATGTTTTTCTTTCTTTCTTTCTTACACTTCTGAAATAAGACCAATTTATACTTATATAGGTATAAGTATCGCATTAGTTTGGGAAATTATTTCGAAAACAAAAGCGGACGATGAAGCACTGCTTGAATATAAGAAAAAGACTTTCCCACATAAAATAAATTTGTTATAGTTAACGTCGGCAATGTTTGAATCGAAATACCAACCATAACCATAACAAATCGAAATGGGGTACAGGAATACTGAAGATTTAGACCTTTGAAGAATAGCAGTCTCCAATAAAAAAAGTTATTGTTTTAAGATTAACCTTAGACTTAAGTTTAACCAAGATGAATCGAATTGAAAACCCAATGAAGGCTGGTGTCAGGCAGGAATGATCGAATATTTACTGCTGCCAGTTCTATTGTACTACTAGAATAGCAACGTCTAATATTTTTTTTAAATCAAAAGAACCCAATTTTTATAATGATTAATAACTACAAAAACTAATATAAATTTTGTTGATTACGTGCAATACCGATCACGACGTACATTAAATTGTTAGTGTGTCAATGCTTAATGCAATTTTATTACTATTCCAGTTGTGAATCGATACAAGCTCGTAAAAGATGAGGATATCATTGTTTCAATAAACCTGGCTATTGACACTGTCTCGACAGTTATTATACTGAGAATACAAATGGCAAAATCGTTGTTTATATTGGTCCTTTATTTAATGAGCCTCGGTTTCATCGTCGTCGTGCAAAAGCAATCAATTTGCGATTCACGACTTAAATTATTGATTCAATCAAACGTACTTCAGTTTAGGTCATGAACCTTGAAAACGAAGGTAGTAAACTATATCACCCATTAAACAGTTAAGCGTCAGTTGTATAACAGTACTTGCTGCGCCTGCGCACTATTGTAATACGCTCCACTTTTCTTTCGTGGCTTCTTGTCACTTCACATATCAAAACTTTCACAAATGGGATTAGGGATTATAATGGAGGATTAATTATTTCTACTTTCACGTGATTATTTGTAAGATTAACTTTGTTGCAGGATTTGGAACTACCAATTAGGGATTATGAACTTTAATATTTGGATCACAATTTGTAGTTCTATAACTTATGAAACATAAACAGGAAAGGCTATTATGAAAAATAATTAATGATTCTTAATTTAAAATTCAAAAGTCGTGTACCTAGTTGACCTTTAATTCCTTAGACGAATGGTCTGAGTATAATTCAAAGATCATTATTTTCCTTAATTTTATAAAAAGGTACAATTACAAGCAAGAAAGTAAAATAACACAAAAGTCTTAAAATTAATATCATAAACAAATCTCAGCTATTTATCAAAACGTCCAATATTTGCTATATAGCTAAATCAAATGATAACAATATTAAAGTCCAATACAATGTACACGCTAAGCAGAAAACACAAGATAATTTAAACAAAAAATATACTTATGTATAAATTATAATATAATTAATTAATATGTATTTACTTTCAACTTCACTACATAGATGCCAAGGCGATTGCCAGTAACACAACACGTTCAGTAAACTAATATGTTATTTTCCAATGTAATAAGCAGAATGAGATAATCAAATAAAGCGCATAAAAATTTAGTACGAAACCAACTAAAAGTAGAGGAATCTAACTACCTAAAACATTTTATACAACCTGCATTTATCGTCGAATCACAAATTAACTTGCGCACTTATGATCGTGTAAGTGCTGTTTCTTTGCCCAACCCATCAGATTAGAATCCGTATTTAGCAACACAGTATGGAGTGCCATATAAGTCTTTACAACTAGCTTCTATGGTTTGATTGCGCCCCAAGTTTCCATTATGGAAGAATTTACCAATGAACCAAAGACATTTAAGCAACATATTAAATTATACAACAGTCGTAGTCCAATCCTAAATATTCATATATATCATCATCATATCAGCCGAGACACGTCTAGTGTTGGACATAAGCCGCCCAAGGATCTCCTACCCGAACGGTCCTGCGCTGCATTCAGCGGCTTCCCGCGATCTATATCAGATCGTCGGTCCACCTTGTGGGGGGCCTACCAACGCTGCGTCTCCCTGCGAACCTTTCCGCCCCAACGGCCGTCTGTCATTCATATATGCACAAATAATAACTGTGGATACCTTCCTCAAGGAGGGTTGGAATCAGGCAAACGGCCGGCAGTTAAAATCTAATGCCAAATCCTTTAGCAGTATTAACGATATCAATAATAGATACTGCACCGACCAACACCAAATAAATTGAGTGCAGGGTTGGAGAAAAAAACTTCTCTTTTTCTCCTCATGGACCTCAGGTGTGACAAAATTTAGTTTCAGATGATCAACACATTTTTTGATTTCAAGGATCGTAACAAAATTTATTTGATTGAGTCATAATATCAATAAAGAAACAACAGTCTTCGTGTAGTAATTAATAATTTCACGCATTAGATTCCAACGTTGAGATAAAAACTCGACAACTCTAATAGGCTTATCATCGTTAATAATAATAACTAAACACTAGTGCCATTATAGCAAAGGCTAGTAAATTTTCCCATGGTTTGGGAACCGGGACACCAGCACAATGCACAATCGCATTGACATGGAGCTGGTGACCTTGGAAAGAGAAAGTCTGACGTTCATATCCACACCCGTGATAAGTATGATTATGATAGACACGATAGCATTATGAAAGCACAATATAGGGCAAATGACAAGAACAAAAGGAAAACTGAGAAATTCAATAAGAGACTGAGGTGTGAAGAAACTCAAGATTCTCAGATTATTTTTATTACTTTCAGTCCATCCAAAGTGTTTTTGAAAGAGATAGTCCATTCCGTCCAAGGTTTAAAAATATTATTAAAAATACCAATGATAAATGACTTAAAAGAGAATTAGTCAAATTTAGGAAAATAAATGTATAGAGAATTGTCTAATAGTTAATGGCTATTGACTGTAAGAGTAGTCATTCCTATGATTCTTAGAACTGTACTTATTATGATGAAGTAAAGTGGAGTAGATTTGCAGGCATAATGGATAACGACTGTCTCAAAAGATGACACTAATAACATGCACATCTTATCAGCTTTTCAACTAGTTAATTATTTATTTAAAACCACTTGTTCAAACAGATTGTACATGCCTTGACCTGTTGAACTAATTTTAAGGGTGTCAGACTAATACACCTGGTGTTTAAACAAATGTTTCTGTTGCTTTGAGCGAAGCCGAAACATTACGATTGTTTTCAGTTAAACGGTATAATTTAAAGATATTATTATTCAAATTGATCTATTTACGACGAATACGAAAGTATTTAAGAAGTAATTTTAAAATAATCATCTGTAATAAATATTGTTTTCATCACGTAAACGAATGCAATAAAGTATTGAGTACGAAAAACAGCATATTATTTACCAACCTCAAAATGTAATTTATTATGCAATTTATGTAAACATGCAAAATAATTATTTTCTGCGTCATGACCTTGTTCTTTAAAACTTTATTTAAATTCTTATCACCTCAGAACCGTGTTCGACCTTCGTGAGTTGACCGCATTGGAATCTAGTTAATTGCATCCTAATACTTGTGCCAATAAATAATTCAAATTGATATTTTATGATGATATCTTTGCAAAAACTATGCTATGGACTATTAATTTCAAACTTTTGACTAACAATAATTGAATTTTAAACAAAGGATACCTAGAAATATTTATGGGTTTCTTATTTCCGTATATATATTTCGTGAGTTAAGAACTTAAATTTATGGGGTACCTTTGTCTATAGAGGTATTTTTTTCTTGTTTTTGTTAAAATACAAGCCTTAAAGCACTACTAATTTAATGATTTGTAACAAAGATTTTTTGTTGTAATTCATTAATATATTATATGACGATTACCAGGAAGCATTTACTGTATAGCGCCCTGAATTATAAAAATGAAAAATTCAGTGACAAAACACAACACGTCATTAAAATTCGTTTTGTCCTGCCACAAGGTACCATATTGGGTCAAATAATTCGGCAAAAACACCTTACAGTAAGCATTGTCAATGTTAATGGTAAAAGTGGTTTGCTCAGACCAGGTGACCTAGGACCATGTATGGTTCATAATTGGATCCACAAAACAGGATTTGCGAAACTGCATTTCACTTTCGTATTCTTTACTTTCTTTTGTTTTTGCTAACATTCATGAACATTGATCTAATTCCAAAGTTTTTAAATTGTGAGAATCGTTCGTTTTTTGTCCGAACGTTTGGCAGGATATTTAAAATGAAATGTTCAGTTTTCCTCCTGCTTAAAGATAATAAATGAAATTAGATGGATTCTTCAAAATGCTAGGAACAAGGATATCTATAAATCACTCGTACTTATTGACTTTGGCATAGCTAGGGAGTGTGTAATCCAGCGTCCGATTCATAACTAAGAGTACAAGCCTTCCATAAAGCATGATTTAAGCACACTATACCTACATGTTTTTGTTATAAAGTTGCCATTAGGTCGATAAACAGATAAGAGGTGTATATGTCTTACAACGATTAATTTGAAAGAAGGGTAACTGTTATGTAAAGTTGTTATTAAAATTTATTTGACTACGCTATTAAAGATTATCTTCTCGTGTTACGTCAATATGATCATTTAAATACAATCATCTTTCGTATCGCGTGTTCTCTCTAAAATGATTAACTGCATGGAGGGGATTGGCCTGAAGACTTTGAAGAAAGCCGGCAGCGTCAATTGCTTGGATTGTTGCTTCCGTCGGTTCATCTGGTGTTTCATCGTTTAATGTTTAATTGGTAAACAAAACCTGCTTAATTGCTGTGGCCTTTGCCTGAATATCTCGTTTAATAAACTAACATAAATTAGCCATTGTCAGTAAATTGTCCTTAATATTTTTGAATGTATCAAAGGGACAAGGGCTTTGTTATTTGCAATATAACGAGTTGATTTTATTTTGTGTAGTCTAAGTGAATAAGATTGAATTAATAGGAAGAGACATCCCTAATGTTACTAGGTGTTTTATTAATAAATTGGACAAAAGTGTGTTAATTATACGATGCAAATTTAAAACCTCTCCAGCTATAGCGATTGTACTTTTAATATTAATCGGCGTTAAAGATATTTTTGCCGTAAGAGATAAGCATATTCAATAGATCCTCGGAATTGCATCATTTATCACAATTATAATCACATCATCTAGGCTTCCTACTTCGGAATTCTTATTGTTTTCCTTTTTCATTTCGACTATGGTATTTTTGAGTGGAAGGCCAACCCGTGGGTGGGCATAACATTTTGTAGTTTATAATTAAACAACTAAATCATGTACTTGTGACAACAATGGATCCACAGAGATCTGACCTTCGTTGGACCGTGCGCAGCCGTCAGGTGTAATACAATAACATCGATCTGCAGATTAAATAATTGTAAGTGCCCTGTTTATTAAGCCACAAACTTAAACACTCGTGGTCACGAACGCGCGTATTTCCCATGCGTTTTTAAACGCTGAAAGAATTTTACCTTGTATTGTGTAGATTTTAGTATTCTTATCTAACTGTGTGAAGTAAATGATGTTAAGGTTACCAGATATAATTTTAGTTTGCATGACAATAACGCTGCAAGCAATCATTAGCCTCGAAATTAAACTAATAGTTAAGTTTCAGTACAATCATGCATCATTTCAGCAAAGTGACGCCCACTATTAGACATAGGCCTCCCTCAAGGATCTCCAGCCCGGTGTTCAACTACGCATCTTACACAAAACCATTTATTGCAAATGTTATCGTTACCACACAGCTGTGATGTCAAAACCTATCAAAAAATGCATTTAGAGAAGCACCTTGCAGGTCGGCAAGGCGACGAGGGTGGCTAGCGCAATGGTTTATCTCTTGCGCAAAGTAGCTATCTTCGCATTTGGACTCCATTTCTGCTTACCATTAGGTGCAATGGAGTCATTTCCTTGACTTTTTTATAAAAAAAAATGCATCTTCAATGTCCCTAATATGACATTGATAAGCCAAGCAAAACATGTGACGATAGACTTGTATTAAATCCAGATACTAAAGTTGTATTTATTTGTAAGTTAACAGTTGTGAAAATAAAACTGTCTTTGGGCGACAAGATAATCTTCTATAGCAAGACTGACAATGACAAAAGAACGAAGAACCAATCTCTCTTACAAGCAACAATGGTTTGACAATAGGAATAATTGCTGTATAAGTCTGATTGACAAATTAAAACCATCGTTAAATATCTTTCAATCGCTGTAAGTAATCAACAACATGAAGATCTTAAAGAAATTACAAAAATTGACTGACTAATCACCATACACGTGATGGGGCCGATTAATGGAAAACGTTTGATTGACGGACAGAAAGGTCGTAGCTATATGATGCAAGTGGTAATTATAAACACCGATCGTGTCAAGTGTGAACCCTCATTAAAATTTTTAATTAATGAGACATCTTACCTTCAGGCTGCATCTAAACTTTTGGGATTTAAAATCTTTACGAAATACTCAATTTCTGATGAGGAATGTGAAATATAATAACGTAATCTTAAAGCTGCAACTTGAATTAGAAAGGTTCACGTGGAAGTATAAAAGTTTAGAAATAGTTACGAGTAAAACGTTATTCATGGCAATAAAACAGTAGCAATGAATGCGGACAAAATTTTAATAATACTTTTGCATTTTGACATTGAAATTCTTTCTCTGCGCTTCATAAACCGCAGTTAAATGAATTGCGTCATGTTTCTAGAAACTATAGAATGCTAAACAGTCTAAGGTCATTCGATGATTAACTCGATAATATTTATCGATATCATCAGCATATTCAGCGCAAAAATTCTACATAGTCACGTTTTAAGATTATAGCAATTGCCATTGTTAATGGAATGCCATTTTTAACTCCAACCACAAAATTCTCGATTTCAGTCTCGTGTCTTGGTTTGTTTATTTAATCAAAACTATTATTATTAGGTCATATTAGATTTGAACGTGGTTGTTATCAATACGTTGACGTGGATAAAAATGGTCTTACCCAATAATTATCGAGATGTATTTGTAAAGTCTACCTAAATAAACTTGTAGCATTTTAGATAATTCTTGTTGGAGTAACTATTACATGTATCTCCATACCGATAATAACAGCAACTATCTGGTGCATCATACTGTGGTTTTCAACATACAATCCAGTCGTACTGTACCAAGTGACGATTGCATTGCAGTTCCAAGTCATTGAAGTTCAGTTTTCAAATAAAAATTTGAAGCGTTGTTTTGAGCAGAATTGTTTATTTCTTCTCAGAATATAAAGACTTAAAGTCAATATCACACTGATTATTTCTTAGATAAATGTTTTACAACAAAATTCTAATAAGAAAAGTCAAACTTCTGACTTGTTTGACTCACAATGACAAACAACTTCATGCTGTTCACATGAAACCACTTGATCACCACTTCAAGCTTGACACCTTGAACTCAGATGCACCACGAATACAAATATGCATCCATCCTTTATTGTTAGCCAATGAATTCTGCAATTACTTGGTACGAATAGCAGAAACGAGGCGTGAATCCATCCGTTTCAAACTCAAACGAAAGTAAGACTACAAATGAGACAAATGGAGTTAATTAGGAGACAAAAAGGAGGCCGACGTAACTAATTGGAGACGTTTGTAATGGTCACGAGACAGTTATTGGCAATATTGATGCACATTTAGATATTGGGGTTTTTATATTTTATATGCTTTTTGCTCGCCATTTGATGCCGACAGAGTAGAATAGCATCACTCCATATCCTCCAATGGGTGTCGTAGAAGGCGATTAGTGGATCAGCAAAGGGGTATTGATCACCTTATGCTCCATCCACCAATCCTTATCATGCAAGCGTGGTGGACTACTGCCTAAACAAGGAGAGCGACCTTGTGTCGCAGCAGTGGGTAGAATTATAAAGACTGTTATAACGATATGCTTTTTTGTAGATTTTAACTGTAACGAAACTGTAACGTTCAATCTGAATTATTTTAGTAATCTAACTTTCAATTTTCAATGGTTATTTTTAAGATAATAAACATGTATAGTATTGTCTTGTTTTTCTCACCTATAACAATTTTCTCGCTGGAGAGGTGAAAAGTTTTATGTTTCACACGAGAGCATTTTTATTTGTTTCGTACCTTTAAATCACTCACTGCGCTCAGAAGTCTATTTATGATATCAATTCTAGACTACTTCGCTGGTTCGTGATTTAATATTGGCACTCGCAGCAAAAAATAACTTTGCTCACTTGTTGAACAAATAACTATTTTACCATTTATTTAACTGCGGTTTTCGAGCGGCTAGTCCGCTATACCCTAAACCCTACATCTACATTTATCACTAAAAGCATAGAAATATATTGTTACAAAATTTTCCAATTTTATGGTATCAGTTTGCTATAAAGATAAAGCGTGTGTAAAAAACAGTTTTGTTGTTGTTAAGCGAAACTAAATGCCCATTCTCATGTCAAGGCGACATAATTGGAAACAATGACGAACCTTAAAGATAATAATAACTGTGTGTCGCGAGTCTTCGCCGATAAGATAACAGACCAAAAGATGGTTATATTCTTTCTAATTGGTACCTTTATCGCGAGTGGTTACCTATCGATGTATGTTACACGAGTTTTAACGTTTTGTTTTTTACTTTTGGGATTGATGGAGGCAGGCTAACACCTGTCACTATCGAGGAACTACATGGCCCATATTGCCTATTTAATTGACATCGATGATATCGTAATATTTTATTACTTGTTGGCCTAAAAGATCTCGAGATAGTTTCCTGGAAATTTCTATACTTAAAACACTAAAAAGCGAAAAATAATTATTTTTAAATAAAAAAACCGCCAAGAAAAACGGTGGAATAAAAATTTAAATCTAAATGTTTTGTTTTATTGAGGTCGGTGCCAACCTTAATAGTATTTGGAATAAACGTTGTCACTTGTATTTGGAACTTACAGTTCAACTAAGGTTGAACTATAAGTAAGTAAAGGAAGTATACCCTATGAAGTCGGTTGAGATACTTTTTATTAACTGTCGAAGCATAATTCTCCCTTAGATTTTTAGGGCATTAAGAAATTGTGAGCTGTGACGTCATAAGTTCCTATCGTCGTCAACTGACTGATAATAAAAATATTTTGATGTGATTAAAAATCAAATTCTAGAGATAATTTGAAAAAGAGGAGATTTGCTGACAAAACATGCATAGCATCCCTTATTCTTTAGGCAGATTTTACTCTTACGCTGATTTTCGGCGCTGATAGATCAATATGTTTAATTAATCCATCAACGATTATTAATATCCAGACACAATTGATTTTAATTGTGTTCTCGCGCTCCTGAGCGCGAACGGGGCTTAACGAGTTAAGAAGCGTTGCTGAGTGACGCTGATATCTCGGCTTCGAGCCGTGTATTATCGTGTATGGGCGTACGCATCTACGCTGAGCGCTATGAATAGACAGCGCCGACGATCAGCGTGAGAGTAAAATCAGCCTTACGCATTTAGTACATCGTCATTATTTGAGAATGTCGCCATCATCCCTATTGTAAAACGAGTAGTAAACGGTTTTTAATGCTTCCGTTTTTACATTTAAGATGCGGAACCACCATTTAAAAAGTACGCAACTAAACGATAAGTGCTCGAGTACTAATTATGTATGCCTAATTGATTAGTCGTCGCAAAAACACGAACGAGTTCCGATTGCTAATTATATAGGATGCAACACACCCAGTTGGTACGAAATTAAAACCGCTTAAAGATTTCGGTGAATAAGCAAATTGATTTCGTTATAAAAACGTCAAGCATGAAGATAGTTGGTGCGAGAAATAAACCGTTGCGCTAGCCACCCTCGCCTTGCTGACCTGCAAGGTGCTTCTTCACGCCTCTTTTGAAGGACCCAGGATTGTAGGAAGGTGGGAAGACGTATGCTGGCAGCGAATCCCATGCTTTTTTTATATGACTATTGTTGTTGGTCACAGAAGACCTTTTTAGCGTCACAAGGTCATTAAGAAAGTGAGGCACTTGGTGAGTTTGGTGGAATCTCCCAAAAGAATCACTAGTTAGCGAACGAGAGAATCACTCTACGATTAGACTCTACTCGAGCCGGAAGAGTGACAAGTTTGTGTTCATGAAGTGTTTTCTTCGGACACGTCTCAAGACGCGATGCAGAGTCTATTGAGCGCACAGATATATCAATCTAAGGAGATCGGTCTAATCGCCAAGTTCATAGGAAGACCGAGTGTCGCGATCAGCGGCCGTACTACATAACATGGTTCTAGTTGAGTATGCCGTAATATACACTATTCATTGCGCGCGAAGCGATGAAAGTTAAGCACAGTCGCAAAGGAGATCGGTCCAATCGCTGAGTTTCGTATTCACTTGACTTTATCGGAAGGCGAAGTGGCGGCAATGTATGCCCACAGGGCATACACTTGTCACAAGTTAAACGCGCCTCGACGTGCAAGGCAGAGGGCACTAGACCTCGTTGAAGGTCACCCATGCGATGAACCGATCAAATTAAGGCTGCAGTGGGCGGTCTATTGGGTGAACCAGGAGTGGCACTACCAAAGAAACATGGCGGTGCAACGTGAGGCAAGCGACATCAGCCCCCAAACCACCTACATGTTGACCAAGACTACGCTGGCAAAAGTGACAAGAAAGAAGAAGTGTATTCTATTGTTCTATTATATTGGTTAGATCAAAAATACCTAAAATGAAAGTGATAATATTATCTCTCTGCTTATCGTGATAATGATATGTTATCGTTATCTTTGTACCAAAATTGTCTTGTTGAGAAGCTAAAGTAGCTATCAATATGCGCGTATTTTAATATACGCCAATCAGATTTTATGCTTTGTATGAGCACAAAGTACTACGCGGTATTGGAACCTTTGTGTCTGTAACCGGTGGGCAAACTTCTAAACCACAAAAGAGATTAAAACTAAACTTATTATTAATAAAATCATGGAAAGCTACAATTTATAATAAATTATCATTTTCCTACATCGTGCTTTCAATTTGATTTCAATCTTTTCTGTGATCTTCATCTCCTTCTTTTTACAAATAATGTAATATATAATGATGCTTAAGATGAATTTAATGGTAAATAAGTTATGTAAATAAAGGATATTGATGCACGCAAGTTTATAACTAACGTTAATAAACAGACAAATATTACAAGAAGTTCAAAAGGTCTAAGAAAATACAGTTGATAATTCCACAAGAAATAGCGGATATATTGAAACACATACAAGAATTCATAGTAATAGAAATAGTAAATAATTAAACGTGGTTATTCCTATCTAACGTCCAATTAACGCAGTTATTAATTAGTTTTATTACACCATAATTTAATTTAACAACCTTAAGAAGGTATATAACTTAAACGTATGTTAATAATCTTTACGTATATTCTTCATGCTAAGATGTTGTTGCAGAGCTTAAGTACTGTATTATCGTTATATATTGCTGTGTTTTGTTAAATTTTATTACTGGAGATTAGATTATAATTATATTCAATGTGACAAGGTAGGTACCGTGATTTCAAAGTTAAGGGTAACTACGAGAATCATTGTTGGTTATTTCTGAGCTAAATAGTATGATTTACAAAACATTCATTGACTTATAAAATCCGCTAAAATAATAATAAGACCTGTTCATAATTAAAACATAAATCAGCTGTGCAAACTTAAGTAACATAAAAGGATGGATAATGTCAAATGAAAAGTACGATCAGCTTAAAAGTTTGCTTATTGTGATACACTCCATTAAGAGAGTTGATAACCAAAATCCATATTATATAATTAAAAGAACTCTTCCGATAATATACATATATTATGTAATTGATATTTATTCATACACTACATTTCTGTGGTGTTGTGATTCTGTTAGTAAGGTCGCCAGAGCTCCACGGGGTAGAAAAGGGGACTAGGGTTCATGTCAATGTGGCAAACGTCTATAGGTTACAGTGGCTGCTTACTACCATCAGGCAGGCGGTATGCTTGTCTGTCAACTACATGACAAAAAAAAATTAAATACCAATGAGATAAGCGAAAATGTAAATTTCGCAATTAATGTAATGAGAGCTTCATGTCTATAAAATATATTTGTCTATTGATGGTAGATATGATATTGACAGTTTCATATATGAGCAATGGGTAAGCACGTCAATATTTTTTTATTTACTTGACGTTATTAGATACTGTCGATGATAATACCACTATTGATGATAATATAATAACTATAATACTATGCCATACTTTTAAATGTAACGTATCTGCTGAGATCGACATAAAATTTGCATTGATTGGCTTCACAGTTACAATCATTTAATTTCTGTATACTAACACATTTTTTTACATATCAGTGTTCAAAATCTCTATAATGATCTTGCCCAATCGGCTTTATGCCAAAGAAAAAGGAACACTAAAAAAAAATCGCCCAATAACTACAGAAATTGAACCGCAGCGGGAAATTGGTATCGATTCCGTGATCTTTTATTTTTTAAGCCCAATCGATATTATCTCTGACCATACCAATTTCAGAGATCCCATAAAAACCTCGTTATCCTTGAAAAGCGTCGGAATGGAGTTAGAAAAATAAAATAAACAACGATCGTAACGAAAGAAATAGTAGTCTTAATATTATTTGCATTTTGCAGAAAAAGGGGTATAGGTATGATATGAAACATATGAAAATTTTGAAGGTGTTATTCAACCCAGTACAACTTAATCCAAGCAAAAGACATAAACGATCGAGAAGTAACTGTATTAATGGATCATTCCCTATTTGTAGTACCTAATCTGAATTCTGATAAAGCCTAGCGTATCAAAATGAATGAATACAAAAACAAAGCAAAAAACCTGTACTATTTAACAGCCAAGACGCTTTAGCACATAGAAAAAAGATAAAAATCTCTTTGACAGCACTTCTCTCTTCCACATCCTTTAAACGAGGCGTTTTCATGTGGGCACATGTGACAATAGAACTAGGCTAGCTCATGCCCTACTTCGCCTCCTTTCATGCACCTTATGTAATTGACATAAAGACCACGTAAGCAACGAGTTGAAGCCAGCCATTAATGCCTCGGTGACTGGTGTTTGTGAGGCTTCTTTGGCAGGAAATATGGGGCAATTAGTCAAATGTAGCACGAGCGAGAACTACGGAATTTAGAAAACAAAACCAAGCATGGAAAATACGATAATTTAAAAGTAGAACTTCTAACATATCTCTATAGAGGTGAGTTTGATGAAGTGATATTAATTACTATAATAAAACGAACCATTACTTTAAAAAAATCAATGAACATAAACGTCGAACGATTGTAGGTGTGGGTAATCAAGTAATTTTTCCATTCTAAATAAGCAATTAAATTACGTACATTGTAAGGTGTGGTTAGATAATATCCAGTCTCTTTTTCTTAGCTGGCGATGGAATTAGTGTAATTACAAGCAATTACGAGAAGTGTAATGGATTGATATTAGCTTTAAAATTTGTTGTAAAGAACACAAAAATATTGATTATGTATCAATTGTATAACCTAAATAAGTAAATACGGCTTCATAATAGGACTTTCTTGCAGATAGGAAAGCGTAGAATACTCTTATTAACTTTATTGCACTTCACAGATCATAAGTAGTAAATTTACAGTAACAAGGTTTGCAACTATTATCATGTTCCGAATAATACTTTGACATAAAGCTACAATACAAAGTGTGTTTTATAATAATAGTAATAAAGTTTGCCGAAAAGATAAAGATTAGTATTGAAACTAGTCTGCTATATCCGTGACATCATTCAGCATTTACTGATATTAATCCTACCAGGTCACCTGGTTTTAGTGAATGGGTCTTAACGGATATAGATCTGAAACAGAAACTTAGGGATTAGCATAAAGCATAAATAGATAGGTAATTGACTGAGATAGTAAAAGATAGTAAATTGGTATAAATAACCCATAATCTACCGTTGACGTTGCTTTCCTAAATCGCAATTCAAATCTAAGGCCTTTGAGGTAAATATTTGCATTGTGTTTATGAAAGTATTCATTAGGATATGCGTTGTAAAATTGAAATCGTAAAGCGAAGAATTTCTCTTTTCTTAGCAAAGGTTGTGGATTGGAATTATAAAATTGTACAAATTTTTGTCATTGTTTTAAAAGTTTTACATAATCGTGGCAAGATTTTAAACGTCTCCAGCAATGTATTACATATTGGCTTGTCGATCAAACAGATGCTATTACTATACTTATGATGTCAAAGAAAGTTAACATGTAAATTACTGCAGCGTAATAAGAACTTCCTTATTGCTCTGCTTTAGTAATTTATACACTAGTAGTGGTTTTGAATCAAAAGAAAGAAGCTATTAAACATCATCAAGCAGCAGAAAGTGGTTTAATGACTGGCGGAGATAATATATATTCATTAAAATAACTAATTGTAGACAGGGCGGAATTTAAGGATGTTGTACTGTCATAACAAAATAGATTATTCAAAGCATTGATTCGGTGACAATTTCTAAATAATGACATGAACATACATACAATGAATTTCAAACGGAAATGTAAGGAAGCACTGTGAATACTAATGTCGAAACAAAAGCTAAAGCATGGTACCTAAATATCGAAGATTTTGATCACTAACGCAATCATTTTAGCATACAACATTATGAACGCCCATAAAGAACATTTTTTGGTTATAT
Source organism: Elophila nymphaeata (assembly GCA_955850985.1). Taxonomy (NCBI): domain Eukaryota; kingdom Metazoa; phylum Arthropoda; class Insecta; order Lepidoptera; family Crambidae; genus Elophila; species Elophila nymphaeata. The sequence goes on from OY039087.1 coordinate 17,476,319, forward strand.
AATAACTTTCCTTCCTACACTGTCGCCAAAATATATAATTACGGGTCATGCATATTGACCATCAACGCACGAACGAACACATCTATTATTATTAGTGGCGTAAGTGATACGCAACACGAATTCAACAACGGAATTGCGTGATATTTCTTATAAAACTGTTCCCCACGTGGTATTTATAAATTTGTACCGCGTGCTTTTAACTTACATAAACAATTACTTATTTGTTTTACGTTTCACAGAAATCTAATGCCGCTTTGGATTTGAATGCGACCGAACAAGGTGCGTTTTAAAACCTTGACATTCTCATAATTAATACTAATGATAAATATTTAGCGGGAAATAAAAAACACAGTGATCAGCTTGTTTTAAGTGCCACGAATCCTAAAAGAACAGAACACTATTATATTGACAAAGAAATATAAAATTTAATAAACAATGAATCTATAGTCACAGAAGTTAAATCCTTCTATTCATTATTAGAATTATTAGTTAGCAGTACACGTAAAGCTAATTACGTAAAACAAAATGTAACATTTAATGGCCCAACAAATCTTTTGTTCGGCAGTAATAACAATCGCAATTTGCCACAAAATCTGCACCTCTCATTGCGAGTAAGCACAGACCTCGATATTACTATCATTGTTCGATGTTCAATCTCACAAAATCTCGACCGAAGGCCGTCGCAGACGCAAATGCCAGCTGCGGCAGGTGCGTCGGTGCATCGTAATGTTTCGGAGTAGGGACCGGAATCTGTGGACGTACAGGCGTGGCTTTGTTGGGTATTACGTGAGCTTATTAATAAGGGCACTCTGTTAAAAGCTATATCAATTTTATTATGTTTCAATTTAATAAACTTTGCCACTTATGAAGTACATACATATAAAGTTCTTATAAATTATTTGTACACACATTTCCTAGTTAAAGTAAATATTTATTAACTTTGGATGAATTGAGTTTGAGTTATAATAGAACTGACAATTTCAGAAGTACCCAAACAAAGACGAGAGAGAATATAGAAATGCTTTTTTTGCTAAACACCTCGGCGCTAGAAGCAATTGAAACAAGTACCTGTTGGCTTTGAAATTCAATCGGTCTTTGAAGTAAAATGTATTGTCTTGCTCTGTCTGCATCGGGTCTAGAAAAAATGGCCAATGATGACGAATTTCGTTATCTTATCGTTATGAAACGATTGTCATTTGTCTACGGGCCCTGGTCAATAATATATTTCTTTAATTCCACTGCACTGTATTGTTCGTCATCCGAAATCACAGTAGCTAGTATTTGCAATTTCTTAATCAAATTGTGTAGACATTAGGAAGACAAAATCGCTTTTGTATCCTTTAACAGGACATTGGTCTTATAAAGCTTTAGATCAAGTCTAGGATCTAGAATGGTACCGTTGTATTTGGAGTATACAGTGGTCAGTCAACTATTACTAATTATAATTAATAAACGTATTTATGTTCATGATACCCTTTTGTTCCGTGTCCGTTAACGGGTAACGGATACCTATATAGCATTGTTTTGTTGGAGTAAATTTCACTTTCACTCTTCGAGTCACCATCTTGATGTCATTATCCATGGACAGTTCATAGAATATTAATATCCTTTTACTTGAGTTCCACAGGGATTGCGGCGTCGTCTCTTCGACTGATGGCATCTGAAGGCCAGACAGCGGCGCCGGCGCATGCAAAACAGCAAAATGTCAAACAGGTGCATTAAACAACTCGTGGGAGTAAAAGTATGGGCGTTGCTTGATAATATTAAGTTTTATTTGCCTTTCCATCCTGTTAGACTAAGTGCTATTTAAAACCTTATTTTATTACCTACCTAGTTGAATAAATGTCGTAACCAATGTGACATATCCCATTGTAATGATGCAAATAACTTAACAATTATTTTAATAATTTTTAATTTCCTTTAATATGAACGTAACCTGAATCCATAGAGTCACTAGTTTTTTACTAAGGGTTTTCCTTACACGCATTAAATTAGTTCATCTTCAGTCCAATCTTCAGATGCTTTCCTTTTATAAATTTTATGATATTTATTACCACTACCACGTAGTCAAATATAAATTACCATGCTTCTCAGCAAGTTAAAAAGCACATACCATAAATCTTGTTAATTATAAAACGAACATAAATCATTAAATTCTTGTTGAAATTGGCTAATAGTGTTTAAACAGTCACATCAATTAACAGTGAAATATATTTGATACAATGTAACACAAATAAAAACTAATAAATAACTTGGTGATTTATTTTGCAAATATTAGAAAGATATCAACATCGTGAGACCTTAGTCGACTAATGAATTCAGGAAAAACATTCGGAATGTCTTAGCTATGTTATGTTTCACAACAATGACTGCATTTGAGATCATCACAGATTACTCATTTGTCATAGATGAGATGACCACATGGAAAACGCAATTTATAATAATCACTTATTGGTTAACAACCATGACATATTCTCATAAGTAGATATTATTTAGGAAGACAACTTTACTGAACGATTAAGATTATGATTTTTCCGTAAAATACACTTTTCCAAGGAAATTAAGGAAAATCTTTTCCAACTCACATGTTATTCCTTCCGTGTTATTTAATTTTTAATTAAAGGAAGTCTTTAGACCTTAATTCAATATAAATCAAATAATAAAATATTCGATACAAAATATAGATAATATTTGAGATTCGAAACAGCTTGAAGAAAACAAAACGAAGGGAGATATAAAATATGACAAAGCAATACGTTAAAGAGACGAACAGTCTGCAAATTAAGAAGCAATTCGAAATAATTTTATATAAATCATAGTTATTCTGTGGCACCACGCCCTAAGATGCTCTAACCTTGAAGACTTGCAGCGAAAGGCAAGTGTATATCGTGTGCTGTCCAAGCATGTTGAACGGAACTTGCCGACCTTGAGTGGTGACACGACATATCAAATATCACGAATTTGTAATATCAATAATATGAATTCTATTTTAGAACATACCTACTTTAAACATCAACGCAGATGAAAAAAATATGGAAGACCCCAACCGTGATAAAGCGCTGCCATATCTAGGGATCGTAAAGGACAAAATTACGAATAATATAGAACATATAATTTGAAATAGTTTGTCGTACTTACAGAAGTAAAAAAATTCCTGACTACGGAAAAGAAAGAAAGGAATGAAATCGGGGCTTTCAAGGTACAATCGGCTTCTCCTACTGACAAAGTCGGTTAAGATGTAGCGGCTTTCAAAGTACAATCGGCTCCTCCTATTGACAAAGTCGGTTAAGAGCAGCCTATGTTACCCAGACCATATTAACGAATCGATTTAGACCTTAATCATCAAAATCGAATCAATAGTTTAAGGCGCTAAGGAGGAACAGACGTAAATACAAACAGTTAGAAACCTTTGTACCTATATATGCATACATACATACATAGACTATAACTCATAACCCTTACTTTTGAGTTAGCCCTAGTCGGGTAAAAATAGACAATCATTATAGTCAAAACATTACAGTAACACAAAGTAAATGATAACAGTACTATCAAAATTTAAGTGTTTACCGTTCGAATCTTGTTATCAGAAACAAAAGATATTGGAAATCAGATAAACTCGTCAAACTCTAGATACCTATTTCTTTAAATATGTTTTCTAGAACATAATGTTTAACAACTTATACAACCTTGTCCGTCTTTAAAATATAGCACACCAGAACATTTTAATGAGCCGTTGCGAATGCGCTTTAAATTAAGTCAAAATACTAAATACTTAATATCCTTGAGTATATTTTAATTATACCAATTCCTTAATCTCCATACCGCCATCCGATATTGCGAAGCGACAACAAAGTCCCAATGTCTTTTCTCATTTTTAGATGAGTAATTGACAGCGTTGACTGCTTTGGGGTAGCTAAAACCAGGGTGGGAGAAAAAAACTCATTCCTAATAATAGTATAATGTATATAAGTTATAACGATGATGAGATTGTACTCCATTGCCATGGGAATCTTGCTACTGAGAAGGATATGGTAATAGTGATTGATTGGAAACATCCTCAATCATGTCGCCATAATTACATGGCTACTATGTTATGCCTATACGAAGGTGTCAATTAGTTTACTTTATTCCATGAATTTCATGTCATTGGAAAGTTGATTAACTATTAAACGTAATATGTTATCAGGTTTTTCTTGGGACTGAGATTCTGTAGTTACATCAGTTACATGACCTAAATGTATGAGAGATTGAATTTGATCAATCAAAATCTGGCCTTCTTAAATAACGTAGCCTATGCCTTACTTAAAACTGCTATGTCATTGTGTGCATGCTTAGCATTCGCAAATACTTAATTTTCATAATTTTGAGTATTAGGTTATAATACTGAATATAATCATTAAATAATTGCAGTCGTTATGATAGGTACGCCATTATCAGGATAAGCAAACATGTTTACGTAACAGAACTATTATGCAATATATTATCTATATGATTCTATTGCAAATCAAATGGAAAGATACATGGATATTATATTCCACTGTGGCAGCTATTTTATTGTCAATAATTATTAATGATCTAGATTAATTAGCTTGAGAAATTGTGTAACCAAGTATTGAAAAAAGTTATAGCAAGACATTTTTACTGTAGGAGTTACCGAATTTTTAATAGGAGAAGTTTACTTAATGAACGATTTAATAACTTTTATTCTGTGATAGTATTCTGGTTGTAGAATCTTGAAAATAATTACAAGAAAGCTTTTGATGTAGAGTTTTTGCATAAAGACATAATATAAAGCTTTATTGTTAAGACGATACTTGCTTCAATAATTAGTTTACTCAAACAACATTTTAATTTTTGTATTCTTTTCAATCAAGACCTCGCAAATAAGCCTCAAAAGAAAGTGCATGACACAATTATTCTAAAAAAGGTTTGCTAAAAGGAAAAAAGCAACTTATTTAACCATAAAATAACAAAAGAGAAAGTACTAACAGTTTTTCTTTACGGCTTAACGAGCGGTGATTTTTTCGCGACTCAACGTTATTTGTCGAATAACCAAATATTAGTTTAACGGTACACGGTTGATAATCAATTGAGTGATTAAAACGACAAAAAGAAACTTGCTAAATAAGTATTGCAACTGAAAATATTTTTTAACATGCTTCGACAAGTTGCGGAGGTAAAGAGATCGATAAGTCAGCCCTGTTAGGCAACGACCATTCTGAAATCGAATGTGGCAAAATTTCAAAGAAAATTTCTTAATAAATTTGCCAACGTTTAGATGTTCATAACCAATTACGAAGAACGATGAAAAGGAAACTTTGTAGATATGACACATAAAGAAGTTTGTGTTTTAACATTCCTCGAAAACCTTTTGAAATTAATATGCGAATTTACGTAATCAGAGTTTTTACTTTTAATAACAATTGTAATGTAAGCCCCTCCACCTCTTTTACTTTGTTTTCATTGAAAGTTAATAAAAATAGGAACAGAAAACAAAATATTAATTTAATTATTGAAATAACGAAAACCAACATTTTTACCTACAACAGATTCAGGCTAATCAATTGGCTATCCATATAGCTGCACAATAATTTTTGTCTCTTGGACACGATAAAAAATATTCGAATCGAAATGAAGAATTAGTCGTAATATTTGTCTACCTGTATATGGTAGAAATACCATATCATTAAACGACAAAAATCCGCCATCTTTACAAATAAATTACTTGGTATTATATTAAAAAAAAGAAGTTGAAACAAACCAAAGTTCATATACTTTAATTGTGTGAAATAACAGTTATTCGCCTTGTTATTGTCTACGGCTATAAGTTTTGTAATGAAAGCGTAGTTTTTGACAAATATAAAATTAGAATTTGAAATTATAGGTACCAATTTAGGATTTTTTCCTACTAAAATTATGATGAATAAATAGGTAGGTACTTAAAACTAAAGACAAGTCATAAGGCCATATTAATAGTCAATGATTACCAAATAAATTACAGCAATAGTCGTGCTAATTCTAACGATATAGCTGATAGTCAAAGTATTGAAGCTATCGCTAGCGAGTCTCCCTAAAACGTAGAAGTTAGTTGGCACTATTAAACTTATGACGTGCATCGTAAAATTACTAAACTTAATAGTAAAATAATGTTGGATTTGCTTTTCTATTATATTCAATTAAACAAATCTAACATTGAATAAATGTAACCTATATTAACCAATTAAGGTCCTATCGTATTACTAATTACTAAAATTGAATATCCGTCTCGACCTAAGACCTCGGACTCGCATGTTAAGCTGTGAGTCAATTCGTAATAATAATTCTGAAGAATGTTTCTTTGTTTTGAATAATTAGATTAAAGAATGGACGTATAATAATTTGCGCGTCATGAATTATCGACTGAATATTTTGGAATATCGTTTGTATGACATATTTATTACCTATATTAAGTAAACATATTCTGCAAATAAATTGTTTATAAGCATGGGAGAAAATAAATTATGTGTACATTTTAAAAGAAAAAAGAAAAAGACATCCCTTGTGCTTGATGGTTTTGATTTTTTTTAATCTGCATACTTACGTAAGCAAAATACATTTTGGACTTAATTAGATATCTATTGCAATGCTTTACACTGGACCAGCTCACACCACTCATTACACAAAATATATATTGGAGAACATGTCTTTCGACGTGACATAACAGCCATACGTTAAATTATGAGCTAAAATCAATGCTAAGTTATTCTTAGCGGAGGTTACCTATTTTCAACGAAATTTACTCGTCAGGTCGTGGACACGCAACGAGGCAATTTCCATTGAATATTCAAAACTGTGCTTAATAACTTCACTTTAGCTTTCACTTTAAAACCCTTTTTAACTTTGACAGGATAGACGTTACCTAGACGTGGCACGTTTTCTGGAGCTTTTATGGAGGGGGGAAAAACTATGGTATCATTCCAGGATACGAACCCAGAATCTCCAACCCCACCGATTTGCTAATTCCAACATGCCCATTATAACGCTATATCTACTACTTATTTGGCATGAAGAAATTGTCTAGTAATAGCAAAGCGAAAAAACTCTTGCATGTGTGAGTGAAAAGTTTAAAACAGCATTATATAGGAACACATTATAGTCAAATTTGGATTGTTTTCATAAATTTAATTTAACAATGTTTGTTTCGACAATTCAATACTTATACTAAGAGGTCGCGAAACTTATTTTAAGGTAATAAAATACAAAGATAATGCCAGATAAAAATAAAAACTAGAAATCTGTAACAGTGATGCCACCTAGTGAGCCACCTAATTCAGCTTTGGGGAACCTAGCCGAACAACCTTATGGTGCTACAAAATGCTTTCCCCGTTATTGAATTAAAAAATTTTGACTTTTTCGATAGTTTTGTATTGAATATGGATAGTGTTTGTATGGTACCACATAATTAAGGGTTATATCAGAAGCTTCAGTTTGTCATTTTTTGCGGTGAGCGATTTTTAGACTGATTGATGTTACTTCAATGAACGTAATGTTTACAACCTTCTATCGCGTCAACAATGGTACAAATTCATTAAGGAATTATTTGATTATTTTTAAATATAACTCTTTCCTTCAAATAATGGGTACTTTGACCCGAGAAAATTACAGTTGTATGATTTTACTTGAATCCCTGCGGAGTTTTGGTGATCACCACTAAAAACATTGCATTATGTTTGAATTATGTTTTAATTAACTTAACAAAGCATATTCAATGGCCGGACGAGACAATCGCTCTTGGGCCCGCGGTTTCCGGTATTAATGACTTCGTTCAGTAGGCCAAGGAACCGGCAATGTTGAAACCATTTCTTTGAGACATTGAATAGTACAGTCACGAGCTATTTAGTCTCGGTAACGAATAAATTGCTGCATGTTAAGTCATAAAATGTAGTCCACATTTGATGCGATCCGTAGCGATTAGCTGTTCGATAGCGTTCATGATTCTACTATTTAAGACTGTCTTTGCTGTTGCGTGGGTTGCAGTTATAAGTCTATGCCTTAGTTTCTATTTCGGTTATTATAATGAATGCATTAGTGTCTATATTTACAGCTGTCATGGTAACATATTTTGCGTGAACATTCGTGTCTACTACATTAATCTTTGAAACGTTCTACGATATTCGCTCACCAACATGGTTCTCGTTACCTACATCAAGCAGTTATAAAAAAGGTGTTACTCCATCAAATTGCTAAGTAAATTTATGTCGATCTTTGCGAAATAGTGTCGTATTACTTACAGCTTTAGAATAACCGCTGCAAGCGCTGCCATCTGAAGAGTTGCTCAACCTTCTCTCGCTGTTGGACGCCGGCGGCGACCACGCAGATCCACTGTCCGACGGCATTTTGGCACTTCACAATAACAGTCTCACATCATAGCTGATCAACAGCGGTAAACACCATCAACGTGTTAATTTCTTATGCACTACACTAGCACTTCACTGAACTCGATCTGCGTGGTCCATTATGAGTCCCTTTTACCTGCAAACAACAATTTCGATCTTTAGTTTTAATTCTCATTCAAAAAGAACGTCTCAGGTAAAGAGCGTCATAAAATGCGTATCAAAATTTATGGTTCGACATTTTAAAATTAAAAATGTTGTACCGTTCACCGATTTAAAATTCAGCTTAATCGGATGTGTAATTTGTGTAACTGTTAAGCAACATCGAACCGTTTGGGTAACAAAATAATTCGGGCGATCCGACACACTACGTGCCTCAATGGGAATTTTTTACACACGTCTACGGTACGGCGTCTGTGCCCATACAAAGCCTTTTGCAATGGACTTATGTAACGTTCACATCGGCAATAGCACAACAATGAGAGTACACTAATTACCCGAATATCAGAATTCCACGGCCGACCGATTTGCAACAATAACACGGGAACAATAAAGTTTACAATCGTTCGGATATTTTGCAACGAATAACCGTTATTGTGGCTTAGTTCCACGCGTCCGGTGCGCCGCGCGTCGCGCTTGTGACTGCCCGCGAGAGCAGACACGGACGGAGCGGAGCGGCCTGCAGTAGATAACAATTTCTTAATCGATAACATATTATTATAACTCGGAACATTTCGCAATATTTTACTTCTATTTCTGTTATTAAAAGCACGTTCTTTGATTTTTTCGTAATTTCAAAATACCTACTTTGACCATTTACTTTAGTTTACTATACTACTTATTAAGTGTCTGTGGCTTGCTTAGGTTCTAACATTTTAATTTCTTCCATTAGATCTTCGTCATTATTACAACAAATTATACTAAACTTGTAGTTAGATTGATCTATTTTAGTATTTTCTTTTATCTTACCTACTTACCTACTATTTTTAACAGACTTCAAAAAAAGGAGGAGGTTCTCAATTCGAGTGCATTTTTTTAACCTCATAACTCTTTACTGGGTGTACCGATTTTGAAGATTATTAAGTTAGTGCTTGTCATGTGGTCCCGTTTAAATTTGATCGACATCTGACTAGTACTTTTGGATTTATCCCTAATAATGCCTATATAGGTAATAGACATCGATGATATCTTTCATACTAGAAAAAAATGCACTGAAAAATATCGATTTGCCTCAGGCGGGGATGATATCGTAATCTCATTACTTGTTTGACTAAAAGATTTCGAGTTTCCTGAAAATTTCTATTAGTACTTAAAACACTAAAAAAAATTAAATAAAAAAACCTTCAAAACTAAAAACTGAGAAACAAAATTTTGTTTATATTAAAATTTTAGTAAATGTTTATTTGAGGTCGGTCCCAACCTCAATATTTTCAATAAACGTTGTCACTTGTATTTGGGACTGAACTCAAAAAACACAGGTTTTAAAAAAAAAATCAGTTTTTAGTTTTGAAATTTCAGGTACCTGTAGGTATTTTCTTTATGTTAAAACATTCTTAAATATCCTACTTATACAAGGTGTAAAAGACATGAACAGTCAAACGAGAACCATGTATTCTATACATCAAAATAAGTAACATTTCAAAAAATAATTGCTGGGAAATGATTTTTATTTTTTGGTGTTAAAAAAAATTGCAAATTGCACCGCGCAATGTAAAGCGCTCAACTCGTACGCATCGTAAAATCGCGATAATTTTGCCAGACGGCCACGAAGTTCACAATGTAGGTTGACATAAATGTAATCTAGCTACTTAGGTACTTACCTACTGTTCATTAATTTTCATCTACGATAGGCCTTCCGAAAGGGTGAGGTGTGGTTCAAACTGGCGACCTTCGACGTGTAGACACATGCGCGCTCGATACCTACAGCGTATCTTAATTCGTGATCTCGCCGGGATTCCCTCTCGTAGTGACCGATGCTTATGTTCGTCGAATACGTCAATGATTTTTTGACGCAGTGATAACAGTAAACCATGTTCACATATTCGCGGGCCCTATAAACATGCCCGGGATTTTGTTTCTAACACTCACTAAATCACCACGATCACAACACAAACTGCACTGAAAATTGCGCTGAAGCCTTATTACTCGGACGGCACGATATTATACCATAAAACCAGTTTGATTACGCAACCTCATTTACGTGAGTTCGAAAGCATTCGATCATAAGCGCGCTACTAGCGTGGCGCTACGCTAGCGACTAGCGGTAGCGAAGTAGGTAGAGAACTTCCAAATAAATCACGCGGAGTGTTGCCAGCTACTGATATAAAAATTCCGCAACCAAACATACTTATTTTTAGTACTACAATACATTTTAATTATCTGAATTTATCTGAAAATAAAATAGTACCAACCGAAAAAAGGAACTAAAATAAACACACTTGTGGTAGACAATCTTGAAAAAATTTCCAATACTTTAACCACAATGTATGAGCTAATTGTCGTTAAAAATCTACTAATCCCATCGTCATGACGGTGACTTTAGACCATTTAACACGGGACGTGGCATAGCGCAGATTTAGTACAGAAAACATTCTGCCGTTTTTTGCGGGGGGTGAGGCAAACACGCATAGCACACATTTCGCATCGCCTAACGTTGTTATATCGTTGTTTCTGTCGCAAAATTTGTAGATGACAAATTGTATTGTTATGTGAAACAGTAGTTGATGTGAATAGAAAATTACTTTCGTATAATAAGCAACTCCGTTTTAGGATAACTTTAATGTTTCTGGTGGTCGTTTACAAGAAAACACTCCGCAACCAATAATTTTTACGAGGCCCGCTTAGCGACAGATACGAATTCAATATGGCGGTCGGTCGTCACGGCGAACTATTTTTTTATAAACTGACATGAACGTTTATTCATGTACTTTGGCAGTTTTTAATGTAAAAGAAACCAATCTGCTATTACGACCTTTATAACAAAAAATAATTGTCGTAATCGTTTCAGATTTGGCGCAGATACAATAAATAACACAACTTAGGTATGTAAAAAAAAACATTTAACCAAATTAATCAATCGCTATCAGAGTGCCAATTTACTAGTGATGGTGTGTGTAGTACACTTGCCATATCTCACCAGTAATTACTGATTTAATAATTATTGACTAACAAATCGTGTTAATTCCTGTTTTAACATTACCGTTTATTCATGCAACGCGAAGTAAAAAGTAATTACTGCTTTGGTGCTCGGTTATGACGTTAAACAGTAAACATTGAATTAAATTATCGCAAACAACACAATGAACAAAAAAAAAATTTTACTAGGTTTAGAGCAAACACTAAGTTGGCAACATTGTATGCAAGCGCAGTACGTAGGTAATTCTTTTGAGCTCGCGCCGCCCGCGCCGCCCGCCGGCCAAAGCGCCTGCCGCGACACGAGTTTCCCGCGCGTTGCTAGGTTACGAAGCAATGCTTGATTAAATGTAGGTATTTTATTTTCTGTACCTTTCTTCCTCGTTATTAAATTTTATAACAAGTGTAAAATAAGTAATCATGCCTTAATTCATTTAAAGCTTTCTTCAAAATGTTATCGTCTCTGGAACTTGAAGAAATTGTCAGTCCTTACTAACATACCTACACATCTACGTAGGAACTAAAGCCAAAGCGTAAATTCTTACATTATTATGGAATAAATTTGGAATTGCGGGTCCTATCCTATCTGGATATGTTTTCTCACTATCCTTAAAGTCATAAGTTTATATCAAATTGAACGTAAAAGAAAACTCATTTTTTTACAGGCACTGTGATTTTAAAAATGTAAAAGAATGAGAAGTAACTTTTTTGATGTGTATGAAATTGAAATCACCGTTTTATGTAGGTAGTTATTCAATACCTATCTGTTACTTGTATGGTAAATCAACAAAGTAGGTACGTAATTCTTTATCAGTGATAATAATAACCAGGTAATGTAGATGCTTACTACTTGGCGGGCTGAGCTTGACGGCAGGTTATTGGATGGTTGATCGTTTATTACTTTGTTCAACCAGGTAGTAGATCTAATAATTTATTAGTCAGCTGACTGCGGGTCCAATACTTAAATAAATTAAGTTTTAACACGTTGATTAGGTAATTTAATCATTAACTCATCAGCTGATCATTATTTTGCCTACCCTGCTCCAAATTTATAAATTTTCGGTCTGCCGAGTGCCGACCGCGCACTTGGTAGCTTAACTTTCGTGATTATTACTAATAATGTACGACTGCGGCGCTATCCATCTCCTTCTCCTCATAATCAACTGTTAAGGGGTAATAAATGTTAGTCGCCCGCGTGGTAATTTTTTGCACTCAGGATGCACGCGCACGGAGTTCAATGGCCCCGTTCGTTAGTGTCCGCGCGGTCCGCGCGGATCGAGTGATCTACGTTGAACGCTAAAGTTTTGAAGCCTTTTTTTATTATGAAATACTAAAAAAAATGATAATGTTTCTTTGGACAAAAATTAAGAAATAATGTTTAGAATATGTTTTCATAAAAAAATGAAAAAAAAAATTATGACTTTGACCTTGAATAAAATCGTAACTATCAATTTCCCAGGTATAGTCTGAAAGAAAAAAAATGGTATGATGGTGAGTAGAATACATGGTTTTCGTTTGACTGCTCATGTCTTTTACACCCGTTATAGCCAATTTATGACCTATGTAGATGAATTTTATAGTTAGTAAAGTTGCTAAAGCTATTATCTATATACATACCTACATACCTAGGTATGTACCTATGTAAACATTTACCTTACCTTAAGTAGTTTATTAGTGATTTTAAATATGTAAACTTATTGTTTTATTATATTCTTACGTTCATACGTACTAGTACTTATTTTATTTTATTTTCAAATTGTTTCTACTAATATTTATATAATTTAAATTACACAGTATGTGAATATTCTATTTTAATTATTATGGATAGGTGCGACATAACATAATTTTATTCCATAAATTAAGTCTTAAATTGTCTCACATTAGCTAATAAAACTAAACCATCGTTGGCTCAATATTTTACTTTTAACTAACAATAATACAGGTTTCGTATCTTGTATTGACGGCAAATTGGTATTCTGACAAATCCCCGAGATGTATTTTATGCATTGGAAGGTCACGAAATCTCTTCAAATTATTCTGGAAATCAAATAAACATTCGATCTCGCTTGATCCGCTATACCTGTTTGTCAATTCCATTGTCAATGAGATTCAGGTACCTTCTTACGTTTTTGAATGGACATTGGACAATGAGCTACAGAAAAAAGGGGGACTGTCAAACTGTGACGAACTGTGTCAATATGCATGATTTTTTATAAAATAGAAATTATTTGGTGCACGATTTAGATGTTGTCGAATGTTGAGAATTTTTGCTAGGTAGGTATCAATTTAATAAAAATCAAGAACGCATTGTAACAAGAATACTTCGACCAGTCGCACAAAATTATATTTTTTACAATTTCGTAAGAACTTGGTACTTATTAAATTACATATGAATTGAATGGCATTTACGTTACTTTTTGCAAAATTGGTAGCACACACACAGTTGTCGAAAAATGCGTCTTTTGTAACATCTCGAAGGACTAATGTATCATCGAACGTCGGTCGCGTATTCGCATGCATCGATCTGGTTTATTGAAATCTGTGTTTAGTTAGACGTAGGTACTGTAAATAGTTTGCTAGAGCTAAGACGGATGTTTGTAAATGGTTCTCCGGGGTGAGTACAAATTTTTGAGCGACAAACCGCTTCGTCGTGCCATAGTATAGTTAACTTACTGGAATTAAATCCAGTCACTATAACAAGGTGCTTATGTGCAAACATTTTATTTTGTTCCATTACATCTTCATCATTATTACAACAATCACCTAATTTGTAGTTAGATGGATCTCTTTTATCATTTTCTTTTAAGTATCTTACATAACTACTATTTTAACTAACTTCAAAAAAAGTTCAATTCTACTGTATTTTTTCTCTTACTCACCTACTATTTTTAACCGACTTCAAAAAAGGAGGAGGTTCTCAATTCGACTATATTTTTTTGATACCCGCCAGCCCGCCTCACTAGCTTAACTACCACACCTTAATCAAAATCTATCACTACAAGAATAGTTTTTTTTAATTCTTGACAGGTAAGCTCTGAGCCTTCATCTCACCTGATGGCAAGAGACGATAAGGCTGAAGACTGAATCAAGCTTCACTGAAACCATCAACAGCGGAGGGACTGGCTATCCTTATCATTGTCAAATTGTCGGAAAACAATAACGCTGTTAACATTATTATGGCGACAGATTCTGATAACATAGTGTTAGCTAGCCAATATCCACTGCAACCAAATGAACAATTCTCCTTGGATCAACCAATGGCGAAAGTTGCTCGGTCTCGAAATCTAAACCAGAGCGTTGAAGTTAAGCTACTAATCTCCCTAATTACAATACAAAAATTAATGCCCAAACTCAAGTTCATTTTGTGTGGTCATTCCTCAGTTTATTTCGCATTACAATTCACTAACTTGCGGTTTCATTAACTGGCTTCGGCTTCACACTTCACTCAGCTGATCACGATGACGAGAAAATCATTCCGAGTACAGAATGAAAGTCGACCTTCAAATTATATGTAATTTCATTTTGAAAGCGTAATGTATTCTAAGCTGTTCCACAGTCATGCCCATTTAGTTGCAGTACCAGTATAATGAATAGCGTATCAAGTGTACACACTATAACGTCAGGATACATCTTAAAGATTTGTGAATAGAACCAATAATATGACGCATCTGATTTTAAGAATTCTAAAGTTGAGATGTATATATTCTTAAAGTGTACACATCCATCACTTTACATTCGATGGACGTGAAAATATCACAATGGAAACAGTTGACGATGACGATGTCACGCCTGTGGAAATAAATTGTGTGCACCCATTCTGGTGTTAGTTTCATGGAGATTTTAGATTACATTCTTCCGTTCAATCTGTCAGTATGCAATATGTATAGACGCTTTTACAAACATACTACAACTTTGACAAACTACTGGAACTTTCAAATAAAATGTCTCAAGTAAAAGATTAGTAATAATTAATACTAGTTACTTATACTAGACTAAAATGATGACAAAATTAAAATTCAGCTCTGAATGTTAATCGTAACTTGTTGAACTCTAAATGTGATTGATGAAGATATGCAAGAAATTTGGCTGTCAGTGCAGGAAGCATACGTCTCAAAAATGGATAAAAGAATTCCAACAACGCTTATACTAGCTGATAACAGTAAACAGATCTAGTATTCAGCACATGGCCCACATTACTATCAACAATCTGCTTTCAGATTAAAATATTTGTGACCACGTGATTAATTATCCATTGAAGTGACACAGAGAGCCCTAACACAATGTGACACACTCACACGAGCAATCTAAAGCGGCGCGCGCGCAGAGAAACGATGCTATTGTAGGTTGACACGTCGCCACGTTGATTGGTGACATGTTAGGACAGTTGTACGTTAATCTGGTCGCACAAAATAGACCACATTATTGTGGTGGAGTGAATGGAAAACTATCGGTTACAATGTTGCCCCTAGATGAAGTTAGCGTTGGAATAACATCTGCAAAAACTGAAGATGGCACAAAAAGAGAGTGTGGTTCACTATCGTATGACTCTGAAAAATAAGCTAGTTATGGAGTATATATAGCTATCACCAATTAACACATACTAAGTGCAAAAGGGGATGTAGTATCTGAACATAAGGCACATAGATTTACGGCGTGGTCACTGTATCCATGGGACCCTTTCTACGGTTTCAGAATTACACCACAACGCCTGAGCAAGATAACGGCGAAATGGAAGTAATGTGTCAACGACACCAAAAGGGTTTTTACTTCAATAGCCATAGAGTTCAAGTTCGCAGCAAAGGGCAGTTTAGGTCACTGTCTAAGGACTCAAACAAAGGGCTAACAAGAGAAATCGGTTGGCCGTCCTTATTTGTGGATTTATGTAATAGGAAACTATTAGTAACCGTAGAGCAACGGCGTAAAACTAATATTGTACAATAAATCATAGGTACAGATCTCAATGATTTGCCGTTGGAAATGCTTATCAATGCTTTCTCATTTAACGATGTAAACCGTTCTTGGAGTAAGGATAAGATTCAGTAATAATTAATTACACGCGTTGGCAGTGGAAAGTTTTTATGGATTCATAAAATTTTGGGATAATAAAACACCTCTTTATAACCGTTCGAAACAAATCATACGGCTTGAAAAATTTTAATTAGTTCATATTAAATTGAAAATTCTTGGGCCAATATTGTGAACACTAAAGTAGAATTTACATATGTATAAATAAAGTTAAATATACAGCATTGCAAACACAGTTTATTCGAACCGTATGTCAAGTGAGCATTACGAAGACGATATTTATTTTTATCATAAATTTCACGGAAGCAATATTCGTTAAGCGACGCTCCCGTACGTAATTTTCCTTTTACTCATTCCTGTCAAGTTTAAAACCCATAGCGGCTGCAGCACATCCTGCTGCATTACTGAAGAAAACACACTTAATCGTAATTAATTGTGCCTGACATTTAAAAGAATCTCAGTTCTCTCACAAGGAAGCTTCGAGGTCGACTGGTAACATTATAAGCCTTTTGCGATATTGCATTCAGACTAGCATATATCAATCATGACGTGTATTAATATTAATTTGCAGATAACGTTTACTACATTTGCAAGATTGTATGATTCAATGATGGATATAGAAGATAAGATTAAGAACCAGGAGGTTTTACTGATTAATAGATGCATAAGCATGACACAAGTAAGAAGTTCAGAATTATATACCTACATTAACATCGTTGGATAAATTAGAAATATGAGTTGACCCTTGCGTATTTGACATCAGAATCTATTAGTATGACCGTATAGATAGTTTTAATATAACGTTTATAACATGTCTGATTACTAAAACAGGAATCGACGCAATACGGTAGCTATCCTTGCTCGCTCACTTCACTATTAAATGTAAAAAGTTGAACTTAGTTGAATAGTCCAAAAGTGAATTAACAAGGGTCGTAAAATCATTATTACCTTTTTCAAACAAATACTACAAGATACTGTAAATATGGTATGAATAAATGCAGTCTGATTTGACAGTTACTTCGACCATTCTACCAATCGGAATGTAAATATCAATGCAACATCCTGAGCTACCTGATACTTTTTACTGTGTAGGAACGGTTATTAGACCCACGCGAATTACTATTGGCTTTAATAGCGAATATAAATGTGGAAATTTGCATTTTTATTATTTATCATCAGTTAAAGCAATCCTCGTTTACCAATGCATCTACTATTGAAAGCGATCTTGAGAAGAAACATGTGACAATGTACTCATTAAAAATGAGTCATTTGTAAACAGTGAAAGGTAAACAATACGTCTCGCATACAATGAATCTAAGAACAATTAATGTATGTAAATGATGCTGTGTAAATAACAATCATTATAAAGGCCAACGAACTTGTTGAGATAAACTCGGGAGCAGTGTTTATAAGTGCGCTAGTCTAGTATGATGTCACGATTATTACATTACTGATTTTATTTATGGTTATAAGAGAAATGTATAGTACGTTTCTACCTCTTGACAGGAACCCGAATTCTTTAGCGATCACCTTTCGAACTTAGCGTTCTGTCAAGTGTAAAAAATTGACACGGCCTCCTTTCGTTCATGTCCGGCTGTCTTCGTCCTTTGTTTTAATTATAACATCTATTCAATTTATTTCAACTTTTCAATCTGTTACGTTACCGTCTGTAACACGTGACATTTCGATTGTTCCTGTATTTTGTAATGCAGTCGCAGTTAAGTCGGCGACAGCTCTCATTTAGGCAATATGAGTCATCAGACGAATCATCGTTTATCTCGAATGTATTGTCTCGTATTAGCATTAGCGTGAGCAAGTGAGACAACACTACGTATCAAAATAGCTGTATCTTTGAGATCGCAAAAACGTCAGCGTAACGGGTCGCGCACGCGTCGCGAATATCGAACGGAGGGCCGACTGACCACTCTGTTGTTGGGTTTTTATCGATCTCGGTTACTGATCTTTTATAATGCGAAGCCTACATAAAATTGAATGCGGTGGTGCTTTAGCCAACCATGATCGTATAAACGGTAGCGTCTTTTTGCTAAAAAGCAGTCTATTGGAAGATCGTATGGAATGATAAGAATAGTAGGTACTTTAGTAGCCTTTGCTGTGTACGTGTCTTTTAATAAACTAAACTTTTTCATTGGTAAAAAATGGATACTTATTTTTCCTTGAAAGTAATTCTTTTATTGCTCGACCAATTTTTATGAGTATTGTATTGTATAGTTTTGAGTGGTGCGCTGACAGATCGTCTCATCAACAGCGAAGTCCGATAATAAGACAAACTCTAATGTTCTCTGAGTATTTGGAAATTGTATATTTGTTACTGGTAATAAAGTATGAATAAATCATGATATATATAGTAGAATTTTACTAAATATTAATAAAAAGTAAGAGTCATGCCTCATAATATTTTACCACGCATAATTTAGACTTGCTTCGCTCTGTGATATTTCAAGGAAGGTACGTGATTCGGAACTTTGAGCGTATATGCTCTCTACAATATTTATTATTCAAAGTTTTGCTGTTTGATCGTTCCTAATTTAGGTACTTGATTAAAACTTATCTCGATTTTACATCCATAGAAAACATTTAAAAAATATATTTCACCTTGAGTCAATAATTTTTTGCAACTTTATTTTCTTTCATAATAAAATAACCTAAAAATGTGAAAGCAAATATCAGTTTAGAAAAACAATATAGAATAAAATAAATTCAATTGGCGCAATCAAGTCAGGATTTGGTTTTCCATGTTCAGTTTAGTAGTATTAGCACTTGCTAAGTTAGTGGAAGCTTCTCAACCTAGAACCAGTGAATTTTCTAGCTTTATCTAGTAGTTTTTTAGAATTATAACAAATATAAAGATAGTTACGAATAAAAAGTTTCCGGACTGCAGACATGATTTTTAATGTTACATCTGTCCGTCGTTGGCTTTTGTTTGTTTGTTTACTGAAGGATTGTTACTTTTTGGGTTTGGTACCCCATTTGTGTAGGCGACAGGTTGGTATGGCTCATACTGCCAGACGTGGCTTTATATATAACCAAATGTTACCTTAAGATTGTTCAACCCCATTTGGGATTATGAGCATGATTATATGTAGGTATGTAAGTATAAAGATCGTTTAATTCAAGTTATAAATTATGAGGATCTAATTAACATAATACTGTTTTCCTTGGCTCACAAATCAGATAAAATAATATATTTGGTCACACAGAATTTGAATTATGCTCCACATAATCTTCGTCTCAAGACATCAAAACCGATGTGTGCTGATATCAAAGTGACAGAGTGACAGTGTAATGCGTTATCATGTCATGAGTATGGTGATCACGTTCGTCCAACGGTTAGTCCACGAGTAATAATTCAATTTAGTAGAACGATGCCTGCGGTGAGATATGCAGTTTGATTATCATAACAGAACGGGCTATGACGTGAAAGAAAAAGGCGGTTATGTTCAGTGTTAGACCATTTCAGGCAATCTGTGGTTTCTTTCGACAAAGTATTGCTGTTGATCGCAGACTTTTATAGTATGGATATTGTTGTTTCCAGGAGGAGATGGCGCCACGGTCGTGTGTTCTTCGAACGGTCGGTACTCGGTTAAGAGATCGAAAATTTTTATCATGAATTTCCTCCTTGCTTCGGAAGGCACGTTAAGCTGGTGGTCCCGGGTGCAGTGCTGTCGAAAGATAGCAGTCGTTCCCAAGGAGGGCTGGTGTCAGCCCTGGCGGAAAAATCTAATGCTAAAACTTATAGCAGTATTGTCGATATGAAGACATACTGCACAGGATACGAGAAAGCACATCTTGTTTCAGGAAGGACCCATCGAGTTGACTTGTGGATCCAAAAGATAGATCAGTCCAAAAGCCGAAATAGAAAGTTATATAGCCTTGGCAGATCTCTCATATTGTTCCAATATTCCTAAATACAATAATACGCATTACAAGAATAAGAATTAGCAACTAAATTGCCCCTCTCCGTCTGGTTCTTTACACATTCCACATCCAAGGTAGGTATAGTAAGTTGTAAGCAACGCCAACTCAAAAAGCCTACAGACTGTACCACTTGTTTAGTTAGATAGACAATGCGAAGTTATGATAATGACATATCACTCACTATAGCAGAAATTCTAACAATTTCGTGATCGAATATTTGCTTTCATAGATAAAGGTGCTAGTATAGTATTATATTAGGTACCTGTGATAAAGGTTAGATATGTTGGGAATAATTTTGTTCAGGAACAAACAGCAAGTGATCAGTTGGCTTATGAATTTGAGATCTGTCTTGGTATACAAAGATGAATTATTACAGACGCCAGTGGAACTGTAACCAGTACAAAATTAAAAAATGTTTTGAAAGCCGTAAACATATTTCGACATGGCTACTTTGACATATAATATGTTTCTGCAAGTACGCGTTAATCAAAGTTTATACTAGCAATTACATCCAGAACCAATAAATCCTCACAATAATTAACGTAGTAACAAACCACTATAATAACAAATAATCATCAGAATATATGGCGAACCACAAAAACGTGCAAGCTAACCTTTACCGGTCGAAGCAATTTGTCCGTACAACGAATTCCATTGAAAGTGAACTGGGTTTTGAACCCAAAACGTTGCGCAAAGCTTTACTTAGCTAATTAGCCACGTACGGGGAAACAGATAATGCTAACTCTTGAGAAGCAGAGAAAATACTTATGATAAATATTATTTCTCATAAGTACTACCACTTTCCTCTGCATTACGTCTGGTGTTATATAAAGCTTGCGATGCTACTAATTTAAAGAAAACTTATATTTTACATATCCATGATGTGGCTTTAGAGGATTTGGCGCTTTGGTTTTTCATTTTAAAATCCGTCGTGTTCAGCTTCTTAGCAGCAGCAGACTAAGGATATAAGTTAGTTTGCCATAAAGTTATGTTATCAAAAGTGCTCTTTACGAAAGCAAATATAACTAGCAGGGGATAATTGTAGTAAATCTACTAAACCAATTTCTTCACCGTAATTGGCTCATTCTATAAAAGCACTTCTACTAGCTTCTCGGATCTAATATTTGCATGAATAGACGAACGTTTGCATATCATTAATTCAGGTAGCTCTTCAGTTATGTCTTCACACTGACTTTCAGGGGAAAATTTGCGTAAAGCTGCAAGGAATAGAGTTGATTGTTCAGCAGCTGCGTGCGTATAAGAATGTAAATGAAAAAAAAAAACACAACTATCTACTGCCATAGCAACAAGAGTCTTGCCTAAAAAGGCGCCAAACCAGAAGCCTACATTCCTTTGGTACCGAGTTGTGAAACTTGGACAAGATATAGGGTTGCCTATATTTATTGATATACATAGTATTAGTCTTTAACGCATTTAAGACAGAAGAAAGACTTGTAATATAGATAGAAATAGTCTGAAAGTCGTATTTGTTAAATATATACATCTAGTAGTCCCAAAAGGGCTTGAGTAGAGCCTGTTACACTTAAAGCCACATCTGCCAATAGCCTCAAAATAGTGACAGGTTGCCGGTCTGTCGCTTATATAAAAGGGCCATTGGGTTCACAATGAAGGTTTCTCTTACCTTTTAGCATTAGGGATATAAGGAGAGAGTTGCCTAATAGTTTATCTAATAATCCTTGCACATTTTTAACAGATGAAAGGGTCAATATCTGTCACTTTAACGTGAATGTGTATTTGTATGTTATTTGTATTCATTTGTATAATTAAGTTAACCGTCAGGCCCGTTCATTTCAGTTATTGTTATTTTGCTATTACTTTCTGTCCAAAACAATTTATTCATTGAACTATGTCTGTTATTTTTCTACTCTTGTTGTACAATTGACTTTATTAATTTATTCATTGAATTTGTGAAAATGTGCATACCATTCTTGTTGCTACTGCTTCTCAATTTAAGGCAAACGTTAAGTGTGATATAAACGAAGAGCCAGCCCTATTAGAGCTAGATGGTCCATAAATGGCCACGGCACATGTCCTGCTGATACCTGATTCTGGACATATGCGATGACGAAATTAGAGTCCCGCCAGATGGCCGCTGCTGCCCGAGCAGGAAATATCCTTCAAGACACGTGAAATCAGAGATGCTACCTGATATTTTATTAATGAAGGACTTTAAGTAATAAAAGCGCACTTCTGAACTTGCAAAGTTGACAGTGCGTCTGATGGCAACCAGTGACTGTAACATTTGGGATTAAAATTTTTGCTTATATTTTTATTTGGCATATTTTGTAATGACTTTTGACAAATTTGGCAAATCGTTAAATATATTATTCTAACTCATAAACGCGCTTGTATGAACATTGTGAATCTAATAACGCCTACAATAGCGTCTTCATACAAGTGCTTCGTCTAAAGTGAGGCTAAAATCAGATTGATGTAGCTGAGCTGAGAGCATTATGTTTTCACGATCGCCGGACACGAACACAAATAAGAGTTTGATGAGCGGAGTGTATACAATAAACGATCTGTTTTCCAAGGAAAGGGAAAATTTTATACTTAGATGAAATCGAATTGATTGACTGGCGGGACGCTCATACAAACTGAGCCGATATGGCTTAGTCTGAAATGCTTACTTTTCAAGCGTACGCGGTTTCAAGGTGTTATAATTCTATGCGAGCGTAGAATAAGCCTTAATCGACAACTTAACCGAGATGAAAATTTACAATTTTATCAAACAGTAAGTTTAGTCATAAACCGCCGTTTTAATTAATAATAATTTCAAATCAGTCTCATCAAGTGATGCATACTTGCATCACTAGTATCTTTTACTAATACATTTAGTTCTATCACCTATACTGTGGATAGATAGTTACATCGACTCATACGACGCCACGTACGAAACAGTAAGAACGAAAAAGAAATCGTACGTAACAAAAATAATAATATTATACATACTGTAATCAATCAGCAACAGCGATAAGTTTTGGAATAAGAACAACGATCCACCTGGTATCTTAAAAAAGGAGCAAGGTACTTGCGTCCATGATTCTATCATTGTATATCCGCATTTTTCCCAAGTACTTATGTAGCAGTCAGTACCTACTTCTATTGTAAATTGTTTTTTCGTATAATCTCATCTGAGATCAATTCGAATTCAAATAAAGAACTGCTTCGAGAAGATTGAATCAGGTATATAACC